>JASDDO010000012.1:80828926-81428926 GCA_030015575.1 Agapanthus africanus | reverse complement strand
TAGGAACCCTACAGCTGAGTGTTTCTTCTCTCTCTCTTCAGATAGCAACCATTTCACGCTCTAATCAAGATAATAAAATGCATCGCTTGATCGATCCGAATTCTTTTTCGGGGGTAGGGAACGTCGGTTCGGCTCTAACTTATGACAGCTATCATAAGCATGAGTAAGGGAAAGAGAATTGCATGAATTCCTTGATGACCCCAACGAAGAAGTACGCTATTGCATCTTCTTCAGGCGTTTTTGTTATTGAGAACTGTTTTTCGGTCAGTCCTACCTCCTGCGTACTAGATACCGGATCAGGATCTCATATTTGTAATTTATTGCACAGACTGAGAAAAAGTAGGATGGTTGGACCTAGTGATATGTCCTTCAGAGTAGGGAACGGAGCACAAGTTGATACCGCTGTCGTCGGTGGATATCACCTAGTGTTGCGAAATGCAATACTATGATTTTGAACAATTGCTACTATGTACCTTCCATGGTTTGCAACATCATATTAGTTTCTTTACTTGATAAAGATGGATATAACTTTTTTCTTGATAGAAATATCCTGAACATTTACCTTGATAAGGTATTGGTTGCAGAAGGTGCAATGTTTAATGGTATCTATGTTCTAAATCAAAACGCAGTTTTCAATATACAAAACACACGCAAGAGAGAGTTCAGAAGTGAACGAATCCTACTTGTGGCATTTTAGACTTGGTCATATCGGAAAGAAAAGACTGAGTAAATTGCATAAGGATGGATATTTGAATACGTTCGAATTTTCATCTTATGAAACTTGTCAGTCTTGTCTCAAGGGAAAGATGACCAAATATCCATTCATCAGACACGGAGAAAGAGCAGCAGAGCTCTTGGGAGTCATACACGGTGATGTATGTGGTTCGATGTCTATACATGCAAGGGGTGAGTTCTCGTACTTCATCACATTCACTGACAATCTCTCTAGGTTTGGATACATGTATCTTATGAAACACAAATCTGAAGCTTTTGAGAAATTCAAAGAATACAGAAACGAAGTAGAAAACCAGACTGGAAAAAGTATCAAGTTCCTCCGATCTGATAGAAGATGGGAGTACTTAAGCACAAAATTTCTTGAATACCTAAAAGAGAATGGAATTCTCTCTCAGTTTACTCCTCCGTATACACCACAGAACAACGGTGTATCAGAGAGAAGAAACGGTACCTATTGGACATGGTTCGCTCCATGATGAGTAATGCTGAGTTACCGCTTTCATTCTGAGGGTTTGCTCTTGAATCAGCTGCATTCATATTGAATAGAGCACTGACCAAATCAGTGCCTACCACCCCATATGATATATGGAGTGGGAAGAGACCATGTCTTAATTAAATTAAGATATAGGGATGTCCTGGCTTTGTTAAAAAGCAGAACCCTGGTAAACACGAGGCAAGATCTGTATTGTGTAAATTTATGGGATACCCTGAGCATTCACTGGGGTATCTGTTCTACCACACTGAGGAACAGAAGGTGTTTGTTGCTCATCATACCACCTTTTTAGAATGGAAATTTCTTGCAAAATAAATTAGTGGGAGCACGGTAAAACTGGAAGAAATTTCTGAACCACAAACTCTAACAGAAGATTTGGTAGAACCCCTAGATTCTGTAATACCCGACAAACCTCAGCCACACCTCATATCTAGTAGGATTTCTTATCCGCCCGAGAGATACTACGGTTTTCTCATAGACGGGGATCGAGAGGATTGCATCTTGGAAGAAAATGATCTTACTAGTTTCAGGCAGGCCATTATCAGTAGGGACTCTGATAAGTGGCTGGATGCTATGCAATCCGAAATGGAGTCTATATATGCCAATAAAGTGTGGACCTTGGAAATTGCTCTACCTGGGGTAAAACCTGTTGGATGCAAATGGATCTACAAAAAGAAGATTGGTGTAGATGGGCAGGTGGAAACTGTCATGCCCCGCTTCCCAAAATACGGAATATGGGAGGCGACTAGGCCAGCCATGCTCCTACATTCAAGGATAATCCCGCCGTAGTCACACTTCGGCTTCTAGCATTGCATGGTAATCAGTAATTACAGCACAGAGGTAAAGGAAACACATTACCAGTTTATTACATCAACTTTCATTTTTCACAGTTTACAATAGAATGAAATAAAAGAAACTACTAACCAAGTGCGAATACAAGATTTATTTATGAAAAGCGGTAAAAGTACTGAAGGCACGACCGTCTAGATCTCTGCGAGATCGAAGGGTAGGTCTGACTCCTGAATCCGGTCTTCTTCAAACTCTGAGCATGCATACTCAGGTCGTCAGGGCGACGCAATAGCAATATTATAATAATCATGATGGACAAGAAAATACAAGTAGTAACGGCAGAGATAATAAATGTAGGCAATCAATATGTCACTAACTGATGCAATGTATGATCTGTGTCCCTATCAGTCTCTAAGTCATTTTGAAATCGAGTTGCGGAAAGGAGTGATCATATTTAACGAGGGTCTCTTACGTACCCGAGACTACGGCCCACGATGCCCGGGACATAACCCTGTCAGCCGGACCGTTAGGTCCAACCTAATATATCGGAGTCGCTGTTCGAATGATCATCCTCTAAAATCACTGACCTCGCTAAATAAAATTTCCTTTCCACTTCGATTTCCCCTTTTTCCCCAGGTTTCACTATTTAGGAGTATGGTCTAGTTGTGTACAAGTACGTATCAATAATACGGTATTATTCACTATTCACTGTATTGCCACTATCACGAATCACTCACTTTTCTCTGGCGTACTTAACACTTCTAAACCGATACCATTCACGCTCGACAATGCATTGTACATTGAAACTTAATGATGATGTGCACTATCGCTAGAGGTATTACGGTCGGGTATAATATGTACATTTATGCCGCTAAACAATCATATGCAATGCAAGTTATTATGCGTCTTATGATCTTACAAAAATCACATTAAATCATACGTTCAGAATTTAGTAAAATGATATAAAAGCGATAGCAAGTAAACTCAGTCGGAAGTTCAACAAAATTGGTTTCAAGTCAATCGGGTTTTGGGTTCGTAATTTACAGTCGTTTCATTTTAAGTGTTGGCAGCTGGAAATTCAGTTTCTGAACTGAAAGTCCATTTCGCAACACAGTTTTCACCTTGTTGGGATCAAAATTAAGCGACTCTATAGTTGAAAAAAATTTATATTTATCGGTTAGGTTTCCAGCGCACCAGACGTATCATTAATATCCAAGGTATGCTGGAAGTTATGCATTGTACAATAAAGAGGTATACGTTCTGTCCCTGTTTGGGACTGCTATATGTTCTGTTGATTTAAAATATAATTTAAATAGTAAACGACAGTAAAAACGAATGAGACCACTTTCAATGGTTAGATAACAGATTTATGTTCGCTATGGTATAGGTTTACACATCATAACATTTTCTTACAGCAGGGTGAAAGTATTATAAAACAAGAATCGACAGCCGGTGCTGCTCTGGACTGCAGTCCAGAGCCGCACTCCGAACCAGTTTCCGTCACCTTTTTTGCATAGAAATAGATTAAAACTCTTATGGGATTCTAGTTCGTTGAGTCTTCTTCGATATGAGCCATTGAACGCAACATTCCTATTTGTAACCAATTAACTGTGATTTTTACAAGGTTCAGATACGGGAAAATTTCAATTTTAACGGGTCTAAATGAGAAAGACCTATCACGTCATTAAAGACCGTATTTTCCAGCCAAATCATAACACAACGTTCGTTATCACTCGGTCCATCCTATGTGATTATTTTCCGTCAATTTAATGGGGGTTTTCAATTCGGGTTTTGCATTGAACACTTGTATTACATTGGTTCGCACGAAAAATATATATGAAATTTATTGGTAATTGAATTGAATAGGTAATATTCGCATGAAGCAAGCATTATACTTGCCTGACGACGTATCGACGATGGTTCAGCAGCGGCAACGGCGCGATCGCGACACAAGCACGGCACGACAATTCGACTTGGCTCGAGCTCGAGTTCTCGGCAGCGACGGCTTGGTTGCTGGGGTCTTGATGGCGAGGGTGGTGGTGGTTTCTGTTATCAGCGCTCGATGGCGAGGCAACCGGGGTGGCTGAGGTGGTCGCCGGCGACAGAGGGCTCGGGTGGCGGTTAGGAGTTGTGGTTGGGTGGCCAGTGATGGGTCGGCTTTGGGTTGCAACGACGAGGTGCTCGGGAGAGGAGGTGGGGTTGTCACGGATGATGGAGGGAGGTAGCTGCAGTTGGGTCATCGGGAAGGAACTCGAAGCTCGGAGGAGGAAGGCAGCGGTCGGGTGTGCAGGTGAGGTGGGGAGGAGGGACTCAGGGCTTTGGAGAGAGGGGAGAGGGGAGAGGGAGGAGGGCCGGAGGTGATGCCGGCGGTGGCGGTGGCGGCGACGGCGACGGGGCGAGCACAGCGTGGGCATGGGCATGGGTTCGAGAGAGGGAGCGGGAAAGGAGGGAAAAAATGGTAGAAATTAAGAGAGAGAGAGAGAGAGAACGTGAGGGAGAGAGAGAGAAATAAGGTGAGGATTTAATTAAAAAAAATAAAGAAGTGAGAGAGAGAAAAGTGTGGAAAGGAATTTTAATTAATGAAATTAAAGGAGAGAGAGGGGGGGAGAGGTAACGGGATAAATTATAAATTTTATTAGGTTATTAATGAATTTTAATTGTGTAAGATTTGGGTTTAAATGAGGGTATAAAATTTTGAATTTTGAAAAGAGCGGAGAATGTAAGTATTTTGAATATAATTTGTTGTTTTAAAAAATAAGGCCTTGGGTTGTTGGGCTTGGGCTCAAGAAAATTTTGAAGGAAAATGTGTGGGATTTAAATATGGACTTGGGCTTAGGGTGGGGTTCATAGAAAAGCAAAAATAATTAGAAATTAATATAAAATGTAAAATGGATAAAAATATTTTATTTGAATACAGGTATTGGTGTAGATGAAGACCGGGTATTACATCATACCACCTTTACAAAAAAAATTCGTCCTGGAAATTAAAGAGATGAAAAGAAAATGGCGATACAAAACGGTTACTCGAAAAGATATGGGAATCGTGAACGGATATCCTCCTCACGTTCCCAGGTAGATTACCCCGATGAACGGCCGCCCCAAGGCATTCGGACTAACGGAATGACTTTACTCTTCAGCACCTTCTATCTACGGTCGAGTATGGTAGTAGGCTGCTCCACATAAGTCAAATCGGTACCCAAGGTCGAATCGGAATGATCGAGAACATAACTGTCGTCTCGAACGTAGCGCCGCAACTGTGACACATGAAATGTGTTGTGTACGCCCGCTAACGAAGGGGGTAAGGCAAGCCGGTAAGCCACTTCTCCGACCCGTTCCAAAACTTCGAATGGTCCGGTGAATCGAGGACTGAGTTTCTCGCGACTTCCAAACCTGATAACACCACGGGTAGGAAAAATCTTCAAAAACACATGATCTCCGACCTCAAATTCTAGTGCTCTCATGCTGACATCCGCCCAACTCTTCTGTCGGTCATGAGCTGTCTTAATGCACTGTCTGATCATCTGAATCTTATCTACCGTCTGAACAATAAGTTTGGGGCCCAATAGTCTTTGCTCACCCACGTCATCCCAACAAATAGGAGATCGACATTTCCGTCTATATAGTGCTTCGAATGGGGCCATCCGGATGCTAGCTTGGAAACTGTTGTTATAAGAAAACTCCACTAGATGGAGGTGATCCTCCCAAGAACCTTGAAAGTCAAGCATGCACGCCCTCAACATGTCCTCGAGTGTCTGAATAGTATGCTCGGACTGTCCATCCTTCTGTGGATGGTAAGCCGTGCTGAACTTGAGACGTGTACCCAGACTCTCCTGTAAGCTCTTCCAAAAGTGCGAAATGAATCTAGTGTCCCGATCTGATACTATACTTACCGGAACTCCGTGTAGTCGCACTACCTCTTGCATGTATTTCTCCGCAAGCGACTCTGTCGATTGTCCCACCCGGAAGGGTATAAAGTGTGCTGCTTTCAGAAGACAGTCGACGATAACCCAAACGGCGTTGTTGCCTCGTGGACTCCGCAGTAAAGCAGTCATAAAATCCATAGTGATGTGCTCCTATTTCCATTCTGGTATTGGAAGCGGTTGCAACAGTCCAGCCATTCTCTAGTGTTTAGCCTTTACTTGCTGACATACTAAGCACTTGGATACAAACCGTGTAATCTCTCGCTTCATCCCGTTCCACCAATAATGCTGCCTCAAATCTCGATACATCTTCGTGCTTCCCGGATGCACAGAATAAAATGAACTGTGAGCCTCAGCTAGTACTTCTTCTCTAACATCTCCATTGGGAACGCAGAGTCTGCTACCGAATCTCAAAGAACCGTCTCGATGTATGAGTAAGTCTGTCCTCAGCCCGGCTTCCACCTGCTCTCTGAACTTCTGCAGTCGAGGATTGTCAGCTTGCGCAGCCTTTATATGATCTACAAGAGAAGATTGCACCTGTAACTCCCAAAACTGCCTGATTGCACTCGGTGTAACAACCTCTAGTTCGAGCTTATGAAAATCCTCAATGATGCTCCTCTGCTTGGTAAACATCATGACCGCTGGCTTGCGACTAAGGGCGTCGGGTACAACATTTACTTTTCCCGGGTGATACTATAAGTCCAAGTCGTAGTCCGCTATTAGTTCTAGCCATCGGCGTTGTCTTATATTCAGTTCTCTTTGAGTGAACACGTATTTCAGACTCTTGTGATCCGTGTACACCTCCACCTTTTCGCCCAGTAGGTAATGTCTCCAGATCTTCAATGCGAAAACCACTTCGGCTAACTCCAAGTTGTGTGTTGGGTAGTTCTTCTCGTTATTCTTCAGCTGTCGTGAGGCATAAGCAATTACCCGAGCGTGCTGCATCAGAACGCAGCCTAAGACTTTTCCTGAAGCATCGCTGTGTATCACCAAACCACCCGAATTGTCTGGCACTGTAAGAATAGGTGTCGTGGTCAATTTCTGTTTCAGTACTTCAAAATCCCGAGTACATTCTTCCTTCCATACGTACGGTACTTCCTTCCGTGTCAGTTTTGTCAAAGGTTCAGCGACTCGTGCAAAATCCTAAACGAACCGCCGATAATATCCCGCCAATCATAAGAAGCTCCTGATTTCGGCCACTGACTTCGGTGTCGGCCAATCTCTAACAGATTCTATCTTTGCTGGGTCCACTGAGATGCCATCGACCGAAACAACGTGTCCCAAAAATTGCACTTTGTCGAGCCAGAACTCACACTTGCTCAATTTCACGTATAACTTCTCTTCCGAAAGAATTTGTAGTACCGTTCGCAAGTGTTCGACATGCTCCTCTTGAGTCTTAGAGTAGACTAGTATGTCATCGATGAATACAACGACAAAAGTGTCCAAATATTTTGCAAATACCCTATTAATTAGATCCATAAATATAGCTGGGGCATTGGTGACGCCAAACGGCATCACCAGAAATTCATAATGCCCATATCGGGTCCTGAAAGCCGTCTTGCATATATCTTCGGCCGTTAACTGATCTGGTGATAGCCCGAACGAAGTTCCAGCTTCGAAAATACCTTGGCACCACCCAACTGATCAAATAAATCGTCGATGCGTGGAATGGGGTATTTATTCTTTATCGTTACTCTGTTTAGCTCCCGGTAGTCTATGCACATCCGTAGCGATCCATCCTTTTTCTTCACCAACAAGACTAGTGCACCCCACGGCGAAGCGCTTGGGCGAATAAATCCTTTCTCCAGGAGTTCTCTAATTTGCTTCTTCAATTCTGCTAACTCTACTGGTGCCATCCTGTACAGTGCCTTGGAAATCGGAGATGCACCTAGGATTAAATCTATCGAGAATCCCAAAACGCGTGGAGGTGGTAGACCTGGTAAATCTTCAGGAAACACGTCAAGAAAATCCCGAACGATTTCTGGTGCGAGGTTTTCATCAATCTCGTCAATACTTTCGGTTTGGCTCTATACTTGGCTGGCTCCAAAGACTCGCTCCCTTCTTCAAAGACAAATTCTGGGTGATTGGGGATGCGGAAAGTCATATTCCTGGCTCGGTAATCAATAATTACGTGGAATGTACTCATCCAATCCATCCCGAGAATTGCTTCATAGCTGCCTGTTCCGATTAAAAGGAAATTCACATAGAATTCCCTGCCACAAACTACTACCGGAAAAGATCTACATTCTCGACTGGATACTATAATACCATTACCCGTATGTATTTCCCATCCCTTGGTCAATGGTTCGTGTGGTATGGAGTGTGTATCGACAAAATGTGCAGATATGAAACAGTGTGATGCTCCGGAATCAAACAGTACTCTAGCTGGCATAGAATGTACGCGTAGAATACCTGTAACAACTTCTCCTGAGGCCTCTGCCTGCTCAGCGGTTAGGATGAAAGCCCTCCCTTGAACTGCGGCCTGTGTTGGTTTGCCTCTGTTCTAGTGACCTCTGTTGTTGCAGTCCAGGCCCTCCTTGTAGCTCTGCTCGCTGAGGACACCCACTCACCCGGTGCTGGTTGGATCCGAAATTAAACACTGTCCTTTAGCACGGCGACAGTCCTTCTGGGTATGTCCATCCCTATGGCAGTAGCCGTAGACTAAGGGATTACTCTGTGGACGATGCTGGGGCACGAAGGGACGCTTCATCTGTGTCGTTCCTGGCCTATGAACTGGTATGACCCCTCAAGACGGTGTGTGAGTACGCGCCGGAACAACTGGGTGCCTCCTATCACTCAAGCTAGGCCCCCTGAATTTACTGATTAGCTTCTCCGGAATTCGTACAGCGTTGAGCACCTGCACGAAGGTCTGCAACTCGAGTGACGAAATCAGTTTTTGCAGCTCAAAGTCAAGTCCCTGTAAGAAACGCCTGGCCCTGGTGGTCTCCGAAACGACCATATATGAAGCGAATCGGCTCAGTTGGTTGAATTCTGCCGCATACATGTCAACAGGACGACCGTTCTGCTTCAGTAAGATAAATTTCTCTTCCATCTCTGCCTTGGCGGCAGGGGGAAAGTAGTGGTCCAAGAAACACTCTTTGAACTTGCTCCACTCGATCGGCCCATCGAGTCTGCTCTCTTCGACGGACCACCAAGTATGGGCTTCGCCCTCTAGCTGAATCTTTATTACATCCACCTTTTCTTCATCAGGTACCCGTGCGGCCGTCAGTAGGTTCTCCATATTGACCAGCCATTGTTCGGCCTCGAGTGGTTCGGCTAGTCCCGTAAACACAGCTGGTTGTAATCTCCGAAAATCTGACACCGTGCCAGTCCTGGCAGGCGTAGCTGGTGTAGCGGTGTTCTCGGGAGCGGTAATGAGAGCGGTGGATCCCCTTAATGTAGGGTTCTTAGGCACACTCAAGAGGTTCCACAAGGCATCAACCATGCCAAATTAAAATTTTCCGGTGCCGAGAAATCCTAAACTAGATCGTTAACTAGAGATTAGGCGAAACAACATGCAAGCAAACTACTTTGCTACTAAGTGAATGGAAATACAACCTTTGTAGATCCGGTCCTCCACTTCTAAAGCTCCGTGTTGACGTCCCTCCGCTGCGATCATCAGATCCCGGACTCTAGCGATGGTTTCGTCGGAGAAATGATCGGGCTAGATCATTGACTTCGAGGCCGAAGATGATCTACGTCGGGGAGACTCAAACTCAAGCTATTCCTTCACTTGGTCAAAAACTTTATGAAGAGAACACCCTATACTACATGGCAAGTAGTAGAGGATGAAGAAATAGGAAGTGGGTTCACTTTAGAATTGGATTTCTCACTCTTTTTCCCATGGCACCATTGGAGCTAGCAAGCTTTTGTGAAGCTTGATGAAGAAGAAGAAGAAGAAGAAAGAATCATATGAATTAAAAGAATAATATGAATACTTATCCTTTTAATCATGGCACCATGGTTGAGTTAAGCCCTCATGCTTAACTCATGTAGAGAATTAACCATAGCATAAGGTTAAGGGTTGGGTTAGCAAATATCTTAAACAAATGACAAAGAGAGTTGACTTTGTCATGTTCATCAAGCTTCATGAAGCTTGATAACTTTGACCAAAGTCACACTCTTTTGTTATATGCTTAGGAAAATAGTAAACCCTAATCTAACCTTGATTTGGTTCAAGTCTAATACACACAACTTGTTTGTATCATCAAGCATGATACAAACATGTACATTTGCATATATCACATATAAACAGTGTGCACATTCAAGTGAGAAAATCAATCTTAACTGAACCAATACTAGTTAATGTAAAGTAATATATCAAATATATAATTATATATTAAATCATTAAATCAACACTTGATTTAACGATTCGGTCATATCGCATATAACCGACTAATATCAAGTGTATCAATGTATCGAATCAACACTTGATTCGGTAACCCGGCTATATCACATATAACCGACCGATGATACAAATCGCGAGAATAGAATACAGTATCACATACTGGTATTATTCTCGGTCCCGCACATATCTCATATGCGCTCCTATTTCGTTTCGCTTGAGCCAGGAAACCCCTGTGTAGGACTCTAAAGACTCGTCAATACGCCGGCAGTAGGTGATGATCATATCAAACACCCACAAGCCGCAAGCGGTCTGCTAAACGTAACGGCCACCCGGGTATTGAGCGATCAGAAGATCAACGAGCAAGCCCGCTCATACTCCTGTGAATCCAACCAGTAACACTACCGTACAGTCCGGTCTCTTCGTCTGATATGTCGCATATCTCGTCTAGGGGTGGTAAACGTCAGACCCCAATAACTCGATAAAGAAGCGGTCTGGATGAAGAAGTTCATTACTGAACATCAGGTAGTTCCATCCATTATTGATCTGATACCTTTGTATTGTGATAACAATGTGGCTATAGCTTTAGCGAAAGAACCACGGTCCCATCAGAAATCAAAACACATCCTAAGGAGGTATCACCCGATCAGGAAGATCATAGATCGCCAGGTGATTGAGGTCCGGAGAGTGGATACAAAAGACAACACGGCAGATCCAATTACGAAGGCCCTCCCTCAAGCATAGTTCGAGCGACTTTTTGAGATTTTGGGTATGCGATACGCCAACAGCTATCTCTAGAGCAGACGTTGGGTACTCGGTATGCCAATATATGGCCTTAGTGCAAGTGGGAGATTGTTGGATATGTATGCCCTAGAGGCCATTATTGTATATGTATACATATGGATGCTAGGGATATGTATGTACATGAAAATCTTGCTCAGTTATATAGTATATTATTTGAGTTGTCTTTATCAGGATATGTGTATTTGTTTTTACTGATACTTTATCCTGCTTGCACATATTGATAAAGACTTGATACAGTAGTATACTATTATGGTTTGATTTTATCTTAACTTGTGCATATGTTATACTCGTTATTACATATGGCAGTTACATGTTGATAAAGCCCGTAGGATCTTGCTTGACTACCAGCGTTATGATGGCGATCATACTTGTGGGAGCTGGGTATTCCATAAACACATCCTTAAAAGGTCCCTAGTCGTGTGAGTATCGCGACCGGGCATCGATATTCTGGAGTAGACTGGTGTATACGTTTCTAGACCCCGACGAGGGAAGATGGTTGGTCCTGCAGCCATTGGTCTGATGCGCCAAAGATCGTATACAGGTGCTCACTGGGTGTGAGTACACTAGACGGACTCATCGAGAACCTCTAAAAGGTATTATACCTATTTTCAGATAGCGGTTCTCATGTGACATGTGTACAGATTAATCTTCGGACCTAAGATCGTCATTTGTCTTGTGTGAGTTCCCGCTGTGCTTTGATCACTACCCTACCGCGGCTCTACTGAGTCGTGCAAACAGGTTTTGGTTGGGTGTGTAAGTCCATGTTACCTCTCCCGGTTCTTTCGGGCTTGCGGAAACGGTAAAAAACGATTTTTAGGGTCATAGTAACATGGACTATAAACACGGATCTTTGCTAAACTACACACTAGCAACTAACAAGAGCTTTACCTAATCGGTTAGGGGGTTATACCTCAACTTGAACTCCTCTTAGACTCCTTGTGGTGGTCGGATGGTTCTCTCCTCGTCGCCTTCTCTTGCCGAAGATGGATCCACCTGAGGGTCTCTACCTTGAGCTCCTTCCTCGAACTTGAGGAAACTAAAGTGTTCGGCTTGCTAGACCTTCAACCTTAGGATGAGTAGAGAGTAGCTTTGGTGTTTTATCTCAAAGAAAATGGTTCTCAACTCATGAGAAAGATTTTCCTTGAGCTAGAGGAAGAGGAAGCGGAAAAGAGGAAAGAGAATGAATATGAGAGAATGATATGAGTTTTTACAACCATAACAAATATATGTGAATTAATCAATTAATAAAATTAATCAAAAAGGAAAAAGGTGATGGTATGTTGAAATGACGATTATCATTTCACATTAAATGAGTTTTGCAAAGATCAATGAGCATCTTTGCTTGAAATGATGATGGTCAACTTTTCAACCTTGGTAAACAAGTCAACAACCCTAACCATAACTCAATTTCCTTTAATTAATATTATTAATTGATATTTCACATATTCATTAGGGTTTGGAAAAAGACAACCGTCAACTGTGCATACACACCCGTTCCAAAACCCTAATGAAAATCCTCTTCCTCTGCCTCAGTCAACTATGCATACACACCCGCATTCGTATTCCAAAAAACACGAATACAATGAGATAAAACTAACCCCAAAACATATACTAGGATCTGGCTCAAACCAGAGCCCGCTAGTAATGACAGTCTGGACACCAAACGTGCACAAGTGTGCGGATGTGAACGAACCCCGTCGCAAAACCATGCGACCTCTACTCTATTTTGCCCAAAGGCGAATAACCCTCTGTGTGGGACTCTAAAGACTCGACACTACACTGGCAGTGGGTTTAACCACAGACCGCAAGCGGCACTAGCTGTACGTAACGGCCCCCAGGTAGATGCCGATAAGAAGACTGATGAGGCGAACCCATCCGAACTCCTACTGAGCCTGTCTGTGACAATCTGCGTACAGTCCGGTCTGTTCGTCTGAGAATATCGCATGGCGGGCCTAGGGGGTGGTAAACTTCAGTCCCCTAATAGCGGTACAAGTTGTGTCGGAGTGTAGCCCAGAACACCCTGAGATAACACTGGAAACCTACCAGTGTATCTCGCTTGCCCTGGCCAGGGATGACTATGTGTAATGGCTCTCCTAGAAACAGCGCGATATCAACTCCCAATACCGTGAGAGACGAATCCTATCTAACCGTCACTGCCTCCAAGTGCTTCGAGACTGCAGTCAACTACTACCTGTTTGCATGACTCCTTTGAGCCGTGGTAGGGTAGTAATCAAAGTACAGTGGGAACACACTCGAGGCGAAGTAACAGTGTCAAGTCAGCGGACTAAGCTGTACTCATGTCACCTGGGAACTGATAACTGACGATAGGTATAGTACCAACCAACAGTTCCCGATGAGTCCTGTCCAGTGTACTCGTAACCTAACGAGCACCCGCATACTATCTCAAGTACGACGTACTGACGGCTGTGGGACAGACCGTCTCCCGTGCTGGGATGAGAAGCGCATACGCTAGTCTACTCCGAAGTATCGATGCCCTGTCTCGATAGTCCTATGACTAAGGACCTGCATAAGGATGTGCTTGTGGATTACCCAGCCCCCACGAGTGTGACTGCCATCACAACGCTGGTAATCAAGCAAAGATCCTAAGGGCTCCACTAATGTGTATATGCGATATGTTAAAAGAAACACATGTACACACATTGAAGTAGAAACAAACCAAGTAGCATACTACTATTTTGAGCAAGATTGTCTATACAATGGTGAATATCCCAAGCTTCCATTAAGTAATATACAAACTAGTATGATACAGTAATGGCCTCTAGGACATATACACTAACAATCTCCCACTTGCACTAAGGCCATGTACTGGCGTATCGAAGACCTATCATCTCCATCAGCCGCTCGAACTGAGTCTGGGGCAAGGCCTTCGTGAATGGATCTGCAGTGTTATCTTCTGATGCAACCCTCCGAACCTCGATCTCCTGGCGATCCATGATCTCCCTGATCAGGTGATACCGCCTTAAGATGTCTCTGGATTTCTGATGGGACCTGGGTTCCTTCGCTAAATCTATAGCCCCGTTGTTGTCGCAATACAGAGGTATTGGATCAACAATGGACGGAACCACCTGAAGTTCTTTCAAGAACTTCCTCATCCAGACGGATTCTTTTGTGGCATCAGATGCAGCGATATATTCCGCTTCCATCGTCGAGTCAGCAACGGTTTCCTGTTTGGAACTCTTCCAACACGCCGCCCCTCCATTGAGGGTAAAGACAAAACCCGACATGGAGTTGGAATCATCCTTGTCACTCTGGAAGCTGGTGTCAGCAAAGGCCTCAATCTGGAGGTCTTTGCCGCCATACACCAAGAACATCTCCTTAGTCCTTCTCAGGTACTTGATAATGTTCTTTACCGCTATCCAGTGCTTCTCCCCAGGGTTTGACTGATACCGGCTTACCACACTCAGTGCGTAAGCTACATCTGGTCTGGTACATAACATCGCATACATTATAGAGCCTACCGCAGAAGCGTAGACTATAATAGACATGCGATCCCTTTCCAAATCAGTCTTGGGAGACATCTCTTTGGAGAGGGTGATCCCGTGACAAGCCGGTAGATTACCGCGCTTGGAATCTTCCATACTGAATCTTTTCAGTATGGTGCCGATGTACCTGGACTGTGAAAGTCCTAATATCCTCTTGGATCTATCACGATGGATCCGGATCACCAGAATGTAAGAGGCATCACCCAGGTCTTTCATGGAGAACCCGTGTGACAAGAATCCTTTGATAGATAGTAGCATAGGAATGTCATTTCCTATCAAGAGAATGTCATCCACGTATAAAACAAGAAATACGACAGTTCTTGCTACAAATCTACTATAGATACATGGTTCATCTGGATTTTTGATAAAGCCAAATTCTTTGACCGTCTCATCAAAACAGATGTTCCAACTCCGCGATACCTGCTTTAGTCTATAAATGGACTCAAGCAACTTTCATACCTTTCCGCTGCTCCCACTCTGAATGAAACCCTCTGGCTGGTCCATATAGACACACTCCTCTAAATTTCCATTTAGAAAAGCGGTCTTTACGTCCATCTGCCAGATTTCATAATCGTAGAAGGCAGCAATGGCAAGAAGGATCCGAATGGATTTTAGCATAGCCACTGAAGAAAAGGTTACGTCATATTCCAAACCAGGTCTTTGACGAAAACCTTTTGCAACAAGTCTAGCTTTATAGGTCTCAACCTGTCCATCTACACCAATCTTCCTCTTGAAGATCCACTTACATCCTACGGGTTTTACCCCATCTGGAGCAACGTCCAAAGTCCATACTTTGTTGGTGTACATGGACTCCATTTCGGTCCGCATTGCATCCAGCCATTTTACCAAGTCAACGCTCTGAATGGCCTGCTGGAAGCTAGTCGGCTTATCATAATCAATGATGCAATCCTCTCTATCCCCGTATATGAGAAAACCGTAGTATCTTTCGGATGGATGAGATTGCCTACTACTCTTGCAGAGCGGTGCAGAAATGTCCTGTTCTTTCGAACCCTCTGGTTCTACTAAGCTTTCAGTAATAGTCTGTGGTTCTGGAATTTCTTCCAGTTCTATTGCGCTCCCACTAATTTCCTTTTCTAAGAACTGGTGTTCTAGAAAGTGGGCATTATGAGAAACAAAGACCTTTTGTTCTTCTGCGTAATAGAAAAGATACCCCCTGAAGTTCTTTGGGTATCCCACAAACTTGCACAGTACTGAGCGTGCCTCGAGTTTGTCCGCATGCTGATTTTTGACAAAAGCTGGACATCCCCAGATCTTCAGATATTGAAAATAGGATTTCTTCCCACTCCATATCTCATATGGTGTGGTAGGCACAGTTTTAGTTGGAACTCGGTTCAAAAGGTATGCAGCTGATTCTAGCGCATATCCCCAGAATGATCGCGGCAACTCAGCGTTACTCATCATGGACCGTACCATATCCAATAGGGTTCGGTTCCGTCTCTCCGATACACCGTTATGTTGCGGAGTGTATGGAGGAGTAAGCTGAGAGAGAATTCCATTCTCTTTTAAGTAATCCAGGAACTCGGCACTCAAGTATTCACCACCTCGATCAGATCTTAGTGTCTTGATACTTTTGCCTGTTTGTTTTTCTACTTCATTCTTATATTCCTTGAATTTTTCAAAGGCTTCAGATTTATGCTTCATTAAGAAGACATGTCCGAACCTTGAAAAATCATCCGTAAAAGTAATGAAATAAGAATAACCGCTTCATGCATGTGTAGACATTGGACCGCACACATCGCTGTGTACGAGCCCCAAGAGCTCGCTCGCTCTTGCTCCGTGTCCAGTGAACGGAGTCTTTGTCATCTTTCCTTTGAGACAGGATTGACAAGTTGCATATGATTGATATTCAAACGGATCCAAATATCCTTCTGTATGTAACTTCGTCAACCTTCTCTCATTGATGTGACCCAGTCTACAATGCCATAAGAAAGCATGATTGATTTCTGGAGACTTTCTTTTGTGTGTATTCTGGACATTGAAAATCTGTGGTTGGTTTAATATGTATATACCATTGTTTAATATACCCGACCCAATCAAAACTTGATTAAGGTTAATGTTCACAACATTACTTACAAATGCAAATTCATAACCTTCTTTAGATAATAAAGATACAGATATGATATTACAGGTTGCATTGGGTACAAAATAACAATCACGCAAAACCAAAACATGCCCATCTGACAATCCCAGGTGATAGTCCCCCACGGACTCAGCATCCATGCCAGCTCCGTTTGCAACTCTGAGGGTCATATCACCTGCCTTCAAAACCCTACGCCTTCTTAGTGCCTGCAAAGAATTACAGATATGAGATCCTGATCCGGTATCCAATACCCAGGATGTAGAGTTTATTGATAGACAGTTTTCAATAACATACACACCTGAAGCCGAAGCCGCAACTTGCTTCAGATCCTGGTTTCTAGCCTTCCAAGCCCTGCAATCCTTTTTCCAGTGTCCACTCTTGTGACAGTAAAAGCATTCTTCCTTTCCCACAAGCTTTCCCGCTACCTTTGTTTCCTTTATCTTTCCCTTCGTATCCACTTTACTAACACCGCCCCTTGGTTTGGCGGGGGCTTTCTTCTTCTTTCCCTTGGCTTTCGCCTTGGACTTAGAAGAGGAAGATCCTCCTACAGCCAAAATGGATGTTTCCCTACCTTTCTGTAGGGTGCCCTCTGCACTCCTCAAACATATTGAGGAGCTCCGGAAGTTCAACCTCTTTTCCTTGCAAGTTGAAGTTCAGGATAAACTGGGCGTAAGTGGAAGGAAGGGACTGGAGAATCAAGTCCGTATAGAGCTCGTTCTCTAACGTGGTCCCAAGGACCGTGAGCTCTTCAATGAAGCCAATCATCTTAAGCACGTGTTCCGCTACCGATGATTCGACGACCAATCTCGTCGAAAACAACTTTTTCGAGACTTCGTATCTGGCGATACGGGATTTCTCTCCATACAGTTCTTTTGTATGAATAAATATGGATTCCAGGTCCATATTCTCGTGCATCCTCTGATGTTCATTGTCCATAGAGGCAAGCACGAGGCACTTGGCCTTCGCGCAGTCGATCTCCCATGTCTTACGGATTTCTATATCCGCGACGCTGGAGCTGGGACCTGGGACAGGGAGAGCTTTGGTGGTAAGGAGATACCCCAACTTGTCGTAAGTGATTGCCATTTTGACATTCCTGAGCCAATCTTTGTAGTTTGGCCCTGTCAGTATGTTTTTATCTAGTAATAACTTAAGTCCGGTCATGTCGATTGGTCGCTGCAATTAGGAGAGAGAGAAGAAACACTTTAGCATAATACTCTTGCAAGTTTAAAGTGGTTTTTAATTTGTCTAAACAGGATGGCTCCCTCTGTCTCTCGAATCCCTCCTCAAACCAAAAAGGAAGAATTAGTCGGGATCAATCTCACCGTACAATACTTGCTTAATCGTTCAGGCAGGCCAGTGTTGGTACTTCGAGGGAGGTTTTCCAACGCTTTCGCCAAGTTCCTTAATTAAATAACCTCTTTTCCCTGGGGGCGTAGCCCCGCTAACACCTTTCTAGACACCTACTTTTTTTATAGCATTGATCGTTAAGTGAGAAATTTCCCGAGGAGTAGCATATACTCACAGTAGGATCGGGATCCAAATATCATCGCGTGACAAAACTGAAGGAATCCTACCAGAATCATCACACTCCAAATGGTATGCAGCGCTAGCAAGTTTCAGTTTCTTTTGAAACTCCCGATGTGGATTTTTGCCCCATGCTCTTATGACCTTGGCGTAGGTCAAAATGTCATAAGTCACATGTCAAGTTCTACCCATCATTATCCAGGTTAATTTGAACCCACCCGTACCTACCCTTGACGTAGGCCAAAATGGCAGTACGACTGTCTCAAACCAACGCATTCTATCTATGCAACAGATAAATATCCGGCAGCTACCAATCACTATGCATTGGCGTAAGGTCAAAATACATAGCTTGAATACTACCGAATATTTAACTGAAATGATGGAGAGCTACGAATGGTTTTGGCGAAACCGTGAACGTAGTGAACTTGATATAATCGATGGAACGAGATAGCTTTTAAAAAGGAGTGGTTCAAGCTCCGCATTTAAAAGTTGGTTTTTGAAAAGAACCGAGTGGTTTTGAAAGTGTTTCAACGACTTTTACTTGGTTTATTTTCTTGCATTAATTTTAATGCGTCCCATCATTTAATCCTACCATTGCAGAAAACAACGGAAATATGACGTACGCTTATGCCATCCGCATTCGCCACGGGGCCCCGTCATCACCCGTTAGGTTACTTAACTAACGACAGAGCGGGGACTGGACTAGCACGGATGCAAAACATAAGCAACGCCTAAATAGATATCATATATAGATATATAGCAATGATAGCCATTCCAGATCACAGATGAATACATTGGATATACTAGGAATCCGCATTCCGTTCGAGCCTGTAACGAAAAGCGGATTACACGGTCGCGATGAATAGCCAATACCCCACCCTAGACCCCTACGGGTGCGGCAAACTACCCACCAAGTACCCAAAGCGAAGCAACCTCCCTCAACGACGTGAGTAGGCCACTCGGCACTTCGAGATACCCGGTAGTTTGTGCACCCCACCTTGGGTCTATCCTAGGAGCAAAAACAGTAAAAAGAAATTATACAATGGCGGCTACAACCTCATCCCGGATGTCCGGCCATACAAATAATATTACATCAAATTTACATATTACATGAATTGAAAGATAAAGAAAAACTCTCATCTCACAACCCCCGGCTATTCATCCGCGACAATCCAACGAATTCATATACACATACCATCAACATTACAGATCACAGATATGTATAACCCCCACTAATCGACGTATAGCGATTAGCAGACGTTCAATACATATATAACATTACAGATACAACCCATTAGCCAAAGTGTACAGAAAATCGATCAAAATACGGATTTATAACCACCCGAAAAACAAATTTGTTCTCTGGAAATTCTGGGCAGAAACAAACCATCCTAAAAATCACAAAACACCAACACAAGAACACTGCAGGAGAAACGATCCACGGCCGAGTCAACTCGGCCGCGGATCCGCGGTGAGTTGGTCGACTCACTGGATCGTTTTTCTTTCCTTTTCTGTAAAAACCCTGAGCCGATTTTTAGTACATGATTTATTGTTTTTTGAGCAAAAATAAATATCGGCAGAAAGATGATATTTTTAACGTGTTTTGCGGTTTTTTGTCCGATCGAAATTCTAGATACTTTGCTAACATGCTAGGGTGTGTTTAGCTAGGCTCTGATACCGCTGTAAGTCCACGTTACCTCTCCCGGTTCTTTCGGGCTTGCGGAAACGGTAAAAAATGATTTTTAGGGTCATGGTAACATGGACTCTAAAACACGGATCTTTGCCAAACTACACACTAGCAACTAACAAGAGCTTTACCTACTCGGTTAGGGGGTTATACCTCAACTTGAACTCCTTCTCTTGGACTCCTTGTGGTGGTCGGATGGTTCTCTCCTCGTCGCCTTCTCTTGCCGAAGATGGATCCACCTGAGGGTCTCTACCTTGAGCTTCTTCCTCGAACTTGAGGAAAATAAAGTGTTCGGCTTGCTAGACCTTCAACCTTAGAATGAGTAGAGAGTGTCTTTGGTGTTTTATCTCAAAGGAAATGGTTCTCAACTCATGAGAAAGATTTTCCTTGAGCTAGAGGAAGAGGAAGAGGAAAAGAGGAGAGAGAATGAATATGAGAGAATGATATGAGTTTTTACAACCATAACAAATATATGTGAATTAATCAATTAACAAAATTAATCAAAAAGGAAAAAGGTGATGGTATGTTGAAATGACCATTATCATTTCACATTAAATGAGTTTTGCAAAGATCAATGAGCATCTTTTCTTGAAATGATGATGGTCAACTTTTCAACCTTGGTCAACAAGTCAACAACCCTAACCATAACTCAATTTCCTTTAATTAATATTATTAATTGATATTTCACATATTCATTAGGGTTTGGAAAAAGATAACCGTCAACTGTGCATACACACCCGTTCCAAAACCCTAATGAAAATCCTCTTCCTCTGTCTCAGTCAACTGTGCATACACACCCGCATTCGTGTTCTGAAAAACACGAATACAATGAGATAAAACTAACCTCAAAACATATACTAGGATCTGGCTCAAACCAGAGCCCGCTAGTAATGACTGTCCGGACACCAAACGTGCACAAGTGCGCGGATGTGAACGAACCCCGTCGCAAAACCATGCGACCTCTACTCTGTTTTGCCCAAAGGCGAATAACCCTCTGTGTGGAACTCTAAAGACTCGACACTACGCTGGCAGTGGGTTTAACCACAGACCGCAGCTGTACGTAACGGCCCCCAGGTAGATGCCGATAAGAAGACTGATGAGGCGAACCCATCCGAACTCCTACTGAGCCTGTCTGTGACAATCTGCGTACAGTCCGGTCTGTTCGTCTGAGAATATCGCATGGCGGGCCTAGGGGGTGGTAAACGTCAGTCCCCTAATAGCGGTACAAGTCGTGTCGGAATGTAGCCCAGAACACCCTGAGATAACACTGGAAACCTAGCAGTGTATCTCGCTTGCCCTGGCCAAGGACGACTATGTGTAATGGCTCTCCTAGACACAGCGCGATATCAATTCCCAATACCGTGAGAGACGAATCCTATCTAACCGTCACTTCCTCCAAGTGCTTCGGGACTGCACCCAACTACTACCTGTTTGCACGACTCCTTTGAGCTATGGTAAGGTAGTAATCAAAGTACAGTGGGAACACACTCGAGGCGAAGTGACAATGTCAAGTCAGCGGACTAAGCTGTACTCATGTCACCTGGGAACTGATAACTGACGATAAGTATAGTACCAACCAACAGTTCCTGACAAGTCATGTCCAGTGTACTCGTAACCTAACGAGCACCCGCATACTATCTCAAGTACGACGTACTGACGGCTGTGGGAAAGACCGTCTCCCGTGCTAGGATGAGAAGCGCATACGCTGGTCTACTCCGGAGTATCGATGCCCTGTCTCGATAGTCCTACGACTAGGGACCTGCATAAGGATGTGCTTATGGATTACCCAGCCCCCACGAGTGTGACTGTCATCGCAACGCTGGTAATCAAGCAAAGATCCTAAGGGCTCCACTAATGTGTATAGGCGATATGTTAAAAGAAACACATGTACACACATTGAAGTAGAAACAAACAAAGTAGCATACTACTATTTTGAGCAAGATTGTCTATACAATGGTGAATATCCCAAGCTTCCATTAAGTAATATACAAACTATTATAATATAGTAATGGCCTCTAGGGCATATACACTAACAGGGTGCAGTCCTGAGCCACATGGAGGCAGTGAGTGATTATCAGGGATTCGTCTCTCCAGGTATTGGGAGTCGATATCGCATTGTGTTCGATTGGCCAGGACCATAAGACCTTGGCCAAGGCAATTAGGATTTACTGATAGGTTGATCAGTAGTTTACTGGATTGGTCCTGAACTGCATCAGCATGAATTATTGAGTTATTAGGGTCTGACATTTACCACCCCTAGACCCGTTATACAATACTCTTATACGAAGAGACCGGGCTGTACGGAGATTGTCACGGATAGGCTCAGTAGGAATTCGGACGAGTTTGCTCGTCGGCTTTCCTTTTTGACGGGTACCTGGTTAGCTGTTATGTGTAGCTAGTACCGCTGACGTGCTTATGGTTAAACCCACTGCCAGCGTACCGTTGAGTCTTTAGAGTCCCACACATAGGGTTTTTCTGCTTCGTGCAAAACGATGTAGAGGCCGTATGGTTTTACGGCAGGGGTTCGATCACATACGTGTACTTGTGCACGTATGATGTTCGGGCGGATAATACTAGCGGGTTTTGGTTTAAACCGGATCCTAGTATTATATTCTTGGATTATTTTGTCTCTTTCTATTCGTATTTTTCAGAATACGGATACGGGTATGTATATACGGTGAGGGGTATTCTTGTAATTGAGAAAGATGCTTCTACAAGAAAACACATCATTATTGTTTTAACCATTTAGGTTAAATGGTTAATGAGGTGGAGGTATGAGGTGTTCATTTATCATTAAATGAAGCATGGCTGCTTAGTGACTCATGTAGTGACTCATGGTTTACTATTGATACAAGGTGGCTTCAAGATATTTTGGTGAATTATTGATGCTTGATATTATACACATGAGTTAGCCATTCTTCATTCTATGCTTATCACAAACACTCTCTCATCTCCTCCAAGCTTCATCTTCTTCTACCTCAAAACCCTAAAAGTCTCATGTGTTGAGAAACCTAGGGTCAGTGAGACAAATTAATCCATCACCACTCTCTACATCATCTAGGCTACTTAGATTAGCATACTAAGTACCCTAGTTACCTCGGTTTAGGGGTATGAGCTCAAAGTACACACTCTCGGATGGATCATCTTTGACGCAAGGAGGCCGTCGATCAAGCGCAATCCGTACTTCCTTTGAGGAGCTAAAGGAGAGGAGTGAAGACCCGTACTTGATTCTTTAGGTATAAACTTCGATCATAGTAGATAGTTTCTCTAGTTGCTAGTTAGGTTTATAGTAGATCCAGTGTTAATAGGTTATTCTAGCGCAAGTTTAAATCATTGTAAAATTTTTGTTACGTAAACGGCCACGGATGATGGCCAGGGCGTTAGTGTAACCTAACAACCACCCGTGCACAATGCGACAGCTACCCCCAATACCGGGAAAGTTAAATCCCCGACGATCCGCTCACTGCCTCCATGTGACTCGGGACTGTACCCAACTAAAACATGTTTGCATGAATCTTTTGAGCTGTGGTAGGGTAGTAATCAAAGCACGGTGAGAACTCACATGAGACAAATGACAATCTAAGGTCGACAGACTAATCTGTACTCATGTCATCTAAGAACTGCTATCTGACAATAGATATAATACCATCTAGCATGTTCCCGGCGAGTCCGTCCAGTATAACTTATAACCCAATGAGCGTCTGTATACTATCTTTGGTGACTAACTGACACCAATGGTTTTGAGATCGGCCATCGCCCCTCATCGGGGTCAAGAAGTGTATACACTAATCTACTCTGGGATATCGATGCCCAGTCTCGATATTCCCACGATTAGGGACATTCAAGGATTTACTTATAAGTGTGATCGCCATAATAACCTTCGTAGTCAAGAAAGAATCATGTAGCTCTATCAACATGTAATAGTGATCTTTAATACCACATAATATATGTACATGATGATAGAGATGAACCAGATAGCATACTATCATCTCGAGTAAGACTGTTCTCCCCGTATAAGTCCTCCCTCAATCATCATAATCGTCTGCCTGCGATTACAATAATTGCCTTGAGGACACTATATCCAACAATCTTCTACTTGCACTTAAGGCTAATTATTGCGGTGTCGCATACTCATAGCCCGTGTGCTACCGAACACCCAACTTCTCTACTAATCAGTTTTGCAAAGCATGTTTACGAAACATTCGCGTTTGAGAAATAGCCTCAGTGAGTGGATCCGCCCCAATATTTTATCTTTATCTCTCTATATCTCAACTTCACAGAGAAAGACTATCTCCTTAAATAAGCGATACATGTCTTAGAACTTGTCTGGATATCTGATGGGACCTTGTTCATAATATGAACACCAAATCCAATAAGTTTCTTAGACTGTATCCATTTGTTGATGTAATCAGCACCCAGCGCCATGACCACCTCTGTATCCTGCTTGGAAATGTATCCAACACACTGCACCTTAAAAGAGGGGAAACTATTAATTTTGACAGCCGCCATGTCATCCAGGTCACCTTGGAAGCCTGAAATGATAAGCGCCTCCTTAAGGAGGCTGCTATTACCATATACCAAGAACATCCTCTTATGCTCATAATGGCTTCCTAATGTTTCTTCAGGATTGGATTAATATCTATTTATTGCAACTAGTGCAAAAGTAATATTTGGTGTGGTACTTGACATCTCATGATTGACTTAATTGCCTAAGCAAGCGATATATCAATCATGCAAATCTCTCTCCTCATCAGTCTTGAGGGCATCTCTTTAGAGATGGTGAATCTATTACCTGCGGGTACACCAACAGGCCAGGAGTCGTCCATTCTAAATAATTTAGAATAGTGTCAAAGTAACCGAATTGGGACACTTCCTAAATCTAGATCTAAAACCATATATCTAGTCACCAGAATCCGTGATATTTTGTGCAGGTCCTTTATGGAGAAACACCTTGTGACAACCAAAGTATAACCGATCATAGTATAGGAACATCACTTCCTATCAGGGAGCACGTCATTCAAATACCAGAATATCACTCCCTACTAGCTTCTTACCAGGTCTATCTATTATTCTAATGAAGTCAAACTCTATGACTGTCACATCAAAAATAGATAATCTATCGCTGGTATATTTATTTTAGTCTATAAATAAACTTAAGCTACTGGCCCACCATGCTTCCATTGCTCCCACTGACTATAACAACCCACTGGCAGAGTCATATACATGCGCACTTTTAAAGCTAATCTAGAACGACATTATAGTCATCCACTGTTCAGACCATAATATTGCATTTATCATTCCCCTATTCTTATCCTTTTTATAAATAAACAGGTACTATTGACGCACGTTTGTTGCATATTACAGGTTACAGGTTTCTGGAGCAAATACAGTGAAAAAAAGACACAAAACAACAGAAAAGGGACTTTTTGACCAACTATTAGACGGATCCTAGTCTAGCCTAGATGAAGAACAATGCAAGGTCCAAAATGTTAATGCAAATGGTCAAAAGATACTTACAAGTGTTCACTGAAACATCTGGAGGAAAACCAGAAGCTCGAAAGAGAAAATAAGTGAAGAAACAGAAGCCCACAGAGCCACTGAACCAAGCCCAAACTTTTGGCAGCCCAAGACCACCAAAGGGCCGCAGATCCGCGGCCCAAGACATCAAATGCCGCGGATCCGCGGCCTTACAGAGAGCTTGTCGGTGGAAATTTGATGCGTCGGCGCGTCGGTGCAGATGTTAGGATTTTACGTGGGCAAATCTGTAATTTTGCATGTGCGAGAGTCTGTAGCCCTAGGTTTCCTATTTTCCTATAAATTGTAATTTTAGATCTGTAAAACCCTATGCCTCTTTTCAATAAATAAAATTCAGAAATTCTGGAAGTGACATTCAGATCTGTTCTTTATCGCTTGGAGGGAGCCATCACCATTAGTAAGTGTTTTTCTTTTATTCTTTTAATGTTATTTCATCCCCTAATGAGCGAGTAGTCTCCTCGCTTGTTAGGGTTAGCCTTAGGGAAAGGGTTGAGAGATGAGATCTCTCACCCCTTTCAATGCCATATTAAACTAACCCATTAAGAACTCCATGCATGCACGCACAACCGCTCCCTGCGGCACCCTACCCCTCAAGGTAAAGGTGAACCGCAGTATAAAGGGCCGGTTGCGCGCGTTTTCCATGGGGGTTAGGGTAATTAACGATAAAGGAAGGATACGAATCTAGAGGAAGAAAACATCTTCCCAAAAGAGTCGTATCCACTTTATCGATAATTACTATAACACCTAATGGATCTAGAATACGGCATTGAAAGCGGTGAGGAAACATCAATCTCCAAAACTTCCTCTAAGCCTAACCCTAGCAAGAATTTAAATTAGATTAATTAAGTTTTAGATCTAGATTTTTATAAAACCAAAACGACAAATAGAATCAACTCGTTAAGACACACTAAAGGAATTTACCCGTCTCTGTGGATCGACCCGCACTCACCGGCTAGCTGCGAAGCGACGCCGTTTCTGATTGCGGTAAACTCATAATTTTTGACACCAATCAAATGGCGCCGTTGCCGGGGACGGCGTAATATTTCTTTTTGTGAATTTTCGGGTTGATATAAATTTTAAAAATTATAAAAATCTGAAAATATAAAAATATAAAAAATTTATCAACTTTGATCTGTTTGAAGGGTTTGCTATTTGAATCTTGCAGGAACAGCGAAGAATCGTGGATCTGGAATTTTACAGAGGCGAAAACATAAATTGGTATATAAGAACAGAGAGGAACTGAAGGCACAGAACATCATAATTTTTTCCAAAGCCTGATCCCCTCATTTAGCCGCGTTTCCGCCGCATTTGGAGCCTTCCGCCGCGGATCCGCACCTGTTCTGCCACGTCAGCACCTGAAATTTTTTGGGTTTGTTCCTCATTCTCCCCTCTGCAACCTCCATATCTCTATCTGTAAAAATTTTCTGCAGGGTTCTTTGTGCTAAAAAATCTTCTACCCCCTTCTAAATAACAGATTTTCTGCAGGTTTCTTTGCGCCGCGCTAAAATTGAATGCAAGTGAAATTTTATTTGTTTTGCATAATTTAACCGGACTCTAAGAGGCTATTTGACCAAACTCAGATTGGGTGGGGATTTCATCACCCTTCCCAGGACCCCAGAAAACACCTAAAGCATTTTTGCATCGACCACCTTTAATTAAAAAAAGATTAGACTCAGACCTAAGGACAGCGAGCTCAATAGGAAAAGGACTAGGGTAGGCATCGGCCGTTTATCCTAACCGACATTGCGGTGTCTAGGCTAGTGGTTTTTAATTAGGCCCACTGTAGTGGTGGTTCCTTCCCACTTACCTGGCCGTATTTGTCCGTGAAGAGGCGGTTTGAGGTCTATTTCTAGCCCTAGTTAGGAGCTGTCTAGTAGACCTAGGCAACCCTAGATCTAGGTCTGATTGTGCATGTGTGGTTGATACATTTGTGTCACGAGTCCGTTTTCAAAAACCTCTTTGCAAAACTCTCCAATAAAAAATAAAAAAAAAATCTTTTAAAAAACTTGCAAAAATTTTGTCGCTAAGAAATCCTTGCACTCTTCTATCATGGGTACTCCACATCATAAATCTCTTGCCGAGTCTTGGTATCCCAAACCTAACTTTGCGTCGTTCGTCAATTGTTTCGGTCAATTTAAAAAAGATCCCTCCTTGCCAAAAATTTCGTTGAAAGATCAAATAGAGGCGTCTAGGAGAAATGGTTTGACTTTTCAACCCATTTCGTGTCAACCGAGTCAACCTTTACAACCTACATATGTTGACACTACTTCTTCAAGTCCTTCTGTCACTCCTAGGTCGATGTCCATTGCTGAGCATATTGCTCAATCTCGCAGTCGATCTTTCATCCCTCTCCACTCATCTAGTTTTAGGGATCCGCACGATTATTCACCTTCTTATTCATATGTTGACCCTACTCTTGTCTTACCACCCACTTCCTACCAGTCATACCCGACCTTCCCACCTTCACTAGACACTGTTTCAACACAGCCATTAGGGAGTTTTACATACCCAACTAATTTTGAATCTTTTACTGAACCCCCTCACCACCTAAGTCTAGTTTGGAAGAGTCGTTGGAAGCATATATTGCTGTAACAAATAAAATAATGAGGAATGTGGAAGCATCCATGGCCGCCCTTATGCAACCTAGTGAACCGGTAGCTAGTGTCCCGCTAGTTCCGAATTTTCCAATATATAAGGCGGCTGTTGGACAAAGTGAGAATGAGAGAGGATTTTCAAATCAAACCTACCCTTACCCAATTGAAGCCCACAACTCCGGTTTTCCATTGATTGTTCTAAATGATTCACCAGTTGAAAATAAAAATGAGTTGTGCGATTTTGTAGTGTTTGATTTGCCAAATTGTGAGGAACCCCTTTCGAGTGAAACCGCACCTAATCCTTTCGATCTTTACACCTCCACTCTAGAACCTACATTGATTTATATCCATGCTGTGGATGAAGTGTCTAAAGAAATTGATTTTCACTTGATTGAGGATATAGACGCCGGGAATATTTCGGATGATGAACCTGTCGATTTAATAGAAATTTTATGTTCAAATCATCATCCTGAGTTATTAAATGTTTCCCCCGAATCTCATATGCGTCTAGATTTTGATGATAATGGCATGGATGAATTAAATATTGACGATAGTACTGAGGAGAGTCGTGAGGATAATATCGAGGTTGAACCATTTTTATTTGATGTGTCAGATTTTCCAATTCAGCCTCCTGAACCTTTGACTGTTATATCACCCTCCCTCTTTCCTATTGTTCCGACCGAACAAATGACCGTTACGCTTTCATCTCCTATACCAAGTTCGGCGTACCCATGTTTTCTTACGAATCTTGAGGGATTTGACCCCATTTCCCGACGGGTTGGTAGGTTAGCGCAATCGCTTTTAACACATCGTTCATCACACATTGCGCTAATTTATTCACTCGATTTACACCCTCAAGATCGTACTCCACTTCTTTCTCCTTTCCGCCATTCTTCTCCTCCACCGAGACCGTATTCTACCCCTCTTCCCACACGGTCTCGCGTGTTTCTCATTTCTTTCCTCCACACCCTATTCTTGCACCAACTATACCATTACCACGATAAGATCTTTGAATGGTTGGTGCTAACCTTTGGCTTGTGTAAGGCCAAGCTTAAGTTTGGGGGGAACCTTTGTATATATGTATATATCCTTTTGTTTTCTTTTTCTATTTAAAAAAAATTCAAAACATTAAAAAATTATAAA
Source organism: Agapanthus africanus (assembly GCA_030015575.1). Lineage (NCBI taxonomy): Eukaryota > Viridiplantae > Streptophyta > Magnoliopsida > Asparagales > Amaryllidaceae > Agapanthus > Agapanthus africanus. The sequence continues at coordinate 81,399,753 of JASDDO010000012.1, read as the reverse complement.
TAAATAAACAGGGGAGTATCGGTATTTTGACCCTCTTGGTTTAGCATGACAGTGAGGACACTGTCAAGTTCAAGTTTGGGGGTATGCTCGGTACGTCTTCTTCCTTCGCATTCATTTGTACATATTTTTGCATTTGCATACTTATTTGAAAACCCATAAAAATTTGAAAAATTTCAAAAATTATAAAAATAATTGTATTCAATTTTGGCTAATTGACTTGAGTTTGACTAATAGGTTAACTGGTTAGGAACAACTAGATCTTAGACTTAGTGAATTAAAAACCCTAAAAATAACATTTCTTAAAGTTTAACGGTAGAAAGTATATGCCTTGTAGTTTATTTAGAAATAGGCAAATTTTGGGTTCACTTCTTGGGCTAAGTCGAAACAAGGGAAGAGTATTGATGTTCTAATTAAAGTATAAATTTGAAAGATAGTTCCTAGCTTAAGTCTAAATTCTGAAAATGTATACCCTACAATTTGCACATTCACGCACCTTGAAACTTGGAATAGTAGAAGAGACCTTGAAATGCTCTTGTCTAAAGTCCTTAGTGCAATGAAAATGAAAAAATATATAAGTGTGAATAAAGAATAAAAAAATGGACACTGGTTTTTGTGATTACTTAAGGCTGTAAAAATAGAAAAATATTTAGCGAGGGTGCTTCATCACCTAGTGCCTTAGACCAACTAGTTTGGGAGTCACTGCTAAAGCCTTGGGTGTTGCAAGGACTAGGAAGTACGCTTTAAAGTGCAAACGCATTGTGTAATCGGTCGTTGGTACCTCAAGAAGTATTAACGGTCGCATGAAGGATGTGTAAGCAAATTTCATTCACCAACTAATTAGTACTTTGGACAATGGACAAGGGCATGATTGCTTGAATTGAATTTCCAAGTGTAGGGGTGATTTATACACACACGTAGGGGTATGTGATTGGAATTTAGATAAAAGAGAGGAATGAAGAATAGAACTTGTATCTTTAGTAGAGTTGATAGAAATTCCTAAGTAGAGATGAAACCCTAGAAGGAAGACTTAAAAGATGCCGAAAGCTAAGTAGGTCTACATAACATATATAATCTTAAGTTAAATAATGAGGAAGTGTGAAGAATATGGGTGGATAATTTACAAGTATAAGATAATAGAATTCCTTATTAGAAGACCTAATTGGAGAACAAAAGTCAATGGGCCGAGTTGATAGGATTTTGTGGGTGTAATCCGCTGAAAACCCTCAGGAGACAACACTCCTCCTACTAGGGACACCTAGAGGTTTAACGGCTTGTTGCACGTGCTCAGTGCAATCGCGTTTCCCTGCGAAAGTGCGGTTAGGATTTTAGTGAATAAAATAATAAGTTTGCTCGAGGACGAGCAAAAGGTAAGTTTGGGGGTATTTGTTCAGACCATAATATTGCATTTATCATTCCCCTATTCTTATCCTTTTTATAAATAAACAGGTACTCTTGACGCACGTTTGTTGCATATTACAGGTTACAGGTTTCTGGAGCAAATACAGTGAAAAAAGACACAAAACAACAGAAAAGGGACTTTTTGACCAACTATTAGACGGATCCTAGTCTAGCCTAGATGAAGAACAATGCAAGGTCCAAAATGTTAATGCAAATGGTCAAAAGATACTTACAAGTGTTCACTGAAACATCTGGAGGAAAACCAGAAGCTCGAAAGAGAAAATAAGTGAAGAAACAGAAGCCCACAGAGCCACTGAACCAAGCCCAAACTTTTGGCAGCCCAAGACCACCAAAGGGCCGCGGATCCGCGGCCCAAGACATCAAATGTCGCGGATCCGCGGCCTTACAGAGAGCTTGTCGGTGGAAATTTGATGCGTCGGCGCGTCGGTGCAGATGTTAGGATTTTACGTGGGCAAATCTGTAATTTTGCATGTGCGAGAGTCTGTAGCCCTAGGTTTCCTATTTTCCTATAAATTGTAATTTTAGATCTGTAAAACCCTATGCCTCTTTTCAATAAATAAAATTCAGAAATTTTGGAAGTGACATTCAGATCTGTTCTTTATCGCTTGGAGGGAGCCATCACCATTAGTAAGTGTTTTTCTTTTATTCTTTTAATGTTATTTCATCCCCTAATGAGCGAGTAGTCTCCTCGCTTGTTAGGGTTAGCCTTAGGGAAAGGGTTGAGAGATGAGATCTCTCACCCCTTTCAATGCCATATTAAACTAACCCATTAAGAACTCCATGCATGCGAGCACAACCGCTCCCTGCGGCACCCTACCCCTCGAGGTAAAGGTGAACCGCAGTATAAAGGGCCGGTTGCGCGCGTTTTCCATGGGGGTTAGGGTAATTAACGATAAAGGAAGGATACGAATCTAGAGGAAGAAAACATCTTCCCAAAAGAGTCGTATCCACTTTATCGATAATTACTATAACACCTAATGGATCTAGAATACGGCATTGAAAGCGGTGAGGAAACATCAACCTCCAAAACTTCCTCTAAGCCTAACCCTAGCAAGAATTTAAATTAGATTAATTAAGTTTTAGATCTAGATTTTTATAAAACCAAAACGACAAATAGAATCAACTCGTTAAGACACACTAAAGGAATTTACCCGTCTCTGTGGATCGACCCGCACTCACCGGCTAGCTGCGAAGCGACGCCGTTTCTGATTGCGGTAAACTCATAATTTTTGACACCAATCATCCACCTGCCAGATCTTATAGTCTATGACAACAGTAGTGGCAAGTTTGGGTCATCAAAACCTCCCTGTCATCGTCTTTGAGGAGGCCGAAGTACCTCTCGGGTAGCTGAGATTACCCACCAAATCTGCGGAGTGGCTAATGGATTGTCGAATCCAATTGAATCCTTAGGTTCTACTAAAATTTCAGTAACTGTTTGTGGTCCTGGAATCACTTCCAGTTCTACCATACTCCCACTAATGTTTTCTGAAAAGAATTCATTTTACTAAAATGGGTGGAGAATCAAGAACATTATAACTATTGATCCTGCAAATGGTAAAATATTAACCCTCGTCAAAGCCCGAGTTAACCCACAAACTGCCATTACTGAAACGTGCCTTGAGTTTATCCAGATTCTGGTTTTAAGCATAAGCCGGAAAATTCCATATACCTTAATATCGTTAAGATATGAATCCATTCTATATCCAATATAGAAACAATGACACTAATTTAATTGGAACCAGATTCAAAAATCTTGCAGCTGTTTCTTGTGCATATCAGCTAAATGGAAGAAGGCCATGCAGCATTACTCATTAAGGAGCGTACCCACGGATGAGTAACTCGAGAGAGAAGAAAGTTCTCAAATATATTACTTATGACAGATTATCTACTATAAGTATCTACATCTTCAATCATCTCGAAGAATCCTGATACTTCCAATACACGATTCTCTACTTTATTATTATACATATAACTTCTCAAAAATTGGACCTTGTATTTCAAAGAAATGCATGTATAAAACAAGAGAAGTCACAAGTAAACGGAATATAGTACGAGTACCAACCCCTTGTCCTAATGGATATCGAACAACATACAATACTTTGTATAAGTCCTCTAAGTTTAATAACTCAAATCCTGGGCCTCGTAGGTTGAAAACTGTATTATGGTTAAGAAGAATTACACCGTTATTGAATGCACCTTACCTAATCATCAACTGATAAAGGTAAATATCATAAACATAATTTTAAAAAGTTATATCTCACTTTATAAAATAAATGTACAGCTATATCAGTTTGAAATTGGTGCATAACAACGGATATTCAAAACCAAATATTTGATGTTAGGCAAAACCCAGGTGGCTTCCTCAAATATCACCAATTACAAAGAATCCTGATATTGAGAATCTAATCACCCAATTCCCAATATTCTACTCCCACTCAGCATCTATAATGCCATACAGATGTGAGAATTAAGTCTGGTAAATACATACCCTGGAGTCAGAATCTAATTGGAAAAGCAGTTTTCAATTAATATCGCACAGTAAAACTGAAACATGAAAATGTTTCGAGGGGTTGGCTAGGTATTCCTATTAATGCCCATTTCATTATCCGGATCCATGACAGTAGTTGCAATTTCCTTTACCCTCACTTCAATCCCTTTATATATCTCTACATCTTACCTTTTGTACACCATACTTAAACTAATTGGTTTTCTTCCTTCCCTACCTTTCGGTACCATACTTAGTCTAATTGGTTTTCTTCCTTCCCTACCTTTCGGCACCAGCCTAAGATTTAGAAGAAGACTATCCAATAAGCGTAACTGGTGTACTCTCCCAATGTAAGGAGCTCTCTCAACCTAAGAGAAAGTAAAGAGAAAAGACAACCGAATAATCCTATTCAATTTCTCCAGAACTGGATTCCATTCTCGAACTGAAACAAGTTTTTTCGAGTTCGTACGTAACTATACGATAGAATACCCAAGCAATATGGATCTCCATAGTAATACGGAGTGTTCTGGAAAAATGAAAATGGGAAGTAGGAGTGGTAAGGATATATGCGGCTTTGTCATGAATCATCATAATCCAAAGCCAAAGTGTCTAAGAAGGTTTGGTTAAGTTGCTTCATGAGTTTTAGTTTAAGGTAAGTCATGGTCGCAATCCAGAAAGAGAAAAGAAACACTCAGCGTGCACTCTAACCTACATTAGATTGTTTAATCATTTTATCTAATCAGGATGGCTCCTACCGTTTTCTCGAATTCTCCTTCAAACCCTAAAAGAAAAACTAGTCAGGATCATCAGAAAATCACCAGAGGAGTAAAGCTTACTCATCGGTATGAATCGAGAGCCAACTAGAATCGCGTGATAACTTGATGGAAGCCACTCAAATTACCACACTCCAGAAGGTATGCACATGCCTTGTAAGTTTCAATTATATTTGAAACTCTCGATATAGCTTTTACCCCAAGAATCATATGACCTTGACAAAGGCCAACAAATCATAAGTCACAAGCCATGTTCAACCCATCATTATCATGGACTACTCTAAATCCACCCGTATAAGCCCTTGATAAAGGCCAACAAGGCTATACGACTATCCTAGATAATCGCATCACTATACAATAGAAAAGCACTATATAACTACCGAGCACTACGCCTTGACAAAGGCCAACAAACGTAGCACAAATACTAGGTAATACCAATATGAAATGACGGAGGGCTACGGCTGGTTGGCGAAAAACCTTTAACTTAATAAACTTGATATCGTTAAAGAAACTCGAGTGGTTTTACAAATATATAGTGGCATAAACTTTTGCCAAAGAGGTCACTCCCTGTGAAGAGAACTAGGCTATTTCCTCATCGAATAAGGTGCTGAATATTTCTTACCGAATACCTCTATGCAAGCAAAAGAATCGACTATAGTAAAGTTATAACAATGACGTAAACTTTGCCAAAGAGGTCACTCCCCGTGAAGAGATCTAGGCTCTTGCTTTATCGAATGAGGAACAGGATATTCCTAACTGAATATCTCGACGCAAAGCAAAAGGAAATGCCTATAGTTTTCAAAAATTGGTTTCAAAAATATCATTTAGGTTTGTTTTCCTTGCATTAATCAGAATTAATGCAGTCGCATCAATTAATCATATCATGCCAAAAAAAGAAAATAGGCAAGCACATATATGCCATCCGCATCGCCACAAGGTTCCGGGTCTTCACCGTAAGATTACTTAACTTATGGCAGGGCAGTGACAGGACTAGCGCAGATGCAAAACATATATAGCATCTACTATATATATATATATATATATATATACACACACACACACACAAACATTCGTCTTATGCATGATATCAAGTAATATCACTAAAGCATCACAGCAGAAGCAAACACAGTATGGAAATGCGGATAATCTAGGAAAAGTACATTTCAATGGAGCTAAATATGAAATGCAATTTTCCGGTCGTGTGGATAGCCCGTGGTATCGAATTTTAGACCTCTACGAGTGTGGAAAGCCACCCGCCAATCCCAAAAGTGAGGTAATCTTAATCAACGAAGTGAGTGGGCCGCCCAGCACTTCCAAAATCCATTGACTTGGGCACCCCTCCTTGGGTCAATCCTATACCCCCTACGAGTGCGGTGAATAGCCCGTGAATTTTAGAGTAAGGAACCCCGGTCTCAACGCCATGAGATGGAGGCTCGTGTCCCTCTAGAACCCGGCTACTCGAGCACTCCGCCGTGGGGTAATCCTAGTGCATGTAATGAAAATCTGAATAACAACGGTGACTACGTCCGCAATCAAGACGCGTCCCAAAGAATAATATAAGCCGCAATGACGGCAGTCCACATGTCAGACGCTCGCCACATAATATGAATATACATTATATGACAGAAAATAACATCTAATAGTACATACACCGGGATATCCATCGCGACAAATCCAACAAAACCATAAACAACAAGCATCATCCATCACAGAACATGCAAATTTGCGAGTATCAATCCTGTAACCCCGTCTAATTGATACGTATAGAAATTAGATAACATTTTACCAAACTTTATGATACACGCAACATCATTAAGCCTATGATAATCGAATATTGCACACTTATAGCCAATACTTCAATTTTCAAAACACCGCAAATCAAGTGTGCTAAAAACCAGCAAAAAATTCATGCTAAAACTCACTCGGGAGTCCGAAATGAGCTCGGATTGATCTGAAACTTCGCAGAGGTCCCCGACACAAAATTAAAGTCAACCCAAAGTCACCTAGAAGGGGTACCCACCCCCAAAGCCACACTAAGGTGGCCATAAGGGGTGGGCAGACTCGAACCTGCCCACTTGGGGTAAGGCTTGGGTCCCCACCTCCCAAGGCCACCTTACGGTGGTCTCAGGGGGGTGAGCCCTCCCTAGGTCCCTCCGGGACATGCCCAGGGTCCCTATGCACCTCTTCACGACTTCTCGGTCCAAACTGAGAGTCCTCGAGGAGTCAAAACATCAATATAACATGGAATTCCTCACTGGTTATACGACAGTTTTTGCGGGGCAAAAACCGGCGAGACTAAGGAGTCGTATCTATCTAGTTTATGGTGTTTCGGTGGATCTGATACCATTTTAAGGTCAGTCAGCGTAGTAGAAGCTCACCGTAGCGCCCAAAGGTCCCTCAGCAGCTACTTTTTACGTTTTCCCCTCGCGACGGAGTACAACCCGCAGGACCAATCCGCACGGGGCACCCTTGGGGTAAGAGCCCGCGCTTTGCCACTACTGTCATACAGTGAAAACCCCCATGTTTCGTCATCCGTGCCTAGTAGCTCTGATACCAAGTAAGGTCAGTCAACGCAGCGGAAATTGGCCGTAGCACGCATAGGTCCCTCAGCAGCTACTTTTTACGTAGTCCCCTTACGACGGACTACAACCCGCCGGACCAATCCGTATGGGGCACCCTAAGGGTAAGAGCCAGCGCTTTGCCACTACTGTCACACAGTGAGAACCCCCCATAAGTCGACATCTCTTCCTAGCAGCTCTGATACCATTGAAAGGTCCTAGTGCCCTTGCCGCTGAACCGCGGCCAATACGGAATCCAAAAACAAAAATTTTAATGGCACTAGAAACTTACTCCCAAGAATCTAACCAAACACCTAAACTAGAAAAACAACAAGATAGAAATCACAACATTTGTAACGTCTTCATTTGCTCCAATTGGGTTGGACTCTAGTACGCTCTCAAGAGCTCCGGATCGCTCTTGCAAACCGGTCCTTCTTCGCCGAAGATGATCCACCCGAGAGAACCAATCCAAACTCCAGCTTCACTTAGTGAAGCAACCGATGCTCCAAGCTCGCTAGGAATAGAAAGTGGGGATGTAGGAATTTTCCACTATAATTTTCTCTCAAATCTAAAGGTCAAGAGAGCAAGTAAAGAAAAAGGAAGAGGAGATGAAGAAACTTAGTCATGAGCAAGTGTAGAAAGCATGAGAGAGTGAAATGAAGAATAATGGAATGGAATCATATTTTTTCACAACCATACAAATAAAAATCTCACAACATTTTGTAATAAACTAATGAAACCCATTGCTCTCTACATGTCTTCAACCTTGCGCAATGTTACCTTACCCTCCATCTCATTTTATGAATATTCATAAATGAATATTCACAAATGAGGTGTCCATCTTCTAGAACAAATTTCGTATAAATACGGAATACAATATACCGGAAGTGATTACTAGATAAATCCATAACTACAAGCATGTCAGCGGCACTAGCTGTACGTAATGGCTATCCGGGTATTGAACGAAAGGAAAGCCGACGAGCAAACTCATATGTACCTCTACTGAGCCTGTCTGTGATAATCTTTGTACAGTCCGGTCTGTTCGTCTAAGAGTATCGCATATCGGGTCTTGGGGTGGATAAATTCATACCCCTAATAACGTGATAATTCGTGTCGGTGTGAAGCTTTTCACCCACAGAGAAACTACTGATCCAAATCAGTAATTCACATCCACCTTGGCCAAGGATTTCTAGTGATGGCCACCCATGCACTGCGCGATATCTACCCCCAATACCGGGAGAGATGAATCCCCGACAATCCGCTCGCTGCCTCCATATGACTCGGAATTCTACCCAACTAAAACATGTTTGCACGACTCCTTTGAGCCGTGGTATGGTAGTATTCAAAGTATAGTGGAAACTCACACAAGACAAACTAACCTATACTCATGTCACCTAAGAACTACTATCTGACAATAGGTATAATACCATCTAGCATGTTCCCGGCGAGTCCGTTCAGTGTAACTCATAACCCAATGAGTACATGTATACTATCTTTGATGACTAACTGACACCAATGGCTGTGAGATCTGTCATCGCCCCTCATCGGGGTCAAGAAGCGTATACACTAATCTACTCTGGAATATTAATGCTCACTCTCGATATTCCCACAACTAGAGACATTTAAGGATTTTCTTATAAACTACCCAGTTCTCACAAGTGTGATCGCCACAATAACCCTAGTAGTCAAGCAAGAATCATATGGGCTCTATCAATATGTAATAATGATCTGTAATACTATATAATACATGTACATGATGATAGATATGAACCAGATAGCATGCTATTGTCTCGAGTAAGACTGTTCTACCCGTATAGGTCCTCTCTCAATCATTATAGTCGTCTGCTTGCGATTACAATAATTGCCTTGAGAGCACTATATCCAACACTCATAGGAGGCAGCAATCGATGATATGCAAGGATTCTATAGTCTACGACTTCTCCATGCAATTGCCAGATAGTGTAACCTTGATTGAATCCGTTAGCAAGTATATGCATGCGAACCGCTTCTCGGCTATCTCTATTGCCATTACAGCATCTCCTACAGGGACAGGTAATACGACTACCACCCACTCTCGATGGAAATTACATAAACTCTTCAACACCATTAAGGAATTCAAGGCTAAATTTGTTTTTATTTATCCAAGTCTTATCCGATACGTAAAACCTAAGACATGTCATGATTATTTATTATATCATAATAAACATTTTCAAATAGTTCATCGATTAACAAAGTTATGTTTGAAGCTACCAAATTTTGTCACAAGAAGTTGGGGAAGGATCAGTAAAGCACAAAAGGGGAAGGAAGGTGACAACGAGGATGACAACAGTGTCTCGGAAAGAAGAAAAGAGTAGTTATAAAATTAGCCCCTGAATATGCAGATTATCAAGGACCGAGAGCAAATGCTCATATTTCGAGAGTTGGATTCTTCTTTCAAGAAAGATGATGATATTAACGGTTCTATTTTGGATGTCGAGGGTAACAGATGTCGGGGGTAAGGCTTCTATCCCATTAAGAATATATAATGATACACCCTCTGCAGTTGTGCTTTCATTCTCTTTGAGAAAATTTTGGCAACGCATCCCTTCTCCGAGAACATTGCAAGAGAAGAGATAAATATCTCAATACTATCAATTTTGAAATGATCTTCTCAGCTATATTTATACACGGAGAACCAACGGAAAAGTGTTGATGAAACTCATCTTGAAACGAATAAAATCATAAGTATGCAGGGAAGTGTATACATTGTACATTCTTAACTTGTCCAAAACAGGACAAATTTATCAGTTATAGTGTGACTAGTTTTCTCGTTGCATAAACTACGATATGGTTGCCAACGAGAATGATTAACGTTCGAGGTTGACAACCCATGCGTAGTTTTTTATCATGAAGATAACCGTACGCATATAACTGATAGACAGGTTCTAAGGCGCGATATTTTATCAATGTGAGATACTCGATGACGATATGTATTAGTTTTCTTTTTATCATCATCGAGTATCATGTTGGATATAGGTGCCCTCAAGGCAATTATCGTAATTATAGGAATGCAATTACTGAATTCAAGAAGACCTGAACAAAGAACAATGTTACTTGAGATGATAGTATGCTATCCGGTTTTTCTTTATCTATCATGTGTATACGTTTTACTCATTATCACGTATCGCTAATACATGAAATAAACCTCATAAGATCTTTGCTTGACTACCAGGATTAATGATAGGGATCATACTAGTGGGGCCTGGTAATTTATAAGCACCTTAAATGTTCCTAGTCGTAGGTGTATTGAGCATGGCATCGGTACTCCAGTTTAGACTAGTGTGTACGTTTCCTGACCCGGTTGGAAGGCGATAGCTGATCCCATAGCTATTGGTGTTTGACACCGAGGATTGTATACATGTGCTCGTTAGATGAGTTACACTGGATAGACCCACCGAGAACTCCTCGGTGGTGTTATACCAATATCAGATAGCAGTTCTCTGGTGACATGAGTACAGGGTAGTCCCTAGACCTGAGATCGCCATAGTGTCTTGTGTGTGTTCCCACTGTACTTAGATTACTATCCCACCACGGCTCTACTGAGTCGTGCAAACAGGTTTTAATTGGATACAGTCCTGAAGCACATGGAGGCAGTGAGCAGTCAAAGGAATTCGTCACTCCCAGTATTGGGAGTTGATATCGCGTTGTGCAGGACACGACTATAATCCGAAATCCAAGGCCACGGCAGTAAAGATAAACTAGTAAGTGTTACCGGTTGTATCTCTTTGATTATGAGTTTTCTGTCAACATGACTTATCGGGGTATTGGTGGTCTAACAGATTCGACCCTCCAGACCTGGTATGCGATACTCTTTGACGAAGAGACCGGACTGTATGGTGATTGTCACTTATAGACTTTGTCGGGTCCGGATGAGTTCGCTCATCGACTTGCATTTATCTTGCTCATACCTGGATAGTCGTTACATACAGCTAGTGCCACTGATGAGCTTGTGGATTAACCTAAGAAAGAGTTGAATCTGAAAGTGTTTTAGATTCAATCGGATGCGATCCTGTATAACCTACTACCAACGTATTGACAGGTTTTTAGAGTCCCGCAACGAAAGTTCCTGCCCTGACAAAATACGATGTGACGTGCGTATAGGGATACGTGCATGAGTTCGATTAGACATGTATATTGGATATACACGTTTAATTGGACGACTGTCATACTAGCCGATTTAAAAGTCGGAATATCAAGTCAAGCGTTAGATTGATAACCGTATTTATGATGCGATTTCTACTCTAGTGTATATGATACACACTCTCCACAGTATATGATACTAAGAATATATTGATTGCATTTCGTGTATGTGATACATGATGTGTATGCGTATGGTATATATATACTAATACTTATATACATATATATATATATATATATATATATATATATATTCCTACTCTTTTAGATTATGTATAAATAAATATACATATATATATATAATAATGTGTGTGTATTATTTATTTATTACATTTAACATAATGGTGGGGCACACTCTTAAGTGTGTGACACACACATGATAGAGAGAGGGAGTAGGAGAGTGATATGTTTCCTATTAATATGACATGGTTGAAAAAGATGAGGAGGAATTCTTTATTATTTTTCAAGCCATCAAAACTTCTTCTTTCTCAAACCATGAAAGCTTAATCTCTCTTGATTAATGGAAAATATTGTCATGGTGAGGGAGTTAGAAAAAGAAAGAGTACCAAAAAACAATATCGCCTTCCTTTACACATAGCAAGCCTTTAGAGGAGATTTCTCCGACCAGTGATGGAGTTGGAGTTCAGGAAGCCCGCTTTCAATGCGGATCATCTACGGCAAGGCGGTCAGCATTCCTATGCGTCCGGGAGCTCACGGAGTTTAGACGGAGTCTTTTGAGATCAGCCGGACACGCTACAAAGATTGTAGAACACTCTCTACTCTTTCTATGCTCTTTATGTTTGCTAAACTAGTGTTTGGACGATTTCTTATCCAATGGTCGACCACGTTCTTAGGAATTTTGTTATCCGATCAGTTCCACTTCCGTTGTGCATACGCGTAAGCGCGACCGGCCTTATAGTAGTATAAGAGCCAACCAAATACTAGGACTAGCATTAGGCGATGTTTTAGTTTCGATCAACGCTTTTTTGTTTCTGATTTCAATGTTTAAACCCCTTCGTTGTTCGTTTTTCAAAAGTCATTTTAAATTTTTTTAAACAGGTGTCGAACTATGTATTTGATGTGAAAATGAGGTGAGTGAAAACTGGGTGGATTTTGCCTTAAGTTGGCCGCTACTAGTGGTTTATTGGCGGCCATTTTGTAGTTTTGTGCCCCCAGTTTTCTATGGGGGCTTATACTTAGGGAAATAGGTTTTTTGGTATTATTTTTTTTCCAGTATTGAGATTTGATCTCTTTTTTTAGGGGGGAAGTACGGATTGTTTTTGATCGAAACTATAATATCGTAAGGTTCTGTATTGATGAGGTTAAAGTATTTAACCCAGTTAATGCGATGATACATACTTGTTAATATGTATTTGTGAGTCTAAGATGTTCTATGTGTAAGTCGATATCGCGCACTACGTGGGTTCGCGGGGAGGCGGAATTTGAAAAAAATGATTTTTATATGCTTCGCAACACCGACTAAACTCCAGGATCGATACTAAACCCTAACTAACAAAACAACTAAGAGATTTAACTACTATATTAGAAAGTTATACCTCAAGTAACAAGTCCTTCTTCTTCTTGTACTCCTCCTCCTCTTCTTGTGCTTCTTGAAGGGTGTACGGATCATGCCTCCTCGTCGACCTCCTTGAGTCAAAGAAGATCCACCCGAGAGTGTCTACTAAGAGCACCTACCTCTAAGATGAGGTAACTAGGTTACCTAGAGTTCTAATCTAAGTGACATAGAGGATGTAAAGAGTGATTATGGATAGTTTAGTCTCACTAACCCTAGGTTTCTCAACACATGAGACAATTAGGGTTTGAGAGAGAAGAAAAGAGCTCTTGAGGTGAGAGAGTGTTTAAGAAAATAATAGAATGAAGATGGATAATTGTGATGACTATAAGGCATCCCAAAATATCTCACAAAATATATCACAAAATATCTCACAAAATATCACAAAATATCTAAGTCCACTCTTTCCCCAATAATCATCCATGAGTCACCAAGTAGTCATATTTCATTTATCACAGAATAACACCTCATACCTCCACCTCATTTATCTTTTAATCAAAAGATTAAAACACAAATGAGGTGTCCCCTTCTAAAGTATACTTGAGTAAATTACAAGAATACCCCTCACCGTATATACATACCCGTATCCGTATTCCGAAAAACATGAATACAATGAGACGAAACTAATCCAATAATCTAATACTAGGATCCGGCTTAAACCAAAGCCCACTAGTATTATCTGCCCGAACATCATACGTGCACAAGTACATGTATATGATCGAACTCTGTCGTAAAACCATACAACCTCTATCGTTTTGCCCGAAGCAGGGAAACCCTCAGTGTGGGACTCTAAAGAGTCGACAGTACGCTGGAAGTGGGTTTAACCATAAGCACGTCAGCGGTGCTAGCTGCACGTAACGGCTACCAAGGTATCTGTCGATAAGAAGGCCAATGAACAAACTCATCCGAACTCCTACTGAGCCTATCTGTGACAATCTCCGTACAGTCCGGTCTGTTCGTCTAAGAGTATCGCATATCGGGACTAGGGGCGGTAGCCGTCAGACCCCTAATAGAGAAATAAGTCATGCCGGAGTAGAGCCCAAAAACACCATGAGAAACTACTGGAGTACCTACCAGTAAATCTTGTTTGCCCTGGCCAGGGACTTTGTGTAATGGCTTTACGAACACAGCGCGACATCAACCCCCAATACCGGGAGAGATGAATCCTATCTAGACGCCACTGCCTCCAAGTGCTTCAGGATTGCACCCATCTACTACCTGTTTGCACGACTCATCAGAGCCATGGTACGGTAGTAATCTAAGAACAGTGGGAACACACTCAAGGCGAAGTAGCAGTGTCAAGTCAATGGACTACACTGTACTCATGTCACCTGGGAACTGCTACCTGACGATAGGTATATTACCAACCAACAGTTCCCCATGAGTCCTCCAGTGTAACTCATAACGCAATGAGCACCTGCATACTATCACCAGTACGATGTACTAATGGCTGTGGGACAGACCATCTCCCCTGCTGGGATGAGAAGCGTATACACTAGTCTACTCTGGAGTATCGATGCCCTTTCTCGATAATCCTATGACTAGGAACCTATATAAGGATGTGCTTATAGATCATCCATCCCCCACTAGTGTGACTGCCATCACAACGCTGGTAGTCAAACAAAGATTCTAAGGGCTCTACCAATATGTATCAGCGATACGCTAAAAGAAACATATACACATATTAAGATAGAAACAAACCAAGTAGTATACTACCATGTTGAGCAAGACTGTCATAAAATCCATGTATATCTCAAGCTTCCAAAATGTAATATACAAACTAGTATTATACAATAATGGCCTCTAAGGCATATATTACTAACAATCTCCCGCTTGCACTAAGGCCGTGTGTTGGCATATCGCAGACCTATCATCTCGAATAGCCTTTCGAACTGTGTCTGAAGGATGGCTTTTGTGAGTAGATCTGCAGTGTTGTTCTCCATATCAACTCTCCGTACCTCGATCTCCCTGATCAGATGATATCGCCTCAAGATATGTCTAGACTTCTGACAGGACCTGGGTTCCTTCGCTAAATCTATAGCCATGTTGTTGTCACAATACAGAGGTATTAGATCAACAATGGACGGAAGCACCTGAAGTTCTGTTAAGAACTTCCTCATCTAGACTGCTTCTTTTGCGGCGTCACATGCAGCGATATACTCCCGCTTCCATTGTCGAGTCAGTAACGGTGTCCTGCTTAGAGCTCTTCCAATAGATCGCCCCTCCATTGAGGGTAAAGACATAACCCGACATGGACTTGGAGTCATTCTCGTCACTCTGGAAGCTGGAGTCAGCAAAGGCCTCGACCTGGAGGTCTTTTCCGCCGTACACCAAGAACATCCCCTTAGTCCTTCTCAAGTACTTGAGAATGTTCTTTACTGCTATCCAGTACTTCTCCCCAGGGTTTAACTGATACTGGCTTACCACACTTAGTGCGTAAGCAACATCTGGTCTGGTACACAACATCGCATACATTATAGAGCCTACCGTAGAAGCGTAGGGTATAGTTGACATGTGATCCCTTTCCAAATCAGTCTTGGGAGAAATCTCTTTGGAGAGGGTGATTCCATGACAAGCCGGTAAGTTACCGCGCTTTGAATCTTCCATACTGAATCTTTTCAGTATGGCGTCGATATACCTGGACTGTGAAAGTCCCAACATTCTCTTAGATCTATCACAATAGATCTGGATCCCCAGAATGTAAGAGGCATCACCCAGGTCTTTCATGGAGAACCTTTATGACAAGAATCCTTTGACTGATTGTAACATAGGAATGTAATTTCCTATCAAGAGAATATCATCCACGTACAAGACGAGTAATACAACAGTTCTTGTTACAATCTTACAATAGATGCATGGTTCATCTGGATTTTTGATAAAGTCAAATTCTTTGATCGTCTCATCAAAACAGATGTTCCAACTCCGCAATACCTGCTTTAATCTATAAATGGATTTAAGCAACTTGCACACTTTCTCGCTGCTCCCACTCTGAATAAAACCCTCTGGCAGATCCATATAGATGCACTCTTCCAAATTATCATTTAGAAAAGTGATCTTTACGTCCATCTGCCAAATCCCATAATCGTGGAAGGCAGCAATGGAAAGAAGGATCTAAATGGATTTGAGCATAGCCACTGGAGAAAAGGTTTCATCATAGTCTAAACCTGGTCTTTGACGTAAACCTTTTGCAACAAGTCTAGCCTTATAGGTTTCAACCTGTCCATCTACACCAATCTTCTTTCTGAAGATCCATTTGCAGCCTACGGGTTTTACCCCTTCTGGAGTAATGACCAAAGTCCATATATTGTTGGTGTACATGGACTCCATCTCGGTCCGCATTGCATCCAGCCATTTTACCGAGTGTCCGCTCTAAATGGCTTGCTGGAAGCTAGTTGGCTCATCATTGTCAATGATGCAATCCTCTCTATCCCCGTCTACAAGAAAACCGTAGTATCTCTTGGGCGGATGAGACAGCCTACTATTCCTGCGGAGTAGCACGGGGATGTCCTGTTCTTTTGAAACTTCTGGTTCCACCATGCTTTCAGTAATAGCTTGTGGTTCTGAAATTTTTTCCAGTTCTATTGCGCTCCCACTTATCTCTTTTTTTAAAAATTGAGTTTCCAAGAAGTGGGCATGACGAGAACTTTTGTTCCTCTGCGTAATAAAAACCTTTTGTTCCTCTTCATAATAGAAAAGATACCCCCTGGAGTTCTTTGGGTATCCCACAAACTTACACAGTACTGAGTGTGCCTCGAGCTTGAACGCATGCTGTTTTTTAACAAAAGCTGGACATCCCCATATCTTCAGATACTGAAGATAGGGTTTCTTCCAACTCCACATCTGATATGGTGTAGTAGGCACAGTCTTGGTAAGAACCTTGTTCAAAATATATGCAGCTGATTCTAGTGCATAGCCCCAGAAGGATCGCGGTAACTCAGCGTTACTCATTATGGAACGTACCATATCCAATAAGGTTCTGTTCCTCCTTTCTGATACACCGTTGTGTTGTGGTGTGTATGGAGGAGTAAGCTGAGAGAGAATTACATTCTCTTTTAAGTAAACCAGGAACTCGGCACTTAAGTATTCACCATCTCGATCAGATCTCAGTTTCTTGATACTTTTGTCGGTTTGTTTTTCCACTTCATCCTAATATTCTAGGAATTTCTCAAAGGCCTCGGATTTATGTCTCATCAAGAAGACATGTCCATACCTAGAGAAATCATCCGTAAAAGTAATGAAATAGGAATAACCACTTCTTTCATGTGTAGACATTGGACCACACACGTCACTGTGTATGAGTCCCAAGATCTCGCTCACTCTTTCTCCGTGTCTAATGAACGGAGTCTTTGTCATCTTTCCTTTGAGACATGATTGACAAGTTACATAAAACTGATATTCAAACGGATCCAAATATCCCTCTTTATGTAACTTGGTCAACCGTGTTTCATTGATGTAACCCAGTCCACAATACCATAAGAAACCTTGATTTAATTCTGGAGACTTTCTTTTGTGTGTATTCTGGACGTTGAAAACTTGTAGTTGGTTTAATACGTATATACCGTTGTTTAGTGTACCTGACCCAATCAAACCATGATTAAGGTGGATGTTTACGACATCGCTTACAAATGTAAAATCATAACCTTCTTTAGATAACAAAGATACATAAATGATATTACAAGTCAAACTAGGTACACAAAAACAGTTGCATAAAACCAAAATATGTCCACTTGTCAATCCTAAGTGATATTCCCTACGGACACAGCATCCACGCTTGCGCTGTTAGCAATCCCGAGGGTCATATCACCCGCCTTCAAAACTCTACGGCTTCTTAGTGCCTGCAAAGAATTACAGATATGAGATCCTGATCCGGTATCCAATACTCAGGAAGTAGAGTAGATTGACAGACAGTTTCAATCACAAACACACTTGAAACCGAAGCCACAACCTGCTTCGCACCCTAGTTCTGGGCTTTCCAGGCCCTGCAATCCTTCAGTGGCCCTTCTTATGACAGTAGAAGAATCCGTCCTTCCCTACCGTCGGTGCCTCAAATTTTGCCTTGCCCCTTCCCTCTACCTTACTAACACTGCCTTTCGGCTTGGTAGGGGCTTTCTTCTTCTTCCCCTTGGCTTTCGCTTTGGATCTAGAAGAGGAAGATTCCCCCAACAAGCTGAGTGGGTGTCTTCCTGGACTTCTGCAGGGTGCCCTCAGCGCTCCTTAACAAGTTGAGGAGTTCTGGAAGTGTAACTTCCTTCCCTGGAATGTTAAAATTCAAGATAAACTGGGCGTAGGTAGAGGGGAAGGACTGTAGAATCAAGTTTGTATACAGCTCGTTCTCCAACGTGGTCCCAGGTCTACGAGCTCTTCAATCAAGCTGATCATTTTAAGGACATGGTCCCCTACAGATGACCCGATAGCCAAGCTCACCTGAAATAATTTCTTCGAGATCTCGAATCTTGCCATACGATATTGCTCTCTATATAAGTCCTTGGTATGGAGGAAGATCCATCTTCTCGTGCCGCCTCTGGTATTCATTATCCATAGAGGCCAGCACGAGACACTTGGCTTTCGCACTATCAATTTCACAGGTCTTACGGATCTCCTTATCCGCGATGCTGGAATCTGGACCTAGGATAGCGGGGGCTTTAGTAGTAAGAAGATAGCCCAGTTTATCATATGTGATGGCCATCTAGACATTCCTGAGCTAATCTTTATAGTTTGGCCCCGTCAATATGTTTTTCTCTAAAAGTAACTTAAGGCCGGTCATCTTGGTCGCTGCAATTAGGATGAAGAGAAGAAACACTTTAGCATGATGCTCTTACAAGTTTAGATTGGTTTTTAGCTAACTAAACAGGATAGCTCCCACTGTTTCTCGAATCCTTCCTCAAACCATAAAAGAAGAATTAATCAGGATTAATCTCACCCTACAATACTTGCTTAACCTTTCAGCCAGGCTAGTGCTGGTACTTCGAGGGAGGTTTTCCAATACTTTCGCAAAATTCCTTAATTACATAACCTCTTTTCCCTGGAGGCGTATCCCCGCTAACACCGTTCTAGACACCTACTAGGTTTATAGCATTGATCATTTAGTGAAAAAATCTCCCGAGGAGTAGCGGATACTCACAGTAGGATCGGGATCCAAATATCATTGTGTGATAACCTTGAAGGAATCCTATCAAAATTATCACACTCCAAATGGTATGCAACCCTAGAAAGTTTCAGTTTCTTTAGAAACTCCCGATGTGGTTTTTTGCCCCAAGCTCTTATGACCTTAACGAAGGCCAACATATCATAAGTCGCAAGTCAAGTTCTACCCGTTATTATCCAGGTTAATTTGAACCCACCCGTACATACCCTTGACGAAGGCCAAAATAGTAGTACGACTGTCCCAAACCAACGCATCTAGTTATGTGCATAGATGAATATTCAGCAGCTACCAATCACTATGCCTTGGCGAAGGTCAAAATACATAGCTTGAATACTACTGAATGTCCATCTAAAATGACGGAGAGCTACGAATGGTTTTGGATAAACCGTGAACGTAATGAACTTTATATGATCGAAGGAACCATGATAGCTTTTTAAAGGAGTAGTTTAGGCTCCGCATTTAAAAGTTTGCTTTTTGGAAAAAACCGAGTGGTTTTTGAAATTGTTCCAACGATTCAGCTTTGGTTTGTTTGCTTTGCATTAATCAATTAATGCAGTCCCATCATTTACACCTACCATTGCAGAAAGATACAAAAATACCACGTACGCTTATGCCATCCGCATTCGCCAATAGGCCCAGGTTACTTAACTAATGCCAGAGCGGGGGCGGGACTAGCGCGGATGCAAAACATAAGCAATGTCTATTATATAACATATATAATATATCCATTCGTCTCTCGCAATAATAGGCATTCCAGATCACAGATGAATATATTGGATATACTAGGAATTCCGCATTTCGTTTAAGCCTGTAACGAAAGACGGATTCTACGGTCGTGATGAATAACCAAACCCCACCCTAGACCCCTATGGGTGCGGCAAACTACCCGCCAAATTTCCGAAGTGAAGCAACCTCCCTCAATAAAATGAGTAGGCCACTCGGCACTTTAAAGAACCCGGTAGTTTGTGCACCCCACCTTGGGTCTATCCTAGGAGCAAAAACAGTAAATGAAATAATACAACAGTGGCTACAACCTCAACCCGGATGTGTCCCGCAAAATAATATTACAATAATATTACAATTTATATCGAATGAAAGAAAGAAAACTCTTTTCTCACATCCCCCGGCTATTCATCATCGACGATCCAATATTCCATATCCACAAACCAACAACAACAGCAACATAGATATGCGCAACCCCCAACTAACAGACATATAGCAATTAGCAGAAGTTTACGAACTCATATATCAAACGAAACATGTTAAACGACGTTAAAACTGCGACTTCGAAATACTCCGTATTGCCACAACAGAAAGATACGTATATGCAAACTTGGCAAAAACAAACACCACCTGAAACCCTAAATCCAAGTGACAAGAACACCAAACAAAATTCCACACAAAATGCAACAGTAAAACCGGCCAGGCCAGTTTTTTTACGTGTTTGGCCAGCCAGATTTAGATGGATTTGTCTCGTTTTTTTTTGTTCATCTTACAAATAATAGAGCACCCTGCAATTGTTTAAAAAAAATTTAGAGCCTCTGAAAAATTTGACAGAAACTTGGATATATGTTTCGATGTTTCGGAGTTATTTCGTAGTTTTACTTGTCGTTTAATCTGTTAGTTAAGGTTTAATTTGGCTCTGATACCACTGTAAGTCGATTTTGCGCACCCCGCGGGTTCGTGGGGAGGCGGAGTTTGCAAAAAACGGTTTTTATATGCTTCGCAACACCGAGTAAACTCTAGGATCGATACTAAACCCTAACTAACAAAACAACTAAGAGATTTAACTACTATGTTAGAAAGTTATACCTCAAGTAACAAGTCCTTCTTCTTCTTGTAATCCTCCTCTTCTTCTTGTGCTTCTTGAAGGGTGTACGGATCACGCCTCCTCGCCGGCTTCCTCGAGTCAAAGAAGATCCACCCGAGAGTGTCTACTAAGAGCTCTTACCTCTAAGATGAGGTAACTAGGTTACCTAGAGTGCTAATCTATGTGACCTAGAGGATGTAGAGAGTGATTATGGATAGTTTAGTCTCACTAACCCTGGGTTTCTTAACACGTGAGACAATTAAAGTTTGAGGGAGAAGAAGAGAACTCTTGAGGTGAGAGAGTGTTTATGATAATAATAGAATGAAGATGGCTAATTGTGATGACTATATGACATCCCAAAATATCTCACAAAATATCTAAGTCTACTCTTGCCTCAATAGTCATCCATGAGTCACCAAGTAGCCATGCTTCATTTATCACAAAATAACACCTCATATCTCCACCTCATTTATCTTTTACTCAAAAGATTAAAACACAAATGAGGTGTCCACTTCTAGAAGTATACTTGAGTAAATTACAAGAATGCCCCTCACCGTATATACATACATGTATCTGTATTCCGAAAAACACGAATACAATGAGACGAAACTAATCTAATAATCTAATACTAGGATCCGGCTTAAACCAAAGCCCACTAGTATTATCCGCCTGAACATCATACGTGCACAAGTACACGTATGTGATCGAACTCTGTCGTAAAAACATACGACCTTTACATCGTTTCGCCCGAAGCAGGGAAACCCTCTGTGTGGGACTCTAAAGACTCGGCAGTACGCTGGTAGTGGGTTTAACCATAAGCACGTCAGTGGTACTAGCTGCACGTAACGGCTACCCAGGTATCTGTCGATAAGAAGGACGATGAGCAAACTCATCTAAACTCCTACTGAGCCTATTTGTGACAATCTCCGTACAGTCCAGTCTGTTCGTCTAAGAGTATCGCATATTGGGCCTAGGGGCGGTAGCCGTCAGACCCCTAATAGCGCAATAAGTCGTGCCAGAGTAGAGCCCAAAAACACCCTGAGAAACTACTGAAGTACCTACCAGTAAATCTTGCTTGCCCTGGGTAGGGACTTTGTGTAATGGCTTTCCAAACACAGCGCCACATCAACCCTCAATACCGGGAGAGACGAATCCTATCTAACCACCACTGCCTCCAAGTGCTTCGGGACTGCACCCAACTACTACCTGTTTGCATGACTCATCAGAGCCGTGGTAAGGTAGTAATATAAAAACAGTGGGAACACACTCGAGGATAAGTAGCAGTGTCAAGTCAATGGACTACGCTATACTCATGTCACCTGGGAACTGCTACCTGACGATAGGTATAGTACAACCAATAGTTCCCCATGAGTCTGTCAGTGTAACTCATAACCCAATGAACACCTACATACTATCTCAAGTACGACGTACTAATGGCTGTGGGACAGACCATCTCCCCTGATGGGATGAGAAGCGTATACACTAGTCTACTCTGGAGTATTGATACCCTGACTCGATAATCCTACGACTAGGGACCTATATAAGGATGTGCTTATAGATCACCCAGCCTCCACTAGTGTGACTCCATCACAACGCTGGTAGTCAAGCAAAGATCCTAAGGGCTCTACCACTATGTATAAGCGATACGCTAAAACATATACACATATTAAGATAGAAACAAACCAAGTAGCATACTACCATATTGAGCAATACTGTCATAAAATCCGTGTATATCCCAAGCTTCCAAAATGTAATATACAAACTAGTACTATACAATAATGGCCTCTAAGGCATATATCACTAACACTATGTTCAAGTTTACTTGGTTTGGATTGAATTGTCGCAAAATGAATAGCCCCGTGTGTGTTTGAGTGTTGTGATGATGTGTTTCATTTCTATTCATGTTATAGCAAAAATGTATATTCTTTTATTCGGGACGAGCTGTTGACCTGTGGCCGTCGTTTCCGCTTATTGTACATCAGGTTGCGATCGATGTTACCGTTGTATCAATATAGGTGTTAGAATTACCATGCGGAGAAGCGCACAGACATCTGGATTCTAGATTGCAGCGGGTGACCATCTCAAGGAGTTGAAACTGGGTCACTCGATTTTAAGATTGGCGGGCTACTTGCCGTACTTATAGGGGGTTAGGATAAACCAGTGAAGGAGTGCTCAAGTCATCGGATTCAAGAAAGTGCTGGGTGGCCCCATCATGGTGATGATATCGGGTTGCCTCGTTTCTTGGATTAGCGAATGACTTGCCAAACTCTTAGGGGTCTAATTTTGGCTACGCACGGGCTATT
This sequence comes from Agapanthus africanus, assembly GCA_030015575.1. NCBI lineage: Eukaryota > Viridiplantae > Streptophyta > Magnoliopsida > Asparagales > Amaryllidaceae > Agapanthus > Agapanthus africanus. The sequence continues at coordinate 81,376,508 of JASDDO010000012.1, read as the reverse complement.
GACGCGACCGGGGAATTTCATGTATCGTCTGTAGCTCGAACGAAACGTGGGATTCCTAGGTGATCCGACCATTCTAACTTTATGATATTGTTTTCCCACATGTTGTAATGTAATTAATTGTGTGTAATGATATATATATATATATATATAGACGTTTTGCATCCACATTAGTCCTGCCTCCGTCCTGCCGTAAGTTAAGTATCCTTACAGTGAAGACCCGGGGCCCCACGGTGAATGCGGATGTCGTATATGTGCATTCTATTTTTTTTCATACATTTTTTGTGATTGTGTGAGAAAGTAAATGCTAGATAATGTGATTATCTAAATGATGGGATTGCGTTAATAGGATTAATGCAAGGTAAAATAAACATATACGTTGCAGGAACCAATTTTTATAAAAGGGAAATTTTAGCTGATTCTTTTACTTTGCATCATGGCATTCGGTTAGGAATGTCCTGCACCTCATTCGATGAGAAAAGAGCCTTGATCCCGTCACGGGGAGTTTTCTCTTGAGAAAAAGTTCGTGTCACTAAAACTGTTTTTATAGCCGTATTCTTTTACTTTGCGTCGTAGTATTCGGTTAGGAATATCCTGCACCTCATTCGATGAGGAAAGAGTCTAGAACCCTTCACGGGGAGTTCACTCTTGAGCAAAGGTTTAAGCAACTATAAACTTTCATAACCACTCGGTTTCTATGATGATATCAAGTTCATTATGTTGAAGGTTTTCTTCAAAACCAGCTGTCACCTTCTGTTATTTCAGAAAGTAGAGTACTTAGTATTCGTACTGCGTTTGTTGGATTCCGTCAAGGTGTAGTGTACGGTAGCAAAGTGATGTCTTCCTTCTAGCATGTAATGCGATTAGCCGGGACAGTCGCACATCTTTGTTGGCTTCCATTAAGGGCTAGTGTGGGTGGGTTTGAGTTAATCACGAATGACGGGAAGAACTTGACTAGCGGGTTATGATTTGTTAGCATCCTTCAAGGTCATAGGTTGTTAGGGGTAAAATCCAATATTGGGAGTTTCAAGTGTTTAAACTTGCAATGAGATTTCATACCTTCTATGGAGTGGGGTAACTTGTTAACATTCGTCAAGGTTACCATGCCATGATAGTTTGGATCCTGATTCCTACTATGAGTAATTGTTACTGCCGGGATATTTTCATATGACCCCGACCTGTTCTCCTTTTAAGGTTTGAAGAAGGATTCGACGGAACAGTGGGAGCCATTATGATTAAATAAATATACCAATCTAATATAGGTTAAAGTGCACACTGAGTGTTTCTTTTCTCTTTCCGGCAGCGTCCCTAGACCGACCTTAAACTAAGACTCGTTAATCTCGTTGACCGACCTTTTTACATACATATAGATTTGGAATTTCTGCATTGCCCTAATCCACGACATAGTCGCATAAATCCTTACCTATCCTACTTCCTATTTTGCTAGTTCCAGAACCCTCTATATATGGTAGAGAGATCCATATTGCTTGGAAGGCCATCATATGGTTAGATACGAACTTGATGAAATTGTTTTAATTTGAGAATGGACACAGGTTCTGGAGTAGATGAATCGTTCATTTGTCTCTCCCTTCTACCTTATTCAAAGTTTGTGAGCTCCTATATGTAAGGAGAGTATATCGGTTATGTTTATTAGATAGTCTTCTTCCAATCCTGAAGTTGGTGTTAAAGGAATGAAAAGAAGGAAACCAACTTGCATAAATTCGGTATACAAGATTGTAGGGTGTTTTTCGTCACCCCATTGAGATGGGAATATGCGAGCGCTTGTCAGGCGCATTACAGATTCTCCCTGCATAGGGTAGGCCGGGTTTTAATGATTGTGGGGGATCCGAATCTCCGGCAGCCGCGGATTAAGCTGCCGTTAATTACCCCTCGCATTTGGAGCGAGAGAACCTCCGATTGACGGGTTAAACTGGTCATGCGAACTCAATATACAGTGTTGTGTTTTGAAGGGGTTTGGATATATCGAGGGCCCCGCAGAGTTTTTACGGGGGTCCCGCTACCCGGATAGCGGGTTGGGGGTCAAGGGGGCTAGCAGCCCCCTTGCGGGGTGCGGGGCAGCGCCCCGTTAGAAATTTTTTTCTAACAGGGACAGTGTCGTGGAGTATGTGTGTGTGTACATATATATATATAAAGGGGGAAAAGGCATCCAAAAGATGCGTGGGGCCAGTGCCTCGCGTGCATGGCACGCAGGCGCTAGGCGCCAGCGCACTAGGCGTTGGGCGCGAGCGCTCTAGGCGCTGGGCGCACCACGTGTCGGCACGTGGGCGCAAACGCACTGGGCGCTAGCGCACCACGTGCTCGGCACGTGGGCGTAAGCGCACTGGGCGTTGGGCGCACCACGTGTCGGCACGTGGGCGCAAGCGCACTGGGTGCTGGGTGCACCACGTGCTGGCGCAAGCGCACTGGGCGTTGGGCGCACCACGTGTCGGCACATGGGCGCAAGCGCACTGGCACCACGTGCTCGGCACGTGGGCACAAGCGCCCTGGGCGCTGGGCGCACCACGTGTCGGCACGTGGGCGCAGGCGCCCTGGGCGCCAGCGCACCACGTATCGGCACGTGGGAGTAAGCGCCCTGGGCACTGGGCGCTGGGCGCTGGGCGCTGGGCGCTCGGCGCCGAACAGAAAGGGGACTTCGGTCCCTACACTGGGAGCTGTGCTCCCGATTTATGGAGTTAAACTCCTAAAAGGTTTTAGAAGTGATCAAAATGGGGCTGCTTGTTTCTCCCTTTGGCTTTGGATCTTCCCCAGATGAGATTTTTGGAGACGGTTCTCCTCCTTCCTCCTCTGTTGTTAGGGTCTTGAAGGTCAAGATATGTGAGATTTTAAAAATCTCTCCTTTCTGAGATCTGATGGCAGATCTGAGTTCCCCTTTGTGGGTTTTGTGGTGGAAAACTACTTAGTTTTGGAAAAAGAAGAGTAAAACTCTTGATTTAATTCAAAAGAAGTGAGAAGGTTTAGAACCTTGGAGAAGGAGCAGGAGGCACAAAGAACCCTAGGTTTTTTTGGGGAAATGAAAAGTGTGTTACTTTATTCATCATCATGTTGCCTTAGATAGGCTTACATATTTACATATAGCCCCTTGGGCTTTGCAAAATGCCATTTTGCCCATCTCATGGCTAATGTGCCATTTTTTTTGCACATAAGCCATGGGCTTACAAAATATTGGTTTTATGCCCATTTCGCATACATTCATGCATAAAAAATTACATAAAAATTATTTATTACATGATCTATATTTTGGCATGGAGGAGGCTGGCCGCAGGTTCGACTTGGGCATGGGCCCGCTTGACCTGGGCCTGGACCCACCTGGCTTGGGGTTGACCTTGACTTTGACTCGGTCAACTGGTGTGCAAATTTTTACCCCAACAAAGATGGTAATATGGAGAGACATCAATAGGGGTTGAAGTGAGAAAAGGAAATTTTAACTACTGTCATGAGCCTGGGTAATAAAAAGGCAATACTATGAATACCCGACTAACCCCACTGAAACATTTTGATGTTTCGGATATCTTGTGTGTCTGTGTTTTGAAAACCGTTCTCAATAAACTCTAACTCTTGGGTATATAGATACCGGATTAGAATCCTGCATCTGTAGGGCGTTACAGATGCCGAGAAGGAGCAGAGAATTGAAAATGGATGATTTTATCCTCAATGTCATTTTTCGGAGCAAATGTTGATATTGAGGAAAATCATCAGGTTTTTCCTAAATGACAAACTTTTGGTTTCTTTTAACCAAAATAATGTTTTTCAATTAACAGCACACGGAAGTTGAGTTAGTAGCCTCTAGGGGCTTATACATATTGATGTATGTTGTCCGATATTCATAAGGACATGGAGTTGGTACCAGGTATCCGTATTGAGAATTTGATTCTCTCAGATTGCTCATCCGAGAGTGCGTTCCATGATGAGTAATGTTGAATCGCTTTTTTCAATTCTGGGGATGCACTAGAAATAGATGCATATCAATTGGTATTGATTCTACCTAAATAAGCGCCTCAGTTTCTGTATGAGATATAGAATGGGGTTCATCTTAAGGTTGTTAAGATGCTGGGTTATCCTTTTTGTACTTAATAACATAATTCGGACAAACCCAAGGCACGTTTCGGTAATAGAAGTTTTGGGGTTATCCCAAGCTTTCGCAAAAGATAACTTCTACCATCTTCAAGACCAAAAGTGTTTTGTTCTTGACTTGTCACCTCCTCAGTAAAGGAATTTCTTACAAAAGAAATTAGTAGGAGTATGGTAGAACTGGTAGTGATTCCAGAATCGCAAATGGTTACTGAAAGTTTAGTAGAACTTGATGATCAAATTGACTCTGACAGACTATAGCTACTCTGCAGATTTAGCAGGTGACCTCAGCCATCCGAGAGATACTTCGGTTTTCTCGTAGACGGTGACTAGAAGTCTTGTGTCAAATAATGATGGCCCTACTAGTTATCAGCAGGCCATAGGAAGTGATGACTTCCGACTAATTGCTGGATGCTAAGTTATCCTAGTTGGACTCCAAACACTATAACAAATTATAGATTTTGTTGTGTGCTTCTGAAAGGGGTAAAACCCATAAGGAGCAAGAAGATCTTTCGAGATCAGTGCAAATGGAAAGGTATTAACCTAATAAGGCTCGACTTATAATGAATAGGTATTCATCAAATACCCGATGCGGATTGTGATGATATTGTTACTTCAGTGTCTGTGCTGAATTCCATACGGATAAAATTTGCCACTGTTGTCTTTCATGACTATAATATCTGGTATAAGGATGACTATAACATCTTTCTAAATTGGATTTAGAAGTGTATGTGTATATGACTCTACCGGAGGGTTGTCTTAGTCGGCGGGAGCAGTGGATAGTGTGCAAGTTGCTTAAATCTATTTGTAGACCAAAGCAGGCATAGAGGAGATGGATCATTTGTTTTGATGTTGCTGTCAAAGTGTTTGACTTTATCAAAATAAGAGATGATCCTGATATTTATAAGAAGGCTGTAGGGAGTACTGTCTGGTTCCTCATATTAATGTGGATGATATACTCTTGATATGAAGTGATGTTCCTATACTACGATTCGGTCAATCATTGATTGCTATATTTTTTCCCTCCTTTATGGATTATATATACATCATTGATTCTGGTGACTAGGTCTATAGAGATAGGTCTAGTAAGGGTTTTTGGGATTGTCCAAATTCAGGTATCTTTACACCATTCTAAAGTTGTTTAGAATGGACGACTCTTACTGAGGTAATGTACCCTCAAGTAGTGGAGTCACTCTCTCTAAAAAGATGTTTTTCAAGACTGATGAAGAGAAGGACCCGCATGAATGACATTCGACGTGTTTCGGCTGTGAGGTCAATAATGTGATGTTATATACCAGATCAGATGATACTTTTACACTTGGTGTAGTAAGCAGATACTAGTCCAATCCTGGAGAAACATAGGAAGAAGTGAAGAATATATGGGATGTTCTAGGTGTATAGTAATGGCAGCATCCTTTGAGATGCGATTACCGATTCCAGCTTCCGAGGTGACAAGGATGACAGAGTATCTATCGCGAGTTATTAGTTTACCCTCTTCTGAGGAGCAGTATATTGGAAAGAGTTCCAAGCAGAATGCTGAGGTATTCAAGTCGCTGGATGCTGATTTTGACTCAGAAGAGGATACATTCTAAGTATTTGTTTGGATAAATATGTTCATTTGTGAATAAAGTCCCATCAACTATCCAAACAAAATTCTAAGGTTGATACCGCTCATTTCGGAAGATAGTTGATCTCCGCAAAGTTGAGATTCAGAGAGATACGGTTAGAAATATTGTAGCGGATGCACTCACTGAGGCTATTTCTTGAACACAGTTTGCAAAACTGTTAGTACATAAGTTGGGTATACAGAAGCACATGAGATGTGTGTATGAGATACCGTAATAATTGGCCTTAGGTGCAAGTGGAAGATTGTTGGATATATGTGTCCTCAAGACAATTATCGTAATTGTAGGAATGTAATTACTGAATTCAAGAGGACCTATACAGAGAACCATCAAACTTGAGATGATAGTATACTATCTGATTTGTCTTTATCTATCATGTGTATACGTTTTACTCATTATCATGTATCGCTAATACATAAGATAAAATCCATAGGATCTTTACTTGACTACTAGGATTAATGACAGGGGTCATACTAGTGAGATCTGGTAGTTTATAAGTACATCCTTAAATGTCCCTAGTCGCAGGAGTATTGAGACTGGGCATCGGTACTCCAGTTTAGACTAGTGTGTACGTTTCCTGATCTGGTTGGAGGGCGATAGCTGATCCCATAGATATTGGTGTTTGACACCAAGAATTGTATACAGGTGATTATTGGATGAGTTACACTGGACGGACTCACCGAGAACTCCTAGTTGGTGTTATACCAATGTCAGATAGCAATTCTCTGGTGACATGAGTACAGGGTAGTCCCTAAACCTGAGATCGCCATAGTGTCTTGTGTGTGTTCCCACTGTACTTAGATTACTACCCTACCACGGCTCTACTGAGGCATGCAAACAGGTTTTAGTTGGGTACAGTCCCAAAGCACATGGAGGCAGTAAGCGGTCAAGGGAATTCGTCACACCCAGTATTGGGAGTCGATATCGCGCCATGCAGGACACAACTATAATCCGAAGTCCGTGACCACGGCAGTAGAGATAAACCGGTAGGTGTTACCAGTTGTATCTTTTTGGTTATGAGTTTTCTGTCAGCGCGACTTATCGGGTTATTGGGGGTCTGACAGATTCCACCCCTCAGACCCGATATGTGATACTCTTTGACAAAGAGACCAAATTGTATGGTGACTATCACTTATAGAATTTGTCGGGTCCAGATGAGTTCGCTCATCTACCTGCCTTTATCTTGCTCATACTTGGGTAGCCGTTACGTACAGCCAGTGCCACTGATGAGCTTGTGGGTTAACCCGAGAGGGGGTTGAATTTGAAAGTGTTTCAGATTCAATCGGATGCGATCCTATATAACCTACTGCCAGCGTATTGACAGGTCTTTAGAGTCCCGCAACGAAAGTGTCTGCCCGGACAAAACGCGATGTAACGTGCGTATAGGGATATGTGCATGAGTTCGATTAGACGTGTATATTGGATATACGCATTTAATCGGATGACTGGCATACTAGCCGGTTTAAAAGCCGGAATATCAAGTCAAGCATTGACTTGATAACCGTATTTATGATGCGGTTTCTTGTATAGTGTATATGATACACACACTTTCTACAGTATATGATACTGAGAAGATATTGATGGTATTTCGTGTATGTGATACATGATGTATATGTGTATGGGATACATATACTTATACTTATATATATATATATATATATATATATATATATATATAAGAATAATGAAGGAAAGAGGCCATATGAAGGAATTTCCTCCTATGGCGTCGAAAAAATATACCCTCTTATTTTTTTCGACGATCGGCACCCATCATCTTCATCGTTATCATCTAAGATGTGGGTACACCAAATTTCATGTGATTCTACAATTTTTTCATCATTGATTTGGCAATGTAAAAAGTTCTGTTGTCGGTACACCGCTAATTTTGAACCCACTAAATTAACGGTGAAAAGGTTGTAGAATCACATGAAATTTGGTGTACCTACATCTTAAGATGATAACGATGAAGATGATGGGTGTCGATCGTCGGAAAAAATGAGGGAGTGTATTTTTTTCGACGCCATAGAAAAAAATTCCCTCCTATGGTCTCTCTCTCTCTCTCTCTCTCTCTCTCTCTATATATATATATATATATATATATATATATATATATTATTTATTATATTTAACATAATGGTGTGGTCCATCCTCTCTCTTGAGTGTGTGACACGCACATGAGAAAGAGAAAGTGGGAGAGTGATACGTGTCATATTAATATGACATGGGTGAAAAAGATGAGGAGGAATTCTTTATTATATTTCAATCCATCAAAACATCTTCCTCAAACCATGAAAACTTAAGCTCTCTTGTCATTGTGAAGGGAGTGAGAAAAAAAGAGAGTATCGAAAAACCATATCGTCTTTCTCTACGCATGGCAAGTTTTTGGAGGAAGCTTCTCCAACCGGTGACGGAGTTAGAGTTCGAGCAGCCCGCTTTCAACTCGGATCATCTACGAAGAGGCGGTTAGAGTTTCTATGCGTCCAGGAGCTCACGGAATTTAGATGGGGTCTTCCGGGATCAGCCGGACACACTACAAAAGTTATAGCACACTCTCTACTCTGTCTATGCTCTTTATGTTTGCTAGACTATTGTTTCGACGATTTCTTGTCGAATAGTCGATCGCGTTCTTAGGAATTTTTGTTATCCGATCAATTTCACTTCCACGTGAGCGAGGACTACCTTACATATCATGCACTTAATTAGATTAGTTTAGATTTGTTATCGTTTCAATATCGTCGGTTATTGAAGTATTTAGTTTAGGGTTTTAGAATTTTCAGTTTGAATGGTAAATTGGTTAAACAATTGATATTAAGAAAGAAGCATCTAAATTCATTGAAATAAACACGCATCCATACAATGAACATTATATAAAGATAAGTCTCACGAAATATCTAGATTAATAACGAAGCATCTAGATTAGGATTAAATGGTCGATTGGTTAATTGATTATTAACTATATCGATTAGCACAACGCGGTTTTCGGTTTAATTAATATTTAATTGGTGACTTAATTTAGGTATTGTGACTTAGTCTAAATTTAGTAGTTAAGAATTAAAATGAGTAAAGCGGTGTATCGGAGACCAACGTATATAGAATGCAAAGAAAGAGCGAACAATCACACCAACATTAACCCTGCTTTCTCAAAAACTTTTTAAATTAGAAATTTTTTTAAAACCTAGGACATACTTTTTTTAAAGAAAAATAATATTCCTAAGCCTAACATATGAGCCAAATCCTAACCCAAACATCACACAAATATTTCAATATAACGAAATTAACTAAAATCAACAACAAATAAACTTTGAAAATTGAGAGTTTAGAAATTTATTCGCCTAATTCGTCACCGATTTCGTATCGAAGTAGATCGGTGGAAGAGGGACTCGGTGGAGGGGTGATCGATGAAGAGGAGGGGCTCTGGTTGACGAGGAGGTCGAGGTGGGGGCTTAGTGGAGGCGGGGGCTGATAACAGGGGCTCGATAGATGGAGGCTGGGGCTCAGTGGAGGTGGGGCTTGGAGGGTGGGTCAGCGGAGGTGGAGATAGGGGCTCGGTGGAGTAGGAGGGGCTTGGTGGAATTGAGGAATTAGGGAAAAATACATGTGGGAAGTATTTCGGGGAGGGGGGAATGGGCTGATTACGTGGTTAGAGTTGTTGGCTTTGTCAACACCTAACTCGACGTGAGACCCGTGTTGAAATAGGTGTTGACCAAAGTCAACAAATTTTCAGAAATGGACATCCTATTTCGATGAAAGACTCCCGTCGAAATAGGTCCCAGTTTCTTGCAGTGATGACTATGGTGATCAGCATCAATATTTGAAAATAGACAAATAAAAATAAAAGCTAGAAAAAACAAGAAAAAAAAGATGATGTGGACATGGAAATCAAGCTTTTCACATCCACATTTCATTAAAATATAACACAGCACGGAAGTAGGGGGCTTAAATTGACAAATTTCTATATTTTGCTATTAATTTTCTTCAAATTGTGTATCCTTTAGAATGTGTAAAATATGTTGGTGTTGGTTTCAATGGGACAAGATCAAAACATTTATGAATTTTTATGGTTGGTTGGAATAATTTTGCTTTTATAATTTCTTATACCAGAATTTAAATAGTTTTCTTATACCACTGGTAAGGCCCTCATGCAATGCGCAGATACGAAATCCAAAGTCCAAAATTCGGATTAACTAAGAAGTTTATTGTGATAGGTTATGTAAGTTGTAATATCTTGTATTTGTAAAATTCATATGTAAAAATATATGAAGGGTTATCTGCGTTTTATTTAGGTTTCAATATTTTTCTTATTATAAAAAATCGCAAAATTTTCAAATATCTAGAATCTGTTTTCTATGTTTTAAAAAAATATTTTGCACCTAAAAACTGATGAAAACCATGAAATTTTCAGAAATCCCCAAAAATTTTAGTTTTTTTTCGATTTTTCAATTTTCTACATAAATTGTGATATTTTCAAACCATTCCCAACATATTTTTGTTTTCGTAAAATTTTCAAGATTTTGCATGTTATTATTAGCACGCGAAAATCGAGAAAATTTCATAAATAGGTTTTGCCTGTGTTAGGTTTTTCAAAATTTTTGATATTTTGCAGTAGGAAATCGCGAAATTTTATAAAATCATAAATATTTATGTTTTCTTCAATGTGCTGTTATTTTGCTTACTATACCACATGAAAATCAAGAAATTTTCAAAAATCATCAAATTTTATGTTTTCTACCGTTTTTCAATATTTTGCATGCCATAATAGCACAAAAAAATCATGAAAATTTTAAAATCTCAAAATCTTCTTCTTATTCAGATTTTAGTACACACAAAAATCATAAAATTTACAAATTCCAAAAATTTTATGTTTTCAAAGTTTTAATATTTTACACGCTATATAGCATATGGAACGATGAAATTTTAAAAATCCTTAAGAAAAATGTTTTTCGATCTATCAATATTTTGTTTGTTATACCACATGAAAATTTTAAAATATTTTGTTTTCTTCTGTTTTTTAATATTATACATACGAATAGCACCGAAATTGCAAAATTATCAAAAATCTTTAAAAAATTTGTTTGTTTAGATTTTCAATATTTTGCTGGCTGATAGCACATGAAAACCTCGAAATTTACAAAATTCCCAAAGTTTTCCATTTTCTTCAAATTAACAATATTTTTCTTGCTAGCACACATAAAACAAGAAATTTTCTTAAATCTTTAATTTTTTTATGTCTTCGATTTTTCAATATTTTACGTGCTATATAATTCGAAATCGCGAAATTTTCGAAAATCTCAAAATGTTATGTTGCTTTCATATTAAAATATTTTGCATGATTTAACAATATATTAAAATTGAAAAAAGATTTAAAATCTCAAACAATAATTTTTTTTCCGGTTTTTCAATATTTTTCTTGCTATATAACACATGAAAACAGCTAAATTATTAAAAATATCAATTTTTTCAGCGCACATAAATTGTAAAACTTTCAAAAATCTAAAAAATTTTGTTTCCTTCAGTTTTCAAATATTTTGCTTACTATAATAAAATGAAAATTTTGAAATTTTGAAAACTCTAGAAATTTTTTGTTCTTATTGGTTTTTCAACATCTTGGAAGATAAAGCATATACAAACGCAAAATTTTCTAAACCCTATTTTTTCTGTTTTTTAATATTTTGCTTGCTAATTATACCAAAAAAGTCCTAAAATTTCCAAGTTTGAACGAATTTTTATATTTTGTATGCTAGCACACGAAAACGGCGAAATTTTCAAAAAATTTCTAACGTTTCTATTTTATTTGTTTCCTTCAAAATTTGATTGCTAGAAAACGAAAATTGCGAAATTTCGAAAATCTTGCATGACTTAGAACACAAAAGTCGCAACATTTAAATATCTCAAAAAAATTCTTTTATTTGCCTTTTTTTAAAAATATTTCGCATTTTATATAGGATATGAAAATCACAAAATTTTCCATATGTCTTCGGTTTTTTATTATTTTACTTATGCCACACGAAAATTACAATATTTCCAAAAATCAAAATACTTTTGTATTCTTAAAATTTTTAAATTTTTTGAATACTATAAAACTAAAATATAGTGAAATTTTTTGTTTTCTATGTTTTTTCAATAATCGGCATACTACATGAAAATTTTAAAATTTTTTGTTATCTACTGACTTTCACTATTTTGCATAAACTCATGGAAGTCGAGAAATTTACAAAAATCTTGAAATTTTATATTTTCTACGTGTTTTCAATATTTTGTTAATAACACACAAATATCGCGATATTTAAAAAATTCTCATTTTTTAAATTTTCTTTATATTTTGCTTGTTGCACATTAAAATCTAGAAATTTACGAAAATGTTAAAAGTTTCCGTGTTTTTAAAACTATTGTTTGCTGCAAATCCCGAAATTTTAGGGACTTCCAATTTCTTTTGATTTTGTATTGTTTTGCATATTATATGGCACATTTGCATGCTATAGCTCACATAAACCGCGAAATGTTAGAAAATCGTATACTATTTCATTTCTTCGTTTTTAATACTTTGTTTATTATATCATATGAAAATCGCAAAATTTAAGAAAATCTTAAAAATTTCTATTTTATTTGTTATTTTCATTATTTCTCTTGCTATATGGTAAACTAAAATCGAGAAATTTTCAAGAAAACCCAAATGTTTCCGTTTTATTCGGTTTTTTAATATTTTATTTGTTATAGCACAGAAAAATCCTCACATTTTAAAAAATTTCAGAATTTTCTGGTTTTTCGGATTTTCAATATTTTGCTTGATATATCACATGAAAATTGCAAAATTTTCTATCCATTCAAAAAGTTTATGGCTATAAGGGGCCTCCAGAAATACGCAAGCCAATAACTGCGATTTCCAGACTACTTGCCTCGTGTTGCCTTAGTTGCTTTGTGTAAAAAAACTTCTGGCATGAGGCCTGCAGACTGGACACCGTCGTTATGGGCCTGTAGTGTCCTTATAGGCCCCGTTTCATCAATTTTTATATGTTGTATGTTATTGTATATAAAAATCATGAAATTTTTAAAAATCTCTAAACCTTTTGTTTTCCTAGATTACTTATTATATAACATATGAAAATCGCAAAATTTTCAAATATCTGAAATTTTTTATTTTCATCTATTTTTAATATTTTACTTATAGCACACGAAAAGCGCGAAATTTCTAAAAATATAAAAAAAATTGTTTTCTTGGGATTTCAATATTTTCTTATAACATACGAAAATTGTGAAATATTCAAATGTTTCTGTATTCATCGATTTCAATATTTTCCTTATACGAAAATCGCAAAATTTCCAAAAAAAAACTCAGAACTTTTTTTCTTTCTTTAGTTTTTCAATATTTTGCATGCTATATAGCACAAAAAAATAGCGAAATTTTCAAAAATCTTAAAATTTATGTTTTCTTTCATATTTAAATATTTTGCATAATATAGCACAAAAATTGCTAAATTTTTAAAAGTCCCAAAATTTAAATATTTTGTATGTTATAACCCAAAAAAATGGTGAAATTTTTAAGAATCTAATAATTTTCTATTTTTTGATATTTTAATATTTTTTGCTATACCAATTGAAAATAGCGAAATTTTTTAATATCTCATAAATTTTCTTTGTTTAGTTTTTCAATATTTTCCATGTTATAACGTACGAAAATCACGAAATTTTTAGAAATCTTAAGAATTTTTTGTTTTGTTTCATTTTTCAAATTTTTGCGTGCTAAGCACATGAAAATCGTATAACATAAAAAATTTCTAAAATTTGTGTTTACTTCAATTCATCGATATTTTGCTTATATCACATGAAAATCACAGAATTTTCATAAGTCTCAAAATTTCTTCAAATCATGAATAATTTGTATGTTAGAGAACACGAAAATCATGAAATTTTAAATAATCCTGAAGGCTTTTTCAATGTTTTTCCTGTCTTCTTCAAACTTTTCAACATTTTATATGTTTGTAGTAGCACAAAAATATCATATGTTTTTGTTTTTCAATATTTTTGCTTTGGTACAGCAGAAGAAAATTATGAAATTTTCAAAATGGCAACATACGGTACCACACACTTCACAACAAATTGATGTTACGGAGAGAGAATATGACGTTGCTAATAATGGTGAGAACCATGGTGGCGTAAGCCGATATACCATTTCATTTTGAGAAGATATGCAGATGACATCGGCTTACGTTCTCAACTGTTTGCTATCAAAATCGGTACAATGGACACCTTATAAGCCATAGATGGGCAGGAAGCCTTAGAGAAGTCATTTGCTTTCATGAGCGTGTTCCGCTTAATTACTTACACACATCACATCCGAATGTGAAGTTGGACCTTGAAGGAAAGAAGCATATTTTCATATGCGTTCAAACGAGAATCAGGATAGAATCATGACCGAAGTTGAGTCACGTGATGGCGAGTTCTTCGAAAATGACTTTCCATAGAAGACGGAAGAAGGTCAAGAGATTCAAGAGTCTCGGCTGAGGAGAAGAATATGGATCTCATAGTGTTGAAGACAGTTGGAGTGAGATTCCGTCGATAGCTCGGAGCCGATGACAGAATCTCGGTATCCTAATAGATCCAGTTGAGTATGAATATCCTACAGCGAGTTTGCATTATAACAATAGAGATTAAAAAAAAAGAGATGATGGTTAAGAGTAAGTTAAGTTTCTTTCTTTCTTTCTTTCTTTTTTCTCCCCAAAATCAAGCCTTGGTTCAAAACTGACTTCATTCAGTCTATGTTTTATGGTAAGATAATATAGTTTGACCAAAATTGCAGTGAGGTGTCTCTTTTGTTCAAATTTTCCTGTGTGCAAAATGTAAAAAAAAAAAAGTGTTTCTAATATACATCAATAACAAAATCATTAACCAGTAATCACCATCATCCGCTTTCTTTCTGCAGCCCACCAACCCTCAACTCTCTTCCACTCATCACACTCTTTGAGACAACCAAAGTAGACAAGAAAAAAAGCAAAAGAAAAAGAAAAAGCAAAAGCAAACCAACCCCCCCTCTTGTTTCTCACTCATACCCTTAATCTTAAATTCTTTGATCAAGCAAACCAATTTGTACTGCAAAGTGCATTAAATTCATACCCTGACACTAAAAATCTCCTATCATTCATCCAATGGCCTCTCCTGATATCATCAACCAACAACAACAAACTTTTGTTCCCTATGATGCCACCAAGGACTGCTCTCAAGGATTTTGCACCATCCATTGCCCTCAATGGTGCTACTCAATTTTCCTTCCTCCCCCTCCTCCCTTTTCTTTCATCGACGACGAAAACGGCTCCCCAACCAACAAAATCTTCTCCCCGTTGGTCATCGCCATCATCGGAATCCTATCCGGCGCTCTACTACTCATCTTGTACTACACAATCATCTCTAAATATTGCAACGGCTTCCGGTTTCGCAGGCATCGCCCGAACAATCCTATTGTCGGAAACGATGTGGGAAACAATCAATCTCGGCCTGACGAGGCTTGGCATGTTTTCAACGGCCTCGACGAGGCCCTGATCAATAAGATTTCGGTTTATAGGTATAAGAAAGGCGATGGATTGGTTGATGTTAGTGATTGCTCGGTTTGTCTTGGCGATTTTCGTGAAGATGATAGTCTTCGGTTGCTCCCAAAGTGTAGCCATGCTTTTCATTTACATTGTATCGATACTTGGTTGCGGTCTCACTCCAATTGCCCTCTCTGTCGAGCTAACATCGTGTCAGTTAATCCGCCAGAGTCCGATCCCGGCCAAAATGATTCGGTTGTCGTGGTAGAAGATTCCGAAGAAGAGGGTACTGATTCAGAAGAAAATTGTGAGATGGTTGAGATTAGAGACGACGTCAACGGCTCAATGTTTTCATCACAACATAGGGATCAAGGTGTTTCGATTGGTAGTGGAAGTTCTTCGAGAGGTCAAGGAGAGAGCAGCGGCATCAGCGATAGAAGCAGGAGCTCGCATCGCATGATTGTCCCGGTTCCGATGAAGCGAGAGAGGGTTGTGTTAGCTAGGAAAGAGAAGGAGAGGGATTCAGTTCGTCCCATGTAAGGAAAACTTCAAATTTTGATACAATAGTGTGTGTAGTTTTCATTCAGTGCTCTATGTTTTGAACTTGCTTAAGAGACTGTATTTTATATATACCAGCATTGGTTTTTCTTTTGTTTATGATGGTATTTTAGTGTAAAGTAAATAAACTTTGAGGGCTTTTAGAGCAATTTAGCCATTAGGCTAAGAGAATTTGGAGGCAGACAAGATGAAAAAGATAATGGAGATGGAAAACTTGGAGTCCTTCAAGTGCAAAAGAAATATCAGTAGGATATTAAAGTGTAAGGTTAGTAAAGTATGAGGAATTTGGAACAATGTAGGCATTGGATTAAGGGGTAATTGTTGCTTAAACACAGGTTGGAAGAATGATTTGATTTGGAACACATGTATTTACATTAATTTTAATTTGAACGTTTTTCCAATAAATAGTGAACAAATAAAGGAAAACAATGGCTATTTTGTTCCAACTGCATCCGAACAATCACAATTTGCAGAACATAAGGCTAGACTTATATTTTTAACCAAATATAGGAGTGACGTTGCAATCACAACATTCGGATCCGCAAGTAATTGCCAATGTAGTGTTTAGTCGATTAGGATTCTCTGCTATTCATTTCCCCAAAGCAGGATTCTCTGCCCCTCTCCCAGCTGTTGTATCGTCTCCTTGACCCCACGTAACCATGGGCCCTCCTGTTATACCCTAATATCGACCCTAAGATTTTGCAACCAGAGAAAAAAAAATAGCAGAGGATCCGGATCCGTGTTTAGCAACCAAACACGCCCTATGACTATTTGCACCTGAATCTACATTGCTCTCTCATAGTAGGATGTGAGATCTAATTCAAGAGGAAAACACTGGAATTAAATTTGTCAGTGTTAGATGCTGCTCGCCCCTGAAAGCTTTTCATTATTTATTCCACAATATATAATTCCAAGTCACTCTCCTAACTTCAAAACATTAGCCTATGCTACTGATATGAGCAGGTTAGCACAAGCTGGTTTCATGATCATGAGCCTTCACAAACAAGGCCCATTCTGAAAGTTGAGAACTCATCAGTACAGAGAGCAAGAAGACATCATGCATGGGGTTCTATTCAACTATACAAGTGATGATGTTGCAACCTCGGCTTCGAGCAAGGTGAGCAGGTGATGCACCGCAGCTGCAATGTCGTCGACTGTGCTCAGGTTGCTTCCTTCTTCCACCTTTAACAAAAAAAATGTAGAAATTATAATTTATTTATTAATATTTTTATTATATAATAGGATAAATCATTAAGGGGAAATATATAAAGAGAGAGAGAGAGAGAGAGAGAGAGAGAGAGCAAAAAAAATATAGAAATTATAATTTATTTATTAATATTTTTATTATATAATAGGATAAATCATTAAGGGGAAATATATATATAGAGAGAGAGGGAGGGAGGGAGGGAGGGAAGTCCTTAGGAGGTTTTTTTCGTTAGGTGGCGGCAAAAAGAACTCCCTCCATCATTTTATTCGATGATCAACACCTTCCGACTTGATATACATCCTCTAATTTGTCGATACACTAAATTTCATATGATCACAACACCATTTCACTGTTGATTTAGCAATGTAAAAATTCTATTGTCGGTAAACCGTTAATTTTGCATTCGCTAAATTAACGATGAAATGGTGTTGTAATTATATGAAATTTGGTGCATCGATAAATTAGAGAATGGATACCAAATTGGAAGGTGCCGATAATCGAATAAAATGGTGGAGGGCATGCTTTTTGCCGCCACCTAACGCAAAATGCCTCGTAGGCCCTCTTTTCTCCATTGTTCACGCACACACACACATAAGAATAATGGAGGAAAGAGGCCATAGAAGGGAATTTTCTTCTATGGCGTCGAAAAATTACACCCTCCCTTATTTTTCCGACGATCGACACCCGTCATCTTCATCGTTATCATCTAAAATGTGGGTACACCAAATTTCATGTGATTCTACAATTTTTTCACCGTTGATTTAGCAATATAAAAAATTAAGTTGTCGGTAAAACGTTAATTTTTAACCCACTAAATCAACGGTGAAAAAGTTGTAGAATCATATGAAATTTGGTGTACCCATATCTTAGATGATAACGATAAAGATGATGGGTGCCGATCGTCAGAAAAAATGAGGGAGTGTGCACTTTTTGACACCATAGGAGTAAATTCCCTCCTATGGCATCTTTCTTCCATTATTCTCTCTCTCTCTCTCCCTCTCTTTCTCTGTATGTGTGTGTGTGTGTATAAGATTTTGCAAAAACGTGTGGTGTTGTTTATAGTTTCGGGAAGACCGAGCTGTTTCAGAAGCGAATATGGATAGTTCCATTATGTTTTTATTTATTCAGCGATTCATCCTTTCTTGGACTATCTGGACCACAGTGTGCTTGGGGTTTGTTTCTCCGACTTATTTCTTTTCTCTTCTATTTTGCTTGTACCAGTTGCATTAAAATCTTCCAATTGGAACACAAGGGTATCTACCTTCGTTTTAGCCCAGGGGATACAAGGAAAAAACTAGTATGTAAGGGCTTGCACTATATAAGCCACTTGCAAGGATGCTTTTGGGTTTTGTGTAAGGGAAGCCATCGAAGGGTTTGGAAATGGTTTGCACCATACAAGCCCTTTCATAGAAGTTTTTTCCGGAATACAACATACCATGAAAGAATATTACATCATTGATTTGTAAAAACACTAGAACTTTATAAGATGGGAGTGCCAATTATAGCCACCAATGATCTGTTTTCCTATTATTAGCTGATAGCTAATCTTGAAAGATTAGTAGGGGATTGAAATAGTTGACACAACATAAATGATGAGATTCCCTAAAACAAGAGAGCCATGTCACAACATGCATGGGCCCTATGAAAGTTGGATTTCTACCATCACAAAGGAAACAAAGGTCAATAATTTGCTTGTCTTCACACCTTTGGCCCTTTGGTAATTTCCTACCCCATCAACATCTCCTTCTCTCAATAAAGAGCAACACTTGAATGGAGAGTGGAGCCAAAAGAATGAGATGCCAATTGCATGTGGGTACACCCTAAAACAGAACCCTATATCTTAATTTTCTTGCTCCCCAGCTCATTGTTGATCATATCATAATTTGTTATGATTAGAGGTCGTGCATCCACAAAAGGGTAAAACATTTCATATCTATCATGTCTATTTTACTAACATTATATTCACGACCAAGTTCAAATACCATTGAACCGATATACAAGATCTCGTGAACCATATCCAATTACCGATAAAAATGGCTAGCCAAGAAGGTCGATATACTCTCGTGAACCATATCCAACTACCGTTATGAAATCTCTCCCACAAACGGGTAAAACATTTCATATCGATCATGTCCATTTTCGTAACATTATATTCACAAACAAGTTCACATACCGTTGAGTTGTATACTCTCGTGAATCATATCCAACTACCCATAAAAAATTTTAATACTAGGAGCTTTTCAAAGTACAACCTCATACAAAGTTTTGTATTTATATATATATTTTTTTGAGAGATGATCTGCCTAATTAACTCAATAAAAATATAAATCGACACTCTATCCGTAGAAAATTGGTTTCCTTGGAAAACGAATCTTCTAGGCTAAGCACAACCCATGATAGTATCTTATGAGTATCACCACGATACATCGGTAAATTTCTTGTTATCATGCATGAAAGTTGGAGTCAAATCTTACTTGCATCAACATGTCTTAAAAAAATGTTTCTATACATATCTATCTATTACTCTAATACAAAGTTGGTCAAGGAATCTTTTGTAAGTCAAAATACTATTTTTGGCATTACCTTTTTGCCCTTTTCTTAATCCATATTTATTTGCATATCCTTTTCTTATTGCCTGTTCATAAAAGCCCAAGAAATAAAATAAATATTTACTGGGTATTAGTTTGGAAGAGTTGGCCCATGAATTTTTTTGTATCAATTATTATAAATAGGTATGTGTTACTTATTATAATTAGCTTATGTGCAAATATATTGTTAATCTTGTTGATGAGTTATTACTCATTTTTATAAAGAATCATGTTAGAAGATTTACTTAAAAATTATTATATGGATATTCATAAACATTTTTAATAGTTTTGGTTTAAATCATATTAGATTATTTATAATGCATAGTGTAAAGTGTATTATTATCTTTTTTTTAATAATTATATTCAATCATTATACTTTCCATCAAAAAATAATAATGTATTTATAATTAATACAAAGCTAAATAATGCCGACTATATTAAATTTTCTAAAGCTACAGTGTTTATGAAGAAATATCACAAATTAACGATAGAAAATTTAATTTATGAAGATTATTTTGAGGTTAAAGAAGTTGGATTTATACATTCTATTTATCCCATATTACTTACATGTTAACTTGTAAGATTATATGTAATGTACAGATTCATGTATAAATATTTTAGATCATCTTTGATCAAATGTCTTACGCCGTTGGTCGAAATCTAGCATTTTATATAGAAAAGCTTACCAACTCGTATAAAAATCTAGCATTTTATATAGAAAAGCTTACCAACTCGTATAATCTCATGTACAATATGTACATAATCTTGGACAACACAGCCTTTCCCAGAAAGAAAATTACTAGTATTTTAATGAAACCCAAGAACAAGCTTTCTCTTGAAACAAATGACATATGAAGAAATTGCAGGGGAATAACTGACACTTCTCACCTATCAAGAAAACACTGATTTTGGTCCTACCAATCTCACCAACATAACACTCCTGCACTAAGTACACAGCATCGCATGGATAATTGTGTTATCAAAGTTTGCTGTGGATTCGGAGTCCATGCTATTTTCAGTCTTGTGTTAATAGCAACCATTAGATCCAACGGAGAGAA
Organism: Agapanthus africanus; assembly: GCA_030015575.1. Lineage (NCBI taxonomy): Eukaryota > Viridiplantae > Streptophyta > Magnoliopsida > Asparagales > Amaryllidaceae > Agapanthus > Agapanthus africanus. The sequence goes on along the minus strand of JASDDO010000012.1, from coordinate 81,355,868 downwards.
TTAGGTAAGACTTGGGGAACCACATGTTATTGTTTTTATGATTGGCGATGTGTGAACAAGATCTTATAATAGAAAGTAAAATAATCTAATCATCCATAATTAATTACCTCTATTAACCAAATCACATTACTAATGACATGCATGAGCAGCAAACATGTACCTTCACACTGATGGAGTAGAGAACCATGGCCTCCGTTGAAGTGACATTGAGGTGAAGGATTGAGAGCCTAAGTGTTTGAAGCCCAGCCACCATCCTGAGGAGCTGCCGGGGCCTTCCCCGCGTAAGGATTCGGAGATTCGCATGCGTCTCGATCAGCGTCACCTCGATATCCGCCACCGGCTCGGAGATCTGCATCGCCGGCGCCGCCGGCGCTTGGTTCTCTGATTGTGTGTGGCACCAAGTGTATTGAGGGTATGCAAAGAAGTGGGCAAAGGGAGGCTCGTGTTCATTTGATTCAATATTAGACTCTAATTTATTTTGTTGCTGCGGTGTTGATCTCTTCTGAACCTCAAGACGCTGGAGGAGCTGCTCTAGCTCCTTCACAAAATCTATAGCCCCCCCTACCACTGAGGCCTGGTCGCCCTGCAGCCATTTATACATGCATCATTGGTGCAGACATTTGTCTATGTTTCTTATCTTCATTATATATATCGTTACATGTTGCTTGCATGCATCATGTTATGTTCTACCATTCAAAAGAAAATAAGGGCGTGTGATAAATGTTATAAGCAGAGCAGTACCCTCTGGATGTAGGATTCAGGCATGAGAGAGCGGAGAGCGGCGAGATGCTCATTCATCAGCCGGCGGCGGTTCCGCTCGACGGCAATGTGTGTCATCCTCTGGTTCTCGGCCTCCTCCTTGTTCTTGCAGCTCCTCTGCCTCCGCCGCCGCTTCCTTCTTATTACCTGCACCGTGGAGGCGTCTCCGCCGCCTTCGGCTTTCGGATCTTGCAGGAAAGCACCCCCCAGTGCACCAACGCTACCGGCATTGTGCAGAGGACAATCAGCAGAGGAAGAGGCTGTGATTGTGTCATAGACAACAAATGCAGGGAGGGCACCAGAAGCAAGTGCTTCTTCTAATGTCATGCTTGCTGATTGCTTTCTATATCAACTAATGATGAAAATGGGGTTTTTGATCATGAAGAGCTACCAACATTAATGAAAAAGGATTACACCGTGATGAGAGTCAGAGGAAGGGAAAAAAAGGAGATGACCTTTTCTCTCTTGCTTCAGAAAAGTGAGGGGGAAAAAGAAAAGAAAAGAAAAGAAAATGTGATCTCTCTTTTTTTTTTGGAGTCTTGGGTTCTCAAATCCATAGGTGGTGTCCAAAAGCCTGAAATGAACTGAGGTTGTGGGGGTCCATGATGCAAAACATGATGAGATTATTTGATTTAAAGCAACTGTTTGATTTCAGAGACACACACACACACACAGAGAGAGAGAGAGAGAGATCTAGGAAATGAACACATGGGATGATGCTTGATAAATGCTAATGCCTCAAAGCTTTTGGATGCTAGAAAATAAAGTGCACTGTTTCTATGTGAGGTACCAGCTAGACATTGCACATGTGGGTCGTGTTGATTCACACAAATAGCGTAAAGACATTGCCTAATCTAATCTTAAGTTACATGATTAGAAAGCCAAGCTTTATCGTCTTGTAGTTGGAAGGTCGGTGACTAATTAACTAATTGATTAAGCATGCAATTATTATATATAATGGTATTGCTACATAAAGTTGGTACCATAGCTGGGTACTACTTGCTCACAACCCAAGGCACCCCCTATGCATAACTTGGCCTTTATCATGTTGTGAATGCGGAGCATAAAACTAGAAGAAATTAGGAGACCAGAGAATGATGATCGGAGAGACCAACACAAGAGCCAAGATTTACCATCTAATCAAGCATCTTTGTACTAATTGTTTAGTCTGATGAGTAAGGTATGGCAAATATCATAGAAAGTGTGTATTTTTTGGGGGGGACATTATCAAACAACCCTGACAAACGTTTCCGCCGTCGAAATCCCCATGGAATATTTAGATAGTTTCGCACAATATCTAGTTGCTTGCATATCTGTATTGCAGCTAACTAGATATTGCAAAAAACTGTGCAGATATTGCAGCCATGGAGTTTATGATAGAGGAAAAGTTTATCGGGTTTTTTTTATCAGGGACTTTTGGCAGTTTTCTCATTTTAAATTCTTTGCCCCATTCCAACAAGCTGAGCAGAAAGGCATCCTTATTCTTGGTTGCCCAAAAAAAGGACTGCCACAGCGTCTTGGGCTGTTCCCAATGCTCATCATTTTTTCAAAATTTTTTTGATGAATTTTATTTTAAAAAATGACAGTACTTTGAGGCGGAGCAGATTAATAAGTAAACTAATAAGATCTAAATTAAAAATAAAGAGGAGGAGTCGGACCATGGTCCAAGCTAGTGTCAGGAGAATCCATGTGACACCATCTCGATTTCTACGTCAATGGGCAATCATCTGCTCTCATAGCCAAACTCTCTCTCCCTCCCCTGTTTCTCTCTCCTCTCTCTCTCTCCCTCTTCTCTCTCTCTCTCCACAATGCAAAGCATACCTCCACAATGCAAAGCATATGAGGCCGAGGCCATGGCCATGGCACTGTGTGAGGAAAAGGGCATGCATCATAGCATACAAGCATGTGATGAGCTTAGGATGGGCGATGAGAAAAAAGAAAGAGGGTCTCTCTAACAAACAAAATCTAAGGGCTGTTGATTCTGGCATCAGCAGTCCCCATATATGGCATGCAAGATCAGGCTGGCATAAAGATGTTTGGCACTTGGGGAAGGAATAATTGTGGCTGGGATTGTCAAAGAGCTGCATACTTAAGCTACAAATTCTGCTTGCATCCGTTTATGGTCTACCATTTACAAAATCAAAAAAAAATAAAAACAATATAAAAATTGTAAGATCTAGTTTGGCAACACGGATATGGTTTCTGAAACCGTGGCTTTGTGGGGTTTCGAGACTAAACTCTAAAATTTGTAACCGAGACCCGTTTGGCAACCAGAATGGAGTTTCCCAAACAGGGGTTCCGAAAGGTTTCGAGGGCCCGAAACCTCATTTTTTTGAACTCCAAAAATAGTGAAGTTTCCAAGAATTTCGTGTCATCTCTCTTCATTCTTTTTGTCTGATCCTTAAAATTAAGTTAAATTAAACGAAACCTTGTTTCATAAACTATATTCTCGAACGACCCTAAACTTTACAAAACCCTAATTCTATGAAACCGTGGTTTGCACACATGCAAACCGTGATTTCATCTTAAAATAATCGAAACCATGATTTCAGAAACCTATATATTTAATTCATTGGTTGTATATTGTGCATTGTCACAATATTGGTTTAATAATTTTTCGTATAAGCTCTTAAAGCCATGTTGCATTGACCTTTTGCGAGAAATATTGTGTATTATGCTCAACTCTTGCTTCATCTTATTTGTTGTCACAATTGCTCCATAATATAATTCAATATTAAACGGTAACTCGTCTTAGGTGAACCTATACCTCTGAAAACTTTTAGTTTCTTCTGCTTCTCTCCTATCAGAGTGAATTAATTATTTCAGAAGCATTTCGTGCTAATAATAGCCATAGAATTCGAAGGATTCCATCCTAAAACTCTTCTTGATGTCATCCACTATCCTATCCATCCCAAAAGATGCTACCAGTTTACTCCATAGCTCAATTCCAAAGAACGCCACAAAAAATAAAGGGTTAATTGCTAAATAATACCCCAATGTTTCATCTCCTTTGCATATGTATATCTTATTGATTTTTTCGGTGAACTTTTATATCTTAAATTACAAACCATTAATATTTTGCTCTCTTCAGATGACCATCAAATCGATTGATATGTTAAACAAAATCCATACGGTTTGTACTATAGGGTATCTAAGCGCAGCGAAAAACACAATAAGATATATAACTGCAAAATAGATGAAACATTGGATATTATATAGCAATTAACCCAAAAATAAATGTATATTAGTCACTTCTTATAGAAATTATAGCATGGCCCACTACACTAGACATGATAAAGAAAGAGATGACAATTCTTAGACGTCTTTCCAACAATTATGTAAAGCTTATGATGTTATGTCTTTTTCTTTTCATTACTGGACGTTTATGTTTGGTATATAAAAGATCTTTTTATATTAAGAGTTACAAAAGCAAATGAATGACTAATTATCCTTTTTATTCTTTGAGCATTATATATGGCTTTGTTAAGAGCTGCTGAAGAACCCTTATATAAACATGGACCTTTAAGAAGCCATTAATACAATAAATATATAAAATCTATAAGAGAGAATATTTCTAAATATTCCCTCCTATTTTTTAGACATAAATGGATACAAAATTGATCTTAACCCCTTAGCTTTCTTTCAATTACAACTTGCACCTCAATAAATCAACCTTAGATTAAAAAAATTGATATTTCATCACATCAATAAACTTCTTCTTTTATTTGAAAAAATCTATCTAAAAATTGGCTTTTATTTACAATTTAGGAAATTATAACGAAATATCGAAAAACAAAAGTAAACTGCAAATTTTAAGATTTTTGAAATTTTCACAATTTTTTTTACTTTAACAAGTAAAATATTAAAAAAAGAAGTAAGACGAAGATTAATTTGAGAATTTTTAAATTTCGAGATTTTCGTCAACCATAGCATGCAAAATGGAAGAAAACGGAAAAAATTAGATTTTCGAAAATTTCACGGTTTCCGTTTGTTTATGTCTTAATTTCAAAAAACTCCCATATAGTACGAAACTACCCATAGTTTCAAAACTACGGAAAACCATATATTTTAACGGTGAACGACGGTCAACGTCTAATTAATTGTGTCAGTTATGAGCGGTTTACTAAATATAATAAATTAACTTAAATATTTATTAATTAAATTATTAATATTTTAGATAATTATAATTGTTGGCTAAATAATTAATAGGACAGGCGGCTAGGTGACATTGGCGAGGCAGCGAGGATGGCTAAGGTTAGAGTTAGGGTGAGAATGAGGATGGATTTGAGAAGATGGTGAAGGTGATGATAATGAAAATAAAGGTCTCAACGACAGCGTGGCGGTGGTGAGGTGAAGATGATGATGATCGAGGACAACAGGATCAGGGATTGGATCATGTGGTCTAGGGTTTGGAGGCAGGTCATGATGATGATGATGATGAAGTGATGATCGGATCTGCAAGATCAGGACAACAATTAGAGATTCGATGGTCGTCAGGGTCGGATAAGGGTTGAGGAGGTAGGAGAGGGTCATCAGATCCGTAACTAGGGTAGCCGCCGATGAGGGAGGAGGGGTCAAAGGTAGCGCGGAGGAGAGAGAGGGACGTCCAGATGAGGAGGAAGGTTAGAATGAGGATGGCTTACAGCGACCGCAGGCGAGACGTTGGCGACAAGACGGCGGCGTAGGGGCGACGACGAGGACATGGCAAAGGGTTAAGAGATGAAGATGAAAGTATTTTGGGGACAATTAAAATCTCGTGATGACGTGACAACCATGCTGACATGACAATGATGTGGAGCTTTTGCGCAAATGTGATGCCATTAGCCTGGGTATTTTTTTTGTAGTTTTGAAACTATAAGATAATTTCTTGGAAAATTAAGAAACTATAAGGGGTTATTTGGAAAATAAGCCTAAAAATATTTTAAGAACCGAATAAAGCAGAATTTTTTTGAGGTTGTTGTATGGTATTGTTAGGCGGTGTCGCACACTCTACTGCATTCATGGAGAGACGGAAGTTTCAAAAAATAATTTTTAAAACTTGCAACATCGACTAATCCCAAGATCCACCGTAAGCTCTAGATAACAAAACATTCAAAGATACTAATCTATTATGAAAGTGATTATACCTATATGACCCAAGTCCTTCGGGTCTTCTTTTCCTCTTCTTGATCTCCTTGTCCGTTGGGATCAAGCTTACTCGTTGGCCTCCTCGTATCGAAGACGATCCACCCGAGAGTTTATAGTTCAAGCTCTAACTTCAAACTTGTGATAACTAAAGTACCTAGTTTGCTAATTTAGATAGCTTAGAAAATATAGAGAGTTAATTGGATTATTGTATCTCATAAAACCATGGATTCTCAACACATGAGAAGGTTATGGTTTTGGGAAGAATAAGAGAGTAAATGAGGAAAGAGAAAGCCAAGTGTATAATGAATACTAGCAAGTGAAGAATGGATAAGTGTTGGAAAATATCAAGCATGCAATATTTCTCATAAAATATTGCAACCATGATTGAATAGTTAGAAAAAATGAATAAATAAAATCAAGTAGCCATACTTCAACCATACTTCAGTACACCTCATCCCTCAACCTCATTATCTATTTAAATAAATAGATATAAAATAAAATGAGATGTCTTTTTTTAGATGTATTCTAGTAAAATTACTAGAATACCCCCACCGTATATATATACCCGTATTCGTACTATAAAAAAATACGAATACCAAGAGATAAAATAATTCGATAGTATAATATTAGAATGCGGCTTAATCCTAAACCCGCTAGTATTATCCATCCAAACAAAATACGTGTAGTCAATAAATGTATATGATCGAAACTCTGCACTTAAAACCATACGGCCTCTACATTGATTTTCCTGAACCAGGAAAATCCTCTGTGCGTGACTCTAAAGACTCGACAGTACGCTGGCAGTGAGTTTGTCACGCCCCGCTTCCCAGTAGACGGAAACGATAACGTGGTAAGCCCGCGACATATTTATCCAGAGAAGGTCATTTCTGAAATAAATATACTAAGCGTATTGAAATAATCATACACAATACAAAAATAAATGGAGACTGTAAAATTTTCAACAAATATCTTTATTTACATCCAACTTCAAATATTTACAAGTATATGAGTTTCAGCTGGAAAGTAAATACAATAAAAGAAAATGTCTAAACATGTGATATACATAAGCTGAATAACAAATGAAACTAGGCTAATCCTAAGTAGCAATACGGTTGTAGTCTTCTTTTGTAGCCTCCACTTCCTCCGTCTCGATCGTATCTGATGAATAATTCAATAAAATAAGGGTGGGTGGAATGTCCGTCAGCGAACTAGCGTTCGGTAAGTCCCAAGGCTAAAATAAGAGTAAAAAAGACAAGTGTAGAATATATATATATGACGAGTAAAAATATATTTTCATGGGTAAATATGTATTATAGGTCTCTATATGGTCACTATGTTAACGTTAAGTTCCAAGTGTGAATGTCAACGCAGCCGTAAAAGTATTCATGAGCTCAAGAGTGGGGCCCTAGGAGTAAGAAAACACGGGTCCATTTCATATGTTAGTATCGGGGCTCTAGGCTGTGGATGAATCGACCCGACTGATATTCGAGTAAAATAAAAAAAGGTTAATACAGAACTCCTGAAATTCTGTTGGATTCACACAAGAAACTATCCCAAACAGCTCGAATATAAATAGTTTATAACTGTATAATATACTTAATTAAATTGATTGATTGGTTGTAACATGTCTTGATCGAAATCATACATTGCAAAAGGTGTAGAATGAAGTCGAGTGAGTCGAGTAGAATGCGAGTCATGTCAATTGCAATCTTGGTTCGAGTCAAGTTAGTTCGAGTAGGCTGGGTTCGGGTTCATATTCAAGTTTAGATTCGGTTTATAGTCTTTTCCATATGAATTGATTTAACTGTTAAAAAATCTTATGTTCGGGAGAAATCGGCAACTGCTACACATAGACAGCAGCATTTATGTCTTTGTCACGTCCCGCTTCCCAGTATACTGGCAGACGCCGCGACGAGGCCGCTACATATTTACTGTGAAGTAAATCGCTAAGCATATCTGAGCAATATAAAAGTAAATGCAAAAGAGACAAGATATAATAAAACAGCAACTTTATTTATTCACATTCTTTCTGTACAATACATGGAAATGTAAATACAACTGAAATAAAGCAATGTCTAAACAATGGCATAACAGAAAAGGAAAGGTACTGAAATAAAAGTGTACAATGAACTAAAGCTCTGGGTCTTCAACGAAATGGTCTAAGTCTTCAGCGCTGGGCTCGATCTCTGACGTGTCCAGATCACCTGACGACATTCAAAGAAGAAAGAAGAGAATATCGTCAGCGAACAGATCGCTCGGTAAGTCCCAAAGATAAGGGAGAAATAGACTAGACAGAATAATAAGATAGCTTTTAAAGTTGTATTATATTGTTATAATGTGGTGTTAACGCTGTTGTTTGTAGCTTGGTATAAAAAGATACCGGTGTATACGAGAGGAGTCTCTATATGCTAGCGATTAGGGCAAACGGAATGTATAAGGAACCGTTGGGCCACGATACAACAACAACGGAATATAGGTTATGTGTCTTAATCTTACTGTCTCGTGCCACTTCTAACACCTTCCGTACCAATCTACCCCTTAAATCCCGAGATGTCTTGTTTATATAGTTGTATTGTATTGTATTGTAAACTGTATAGGTTGTATAATTGGATGACTTACCGAAACCATGATATCAGTAAATGGATGTAACTGTAGAATTATGGATGTAACTGGAGAATCATGTAAATGGAAGTATATCCATGGTTCGATTCAATCAATATAGATTTGAATGGATTCATGTTGAATTGTAATATTGTAGATTGCAGATTGCAGATTGTAGATTGTACTTGAATCATATTCAAGTCAGTTTATTAATGAGATTCAGTCTGAGTCAGACAATTAGAAAAGTAAATTGAATTCCTGATGGTTTTGATGTTATCGGTAACCGCTGCACATGGGCGGCATGATTTGTGTCTTTTTCAAAGATGATTACCGTATTGATAACACCGTTGTTAAGTTATCTACCTTAGATAGTCAAGCACCCACTTCTCTGGCTCTCTGAGGCTCAAGAAATTGGTCCTGCTTAAACCTATGTTTACTAGGGTCCTTAGGGTAATTTATAGAACTTAAGGGGGTTTTATGTAAAAATACTTCAATATACTTTTCAAAATACTCCCCAAGTATTTAGTTATCGTCTTTAGAGTTATTATGAATGTAGATTTAATAGTTGTGATAGTTTTAGTGAAAATATCCTAAATTCATAATAAAGAGTATTTATTTGTAATATTGACTTGTATGAAACTCATGGTATATTAATGTAGAGTGATTCTTGTGATTTTTGAAAAGAGTTGAAATATTTATATTATTTCAAAATAGATATTTTAATATTACATATATACATAATTATATAAAAATAATTTTAATATATATTTTATATTTCTAAAAATCTCATTTTCTTAAGATGTCGTATTTTAAATCTCTCGAGACCGAATGCTCCTTTCGGAGGTCTGCATTTCGCACTACTAAGCCCAAGGATGTGCAATAATCTGCACCATCCCAGTCGGGTTTCCCAAAATGGGTTGTAGCGGCGCTTTGCAAAGATTTGTTTAAAATACTAATCTTTTAGAAAACGATTTTAATAGTAACGGTATTTATTTGAAATGTTTCGTTTTCCCGTATTCTATGTTCCCGAAAGGTATTGTGCTATATTGCATATGAGTGTTGTGAGGAGGTAGGTCATTACCTCGTGATCTACTTAAAAGTATAGCAAGTTTGTGATATTTAAATGTCGAAAATGAAACAATATGGTATTTTAATGAAAAAGTACGGTAAAATGGAAATAGTAATTTCTTTTGATATGGAACTTGTTCAATATAATTAGTTAGTGTTTAATAGTCAACATGTAATGGTTTAACAAGATTGTATTAAAGGAAAAGTGAGATTTTAGGAAGAACCGAATCGGAAATCGGATTTGTTCCGATTCCGTCTGGTTTTAGAATTTCATATTTTCAGAAAGAGTAGAGAAGGGGAAAGGTAGGACTTACGGGTTTAGCTTAAAGAGGAGAGGGAGAGGGAGTGGATGTAGTTTCCGGTGCGCCGTTTCATCGCCGGGAACTCCTAGGGTTGTCGCCGGAAAATTTGCCGGAGCTTCGCCTCTTTGTTCACTTCAAATGCACACTAGGGTTTCTAGGAATTTCTTGAGAGTTTGCTCAGAATTTTGGGGGTGAGGGGGTAGTGTTTAGGGGTTGTATTTATAGGGTTAGGCTAGGGTTAGGGTTAGGTGAAGAAGTGTAAAGAAAAATGTGTTAAATTGTAATAAAAATTGGGTTTAATGCGATTTAAAGGGTCTCTAGAAACGTGCAGGAGAATTAAACTATACAGGGCTGCAGGGAAGGCAAAAAGACAACTTTTTTGTGTTAGGGACTCGGCGGTCCGGCCGAGTCGGCCGGTCCGCCGGCCGACTCGGCCAAGTCCGACGGTCGGAGGGTCCCCTGACGGTTGGTGTGGTTTCTGGTACTGTTAGTTTACAGGGTGTAGTGGGGTTTTGTGAGATATGCATGTGTAAACTGTTGGTATTCTAAAAATCCAAAATAAAACAATACTAAAAATAATGTGGGGTATGCGATTTGAACTCTGGTGGCTTGGTTCAGTAGTGCAAGGTATTACCAATGAGCTACAAACTCCTTCTTGTAATTAAATACTTAAAGTAGTCACAGCAAATGTAAATACCCCAAGTATACATTAATTTTTAAGTAAATTTTTGTACACTAAAAATGGAGTTGTTACAGTCTACCCTCCTTACAAAAATTTCGTCCTCGAAATTTAAAACTTTTATTTGAGGACTAGTTTACAAAGAGGTGTGGATATCTTGCATGCATTTCATCTTCCCTTTCCCAAGTGGACTCTCCTGGAGTGTCTTTTCTCCACATCACTCGAACCAAGTTTATTTCCTTGTTCTGAAGTGTCTTCACTTTCCTGTCCAGGATCTCCACAGGTTGTTGCTTACAAGATAAGTCATGCTGTATAGTGAGCTCGGAATGATCAAGAACATGGCTGGGGTCACTCACATACCTTCTGAGTTGGGATATGTGGAACATATTATGCACTCCTTCCAATGAAAGTGGAAGTGCTAAGCGGTATGCCACTTCACCGACTCATTCGAGTATGTCGAACGGTCCAATGTATCTTGGACTTAGCTTACCCCATCTTCCAAATTGGATCACTCCGCGGTTCGGAGATATCTTCAAGAATACGTGATCTCCTGGATGGAACTCCAAGTGACGTCTCTTTGCATCAACCTAGTACTTCTGTCGATCTTGGGTTATGCGCATCTTTTCCCTGATAGTATGAACCACATCAACAGTCCCTATTATCATCTTTGGTCCAAGAAGTTCTCTATCTACGATGTCGTCCCAACTTAATGGCGATCGACACCTCCTTCCATACAGTGCTGCAAAAGGTGCCATTCCTATGCTTGCTTGGTAGCTGTTGTTGTACGAAAACTCCACAAGGTGTAGGTGATCTTCCCATGATCCTTTGAAGTCTAACATACATGCTCTGAGCATATCCTCTAAGATCTAAATAGTTCGCTCGGACTGACCATCTGTTTATGGATAATAAGCCGTGCTGAATTCAGACTTGTTCCCAAGCTTGCTTACAGACTCTGCCAAAATTGCGATCGGAACCTTGTGTCACGATCGGAGACAATGCAGACCGGTACTCCATGAAGTCTCACAATTTCCTGTATGAGTTTATAGGTATCAGAGATAGTACATTATGAAGAGTTTAAATCTTAAGTAGATTATTACCTTCCTTGTTCTTCTTTGCTAGTGTCTCAGTTGATTGACCAACTCGAAATGGGATGAAGTGAGCCGACTTTGTGAGTCGATCCATAATGATCCATACGGCATCGTTATCCTTTGTGCTGCGAGGAAGAGCAGTCACAAAATCCATCGTGATGTGTACCATTTCCATTCTGGGATTGGTAATGGTTGAAGTAATCCAGCAGTCCTGTGATGTTCAGCCTTTACTTGCTGACACACCAAGCATTTTGCGACGCTTCTGACTACTTTACGCTTCATTCCAAGCCACCAATAATTCTGATGTAGATCTTTGTACATCTTGGTGCCTTCAGGGTGTACTGAGTAGGGAGAGCTGTGAGCTTCTTTCATTAACTTTTCCCGAACAGGACCTTTTGGTACACATAATCTGTTGTCGTATCTTAAAGATCCATATTCATGGATGATGAAGTCTATTCTGAGTCCATTCTCCACTTGTTCTTTGATCTTTTGCAACTTAGCATCACTTGCTTGAGCTGCTTTGATCTGATTGACAATGGTTGATTGAACTTGTAAGTTCATCAAACTTGAAGTGTTACCTGGCATGACTACTTCAATCTCCATGTGATACAAGTCTTGTTGAAGCTTCCACTGAGCGGTGAGATGCATTGCTAATGGTTGGCGACTAAGAGCATCTGGAACCACATTCACCTTCCCTGGGTGATATTGCAGGTTGATGTCAAAGTCCGCCATGAGTTCTAACCATCTTCTCTGCCGCATATTCAACTCCTTCTGAGTAAACACATATTTTAGGCTCTTGTGAGCTGTGTATATGTTCACTCGTTCACCAAGTAAATAATGGCGCCAAATCTTGAGAGCAAAGATGACGGCTGCTAACTCTAGATCATGCATTGGATAATTGCGCTCATGAGTCTTCAGCTGTCTTGAAGCATAAGCCACAACCTTACCGTGCTGATGTAGAACACATCCTAATCCCTTAACGGATGCATCGCAATGCACTTCGAATCCTCCAGATTGATCCGGTATGACGATAATAGGCGCTGATGTCAACCTTGACTTAAGTTCTATGAAAGTTTGTTCGCATATTTCTGACCACACAAAATCTTCATCTTTACATGTGAGCTTGGTCAGGGGTGTTGCTATCTTTGAAAAGCCTTCAATGAACCTTCTGTAATATCCAGCTAGACCCAAGAAACTTCGAATGTCCTTCACTGACTTTGGTGTCGGCCATTCGCTAACTGCTGAAACTTTCGCTGGATCCACAGAGATTCTTTCACCTGATAAGATATGTCCAAGAAAACCAACTTGATTTAGCTAAAACTCGCACTTGCTGTACTTGGCATATAACTGATGTTGACGAAGAGTTTCTAGGACAATTCGTAGGTGCTCGGCATGCTCTTTCCGACTCTTAGAATACACCCGAATGTCGTCGATGAAGATGACAACATACCTGTCTTAGTACTCCTGGAAAACTTGATTCATTAGGTTCATGAATATTGCTGGTGCATTGGTCACTCCAAATGGCATCACTAGAAATCCATAATGACCGTAGTGAGTTTTGAAAGCTGTTTTATGAATATCAGCTTCCTTGACATTCACCTGATGATAACCTGAACGAAGATCCAATTTAGAGAAAACACAAGATCCACTTAGCTGATCGAATAAATCGTCAATGCGTGGGAGTGGGTACTTGTTCTTTATAGTGACTTTGTTCAAGGCTCTGTAATCGATGCACATTCTGTATGAACCTTCCTTCTTCTTCACAAGTAGTACAGGTGATCCCCAACTTGAAGTGCTGGGACGAATCCATCCTTTCGCCAGTAATTCGTTCAATTGTGTTCGGACTTCTTTCAAACCTTCCGGACTTAATCGATAAGGTGCTTTGATCACCGGTTGTGCTCCTGGTACTGAATCAATGCTGAATTCAAGAGCTCGATCTGGAGGCAAATCTGATATATCGTCAGGAAACACGTTGTCGAACCCTCGAACCATATCTGGCCTTGATTCTTCCTCCGCTTGAGCCACTGCAACTACTGCTTCCCTTGGCTTCGCTTTGTATGTACTTGGCTCCAGAGTACGGTCTCCGCTTTTGAAATAGAAGACCGGATGGTCTGGAATCTCGAATACTACCCTCCTTTGACGACAGTCGATGAAAGCATACAAAGTTCCAAGCCAATCCATACCTAGAACCACATCGAAGTTCGGTATGTCCAGCACTTTGAAGTCAGCATAGAACTCTCTGCTGCAGATGACTACTGGACACAAGCTGTATCCCATTGTTGCCTTTAGAGCGCCATTTCCTGAATCGACATTCCAGATGGATACAAGCGGTGTGACTGAAATCGCATGGGTTCGGACGAACCGTTGCGACATAAAGCAGTGAGATGCTCCAGTATCGAACAGTGCTAGTGCAGGTATTGAGGATACTAAGATTGTACCTAAGGTTTGTGGGATATGTTTTAGGTATGGGAAAATGTATGTAGATAAGTAGCAAGACTGAAATAAAGGTTGAGAAGAAATGGTTACCAGTGATAACTTGGCCAGTGGCCTCAGCTTCTTCCACGGTCATCGTGAAAGCCTGGCGCCTTGGTACATTCCTCCTGGCCTGAGGAGCATTCCTCGTAACGTTCCTTTGAGCTTGATGGAACTGACGAGGAGGTGGTGCAGCTTATGGTCCTCTAGATGGTGGAGCAGATAGTGCAAGTCTTGGAGCAGGTGCCTGGATGGCTGGGCGCTGTGGGTAAGTGTTTGCTGGCTTGGGTGCAGCAATTGGATTTTGTCTATAAGGACAAGATCCAATATCATGAGCAGCCGAGCCGCAGACTAAGCAAAGACGGTTGGCTCACCGGCAGTCTTACATCACATGTCCAGATCTCTTGCAGTAGGTACGAAAGGCTGGGCTAGGACGATGGTTCGGTATTCCCGGTCGTCTTGGCACAAAAGGTGGCCTGGATGAGGCTCCTCCTGTCATCTGGTTAACAGGGCGTTTAACTCCTGCAGACTGAGGTCTGCCCTTCGCCTTATCACTGCCTCATAACTGCGGGCAGCTGTCAGAGCCTTCTCATGAGTCGGAAATTTCCTTATGGCTAGTGCGGCCTGGATTTCCGTGTTTAAACCTTGTTGAAATCGATGGGCTCTGATCTCGTCAGTCGGTATCAAATGTGCCGCGAATATGTTTAAAGGATTGTGTTAGCTGTGTAGTAAGTGATATTTCAAATTATTTGAGACATATCTTACCGACTGAGCATGGTGAACTCAGCGTTATACTCATCTACCGACTTGATCTACATCGAACCTTGTTGCAGATGAATAAACTGCTGTTCCATGTCGAACCTGGTAGTCTCATGGAAGTACTTCGCGTCGAACTTATCGTGAAAAGTCTTCTATTAAATGGGCTAATCAAGACGGTTTTTTTCGCCTTCCACCAGTTCCGTGCATTGTCCGTGAGCTATAATTTTGCCACACGAACCCAAGATATATCTGGCACTTGTGCCGCTGTCAGATCATCTTCTATATTTTGTGACCATTCTTCAGCTTCTAGTGGGCTTCCCTTTTTGGAGAACTGTTTGGGATGCAAAGCTCTGAATTGCTTCACCCCAGGTGCTTCAGTCTCGGGACGGTTCAAAAGCTGCTGCTGTCCCTCTAAGAGGCTGCGGATTGCCTCAAGCAGAACCGTTTGCTCGGTGGGTGGAGCAGGAATAGTAGGTATGATTGGTAGTGGTGGTGGAGTGTTGTTGAAGTTGGTGCTTTGTTGTTTGGGGAATCTATAACTTTTGAAAGAAAGATTTAGGTTAAGACAGATTCAAAGTATACGAAATGATGAGATTCACGAAGTATGGATTGTAAAGAATGTTTTAGTTGCTGGTTCTTGTGTTTTTATATTGCTTAGGTTGTTCACGCAGAATAGAACTGCATGATAGAGTTTCATGTAGGTTTGTGACCTGCATGGGCCACCAACAAAACCTGTCACGCCCCGCTTCCCAGTATACGGGCAGAGGACGCGACGAGGCCGCTACGTATTTACTGTGAAGTAAATACGCTAAGTGTATCTAAGCAATATAAAAGTAAATCCACAAGAGACAAGATATAATAAAACAATAACTTTATTTATCACATTCTTTCTGTACAATGCATGGAAATATAAATACAACTGAAATAAAGTTATGCCTAAACAATGGTATAACAGAAAAGGAAAGGTACTGAAATAAAAGTGTACAATAAACTAAAACTCCGGGTCTTCAACGAAATGGTCCAAGTCTTCAGCACTGGGCTCGATCTCTGACGTGTCCAGATCACCTGACAACATTCAAAGAAGAAAGAAGAGAATGTTGTCAGTGAACAGATCGCTCGGTAAGTCCTAAAAATAAGGGAGAAATAGATTAGACAGAATAAGAAGGTAACTTTTAAAGTTGTATTATATTGTTATAATGTGGTATTAACGCTGTTGTTTGTAGCTTGGTACAGAAGGATGCCGGTGTATATGAGAAGAGTCTCTATATGCTAGAGACTATGGCAAACGGAATGTACAAGGAACCGTTGGACCATGGTACAACAACAACGGAATATAGGTTAGATGTCTTAATCTTATTGTCTCGTGCCACTTCTAACACCTTCCGTACCAATCTATCCCTTAAACCCCGAGATGCCTTGTTTGTATAGTTGTATTGTATTGTCTTGTATTGTAAACTGTATAGATTGTATAATTAGATGACTTGCCGAAATCATGATATCAGTAAATGGATGTAACTGTAAAATCATGGATGTAACTAGAGAATCATGTAAATGGAAGTATATCTATGGTTCGGTTCGGTCAATATAGATTTGTATGGATTCATATTGAATTGTAATATTGTATATTGCAGATTGTAGATTGTACTTGAATCATATTCAAGTCAGTTTATTAATGAGACTCAGTTTGAGTCAGAAAATTAGAAAAGTAAATTGAAGTCCTAATGGTTTTGATGTTATCGGTAACCGCTGCACATGGGCGGCAGGATTTGTGTCCTTTTCAAAGACGATTACCGTATTGATAACACCGTTGTTAAGTTGCCTACCTTAGATAGGCAAGCACCCACTTCTCCGGCTCCCTGAGGCTCCAGAGATTGGTCCCGCTTAAACCTATGTTTACTAGGGTCCTTAGGGTAATTTATAAAACTTGAGGGGGTTTTATGTAAAAATACTTTTATATACTTTTCAAAATACTCCCCAAGTATTTAGTTATCTTCTTTAGAGTTATCATGAATGTAGATTTTATAATTGTGATATTTTTAGTGAAAATATCCTAAATTCATAATAAAGGGTATTTATTTGTAATATTGACTTGTATGGAATTCATGGTATATTAATGTAAAGTGATTCTTGTGATTTTTGAAAAGAGTTGGAATATTTATATTATTTCAAAATAGATAATTTAATATTACATATATACATAATTATATAAAAATAATTTTAATATATATTTTATATTTCTAAAAATCTCATTTTCTTAAGATGTCGTATTTTAAATCTCTTGAGACTGAATACTCCTTGTGGAAGACTGAATACACCTTGTGGAGGTCTGCATCTCGTACTACTAAGCTCAGGGATATGCGATAATTTTCACCATCCCAGCCGGGTTCCTCAAAATGGGTTGTAGCGGCGCTTTGCAAAGATTTGTGTAAAATACTAATCTTTTAGAAAACGGTTTTAATAGTAATGGTATTTATTTGAAATGTTTCGTTTTCCCGTATTCTATATTCCTGAAAGGCTTTGTGCTATATTGCATATGAGTGTTGTGAGGAGGTAGGTCATTACCTCGTGATCTACTTAAAGGTATAGAAAGTTTGTGATATTTAAATATCGAAAATGAAACTATATGGTATTTTAATGAAAAAGTACGGTAAAATGGAAATAGCAATTTCTTTTGATATGGAACTTATTCAATATGATTAGTTAGTGTTTAATAGTCAACATGTAATAGTTTAATAAGATTGTATTAAAGGAAAAGTGAGATTTTAGGAAGAACCGAATCGGAAATCCGATTTGTTCCGATTCCGTCTGGTTTTAGAATTTCGTATTTTCTGAAAGAGTAGAGAAGGGAAAAGGTGGGACTTATGGGTTTAGCTTAAAGAGGAGAGGGAGAAGGAGTGGACGTAGTTTCCGGTGCACCGTTTCGTCTCCGGGAACTCCTAGGGTTGTCGCCGGAAAATTCGCTGGAGTTTTGCCTCTTTGTTCACTTCAAATGCACACTAGGGTTTCTAGGAATTTCTTGAGAGTTTGCTCAGAATTTTGGGGTGAGGGGGTAGTATTTAGGGGTTGTATTTATAGGGTTAGGCTAGAGTTAGAGTTAGGTGAAGGGGTGTAAAGAAAAATGTGTTAAATTGTAATAAAAATTGGGTTTAATGTGATTTAAAGGGTCTCTGGAAACGTGCAGGAGAATTAAACTATACAGGGGTGCAGGGAAGGCAAAAAGACAACTTTTTTGTGTTGGGGACTCGGCGGTGCCGGCCCGAGTCCGGCGGTCGAAGGGTCCCCTGACGGTTGGTGTGGATTCTGGTACTATTAGTTTACAGGGTGTAGTAGGGGTTTTTATGAGATATGCACGTGTAAACTGTTGGTATTCTAAAAATTCAAAATAAAACAATATTAAAAATAATGTGGGGTATGGGATTTGAACTCTGGTAGCTTGGTTCAGCAGTGCAAGGTATTACTAATGAGCTACAAGCTCTTTCTTATAATTAAAGAGATAATTAATTACTTAAAGTAATCACAACAAATGTAAATACCCCAAGTATACATTAATTTTTAAGCAAATTTTTGTACACTAAAAATGGAGTTGTTACAGTCTTTTTCCAAGACAGTTGCCATTGATAACTCCGTTAAGTTGTCTAACCTGAATAGTTAAGCACTCACTTTCTCCGACTTCTCGGGGATCAAGAGAAATGATACCGCTTAAGCCTATATTAATATAGAGCCCTTAATATTTATTATCGTTATTTACTTTGAATTTATATTATTTGCATTTCTCGAGAGGGTTTTGTGAAAAATGTTTTAATATGGTTTTAAAAAATAAATCTCGAGAGTGATTTATAATATTTAGGGTTTTCATGAATATGTATTTTAATTGTTGTGGTATTTTAGTGATAAAACTTAGCTTTTGAAAGTTTATGGTATTTTTATGAAAACTACCACTTTTGGAAACTTGATGGTATTTTATTAAAAAATTCTAATCTTTCATTTTAAAAAAAATATAGTTTCAAAATTTGTTTTTATTGAAAATACGGATTTATAGTTTTATATAATTTTCCAAAGTTTTGTTTTGTTTATAAAAGTCGTATTTCTTAAAAACCGTATTTTTATTTCCTTACGAGACCGAATAATCCGTAAAAAGTTCTGTATCTCACTCTACTATCTCAAGGATGTGCGATAATCCGCACAATCCATTAGCGGGTCCCCTAACGAGGGTTGTAATGGCGCAATTGCCAAGAATTTAAAAATATAGATTAAAAGAAACCCTTTTTTTAAAAATGTAGTAGTTTAATGTAAAACCTATTCTTTGAATTAACCATATATTTAGACGTCGTGCTATGAAACCATAGTGTGCGTGTAGGGTAGATCGTTACCCTATGAAATTTTCCTAAAGGTACATTTAACAATTATTGAAATAATGGTTATACTAAACTTCATGGTATTTTTCTGATAACTTTTTTTTATGATTATTTCATATGGAAAATTTTGTTAAACTAAAAGATAAATGATATAAATAATGTTAAGAGTGGTGTTAGGATATTAGTTTGACCTTTTTTTATAAAGTGGAGTACAATTATTAAAAATAACATTATATCGGAGCTAACTCCACTTTGTCGATATGTTTTTATAAGGCGATTTGTGATGAAAAGAGATAGAGAGAAGAGGGACTTATGGTTTAAATTATTAACAAGGGAGAGGGGAAGTCTTCGGGGGTCGTGGTTTGGTCGGAAAGGCTTCGGTCGTCGAGCTTGGCTTGCTACTCCACTTGGGTGCTTAACTCCACTTGGTACTTAGAGTGTTTGAGAGAATTTTGATAGAAATTTCAGAATGGCGGAGAGTCAGGGGATGGGGTGGTATTTATAGTGAAGAATTTAGGGTTTGGAAATTAAAAGTTGGATTAAAAGAATTAAAATGGATGTTAAATGGTGAATTGAATAGTTTCTGTTTAATTGCAGGGAAATTAAACAGTGCAGGGGAGTAGAGGGAAGCTGAAGAGACGTGTGTGTAAAGCACGGAGGTGATTGGAGCATTTTGAACCATCGGTAGCGACCAAGATGGGGAAACGGGCGGTCGAATTTCAATGGATTGCCTCAAGATTCGTGCCGCATGCTTTAATCAGTGTTTATTCCTCATTGTGCCTGTTTGATTTTTCTGAAACAATTCTATTCTCCGTGAATTGCACGTGCAACTCTTGGGCTTCCGAAAAATTAAAAAGAAAAAAATCTTAAAAATAATTGAGAATGATTGGATTCGAACACACAGGCAATGTCATAGCAGTGTAGAAATTTTACCAGTGAGCTACAAGTTGCTTCTTGATTTTATTGAACAAAAATAACTTATAACTCCTACACAGGCTGATATACCTTATTCTATACATTTAAAAAATTAATTCTGTATAGTGATTTCAGAGTCGTTACAGGGTTTAACCACAAGCACGTCGGCGACACTAGCTGTACGTAACGGCTACCCAGGTATGATTTATGGCACAGTGTATTGGAGGTTTGGACAGATACGGCCGCTATAGCAGACTTCGTCAGATTCCCCCTCGTTGTGAGGGTTTTTTTTATTGTGGGTACGCTCTTTCCTGCAGGCGCAAGCCCCTGCAGTTAATTATGTTACCACATCGATGTAACAACTTTCTCCGGCTCCAGAAGGTCACTTCGTGTCGTGTGTGTTTGTTTTATTTTAGGTTGCCCATGAATTGTATACGGAGACTAATTTGTGTTGTCGCCCGTAGGGCGTGGATTAGTCCAAATCCGTATTTTCTTAGATTTGGGTTTGGTTGATTTAAGGCTCGTTAATCTCGTTTGAGATTAAGATCAACTTAAATGTTTGTTAAGGATACGTTAGTCTAATTTTAGACTAAGATCTACTGTAACATTTTGAAAATCGTTTCGGTTAAATTTCGGAAAATCGGTAAAATAAGAGGGTTTTCTGTAAAAAGTCAAAATACAAATATTTTTATTATCAAATTAAATATACATATTCTAGCTATGTAATTACTAGCATATGGTGTTTATTGAACCACTGGCGAAATATCAAATTTTCCGAAAAAAAATATTTTTAATATTATTTTAAGCCGTCACTAATACATTTAATTAGGGAAAATTACAAATTGGAATGAGTTGAAACAGATTTTGATCATGGCACATTAAACAAAATTTTAACATGTTGTTTTTGAAACAAAATGAATCTGCCAAACGGTGTTAGAAATTATTGAAGAAAAAATACTTTTTTAGTGAAATTAGCGAAAACTTGCAATTTGGTAACTTGAGGGGTTATTTTTGCATGGAATTTTCTTGTACTCTCTCTCACCCATCCTCACCCACTCATGGCCGGCCCCACCACCACCAACAGTAGCCCACTCACTTTCCCCCTCCTTTTTACTTCTTTCATGCGAAAAGAATGGTTAAAATAAAGGTTTTTTTATATATTTATGTAGGTGGGGGTATTATGGTAACTGGGAGGGGCTTTGACTCAGTTTTTTTCCACACCATTCCCTCACAACTCCCTACTTCCTCCCATGGCCAAAAATGACTAGCAGCAGCCCCATTTCCCTCCCCCCCCCCCAATTTCCATCTCTTTTGCTTCAATTTCATCTCAAAACACATCAAAAAAATCCACAATTCCTTCACTAATTCAAAACTAATCCCTATTCTACCTCTTCTAATATTCAAATTGGTTTAAAGTATGGTGAAAGGAGGTGTCTTTGGAGGCTAGAGAACCTAGGGTTTCAAACTTGAGAGGTATAATTCTAATCTAATGTTTAATTTGTAGTTTGATTATGCTAAAATAGGATTTTAAAGTGTTAATTTGGTTGTTGTTGCTTGTGTGATGAAATTCAAGAGAAGGGTTGATGTTAGAAATTGAAATTGAATCATTTCATGCGGCTTAATTTGAGTGTTGTAGCTAGCTAGTAGTGTGGATTGGGTGATTGTGCAATGTTGTGACCATTTTGTCGCAAATCCGCGATGTTTGTGCAATTTTTCGATTTCTAGTGCAAACTAGGTTTTGTAAAATATTTTCTTATGTGAGATAAAAATATTGTGAGGGTTTTATCATATGATTGTTGTTTTCATGAGGAGTTTAACATGTTAATGGAATGCTAAAAACCAAACCTTATAGCTAGTTGCAAATTGTTATTTCAAAACTTTGCTAATTAAGCTATTTATAAACTAAGTTTTTGGGTTTAATGAACTTGATAAGATTAAAAATCTAATTAGGGTTGTATGACTTATTTATAATATTTAGTGGATATTGTGGCCGCTAGGTTTGTTTAAATATCAAATTTCGTACTAAAACGGTTAATTTTGCTTGCTAGATTTTCGGAAAAATAGCTTTTTAAGTGAGTTTGAGGTTTTTGTGAATTGCAACCTATTTCATATTATAATTAGTGTTTGTGAATGTGCAAATGAGTGTGTTTGGGTTTTTCTCAATGGTTTGGTGTTTGTATGCCGACGTCGAGGGTTTTTGGGTTGAATTGTGAAAGCAACCATAGGTTTTGACCTATATGGGATTCGTGTGTCATTTTGGTCATGAGTCGGATTTAATGCGATACGGTGCGTTATGATATGTAGGTACCCCATGTGGATTTTGAGACGACAAGCAAGCGCGTGGCGACGTCGGCACCGGCGATCAAGGACCAGGTGAGTAGATTTATATTTACGGGGAGAAGTCGGGTGGATGGCGTATAGCACCCCCGCAGTTCGTGGTGATGTATACGAATACGTATACACACATATATATTGATTATATTGTTGAGATTATTGATGATAAAGATGGTCTTTTGGGTGTTCTGTGATTGGTTTAGTGTAGTTGCGAAACCCTAGAGTAGGGGTTGCACCTATACACACACACACGCACATACTTGCATGCATCCTTTCTTTTACATGTGCGTATATGGGATTATATATTTACGTGTTCACATGGGTATGGGACTATGTGTTCATATACTGGATTGAGGATAGTACTTGGGATTTGAGATGAGTCGATGAGATTCGATTTGAGGCCGTGAGATCGGTGATATGACAGGGTTTGTATTTGATATACGACCTGATGTTTTAGCGGGTTCTTTGACGTAGTTTTCACACACGTGCATGCATACTTATGTAATATTAGTATCGTACTAGACGTAGATCAGTACCCAGATTATGATCTTGGATAAAAAGATACCGGATGAATAATGTGATATTGACCCGTACCCAGATTTGGGGATGCCGTACGACGGATTTACGTACGACCTATATATTGATGATTGATCCGCACTCTTGACTTGGGATGTCTGATTATAGATATGGTATCGGATATGATATTATTGAGGCGGGATCACTGACTATATATATACAGGTATGTATATGTATCGACTCAGATGTTAGGCGGTTTCCTTACCTGTAGTTCAGCTTGTTAGTTCAGCCGTATAGTTTAGTATAGTTGTTAGACTAGATTAGACTCCTACCTATTTCAAAACTAACGAATCGTGGGTATTTTAAAAGACAGGTCAAGGGATTCTATGGATATTTCAAAAGACGTATCTTTTCTTAAAAACACCGTAGCCCTTATTTTCAAAACACCGCGATTCGTGTTATTTCAAAGGCACTATTATAGGACTTATATTAGGGTAATGCAGTTTAGTTATCGTTGTGTCTAGTATTCAGCTCCCGCATATTAGTGCTGTTGCTCCGCATCGCATACTTATTGTAATTCATATTTCATTATTGATATCATGCTGTTAGGACACCATTACCATTACCGATGATGCGTACCACGTACACTTAATTGACGGCTCACACACATCTTCATCGGTAATTTCCATGTCACGAACACTTTAGAAAATACTATTTCATTTGACATAGGTTTTTAGCTAATAGTTTAGACATGATATTAGTGTATTTGCCTTATATGCTAGTTTAGACATTGTAGTTATTACTTGCTACTTTATGCATGTTATTATTCATTGATATGCCGCATTCATGGATTTTTATGTCTATATTCACTGTTTACATGCTATTGAGGATTTGGATTTGGATTTTCATGAGATTTCCTGGATTTGGGGGAAAACCGCAAAAACACTTTTAAATTTCTTTCTCTTTTTTTTAAGAAAAAGTGCGGTTTTCCCATGATGTATGAGTCGTCCACCATGAGTTTGCTGATGGATTTCGAGACCCGATTCGAGGAGTTGGATGAATCGTTTCGGGTACATGGTGGACCCGGTAAGGTACCCCGGGGCAAGAAGGTCGTGTTGCTGACGTTGAGCCTGGCAGGGGAGCACTACCTACCGGTGATTTTACCCAACGCGTCCGATGTCCGGAGGATACCGTCATGGTCTTGAGATTGATGGTAGGGGCCGGTCTGGAATCACGGCGCCCTAGATAGTGAGATTGATACAGAGATTCTGAGATATTGAGGTACAAAGATTTGATGATACAGGCCAGTCCGGATAGCCGGAGCCTGAGATTTTGAGACATTGGGATTTACGTTTTGTGTCGATGCTAGACACTGTTTATGCTGATTTCATTATGATACTTCGTTTTAAAAATACAGAAAATCTCACTAATTTTTGAAAGTAGTTTTCTTCAGTACATGCATGCTGTTTCGTGCATTAATACATCATCTATGTGATACATTGCTACCTGAGGCACTGACACGGGCACATGGGATTGCACTTGGGTTGGATATTTACCCTAGCCATTGTTATAGGCCGCTGGTTATATATTTGAGGATATATTATGATCGTT
Organism: Agapanthus africanus; assembly: GCA_030015575.1. Classification (NCBI taxonomy): domain Eukaryota; kingdom Viridiplantae; phylum Streptophyta; class Magnoliopsida; order Asparagales; family Amaryllidaceae; genus Agapanthus; species Agapanthus africanus. The sequence goes on along the minus strand of JASDDO010000012.1, from coordinate 81,331,282 downwards.
GACCTAGGATTGTGTTGTTCATGCGATTTCTGTTCGTAGATGTTTTTCTACTCACGAGTTGGCAACTCACCCCCGTTGTGCCACAATTTCTTGCAGGTTTTGCCGTACAGGTTTCTTTACGGCTTTGCTGGCACTGCTTCTTTCGGGTGACTTGATAGTAGGTGGGTTTATTTGTATCGTACCCATCATTATACATTGTATATTATTATTCAGTTGTATCTAGAAGTTCCATCAACCAAAAATGTATTTATTGAGATAGAGACCAGAGATGTTATTCTTTCGACCTTAGAGTCGCGCGCTATATTTCTGTGGAATTCTTGTTGTTTGAGTTTGCTTTTGAGTTTTGATCCTCGCCCTTGGCGTTGTATATTATATTACTTGTGTGGTTGTGACCGTCGATTGACGAAGAGCTAGCTCCCGCTTGGGGATGCCTTTTTATTGATTTCGTATACTATTCATATTGTATCCCGTTTGGGGGCCAGTATTTACAAAGGAGACTCTACCGAAATTTTCACGAAATATTTGATGTTTTTTAAAAATGCATAATTCGGCTATGCTATTAAAACTACTTGATTTAACTTGGTTTTCCTTCACTCTACTACTTTTCTTGGTTTGGATTTCTGGGTTTTCGGTTTACTTAGATTACTTACGCCTCGAGACGTTTCGTAGTTTAAGTGCCGGTCATATTCCGTACTTTCGGGACGTGACAAAGTTGGTATCAGAGCGTTAGGTTTTACCTTCGGAGCGTAGGATGACTCTTGGTTGATGGAATGGGTGACTAAAGTAGAGTGACGTACCGTGGGTATGTTCCGCGGCATACTTACGATACGCTACTCCGTTTAAGAAGCTTTAGGATGTACATTTCCTTGCACAGTATTATATTCCTTCTTATGATCTGGCCACATCGGTACCAGTTATGGTTTTGCTGCCACAATTACGGACAAGGAGAGCTACGGCTAGAGTTGCAGTCAGCACGAGCTCGTTACGGACGAGGACTGACCATGACTTAATTTCGGCGACACACGATTGCAGAGATGTGTCTTTTTATTGTGTTTTTGCGCCATGAGCGTTGGATGGATCGCTGTATGAGATTACTCGGACGTGCAGATCAGCACCAGAGGATTGCGCCACTGATAGAGGCCAACCAGATTTTGATGACCGATGATGTATTGTGTATTCGTGATGATTGAGGCACCGTTCAGCGTGCAGACGAGTGAGCAAGTTGTTGCTGCGAACGACGAGATATCGCCCCAGATGTTGGAGCTATTGCAGTACGAGTTGTACTAAGAGATGATAAAAGGTCGCTAGTCACCGAGGAGGAATGACTAGGACATGTAGTTCGTTCGCTACCCGATGCGAGGTCATCAGATAGATTGATTCCAGCTAGAGACGACTTCACGCGGAGACGTTGAGAGTCGACAGAGACGATCGAATGTCAGCAACCTATTATTCTAAGTTTAAAGTACACGGAAAGGCATGCAGGCAATTCTATGGACCTTCTAGAAGAATGAAACCCTAACTCGACTTAATGACCGTGTGAAAGCCTTTGAACCTTAGGGTTTGCGGCAGTTCTACGGCGCCATTAGTGAGGCTTGGGTTTGCCCTTCTACGGCTGGACCATCGATGTTGTGGTACGTACTCGATACTATTAAACTGTACCAAGATGTTGAGCTCTTGGGGGATTATGAGGTTTTGACGAATCGATCGGATGGTTCGACTTCATTCGGATGCTAGGTGGTGAGATGCATTTCTTGGGAGACTCCAGATACGAGGATAGCCGTAGGAGCTCAGTCCATGCAGCCACGATGAGACGAGTCCGAAGCAGTCGACATCAGACAAAAGTGGAGTAAGAGGTTCGTACGAGGTCTTGATGAGACGGCATTCCACTCCGCCGACATCAGAGATGCGATACGCATACCGAGGCATTGCACTTGGATATACCTTCCAGAAGGAGTCGCGATGAGTTTGCAGCCGTTCCGGAATGAGAACAGATCTAGTAAGGGACGATGACTTCTGGACAGTTCGGCAGAGACGAGATTTGGGAGAGATCTCGATAGGACCTTTCTGGAATAAATTACGAGAAGACTTGGACCCAGGAGTGGTCATGTTATGCACACCGGCAGGCCAGAGTTCAGGATCGTCGACGAGACATGCTATGAGTGACTACGACAGTTGGCCAGAGATTCTTGGAGGATGTGCTTGAGCGGGACTATTCCGTCATATTTGATTTTGGTATTTTGGACGATCTATTCGCATGACTGATTTTGATGATTGAGTTTCAGGATATTTGTTTTCATGTACCATGGATGCACCTACTGAGTATTTACGATTTTTGCACAGTTGTTGCACTTGATATCATTTTCGTGCCTTGGTTTCGCATGTTTATGATTTTATGGGTTACATACAGTTGAGTCGATTTTGTGCGTATGTACGCACACGATTTGGTTTTTGCACTCGGTATAGTTCATATATGCTTGCAGTGTAGTGTTACGTATGTTGTGCATTTAGATGCTCTGGACTTCGATTTCGATTGTGATGTTCGATATTTATTTTGTGCACCTTGTGCACCTGATTGGATTTTGCGCATGTTCGGCGCTTGATATTGGATTTCATGATTTCATACACGATGGATGCACCTGATTTGGATTTTCACGCATGTTGGGCGCATGTTTTGAGGTGCGATTTTGGTGCACACCAGATGCACTAAATCGGGATTCTTCGTGCATGTCAGATGCACCTGATTTTGCTGTCAGGCACCCACGTTGCCTATGACAGATGTTTTGTGCACACCCGATGCACTTGGATCTTGTTTCTGTGCACATGTTAGCACATATATGGATTTTGATTTCCGTGTGCACCAGACGCACATAGTATTCATATGCGTATTTTGGGATTGATTTCTTATGGAGTAGTGTGTTTTTATGATGTTATTATGGTTTTCGTACTGAGCAGGACTAGTCAGAGAACAGTACCTGAGTATATTTTGCATGCATTGATAGCTATCGAAGGGGATTTCCAAAAAGCGAGCTATAGTCTCAGTATTTACCTACGTGTCAGATAGGACACGAAACGTTTAAAAAAAATAAGGGAACCCTTTTCTAAATTATTTTCAAAAAACGGTGGAATGTACATGTTAAACAAAAGATATATACGTATATGGTTATCATCTTATAAGAGGCGTCCGCCACTGTGCAGTGTATGCGCATTGCACAACGACTTTAAAAGATTTGGCATGCATTTTCTTCAGATATTTACATATATAGAGTTGATATTTACATGTATAGTTTCGAGATTATATCATATCGGTTTTGCTTTGGATTTGGCATACGTGTCTTCACCTTGACTCCGATGATTGCAGGATGCTGGATGGAGTTTTGATTTTGAGTTATATGCTCATTTTTCATGCGCATGCGCTGCGCTATGATTTGTTTTATGTTGTTATGATTTCGGACCCCCGACGACTTAATGGTTTTGCTTAGATATTTTAGTATTTGGGGGGAGTTTTAATTTAAATTCGGGGACCGAATTTCTTTAAGGGAGGAAAATTGTAACGTTTTGAAAATCGTTTCGGTGAAATTTCGGAAAATCGGTAAAATAAGGGGGTTTTCTGTAAAAAGTCAAAATACAAATATCTTTATTATAAAATTAAATATACATATTCTAGCTATGTAATTACTAGCATTTGGTGTTTATTGAACCACTGGCGAAATTTCAAATTTTCCGAAAAAAAAATTATTTTTAATATTATTTTAAGCCGTCACTAATACATTTAATTAGGGAAAATTACAAATTGTAATGAGTTGAAACAGATTTTGTGCAACATGGCACATTAAACAAAATTTTAACATGTTGTTTTTGAAACAAAATGAATCTGCCAAACGGTGTTAGAAATTATTGAAGAAAAAAGGTTTTTTTGGTGAAATTAGCGAAAACTTGCAATTTGGTAACTTGAGGGGTTCTTTTTGCATGGAATTTTCTTGTACTCTCTCTCACCCATCCTCACCCACTCATGGCCAGTCCCACCACCACCAACAGCAGCCCACTCATTTCCCCCCTCCTTTTTACTTCTTTCATGTGAAAAGAATGGTTAAAATAAAGGTTTTTTTTATATATTTATGTAGGTGGGGGTATTATGGTAATTGGGAGGGGCTTTGACTCATTTTTTTTTCACACCATTCCCTCACAACTCCCCACTTCCTCCCATGGCTGAAAATGACTAGCAGCAGCCCCATTTCCCCCCCCCCCCCAAATTTCCATCTCTTTTGCTTCAATTTCATCTCAAAACACATCAAAAAAATCCACAATTCCTTCACTAATTCAAAGCTAATCCCTATTCTACCTCTTCTAATATTCAAATTGGTTTAAAGCATGGTGAAAGGAGGTGTCTTTGGAGGCTAGAGAACCTAGGGTTTCAAACTTGAGAGGTATAATTCTAATCTAATGTTTAATTTGTAGTTTGATTATGCTAAAATAGGCTTTTAAAGTGTTAATTTGGTTGTTGTTGCTTGTGTGATGAAATTCAAGAGAAGGGTTGATGTTAGAAATTGAAATTGAATCATTTCATGTGGGTTAATTTGAGTGTTGTAGCTATCTAGTAGTGTGGATTGGGTGATTGTGCAATGTTGTGACCATTTTGTCGCAAATCCGCGATGTTTGCGCAATTTTTCGATTTCTAGTGCAAACTAGGTTTTGTAAAATATTTTCTTATGTGAGATAAAAATATTGTGAGGGTTTTATCATATGATTGTTGTTTTCATGAGGAGTTTAACATGTTAATGGAATGCTAAAAACCAAACCTTGTAGCTAGTTGCAAATTGTTATTTTAAAATTTTGCTAATTAAGCTATTTGTAAACTAAGTTTTTGGGTTTAATGAACTTGATAAGATTAAAAATCTAATTAGGGTTGTATGACTTATTTATAATATTTAGTGGATATTGTGGCCGCTAGGTTTGTTTAAATATCAAATTTTGTAATAAAACGGTTAATTTTGCTTGCTAGATTTTCGGAAAAATAGCTTTTTAAGTGAGTTTGAGGTTTTGTGAATTGCAACCTATTTCATATTATAATTAGTATTTGTGAATGTGCAAATGAGTGTGTTTAGATTTTTCTCGATGGTTTGGCGTTTGTACGCCGACGTCGAGGGTTTTTGGGTTGAATTGTGAAAGCAACCATAGTTTTTGACCTATGTGGGATTCGTGTGTCGTTTTGGTCATGAGTCGGATTTAATGCGATACGGTGCGTTATGATATGTAGGTACCCCATGTGGACTTTGAGATGACAAGCAAGCACGTGGCGACGTCGGCACTGGCGAGCAAGGACCAGGTGAGTAGATTTATATCTACGGGGAGAAGTCGGGTGGATGGCGTATAGCATCCCCACAGTTCGTGGTGATGTATACGAATACGTATACACACATATATATTGATTATATTGTTGAGATTATTGATGATAAAGATGGACTTTTGGGTGTTCTGTGATTGGTTTAGTGTAGTTGCGAAACCCTAGAGTAGGGGTTGCACCTATACACACACACGCACATACTTGCATGCATCCTTTCTTTTACATGTGCGTATATGGGATTATATATTTACGTGTTCACATGGGTATGGGACTATGTGTTCATATACTGGATTGAGGATAGTACTTGGGATTTGAGATGAGTCGATGAGATTCGATTTGAGGCCGTGAGATCGGTGATATGACAGGGTTCGTATTTGATATACGACCTGATGTTTTAGCGGGTCCTTTGATGTAGTTTTCACACACGTGCATGCATACTTATGTGATATTAGTATCGTACTAGACGTAGATCAGTACCCAGATTATGATCTTGGATAAAGAGATACCGGATGAATAATGTGATATTGACCCGTACCCAGATTTGGGGATGCCGTACGATGGATTTACGTACGAGCAATATATTGATGATTGATCCGCACTCTTGACTTGGGATGTCTGATTATAGATATGGTATCGGATATGATATTATTGAGGCGGGATCACCGACTATATATATACAGGTATGTATATGTATCGACTCAGATGTTAGGCGGTTTCCTTACCTGCAGTTCAGCTTGTTAGTTCAGCCGTATAGTTTAGTATAGTTGTTAGACTAGATTAGACTCCTACCTATTTCAAAACTAACGAACGTGGGTATTTTAAAAGACAGGTCAAGGGATTCTACGGATATTTCAAAAGACGTATCTTTTCTTAAAAACACCGTAGCCCTTATTTTCAAAACACCGCGATTCGTATTATTTCAAAGGCACTATTGTAGGACTTATATTAGGGTAATGCAGTTTAGTTATCGTTGTGTCTAGTATTCAGCTCCCGCATATTATTGCTGTTGCTCCGCATCGCATACTTATTGTAATTCATATTTCATTATTGATATCATGCTGTTAGGACACCATCACCATTACCGATGATGCGTATGTACCACGTACTCTTACTTGCCGGCTCACACACATCTTCATCAGTAATTGTCATGTCACGAACACTTTAGAAAATACTATTTCATTTGACATAGGTTTTTAGCTAATAGTTTAGATATGATATTAGTGTACTTGCCTTATATGCTAGTTTAGACATTGTAGTTATTATTTGCTACTTCATGCATGTTATTATTCATTGATATGCCGTATTCATGGATTTTTATGTCCATATTCACTGTTTACATGGTATTGAGGATTTGGATTTTCATGAGATTTCCTGGATTTGGGGGAAAACCGCAAAAACACTTATAAATTTCTTTCTCTTTTTTAAGAAAAAGTGCGGTTTTCCCATGATGTATGAGTCGTCCACCATGAGTTTGCTGATGAATTTCGAGACCCGATTCGAGGAGTTGGATGAACCGTTTCGGGTAAATGGTGGACCCGGTAAGGTACCCCGGGGCAAGAAGGTCGTGTTGCTGACGTTGAGCCTGGCAGGGGAGCACTACCTACCGGTGATTTTACCCGACGCGTCGGATATCCGGAGGATACCGTCGTGGTCTTGAGATTGATGGTAGGGGCCGGTCTGGACTGACGGCGCCCTAGATAGTGAGATTGATACAGAGATTCTGAGATATTGAGGTACAGAGATTTGATGATACAGGCCAGTCCGGATAGCCGGAGCCTGAGATTTTGAGACATTGGGATTTACGTTTTGTGTCGATGCTAGACACTGTTTATGCTGATTTCATTATGATACCTCGTTTTAAAAATACAGAAAATCTCACTAATTTATGAAAGTAGTTTTCTTCAGTACATGCATTCTGTTTCGTGCATTCATACATCATCCATGTGATACATTGCTACCTGAGGCACTAACACGGGCACATGGGATTGTACTTGGGTTAGATATTTAGCCTAGCCATTGTTATAGGCTGCTGGTTATATATTTGAGGATATATTATGATCGTTGATCTAGGATTGCGTTGTTCTTGCGATTTCTGTTCGTAGATATTTTTCTACTCACGAGTTGGCAACTCACCCCGTTGTGCCACAGTTTCTTGCAGATTTTGCCGTACAGGTTTCTTTACGGCTTTACTGGCACTGCTTCTTTCGGGTGACTTGCTAGTAGGTGGGTTTATTTGTATCGCACCCATCATTATACATTGTATATTATTATTCAGTTGTATCTAGAAGTTCCATCAACCAAAAATGTATTTATTGAGATAGAGACCGGAGATGTTATTCTTTCGACCTTAGAGTCGCGCGTTATATTTCTGTGGAATTCTTTTTGTTTGAGTTTCCTTTTGAGTTTTGATCCTCACCCTTGGCGTTGTATATTATATTACTTGTGTGGTTGTGACCGTCGATTGACGAAGAGCTAGCTCCCGCTTGGGGATGCCTTTTTATTGATTTCGTATACTATTCATGTTGTATCCCGTTTGGGGGCCAGTATTTTCAAAGGAGACTCTGCCGAAATTTTCAGGAAATATTTGATGTTTTTTAAAAACGCATAATTCGGCTATGCTATTAAAACTACTTGATTTAAATTGGTTTTCCTTCACTCTACTACTTTTCTTGGTTTGGATTTCTGGGTTTTCGGTTTACTTAGATTACGTACGCCTCGATACGTTTCGTAGTTTAAGTGCCGGTCATGTTCTGTACTTTCGGGACGTGATATCTACTTAACAAGGTTTTAGGATCATTTAGATCCAACAAAAGAGTATTTGGGCTCTATTGCTTTAGTTTAGGGACGTTTCGGTCCATTGAGTTTAAGGACATCATAGTCCGTAGGGTATAGTTTAGGGACGTTGCGGTCCATTGGGTTTAAGGACTTCATAGTCCATGGAGTTTAAGGAAATCATAGTTCATAGAGTTTAGTTTAAGCACGTTGCGGTCCATAGCTAGTTTCAGGACATTGCGGTCCATTACTAGTTTAAAGATGTTGCGGTCTATTTGGTTTAAGGACATCATAGTCCATGGAGTTTAAGAACATTATAGTCTGTAGAGTTTTAGCTCATTGGTTTAGAGGTGCGCCAAGAGTCATTGGTTATTGGGACCCTTCACCTCTCTGAAGACGTTGAAGAATTACAACGACGTGTATCAGAGGTGTGGAGACATGTACCCTTGAACCAAAGAATATTCATCAGGGACTTGGTAATCCAATTTGGTACTAAGGCCAATTTAGAAGAAGACCTATGGGCTCAGTCTATTTGGGGTTTGGCCAACCTTGGGCCCAGCCCACCTAATTACTTATTTGGGCTTGATCCCCTTTGTTCAATAATACCGAGCATTGATATGGGCTTTGATGCCCACCCTCTTTCTTTGTTTTTTATTGAGTGTTAAACACTTCTTATGGCGCTAGGCTCTATTTACAGAGCGCTTTACGTTAAACAGCGCCCACGTGAGAAGCACGTGGAGTGCTCAGTGCTGAGCACCAACCATTGAGTGCAGAGCACTTTTTAATCTATTAGCACCCACGTGAGGGGCACGTGGAGCGCTTGGCGCTGAGCGCCAGACCTTAAGTGCTAAGTGCTTTATTATTAAACAGCGCCCACGTGAGGAGCACGTGGAGAGCTTGGCGCTGAGCGCCAGACTTTAAGTGCCAAGCGCTTCATTAATAAATAGCGCCCACGTGAGGAGCAAGTGGAGAGTTTGGCGTTGAGCGCCAGACTTTAAGTGCTAAGCGCTTCTTATAAGATAGTGCCTACGTGAGGAGCACATGGAGCGCTCGCGTTGAGCGCCAAACTTGGAGTGCTAAGTACTGAATTTTCTGTTCTGCTCGATTCAATTCTCTGAGAATTAGATTCTCGCTTATGAAAGACTTTGTCTTAAAGATCTGAGATCTGGAAAAAGAACCAAGTTCTTCTAATGTGAGAGTTAAACACTTAAATATGGAGGAGATGCTGTGATCTCACTTATTTTTATTTACCTTGAGATGAAATTGCTCTCGTCTTTGAAGTTTGAAGTTTATAGGGGGGTTCCTCTGTACAAGACTTGAAGTCTTGGGTCCTTTATATAGTGAAGGCTGATCTGTTGATTCAGTTAAGAAAATTTCTCATTGAGAGATTTCTTAATTGATTTGGGGAATTTATCCACCGTCGGATCTTTCATCCAAGGACTTCTTTTTTACAGAAGACATTTTTCTTGTTTTTAACAAGATTGGGAAAATATTTTCCCATACAGAACTTATTCTGTATTTTGGTGATTTTTAATCACCATTGGATCTTTGATCCAATGGTGCTCTAATTTACAGAGTACAATCTTTCTTATTTAGAAAGATTTAAGGAGTATTTTCTCAATCAAAATTTAATTCTGTATCTTGGTGATTTTTAATCACCATTGGATCTTTGATCCAACGGTGCTCTGATTTACAGAGCACAATCTTTCTTGCTTAGAAAGATTTGAGGAGTGTTTCCCCAATCAGAATTTAATTCTGTGCTGTTTACCGTCTAGGTCGTCTTTCCTGAATTTAGGGGCAGATGCTATTTGGGTTTATCCACCCATCTCTCCGAAGATACTAAGTTGATTTATGGCACCGCATATCGGAGGTTTGGACGGATGTGGCCGTTGTAGCAGATTTTGTCAGATTTCCCCTCGTTTGCGAGGGGTTTTTGATTGTGGGGACGCTTTTCCCTGCAGGCACAAGCCCCTGCAGTTAATTATGTTATCGGTTTACGATAACCACTTTCTCTTTCTCCAGATGTTCACTTCGTGTCGTGTGTGTTTGTTTTGTTTTTGGTTGTCCATGGATTGTATACGAAGACTAATTTATGTTGTCTCCCGTAGGGCGGGGATTTATCCAAATCTATATTTTCTTAGATTTGGGTTTGGTGGATTTAAGGCTCGTTAACCTCGTTTGAGATTAAGATCAACTTAAATGTTTGTTAAGGATACGTTAGTCTAATTTTAGACTAAGATCTACTTAACAAGCTTTTAGGATCATTTTGATCTAATGAAAGAGCATTTAGGCCCTATCAATTTAGTTTAAGGACGTTACAGTCTATTGGGTTTAGGGACATCATAGTCCGTAGAGTTTAAGGACATCATAATCCGTAGGGTTTAGTTTAGGGACATTACGGTCCATTGGGTTTAAGGACATCATAGTCCGCGGAGTTTAACGACATCATAGTCCATAGAGTTTAAAGACATCATAGTCTATAGAGTTTAGTTTAGGGACATTACGGTACATAAAGGTTAGTTTAAGGATATTACGGTCCATAAAGATTAGTTTAAGGGCATTACGGTCTACAGCTAGTTTAAGGACATTACGGTCCATTGGGTTCAAGGACATCGTAGTTCATAAAGATTAGTTTAAGGACATTACGGTCAATAGTTAGTTTAAGGACATTACGGTCCATTGGGTTTAAGGACATCATGGTCCATAAAAATTAGTTTACGGACATTACGGTCTATAGTTAGTTTAAGGACATTACATTCCATTGGTTTCTATCCATGGGTTTGGAAATGTACCATGAAGTTGTTGGTTGTCGGGACCTGCCACCTCCCTGAAGACGTTGAGGAATTACAACGACATGTATCAGAGGTGTGGAGAGATGTACCCTTGAACCAATGTCCCGACTGAGGGGGAATGGAATGAACATCATTTTAGATGCCATCTGTTAAGAGCTCATTAGCTATCTTTGAGACTGAGATCGATTTTGGAGACCGTGAGCATGAGGGGCTCAATCGATGGTCCTCGGAAGATTTGGTCTGAGTTTGGCTAATATTGGCCTTTCATAGTGTTAAACACTAGTATATGCTCAGCGCTCACGTGCTCCCACGTGAGGCGCATGAAGTAGTATTAAACACTAAAAATTTGAGGCACTCACGTGGGGTCACGTGAGGCGCTTGAAGTAGTGTTAAACACTAAAAATTTGATAAGCTGTTTCTTTGGATTTACTTCCTTGTTCTTTTCTGGGCGCTAAGCGCTATTGGGTTACGTGAGATCACGTGAGACGCCCCCAAAATTGAAACTGCCTTTAATTTATTCCCTTTTTGCTTTATAAGTGCTAGGCACTACTTGGGGGTCACGTGGGATCACGTGAGCCAATCTCAGTTGTCTTCTTTTTTTCATCAAGGATGCTCACGTGGGATCACGTGATCGGCCGTTATCTTGTTGGGTGCCAATCTTTTTACGTGCATGGAGATCCTGAGTTTTGAGACTTTCAAGCCCACTGTTTTGTAAGAATTAAATTCTTAGGACTTAGTTTTGCTCTTAGGTTTGGGATCTACAAGGCAGAATCTCCCCGATGAGAATTGAATTCTCAACTTGTAGGGAGATCTGCTACTACAGATCTTTCACTATAAGGAAGAACCAAGTTCTTATATGAAGGGTTAAACCCTTATTTTATCAGAGGAATTAAATTCCTATATAATTTTTGGGAGAATTAAATTCTTTGAACTTAGATCTTCCTCTAGGTTTTGAATTTGCGTGGCAGAATCTCCCCGATGAGAATTAAATTCTCAACTTATGGGGAGATCTGCTTCTACAGATCTCAACCAGAGGAAGAACTAAATTCTTTTTAGAAGAGTTAAACTCTTATGGAGGTGAAAAAGAGATGAGATATTCTCTGTGTTTTGTTTCTTCTCTTACCTAGAGTTTCTTTTTCTATTTTAGGAGATCTTCTTCTCTCTGGAGAATTAAACTCTCTTTTCTTTTAAGCTTACGAGGGGGTTTCTCTCTTTCTTTTCTGTATTGAACTTGAAGTTTATAGGGGGGTTCTTTTGTACCAGACTCGAAGTCTTAGGTCTTTTATATAGGGGAGGCTGATTTATTAATTCAGTTAAGGAAATCTCTCATTGAGAGATTTCTTAATTGATTTGAGAAATTTATCCACCGTTGGATTTTTGATTCCAGGACTTCTGTTTTACAGAATACATTTCTCTTATTTTTTTTAACAAGATTGGGAAAATATTTTCCTATACAGAACTTGTTATGTATCTTGGTGATTTTTAATCACCATTGGATCTATGGTCCAATGGTGCTCTGATTCACAGAGCACAATCTTTCTTGTTTAGAATGATTGAGAAAATATTTTCCAAATAGGATTTGGATCCTTGTATTTAGAATTTAATTCTGTCAGCTCAGAAGGCATTTGAGATCTCTCACGTGGAGCACATGACCCTTTACAGAATTAACTTGGTTCGTTTGTATCCAGCAGTCCAAACAGAGGGAAGGCATCACGTGGTAACACGTGGGCTTTTCTGCTCTTTGTTTGTTTATAACCGGGTCCTACACGTTTTGTGTGAAAGACGATCACGTGCTTGCATGTGAGGCTTTAATTGCTGCTTACTAAGTGGAGCCGCTTACTCCGTATACAGATGCATCATGTGCTTGCACGCGATGCTCCACTAGCGGGATGTTTTTTCTTTCCCTCTCCGAGTCTCTTTATAAGGGATCGATGATCACGTGCTTACACGTGATTCTTCCATTAGTGGGGAATTTTCCCTTCCCCTTTTCTTTCTGAATTTTTATAAGGGAACAGATGCCCCCACATCGTTGTTCTTACGTGGTTTGTATGTAAGTGCAACGCTGTCACCTTTGTAGCCGTTGGATCTGCCTAGGGAACGGGAAAGATGAACCGTTCCCCATCACGAGCGAGGTGCTGAATGCTCATGCAGATTTCTTTTAACACCCTCACATTTAGGAGGTTGACAGAGGACCCGTTGTCAACTAAGATCTTCCCTATCTTGATGTCATGGCAGTACCCGGTGACATACAGGGGACGATTGTGCTTGCACGTTCCGAGGAGGAGATCTTCATCGCCGAAGGTGATGTCAGCTGTGTGCACTTCTTCCAGCTCGTCCTTCATCTTTTCTTTTATAAGGAAAGCTTGAAACTGCCCGGGCTCTTGTAATGCCTTGATCAGAGAATCTCGTGCCTTTTTGGACAACAGAAAGGCATCCAAAATGCTTAACTGTGAGGGTATCTTCCTCAGATGTGCTAGGACATTGTAATCCACATTGCGTTTCTTGGGCGGGTTCTTGGCTGTTAGCTCTTCGACGACTCGATCATCGAAGGCGATATCCTTAAGGACTTTTTCCTTCCCCTTATCTTTTTTGTTCGATCCCTTGTTAGTAGGTCCAAGATTTTTTTGGGCAACGTACGATTGCGCAGTTGAATATTCTCACAGTTCTTCATCTCTTCCTCTTTTCCTGAGGTGGATTCTTTGAAGAGAAGGTCGAGGGTTATTTCTTCATCAGAATCGCTTTTGAAGGTGAGAACTTGCGATCCCCCGGAATCAACCATGTGACAGTTGCCGGCATTTCTTTTGCGCTCGTCTGTCGTATTTCTCTGCTCCCGACGAGTTTTGCGCTTCATCCGCTTAAAATGTTGTCGGTGAACTATGTATCCCGGCCACCATTTTTTAAAGGCCATGCACTCTTCGATAGGGTGCGCAACCCTTCGATGGTATAAGCAGTAGTTAGAATGTACATCCACTTTGTCAAGGTATATGCCACCAGGAGTATTTCCTTTGGAAGATGGCAGCTTCATTCCCATTGACAGGGCTTTAGCGAACCGTTTCCTTGCCTTAAGCTTTCTTTTGTCTGCCGTGGGCATGCTTCGATCTGGTTGGGGCGCTTTGCGATTCGTCCCTACCATGACTTCTTCAGCTTGATGCCGACGCCTGGCTCTTTCGAATATGGCCATTTCACGCTCTTGATCAGCTTTGCTCTTCTAACGGGCTTCGTTTGGTAGCATGTCGATCATCTCGTCTGACGATCCCAAGGATTTTGGCACCGATCTTGCCCCCGGCTCCTCTACATTATCTTCTGATGCCGAGTGAGCTTCTTCGTTATTTAGCGACGAATGAGAGATCATGTGGCAACTTGCCGTATAATCTTCAGGTTCTTCTGACGAGTCTTCTCCTTCATCATTGTCATTATATCTGCTCTCAAGGATATGGCTGAGAAACTCTTGGAGTGTGACCGGGGTTCGCGCCTTCTGGTTATATTCTTCCAGCGCGTCAATATGCTCTTGCAGATCCGTGCGTTTGTCATCAGACTGCACGGGCATTTTGGTCTTCTTCTTGTTCTTTGAAGACTTCGACAGCTAGACCTGGGTATTTTACCCATCGTTACCAACTCCTGGTGTTGGGCATTGTTTCAGCATCCCTAATGATCTCAAGCTCTAGCGGGTTTTTCCACCTGATTACTGGGCATGCTTGGAGATCCTTCAGCATTCTTTTGGTCTCAGCCGAAAGAACAACTTCCCATAGAGCTTTCTGTATAAATGAGCATGATGCCCCCGGCGTGTCCATCTTTTTAGGAGCGTGCGGTTGTGGCGGGTTTACTTTCCAGTTTTCGGACAGCGTGAATTTGCCTTGTTGGTACTGGTCCTCAATTCAGTTTTTGAAGACGAAGCAATCTTCGATTGGATGGACCAATATTCGGTGGTAGGGGCAGTAATTGAGATTATTAACGTCACCGGGTTGTAGTAGGCATTTCGGATCCGGCAAGGTGATGAGCCTGTTGCGCACCACTAGTTCGAACAGTCTCCTCGTTTTATCCCGAGGAAACGAGTAAGGACGTCTCAACTTCTCATCGAAGAATCGTGATTTGTTTCCTTGGCGAGCAACTGGTTTCGGATCACTCGGCTGTTGCTGAGTGTTGGCGACGAAGGTCGCTTTACCTTTCCCCTTTTCATTTCAAAGTTCCGTTTTTGAAAAGGATGGTCTATGGCCCATCTGGTCCATTTGGGCCAGCTTGTCGATCAAGGCTTGGAAAGTGGTCAGCTTGAAAAACATCATGAATTGGGATATAGTTGCCTGCGGATTTAGGGTCCCCACTAACATGCCCATGGCAGGAGCTTCTTTTATACATTGTTCGCATTTCGACCATAGGTTCCGCCAGCGAATTGCATACTGAACCCACGTCTCTCCTGGCTTCACCCTGGCATTGATCAATGCCGTGATCGGGGTGCGTTCGCTGGCGCTTGCGAAACGCTGGGTGAATAGCAACTCCATTTCTGTGAATGTTTTAATGGAGTCGTTCGGAAGCTCTGAGTACCATTCAAAAGCTGTCTCCGCTAAACTGCCAAAGAACTGGCGAAGTAGCAATTTGTCGTCACCTCCAGTATTTCCGCAGAGAGCCCTAAACTGAGCGACGTGCTGATGGGGATTGCCTGTCCCCTTATACACGTGAAATTTGGGGATCGTATATCCCGGCGGGTACTTAATCTGATCCTACCAGCCTGGATATGGTCGCCCAGTTTTGACGACTTGGCCAGTAGCTTCATTTTCCTGGTGAGCTCGTATCTGTTGATCTATGTAGTCATCAAGCGCATCTTTCGATATCGTCTCCTCTCTGGCTGCTGATAAAGCCGGAAGAGGGTTTGATGTCTCTCCTCTATCGTCTTCAATGATCACTGGAGGATCTTTGGCTGGAGGGTCCAGTTGGATCATCATCTCCACCATATCTTGGAACAGTAGCGCCATTTGTTTTATATTAGCCGCTTGTTCCACGGCCTCTTTATCTTTCTTTTCGCGCATTCTTCGGAGGAACTCGGCGTCGGTTTCCTGCTCCTGGCGTTGATCCGACGACGCCTCCGAGCTTTCTTTCTGCCCAGTGAGTGCAGCCATCTTTGTCAGCATCTCCTGGAGTTTCTGTTGTTGCTCCTGAGCCTTTGTTACTGATCGTGTAAGTGGTCGATGACCCCCGGAAGCACGACTTCCCTCTTTTCCGGAATCCATGTATACTGTGTGCACTACCATGCCCCCAGACTTAGAGTGTTTGGGTTCAGTACCCTTGAGATTTGTCGTAAGCACAGGGATTTTCTCCGGCCTTCTCCTTTTATGGGCAGTCGAAGTTGAGGGGGATATTGCAGGTGATACTTTCCGCGGTACGGCGACGGGATGGTCCCCCTTTTGCTGACTTTCATTTTCTTCTGGCGGCAGGAGTAGTCCTTGTCGATCACAAAGTCTTGGACTCTTCGCCAGACCCTGTGGATTTTAGAGGACAGCCGCTGAGAGGGATGTTCCGGCTTCGCTTTAGTAACATTTTTAGCTGGTGGAGGAGACCTCTTCAATACGGCAGTTGGAGAGTTCTTGCGCACCCTCCTGAGCGGCTCAGAACTGTTCCCAGTTGGAACAGCAGCATCAATTTCCACCATTGGAGCTGATGGAGTCAGTCCAGAGGGAGAGCTGCCCCTAGTTTTCCTCACTCGGTGCCAGTGGCGACGTCGAGCATGTATTACAGATGGGTCTGGCTCAGTTACGGGGGTGGCTTAATCATGCCCCATGTTCTGGTGAAGGGCTACTGGGGTCAACCTGTCGAAGACCGGCGTCCGCTGAGAGGGAATGGTCAATCTTGCAAAGACCGACTTTTTGGCAGGGGAAGCATTTGTACCGACCTCACCCAAAGTAGGAATTGGGATGGCCAGTCTTGCAAAGACCGACCCTTTAGCTGGAGAAGAAGCCCCTCTGATGACTTCGTTTACCGGAGCTGGAATGGCTATCCTCTTCGGGATAACTCCTTCGGGTATTGCAGGCTTCTTCACGGGCCTTCTTGAGCTTTGGCCTAGTCTGTTAAAGACCGAGGCGTTGGACTTGGATGACCCGTTGAGAAGGGCCGTGGTAGTGGTAAGCCGATCAAAGACTGACTTCTTCGGAGCTTCCTGTGATGGCACTAGAGCGTTGAAGCTCATTGGTAGGAGCATGGTCCCGAAGAAAAATCCCATAGTGGCCTGTGTCACCTTTTCCACCGGCATTTTGTAAATGGAGGCCGCTTGGGGCCTGTAACTTACTCCTCTAGATAGGACGGAGCGGGAGTTGTTGTTGCAGTTGGTGCAGTTGGAAATTATTGACGCCATCTTCTCTTTTGCACGGAGCAAGAAACCAAATCTTAGTACCTCGAATCCACAGGCAACCATAGTAGACCGTGATTTGTTCGCGAAACACGACACACGAAGTGTGGAGTGGAAAAAGGAAAAGGTCCTACCGAGCGTGCCAGAATCTGTTTACTGCCGAAAACAGAGACGAAACCGCGTAGGCCGTCTTGCCTGAATTTGGGGACAGATGCTATTTGGGTTTATCCGTCCACCTTTTCGAAAATGCCAAGTTGATTTATGGCACCGTATATCGGGGTTTTGGACGGATGCGGCTGTTGTAGCAGACTTGGTCAGATTCCCCCTCGTTTGCGAAGGGTTTTTGATTGTGGGGATGCTTTTCTCTGCAGGCACAAGCCCCTGCAGTTAATTATGTTATCGGGTTACGATAACCACTTTCTCCTTCTCCAGATATCCACTTCGTGTCGTGGGTGTTTGTTTTGTTTTTGGTTTCCCGTAGATTGTATACGGAGACTAATTTATGTTGTCGTCCGTAGGGCGGGCATTAGTCCAAATCCGTATTTTCTTAGATTTGGGTTTGGTGGATTTAAGGCTCGTTAACCTCGTTTGAGATTAAAATCAACTTAAATGTTTGTTAAGGATACGTTAGTCTAATTTTAGACTAAGATCTACTTAACAAGGTTTTAGGATCATTTAGATCCAATGAAAGAGCATTTCGGCCCTATCAATTTAGTTTAAGGACGTTACGGTCCATTGGGTTTAGGGACATCATAGTCCGTAGAGTTTAAGGATATCATAGTCCATAGAGTTTAGTTTAGGGATGTTACGGTCCATTGGGTTTAAGGAAATCATAGTACGTGGAGTTTAAGGACATCATAGTCCATAGAGTTTAAAGACATCATAGTCTATAGAGTTTAGTTTAGGGACGTCACGGTCCATAAAGGTTAGTTTAAGGACGTCACGGTCCATAAAGGTTAGTTTAAGAACATTACGATCCACAGTTAGTTTAAGGACATTACGGTCCATTGGGTTTAAGGACATCACAGTGCATAAAGATTAGTCTAAGGACATTACAGTCCATAGTTAGTTTAAGGACATTACGGTCCATTGGGTTTAAGGACATCATAGTCCATAAAGATTAGTTTAAGGACATTACGGTCCATATTTAGTTTAAGGACATTACGGTCCATTGGTTTATATCCATGGGTTTGGAAATGTATCAAGAAGTTGTTGGTTGTCGGGACCCGCCACCTCCCTGAAGACGTTGAGGAATTACAACGACATGTATCAGAGGTGTGGAGAGATGTACCCTTGAACCAATATTCCGACTGAGGGGGAATGGGATGAACATCATTTTAGATGCCATCTGTTAAGAGCTCATTAGCTATCTTTGAAACTGAGATCGGTTTTGTAGACCCTGAGCATGAGGAGCTCAATCGATGGTCCTCGGGAGATTTGGTACGAGTTTGGCTAATATTGTCCTTTCATAATGTTAAACACTAGTATATGCTCAGCGCTCACGTGCTCCCACGTAAGGCGCTTGAAGTAGTGTTAAACACTAAAAAATTGAGGCGCTTACGTAGGGTCACGTGAGGCGCTTGAAGTAGTGTTAAGCACTAAAAATTTGATAAGCTGTTTCTTTGGATTAACTCCCTTGTTCTTTTTTGGGCGCTAAGCGCTATTGGGTCACGTGAGACGCCCCCAAAATTGAAACTGCCTTTAATTTATTCTCTTTTTTTCTTTATAAGTGCTAGACACTACTTGGGGGTCACGTGGGATCACGTGAGCCAATCTCTGTTGTCCTCTTTTATTTATCAAAGGTGCTCACGTGGGAGCACGTGATCGGCCGTCATCATGTTGGTTGCCAATATTTTTACGTGCATGGAGATCCTGAGTTTCGAGACTTTCAAGCCTACTATTTTGTAAGAAGTAAATTCTTAGGACTTAGTTTTCCTCTTAGATTTGGGATCTGCATGGCAGAATCTCCCTGATGAGAATTGAATTCTCAACTTGTAAGGAGATCTACTTCTACAGATCTTTCACTATAGGGAAGAACCAAGTTCTTATATGAAAGGTTAAACCCTTATTTTATCAGAGGAATTAAATGCCTATATACTTTTTGGGAGAATTAAATTCTCTATACTTAGATCTTCTCTTAGGTTTTGGATCTGCGTGGCAGAATCTCTCCGATGAGAATTAAATTCTCAACTTCTGGGGAGATCTGCTTCTGCAGATTTCAACCAGAAGAAGAACTAAGTTCTTTTTAGAAGAGTTAAACTCTTATGGAGGTGAAAAAGAGATGAGATATTCTCTGTGTTTTGTTCCTTCTCTTACCTAGAGTTTCTTTTTCTCTTTTAGGAAGTCTTCTTCTCTCTGGAGAATTAAATTCTCTCTTCTTTTAAGCTTACGAGTGGGTTTCTCTCTTTCTTTTCTGTATTGAACTTGAAGTTTATGGGGGGGAGGGGTTCTTCTGTACTAGACTCGAAATCTTGGGTCCTTTATATAGGGAAGGCTGATTTGTTGATTCGGTTAAGGAAATCTCTCATTGAGAGATTTCTTAATTGATATGAGGAATTTATCCACTGTTAGATCTTTGATCCCAAGACTTTTATTTTACAGAAGACATTTCTCTTGTTTTTTTAAACAAGATTGGGAAAATATTTTCCCATACAGAACTTATTCTGTATCTTAGTGATTTTTATTCACCATTTGATCTTTGATCAAACGGTGCTTTGATTCACAGAGCACAATCTTTCAAAATATTTTCGAAATAGGATTTGGATCCTTGTATTTAGAATTTAATTCTATCGGCTCATAAGGAATTTGAGATCTCTCACGTGCAGCACGTGACCCTTTACATAATTAACTTGGTTCGTTTGTATGTAGTAGTCCAAACAGAGGGAAGGTATCACGTGGTAACACGTGAGCTTTTCTGCTCTTTGTTTGTTTTATAACCGGATCCTACACGTTTTGTGTGAAAGAAGATCACGTGCTTGCACGTGAGGCTTTAATTGCTGCTTACTAAGTGGAGCTGCTTACTCTATATACAGATGCATCACGTGCTTACACTTGATGCTCCACTAGTGGGAAGTTTTTCCTTTCCCTCTCTGAGTCTCTTTATAAGGGATCGATGATCACGTGCTTACATGTGATGATTCCATTACTGGGGAATTTTCCCTTCCCCTTTTCTTTCTGAATTTTTATAAGGGAATATGTGCCTTGGTGATTTTTAATCACCATTGGATATTTGATCCAACGGTGCTCTGATTTACAGAGCATAATCTTTCTTGTTTAGAAAAATTCGCGAAGTATTTTCTCAATCAGAATTTAATTCTGTGCTCTGATGATTTATCATCTCCGTTGGATCTTTGATCCAAGGGTGGAGAATTTTTAGTTCTGGCGCTGCCTCAGAGTTCTTAAATCTGCACGCTGGTGCTCTCATGCTTTGCACG
This sequence comes from Agapanthus africanus, assembly GCA_030015575.1. NCBI lineage: Eukaryota > Viridiplantae > Streptophyta > Magnoliopsida > Asparagales > Amaryllidaceae > Agapanthus > Agapanthus africanus. Next base: position 81,310,609 of record JASDDO010000012.1, on the reverse strand, counting down.
TGAGGCGCTGCCTCAGAGTTTTTAACTCTTGGTGCTGCCTCAGATTTTTTAACTCTGAGCGCTGGCGCTCTCGTGCTTTGCACGCGAGGCGCTGCCTCAGAGTTTTTAACTCTTGGCGCTGCCTCAGAGTTTTTAACTCTTGGCGCTGGCGCTCTCGCGCTTTGCACGTGAGGCGCTGGCGCTCTCGCGCTTTGCACGTGAGGCGCTGCCTCAGTTCAAATTTTGAACAGAGCCTTTGCTCTCTTATTGGGGGAAACAAATGCCTCCTTACCGTTGTGCTCATGTGGCTCACATGTGAGTGCATCGGTGGCAACCTTTCTACCGTTGGATCATCTCGGAAGTTGAACCGTCTTCCAGCACCTACAAGTAGGGCCTTTGGCCCTTGAGATGACTCCTGTTCATCTTCTTACTTTCTTGTTTCTGAGAATTTAATTCTCCCTTCAAAGCTTAGATCTCTGCCCAAGGAAATTCCTTTTAGAGTTAGAACTCTGTCCAAATTTTGTATGGATCATAATCGAACCCCCTTAAACAGAGCTTTGCTCTTATTAGATCATAGATCTAAAAAAATGGATTTTTTGGGTTACATAACCTATTAATTAAAACGTTGTTCATCTCTATGAAGAACTATTAGAGTTCATTTTGTAGATCTTAAAGATCTTAGAGTTCTTACTCTGTAAAAAGCTTTGCTTTTTCAGGGTTCTGATGGGTTAATCTTTCGTTTTAAAAATGGATTTTTAGGATTACTTAACCCATTAGTTAGAACATTGTTCATCTTTATGAAGAACTCTTAGAGTTCGTTTTGTAGATCTTAAAGATCTTGGAGTTTTTGCTCTATAAAAATCTTTGCCTTTTTAGGGTTCTGATAGATTACTCCATCGTTTTCACAGAGCATGGCTCTTAGAACTTTTGGGGAATTTTTATTCCCTTCATGATTAAATTTGACAGATGTCATTTCTTTTTGCAGAGCACTGTTCTCGAGGGAGTTTAACTCCTTGGCCCAATGAGCTTCTCATTAATTGAGAATCTTCTTAGTATTTTCTCCTTAATAATTGACCGTCTCATCAATGATGAGCCATCACTTTGATTTCGTGGGTCCCCCTCGGTCCCTTTTTCCTGCATTGCAGAGTGGTACAAATTTAAAGTACCAGGTGTCAGAATTTGTACTGTATAATTGATACCTAACCATCATTTCTTTTTGTGCAGGTACTATGCCTTTCGACACTTTTTTCCCATTTGCTCATCCCGAGAGTGCATATACCGACGCGCCCGTGGATCGGAAAGTTTTTGCACTGATTAAAGATCATGACCCGGAGCAGAAGTCTCTTCATCTTTGGGGGTTGTAGTATAACCAAATTATTCGGGGTCGGCGCAGCTTCTTTTGTGCGACGCCTTCAAAGCCGATTTCAGCCATTCATTATGCCGACTAACCCCCGGTGAGTTATGTTGTGGAGGAGGTTAACTGGATTACGGATGGACGCCTCCAGCCCTCTATGGGTTCAACACCCGTGCAGCCGCCAATGGCTTTAGATATTCTGGGGCGGCTCATATGTCAAGGCGAGTCGCGCCTTTGGGGACAGGCATACATGATAGGCTTGACTCATCGCCACTCAGCCGGATACTTGCAGTGGGCTCGATACATCTTGACAGCTAAAAAGTCGCTGCTGCTGAAGCTCGGGTTGTACCCTGCTATCTACGCGTCTCTTTTTCAGTATCCCCTGCCTCACGTATGGTGGGTTAAGGCTTTCTTAGAACAGTGGAACACGCCGACTCGCACTTTCCTTTTATCGGACCGGGAGGTTTCGATTTTCTTGGAGGAATTTGCAGAAATTTCGGACCTATCCGTTAGAGGAGAACATTACCAGGAAATACTTCCCGCTATCGAGTACATCTTCGCCACCAAATCAGTGGTGATGGGTGATCGCACGCTTTTGGCGTGTCGGATGTTCAAAGTTCTAAAGTTATAACCGCGATCAGGACGGTGTCGCTATGCAGCTAGCCGGTTGAGCACGGGTCGATCCACAGGGAGATGGTTGTATGTCCGTTCGAGTTTTAGACGAGTCAATGAAGAATTTGTATATGTATGTTCAAATCTAACCTATGTGTTTTATATGCAAGTATAAAGTTGTTAAGAAAAAGATACGAAAGTGTAAGCTAAGGAAATCCGCACTCAAAACCTTTAAGCCGAGTCTTGACCAATTGAAGCTAGAGCAATCGGCAACAACGTGGATTAGGGATTTAAGCACGGTATTCGTGGAATCCTGCTTATTTACCCTTGTCCTTCCGTTCTTGTCTCTTGCTTTCGTCTCCGGCCAAACCGAATGCAACCGGTCGCATTTTAGGAATCACCGTTACCTTGGTAGGGTAGGGTGCCTAACGGAGCGCTTGCGTATTGTTTGGACGGAGTTCAATGGAAAATAACGGGAAAAAGAAAAGAGCAAAGAAACATTAACTTACAATATCGTATTTATTCTTAACAACAATAATTACAACCATTCACAAAACGAACCAAAAAGAGAGAACAAAAAGATAAACAAAGAAAAGAAAAGATTACAAGCAAGTAATTAAAGTGCATGGTAATAAGTTGCAAGTAATAAAAGACAAGAATGAAAAATGCAAGAAAGAGATAAGCAAGAAAGTAACACTAAGAACCATAGAACTCAAGACAAGCCATGGGATCAATAGCCAACTCTTAAACTTGCAAGCTAAATCAAGAGGTTGCAAGATCAAGAGAAGTGTAAAGAACTCATGTGAAATGAAGCACAAAAGAGAGAACAAAATGATACAACCCCTTGAGATCAATGACCAAAGCTTAAACTTGCAAGCTCACTTAAGAGGTTGCAAGATAAAGTTAAGGTAGAGAGCTCAAGGGGAAAGCTAAGCAAAAAAGAATGATACAAAAACCCTCATCTTCATTTAACATCCACTCAATGCTCTCACTACATTTTCATGGAGGAAAGAATGAAGAAGAAGAAGAAGAAGACAAAAAACTAACAAAAAAGAGGCATAAGAAATGAACTCGTTTGGCTTGGCAAGAACTGGGGTATTTATAGGCAGGGAACTGGAAACCTAGGGCAAGAATCTGGCCCTAAATGAAGTGACCAAACTGCCCACAGAAGACGACACAGAGAGGAGCCTAGATGGCCGCGGTTCCACGGCCTAAGCCTGCTTAGGCCGCGGAACCGCGGCCGTATTGATGATTTGGGTCACAATATTTTGTGGCCTTCCCTGGTTTGTAGTTTTCTGCTGTTTGGTATATGACTTTTCTCATAATCTCTTCACATTTCTTCCAGAATTTTAGTAGATCAAAAGGTGATGTGATGTGGATCTTTTGCCATGATTTCCTCGAGCTCCGCGTAGATTTCTTGGATCTTGTGTTGACGTTGAGCTTTGTGCATGAAAATGATAATCGATTTGCCATTTTGTCCCTTAAACTGGTGTGTGGCAACATACGGAGAGAGAGCAGAGATCCGTGTTTTATTTTTTGTTGGAAGCAATCCGGAATTTGTCGTACTTTTCCATGATATTCACTCTTTAGAGCTGAGACCGGTATCCTGCAATTATGTAGCAAACACTGATTAAAAGCACCTGCCTATAAACAAACGAGCGTAAGAATGGGCGGTATAAAATGCAATATTCTGGTATGAATAAATACCCCAAACTTAACTTTTGCTCGTCCCGAGCAAAACCAATTATTCACAAAAAAAGAATCCTAACCGCACTTTCGCAGGGAACGCGATTGCATTGAGCTCATGCAACAAGCTGTTAAACCTCTAGGTGTCCCTAGTAGGAGGAGTGTTGTCTCCTGAGGGTTTTCAGCGGATACTACCCACAAAATCCGGTCAAGCTAGTTTTGCAAAATAACTATGATTCAAACCCTAAAGTTTTGTTTCAGAAAATAACAATTCTATGATCCTAAGTCTAGATTATCGAACCCTTATTTTTCGCACCTCGCTTCTTATTTAACTTAAGATTTTATATGTCTTTACGTCCAGTGCAAATAGTGTCGTTAAGTTCCAGAAGGATCGGTTAAAGTCATCATGTCACACATTAAAGCCCAGATAAATTTTTTTAAAAGGATCACATAAGTTTTATAAAGAGTTAAGCATTTTTCAAGTTTCGTTTTCCAGTAAAGTTCAACTTCAGAATTTCAATCTTCCCTAACAGGAAACTAGGTCTTATTTTTCACTCCACCTTTTTCTTGTTTTCATTTCATACACACCTCCGTGAACGTGCAATAGTCTTTATCATAGAATAAAACCTTCATATCTCCGCTAGAAATATTTTTTTATAAAAGCCCGTCTTTTGTCAAGATTATTCTCACACAAAGAACCGTTAGGAATTTTAACTCGGAGAGAACACTTGCTTGACTTTGTTTTAATCTGGACTTTCTAGGCTTCTTAACGAGCTTTGGGCCAATGCACCCAAACCAGTTGGCTTTAGGGCATTAGGTGTAGAGACACCACAGCGGACTTAATTACTCTAGTTACCTAGGCCCAAAAACAAAAGACAATTTAGCGTGAAAATCATGATGATTCAATGCGAACGGAGATATAACCGGCAGTTCAGTTATTTTTTTGGATAAAAGACGTGTTTAGTGGGTTCGGTGTGTAATCATTCCAATCAAGTTCCAGATGGGTTATTTTTCAGAATTAGTTCCAATTAAGGCATCAATAACATTCCTTCATATTCACTTCACTTCATAAACTATTCTTGATATTACTTATTTCAGAACAAACCTATTTGATCCTCAGAAAATCATTTATCCATTTAAAAGTTTTTAGACACAAAAGACTTGTCATCTAATTTCCAAAACTCACGACACGTGTAGTGTGATGTAAAGACGTATATCAGCTATAGTTAACTTCAAAGGAGAGTTATCTTTCAGGTTTTCAAAATCTAAAAATAAGATTTAGTTATTCTTATCTTATCAAACAAAACCGTCGAAATGTTGAATCAAAGTTCTCCCACTAGCTAACTTGACAAAAAGTTTTTATGTTTTTAGAAAATTTTCTGATTTTTATGGATTTTTAAATAGGTATGCAAATGCAAAATATACAAATGAATGCGAAGGTAGATAGCTTATCGAGCACACCCCCAAACTTAAACTTGATAGTGCCCTCACTGTCAGGCTACACCAAGAGCGTCAAAATTGTCGGCTCTCTCCAAAAGAAAATTTTATACAAAACAAAAAAGAAAACCAAAAAAGATATATACAAAAAAGGGTTCCTCCCAAACTTAAGTGAAACAGTGTTTCCACTGTTTAAGCGGTGAAGTTCAGGATTAGGGGGAAAGAAAACAGTTTCAAACTATACAAGGTCTTACACAGGCCAAAAGTGAGCACCAACCATTCAAAGATTTTTTCGCTATAATGTACAGGTTGGTGGAAGAAGGCGTAGAGAAAAGAGAGGGAGAATACGCGAGACCGTATGGAGATAGAAGTGGTATACGGTCTAGGTATATGAGAAGAAGAATGGCGGAAGGGAGAAAGAACTGGAATACGAACTTGAGGGTGGAAATGGAGCGAATAAATTAGCACAATTCGTGATGACCGATGTGTAAAAAGCGATTGTGCTAATCTATTAACCCGTCGAGAAATGGGGTCAAATCCCTCAAGATTCATGAGAAACCATGGGTACGCCGAACTTGGTAAACCAGACATATGAAATGAAAGTGATACTGTTTCTTGCAAGGGCGAAACGACGGAAAGGATGTGGGGAAGTGATTGAGGAAGGGTATCGGTTAAGGGTTCGGGAGGGTGCACACAGTCAATGAAAGGAACATGATGAATTGGAAAATCCGACTCATCAATTAAAACTGGTTCATCCTCAAAAATATCCTCAAAAGTTAGCTTATCCATGCAAATTTCATCAAAATCAGGATGCATATGGGGTTCGGGAAAAAAAGTTAATGACTCGGGATGATGAATTGGAGAGAAAAACTCTGCCAAATCTACAGGTTCATCATCCAAAATATTCCCGGCGTCAATATCCTCAATCAAGTGAAACTCAATATTCTCAGACAACTCAACAAAAGCATGGATATTAATCAATTCAGGTTCTAGAATGGAGGTGTAGAGGTCAAAAAGGTTGGGTGCGGTTTCACTCGAAAGGGACCCTTCACAATTGGGCAAATCAAACACTACAAGGTCACACAACTCATTATCTGTTCTATCTTCAATTGATAAATCATTTGGGACACTCGATAGACTTTCAAAACAGGAGTTGTGGAATTCAAGTTGAAACGGGTAGGTTTGATTTGGAGGGGTATATGGCTCACTCTCTCCACTCAAATTCTCAACCTGTCCTACCGTCTCTTCATACATTGGAAAATTCGGAGCTAGTTGAAAACTAGCTACCGGGTCACTAGGTTGTATGAGGGAAGCCATGGAAGCATTCAAATCCATCATCTGTTGGTACGACGCTACCCTAAAGTCTTCCAATGACTGTTCCAGACTAGACATAGGTTGTGATGGGGTTTCGGTAAAAGATTCAAAGTTGTTTGGATACCGAAAACTCCCAAATGGTGGTTCAGAAGCAATGTCTAGGGAAGGTGCAAAAGTCGGGTAGGACTGGTAGGAATTGAATGGCTGGACAGGGGCAGGATCAACATTTGGATAAGAAGGTTAATGGAATTGTTGATCCCAAGAATCTGTAGTGGTGAAAGGAAAGAAAGATCGGCAGGATTGTTCAATATGTTCAGCGACGGACAAAGGACGACTTGCAAAAGGGGTATCAACATAAGAGGGGAGGGGAGGTTGAAAAGGTTGATACAAAGTGGATTGCGGAGGGCAAGTGTTTGTCCTAGACGCGTCTATCCGATTTTTCAAAGAGATTTTGGGCATGGAGGGATCGTTCGACGTTCGGCCAAAGCAAGAACCGTAAGAAGTAATGTTTGGTTGTGGGTACCAAAGTTCGGCAAGAGTTTTGCGAGGTGGGGTACCCATGATATGAAGAGAGAAAGAAAGACAGGCAGAGAAAAGGAGGGGAAAAAGAATGTGATTTTTTTTTAATTATTAACAAAAGAATGAAATATACACACAAAAGAATCTGGACAAAAACAATCACGACACAAAAATACCACACACCTAATCGTTCTAGGGTTTACCTAGGTCAACTAGACCTGCTCCAGAACTTGATTGTCGAAGTAAAACTGTGTCGAGAAACGGGCTTAAGATACACTGATTACGAGGCCAGGTAAGTGCAGAGATAAGGAGAGCTTTTCCAACGCTTTTGCGAAGTTCCTTAATTAAATAACTCGTTCTCTTTTGGCGGTTTCGCCATTAACACTTTCCTAGACACCCCGTAGACAATATACCGTTAAGCGAGATTCTAAACACAGTTAACTTCTCCTACTGAGCACGAAGTCCTTAAGGCTTAAAGTCTAGTTTCTTTTAAATTTTGTGCGGGTAAACGTTATGCTCAAGTTCGTGATTTGTGGGCCACGGAAAAGGTGATGAAATCCTTTACCGTATATTGTGGGGTTCGCTTGCCCTTAAGTCCGTATTAATGTATGCAATGTGCAATTCAATAAAGAATCAAACAATCGTTTTTTAGTTTAAGCACGTGAAAGGTTCCTAGGAACCCTAGTGGGTTCTCTCAAGGCATCGAACATGCCAAATTAAAATTTTTAGTGCCGAGAAACCCTAGACTACGGATCTTTAACTAGATGTTTAGGCGAAATAGAAAGCTAGTTAACTGTTAACTACTGGGATACGGAAATTACAACCTTTGTAGATCCGGATATCCACCTCCACGGCTCCGCAACGTCATGTCCTCGCTGTCCATCATGAATCCTTGACTCGATCATCGGCTTCATCGGGAAAGCGAGCGGAATAGGTCGTCGGCTTTGTGTCAAAGACGATCTACGTCGAGGTTGCACAAACTCAAGCTCCGACTTCACAAACTTGTGAAACTTGTGAAGTAAACACCCAAAACAACTTGGCAAGAGGTAGAGGGTGAAGAAATAGGAGGTGGGTTCACTTTAGATTTGGATTTAACTCACTAAAGCTCAAGTTGCCATTGGAGTAGCAAGCTTGAAGAAGAAGAAGAAGATGAGCTCTAGAAAAATATGATAAGTCTTCTCTTTTTAAAAATAAAACTAATATGAATACTTATCATATCTTGACCATGGTCAAGTGTAGAGATCAAACCAAGGTTAGAAAATGTGGTTAGGGTTAAGGATGAGATAAGGATGGTGGACTTTGTCAAAGCTTCATGAAGCTTCAATATAGCTCCAAAATTAGCCACCATTCTTAACTAAATCCTTTTAAATAAATAAACAAATAAATAAATGATAAACCAAAACCCTAATCATCACTTAACCATGGTTTAACCCTTTACACTTAACTACATTATCAAGTATCATCAAACATGATACAAAGAAGTGCACTAAAGCATATCATATATACAATGTGCATCAAGTGAGAAAAATCCGTTTAAAGTGAACCAATACTAGTTAATGCAAAGTTATATATCAAATATATAATTATACATTAAATCATTAAATCAACACTTGATTCAATGATCCGGTTATATCGCATACAACCGACTAGTATGTAATGTATCGATTTATCGAATCAATGATTCGATAACTGGGTCATATCGAATATAACCAATCGAAACATATATCGCGAGAATGAAATGCGGTATCACATACACGCATTATTCTCGGTCCTGCACATATCTCATATGCGCTCCTATTTCGTTTCGCTTGAGCCAGGAAACCTCTGTGTAGGACTCTAAAGACTCGTCAATACGCCGGTAGCAGATGATGATCATATCAAGCACCCACAAGCCGCAAGCGGTCTGCTAAACGTAACGGCCACCCGGGTATTGAGCGATCAGAAGATCGACGAGCTAGCCCGCTCACACTCCTGCGAATCCGACCATTAACACTTACCATACAGTCAAGTCTCTTCGTCTGATACGTCGCATATCAAGTCTAGGGGTGGTATACGTCAGACCCCAATAACCCGATAAGTCGTGCTGATGTGAGGCTCGTAACGGGTCGAGAAACTACTGGTAACACTTACCAGCAAATCTTTGATCAGCCCTGGCCAGGGACTTCCCTGTTACGGCCAATCGAGCACAGCGCAACATCAACCCCCAATACCAGGAGAGACGAAACCCCTCCTATCGCTCATTGCCTCCATGTGACTCGGGACTGTACCCAAAGACCACCGTTTTGCAAGCCCTCATGGACATGGTAAGGTGGAGATCAAAGCACAGTGGGAATCACACAAGACTCTATGACGATCTCGGGTCTACAGACTAACCTGTACAAGTGTCACCTGAGAACTGCCATCTGACGTGAGGTATAATACCATCTGGGAGTTCTCGGCGAGTCCGTCCAGTGTACCCAGTCTCCACTGAGCACCCGTATACCATCTCTGATGTCAAACACCAATGGATATGGGATCATCCATCGCCCATCACATGGGTCGAGAAGCGTATACGCTAGTCTACACTGGCATATCGATGCCCCGTCTCGATACACCCATGACTAGGGACCTTGAAGGATGTACTTATGGACTACCATGTCCCCACTAGTATGATCTGCATCATAGTCCAGGTAGTCAAGTACACATCCTAAGGGCTTTACCAACATGTAACTATAAGACAGTATAAAGAGACTAGTGTACATGTTAAGATAAAAGGCATCCAGATAGCATACTATCATATCGAGCAAGAAAGTCATCTATATATATGTCCAAGCATCCAATATAATATACATAATCTGTACAATACTGGCCTCTAGGGCATACATACAACTAACAATCTCCCACTTGCACTAGGGCCAGCTGCTGTAGTATCTCATACCGAGCATCCCGAAGAGTCTCTCAAACTGTATCTGGGGAATGGCCTTCGTGAGTGGATCCGCCGTGTTGTTCTTCGTGTCAACTCTCCTGACCTCGATCTCCCGGCGATCAACTATCTCCCGGATCAGGTGATACCGCCTCAGAATATGTCTGGACCGCTGATGGGACCTGGGTTCCTTGGCCAAAGCCACCGCTCCATTGTTATCGCAATACAAAGGTATTGGATGCTCAATGGATGGAACCACTCCAAGTTCAGAAATGAACTTCTTGATCCAGACAGCTTCTTTAGCAGCATCGTTGGCAGCGATGTATTCAGCCTCCATCGTCGAGTCTGCCACGGTTTCTTGCTTGGAACTCTTCCAGCTAACCGCCCCTCCGTAAAGGGTAAAGACAAAGCCCGACTGCGACTTAGAGTCGTCCTTATCACTCTGGAAGCTGGAATCGGTAAAGGACTCCACTTGGAGTTCTCCGTTACCATACACCAAGAACATATTTCTAGTCCTTCGTAAGTACTTGAGAATGCTCTTCACAGCTGTCCAGTGACTCTCTCCAGGATCAGCTTGATACCTGCTCACTACACTAAGTGAGTATGCTACATCGGGTCTGGTACATAGCATCGCATACATGATAGAGCCTACTGCCGAAGCATAGGGTATCCCTTGCATGCGAGCTCTCTCCAAATCAGTCTTGGGAGACATCTCTTTGGAGAGAGTGACTCCAGAGATCGTGGGCATGTTCCCACGCTTGGACTCTTCCATACTAAACCTCTTTAGTATGGTGTCAATGTACCTGGATTGGGACAATCCCAAAATCCGTTTGGATCTATCTCTATAGATCCTTATTCCCAATATGCAGGAGGCATCACCAAGATCTTTCATTGAGAATCTTTGTGATAAGAAGAGCTTGACCGATTGCAGCATAGGAATATCATTTCCTATCAAGAGTATGTCGTCCACGTATAATACGAGAAAGACAACCTTACTCTCTGCCACCTTCTTGTAGATACAAGGTTCATCTGGATTTTTGACAAAATCAAACTCTTTGATAACGACGTCAAAGCAGATGTTCCAACTCCGCGATGCTTGCTTTAATCCATAAATGGATTTAAGCAGCTTGCACACCTTCCCGCTGTTCCCACTGTCTACGAAGCCCTCTGGCTGAGTCATGTACACGCACTCTTCTAAATCACCATTTAGAAAGGCGGTCTTAACATCCATTTGCCAGATTTCGTAGTCATGAAAGGCAGCAATGGCAAGCATGATTCGGATGGATTTAAGCATAGCCACTGGAGAAAAGGTCTCGTCATAGTCCACACCCGGTCTTTGACGAAAACCCTTTGCTACAAGTCTAGCTTTGAAAGTCTCCACTTTCCCATCTACACCAAGTTTCTTCTTGAAGATCCACTTGCTCCCAATGGGTTTTACCCCTTCAGGAGCAACTTCCAAAGTCCATACTTTGTTGGTGTACATGGAATCCATCTCGGACCGCATAGCATCCAGCCATTTCACTGAGTCCCCACTCGTGATGGCCTGCTCGAAGGTAGTTGGGTCATCATCCTCCATGATGCAATCCTCACTTCCACCATCAATGAGAAAACCATAGTATCTCTCAGGTGGACGAGAAACCCTACTAGATCGGCGGAGAGGCTGGGGTTCGTCGGGAGCTACTGAATTCTCTGGTTCCACTAAATCTTCAGTTTGAGTTTGTGTTGCTGGAATTTCTTCCAGTTCTACCTGATCGCCACTAATTTCTTTTGCAAGAAACTCCTTTTCCAAAAAGGTGGCATGGCGAGAAACAAACACTTTTTGTTCCTCTGTATGGTAGAAAAGATATCCATGTGAATGTTTTGGATATCCCACAAACTTGCATAGAACTGACCGTGCCTCGAGTTTGTCCGGATTTTTCCTTTTGACATAGGCCGGGCAACCCCATATCTTAACTCGTTTAAGACATGGTCTCTTCCCACTCCATATCTCATATGGTGTGGTAGGTACAGATTTAGATGGAACTTGATTCAATAGGTATGCTGCTGTCTCCAGCGCATGACCCCAGAAGGAAATAGGTAACTCAGCTGTACTCATCATTGAGCGCACCATATCTAATAGGGTGCGGTTTCTCCGTTCAGATACACCGTTGTGCTGTGGTGTATAAGGAGGAGTCAGCTGAGAGAGAATCCCATTCTCTTTTAGGAAGTCCAGGAATTCATTGCTCAAGTATTCACCTCCCCGATCTGATCGAAGGATTTTAATACTTTTTCCGGTTTGGTTCTCGACTTCTTGTTTATATTCTCTAAATTTCTCAAAAGCTTCTGATTTGTGTTTCATCAGGAACACATATCCGAATCTAGAGAGATCGTCAGTGAATGTAATGAAGTACGAGGAACCATCCCTGGCATGTGTAGACATGGGACCGCATACATCACTATGTATCAGTCCTAAGAGTTCGGTAACTCTTTCTCCGTGTCCCGTAAACGGAGTCTTGGTCATCTTGCCTTTGAGACATGACTGGCAAGTGTCATAAGATGAAAATTCAAACGGATTTAAATATCCATTTTTATGCAACTTAGCTAGTCGTGTCGCATTGATGTGACCCAGTCTACAATGCCACAAGAAGGATTCATTGAGTTCAGAACTCTTCCTCTTGTGTGTGTTTGTTATGCTCAGGACTGTTGATTGGTTTAGAACATAAATGCCATTGCACAACGTGCCTGATCCAACCAACTTTTGGTTATGGAAAATGTTCATAACATTGTCCTGCAATACAAAATTATATCCCTCTTTACTTAATAAAGAAACCGATATAATGTTGCATATCAGGTTCGGCATGTAATAGCATTCGTTCAGAACCAATGTATTACCAGTTGGTAATACAAGGTGATATTCCCCGACAGTCTTGGCTGCAACAATTGCACCATTTCCAACTCTAATGTCTTTATCACCTTCTCCAAGTTCTCTACCTTTCCTAAGCCCATGTAACTGATTACATATATGAGATCCTGACCCGGTATCCAATACCCAGGACGTAGAGCAAATGGAGAAACAGTTCTCAGTAACGAACACACCCGAAGAAAATGCATCAACATGTACTTTCTTCATTCGGGTGGCATGGGAATCCTGGTATTCCCCTATATCCTGTTCATTCCTATAACTCTTATAAGAAAGAACGGAACCAATGTCCCCCAGCACAGTATAACATGCGGGTTCGGTCAATACATCCATATTATTATCTTTATTAAGGCATGAAATGGTCGCTACCTGGAGAGAGAGAGAAGAAAACACTTTAGCGTATGCTCGTGCAAGATCAGATTGGTTATTATCTTATCTAATCAGGATGGCTCCCACTGCTTTTTATCAAATCTTCCTCCAAACCCTAAAAGGAAAGACTAGCCGGGATTAATTACACACTACAAGTTCGCCAATTTTTCAGCCAGGCCAGTGTCGGTACTTTGAGGGAGGTCCCCCGTGCTTTCGCACGAACCTAATTACTGTAAACCTCGTTTTCCCAGAGGCTTAACCTCGTTAACACCTTTCTAGACACCTACTTGATCGGCTAATTGCAATGTGTAAAACTCTCCCAGGAGTAACTCTTACTCGCAGTGGGTATCGGGATCCAACTATCTCATAGAAGGTATGCAATCTCATTGCAAATTTCAACACTTGAAATTCCCGATAATATTTTGCCCCTAGTGTCCTATGACCTTGACAAAGGCCAACAAATCACAGGATGCTAGTCAAGTTCAACCCGTCATTTCTTGATTGAATCAAACCCACCCGCACGACCCTTGACAAAGGCCAACAAGGTCGTACGACTACCCTGAAACAATCTGCATCATATGCATAAACAGATAAGCACTATTCAGCTACCGCACACTACGCCTTGACAAAGGCCAACAAACGCAGCACGAATACTAAACAGTCTTTATCTGAAATGACGGAGGGCTACGCAGGTTTTTCATAAAAACCATGAGCGTAATGAACTTGATATCGTTGTAGAATCAAATGAATTTTTGAAATGGAGTGATTTTGAGGCTTTTCTAGTTTTGCTAAAGGAGTCACTCCCGGTGAAGGGATCTCGGTCCTTTCCTCGTCGAATGAGGTGCGGGATATATCATATATATCGCTGTGCAAAGCAAAAATCCAAAAGCAGTCAAAAGCAAACCGAGTGTGTAGCATCTGCCAGTTATAGCTAAAGGAGTCACTCCCGGAGAAGGGATCTCGGTCCTTTCCTCGTCGAATGAGGTGCAGGGTATATCATATATACCGCTATGCAAAGCAAGAACTGTAGCTACCTGTTTTATTTTAAAATTTGATTCTACAACATCTTAGGTTTCTTATCTTTCATTAATCACATTAATGAAGTCCCATCATTTAATACGTAAACATCACAGATAGATATGACGTACACTTATGCCATCCGCATTCGCCTCGATGTCCCCTCGTGCACCGTTAGGTTAGGTAACTAACGACAGAGCAGGACAGGGCTAGCGCGGGTGTAAAACATAAGTAACGTCTATATAATATATCATATATACTATATACTATATCCATCACAGAGTCACAACTCAGATATCGCAGCAGAATAAACATATGAAATATTGGATATACTAGGACGTCCGTGTTTTCAATACGAGCCAGTATAAAACACGGATTCCACGGTCGTGATGAATAGCCAATCCCACACCCCTAGACCCCTACGAGAGCGGCAGCAACCCTGCCAATTCTAGGGTTAGGAGACCCGGACTCGACTCCTCGAGTTGGTCTCCCACTGGACCCCAGAACCCGGTTACTTGTGCTCCCCTCCTTGGGTCTATCCTAGTGCAGAAAAGTAAATAATATACAAAGGGTGACAACTCCCGCATCCTGGAAGTGCCCCGAATAAAAGAATATTACATACAAGTTTTTACATGAATGAAAATGAAAAACACTCATCTCACATAAAAAACCCCGGCTATTCAAACACGACGATCGAATATAACATATCCAGCAACACATAACATCACATGTCATCAACGTAAGTAAGTATGCATACCCCAATTGTCGTTGATGTATAGCAACGAAACCGGCGATATGAACATACTACACTTACGGTCACAGAAAAGAAAGTGTAAAACTACAACAATTGGAATCCGCAACCTTTTTAGACATCACATGCCTAACGGTTATAAACCCCGCATTTTAGTCCCATTATCGAAAACTCTTTTCGATATCCAATGAAACTAAACTGCTAGATCTATAACATCCATCCAGTTATCTCATAACCTTTTGTGAATTCCAATTATTGTATCCAATTCCGGATAAATAGAATATATTAAACTTTCCGATCGAACATTCGAACACCCAAGTTTTCCCGACACCGATCAACACATGAAATAGGTTCAAAGACATTCACTTCATACCTCAGTACCAACGGTCCAGCCGTAGAAGGGTCAAGCCAACGCCTCACATGTGGCACGCCGTACTGCCCCAAACCCGAAGGTTCCAAGGGCAGTTCAAGACGGTCACATAATCGAGTTAAGGTTTGTGTCTTCTAGAGGGACCATCGCGTTACTTGCACTACTCAGAACGTCTTTTAACCACACAATAATCCAACACTTGGATATTTTGGCAGGGGAAAACCTGGGTATTTATATCCGGTCGAACTCTTTAACATATTCTACAGTTATCTGGAAAAACACTTAGACAAAGTTTGATATTCCGATCGAATTCATCGATTCCCAATATAACTCCAGAGCACTCAACCCTTAAATTAATTTAAAAATATCCAGAAAACTCACCAGAATTTATCAGGTATTACTGTGCAAAAAAAATGGGATGACGTCACTATTTGACCGCGGAAGGGCGGCAGAAGGCATGCTTCTGCCGCGCTTCCGCGGCCGAATGAACAGTTGAGGGAATCGTTTTGCACAGTAATGCTTAGAATTCTATGCTGAATTTTTTAGACATTTTAAATATTGAAAAATCCCAGATTTATGAAAATGTCCAGAGAGCTCTGAAATTCTAGGGTTTCGAGTTCGTTCGGACTTCAAACGTCTTCGGGACTTCGCCTAAGGCTCTAGCTAGGCTCTGATACCAGTGAAAGGTTCCTAGACACCCTAGTGGGTTCTCTCAAGGCATCGAACATGCCAAATTAAAATTTTTAGTGCCGAGAAACCCTAGACTACGGATCTTTAACTAGATGTTTAGGCGAAATAGAAAGCTAGTTAACTGTTAACTACTGGGATACGGAAATTACAACCTTTGTAGATCCGGATATCCACCTCCACGGCTCCGCAACGTCATGTCCTCGCTGTCCATCATGAATCCTTGACTCGATCATCGGCTTCATCGGGAAAGCGAGCGGAATAGGTCGTTGGCTTTGTGTCAAAGACGATCTACGTCGAGGTTGCACAAACTCAAGCTCCGACTTCACAAACTTGTGAAACTTGTGAAGTAAACACCCAAAACAACTTGGCAAGAGGTAGAGGGTGAAGAAATAGGAGGTGGGTTCACTTTAGATTTGGATTTAACTCACTGAAGCTCAAGTTGCCATTGGAGTAGCAAGCTTGAAGAAGAAGAAGAAGATGAGCTCTAGAAAAATATGATAAGTCTTCTCTTTTTAAAAATAAAACTAATATGAATACTTATCATATCTTGACCATGGTCAAGTGTAGAGATCAAACCAAGGTTAGAAAATGTGGTTAGGGTTAAGGATGAGATAAGGATGGTGGACTTTGTCAAAGCTTCATGAAGCTTCAATATAGCTCCAAAATTAGCCACCATTCTTAACTAAATCCTTTTAAATAAATAAACAAATAAATAAATGATAAACCAAAACCCTAATCATCACTTAACCATGGTTTAACCCTTTACACTTAACTACATTATCAAGTATCATCAAACATGATACAAAGAAGTGCACTAAAGCATATCATATATACAATGTGCATCAAGTGAGAAAAATCCGTTTAAAGTGAACCAATACTAGTTAATGCAAAGTTATATATCAAATATATAATTATACATTAAATCATTAAATCAACACTTGATTCAATGATCCGGTTATATCGCATACAACCGACTAGTATGTAATGTATCGATTTATCGAATCAATGATTCGATAACTAGGTCATATCGAATATAACCAATCGAAACATATATCGCGAGAATGAAATGCGGTATCACATACACGCATTATTCTCGGTCCTGCACATATCTCATATGCGCTCCTATTTCGTTTCGCTTGAGCCAGGAAACCTCTGTGTAGGACTCTAAAGACTCGTCAATACGCCGGTAGCAGATGATGATCATATCAAGCACCCACAAGCCGCAAGCGGTCTGCTAAACGTAACGGCCACCCGGGTATTGAGCGATCAGAAGATCGACGAGCTAGCCCGCTCACACTCCTGCGAATCCGACCATTAACACATACAGTCAAGTCTCTTCGTCTGATACGTCGCATATCAAGTCTAGGGGTGGTATACGTCAGACCCCAATAATCCGATAAGTCGTGCTGATGTGAGGCTCGTAACGGGTCTAGAAACTACTGGTAACACTTACCAGCAAATCTCTGATCAGCCCTGGCCAGGGACTTCCCTGTTACGGCCAATCGAGCACAGCGCAACATCAACCCCCAATACCGGGAGAGACGAAACCCCTCCTATCGCTCATTGCCTCCATGTGACTCGGGACTGTACCCAAAGACCACCGTTTTGCAAGCCCTCATGGACATGGTAAGGTGGAGATCAAAGCACAGTGGGAATCACACAAGACTCTATGACGATCTCGGGTCTACAGACTAACCTGTACAAGTGTCACCTGAGAACTGCCATCTGACGTGAGGTATAATACCATCTGGGAGTTCTCGGCGAGTCCGTCCAGTGTACCCAGTCTCCACTGAGCACCCGTATACCATCTCTGATGTCAAACACCAATGGATATGGGATCATCCATCGCCCATCACATGGGTCGAGAAGCGTATACGCTAGTCTACACTGGCATATCGATGCCACGTCTCGATACACCCATGACTAGGGACCTTGAAGGATGTACTTATGGACTACCATGTCCCCACTAGTATGATCTGCATCATAGTCCAGGTAGTCAAGTACACATCCTAAGGGCTTTACCAACATGTAACTATAAGACAGTATAAAGAGACTAGTGTACATATTAAGATAAAATGCAACCAGATAGCATACTATCATGTCGAGCAAGAAAGTCATCTATATATATGTCCAAGCATCCAATATAATATACATAATCTGTACAATACTGGCCTCTAGGGCATACATACAACTAACAGCACGACATTGCAACAAATACGGGTTAGTCACTTTTTAGCGTTTGCTAGCGAACTTGCAAAGAATCCTGCAAAGAATAGTATATTGGATGCGTCGGATTTGAGAAGAAGGTGTTAGTAAAGTACGTACCGTTAAGTTTTTGGGTTAGGAAACCATCGTTGAATCAAATCCGGTAAGCTTGAAAAGTTTGCTTACGCGGGTCAAACTACCCGGATCTTTGGCACTGTACTTTGCAATCATCTTAGCCTTGAACGTACACTTTGCTCCCCATAATCGCAGTTCGCAAATCCGCAAAAATCTGCAGACTTGCTCACAAAAATTATCAAAAATAACATATTTTTTTATTTATAAATATATACAAAAAGAATATCAACCCGAATAATAAGAAAGAAAATACGCTACCGTCTTTCCGGTAATGGCGCCATTTGATCGCACGCTTTTGGCGTGTCGGATGTTCAAAGTTCTAAAGTTATAACCGCGATCAGGACGGTGTCGCTATGCAGCTAGCCGGTTGAGTACGGGTCGATCCACAGGGAGATGGTTGTATGTCCGTTCGAGTTTTAGACGAGTCAATGAAGAATCTGTATATCTTTGTTCAAATCTAACCTATGTGTTTTATATGCAAGTATAAAGTTGTTAAGAAAAAGTTACGAAAGTGTAAGCTAAGGAAATCTGCACTCAAAACCTTTAAGCCGAGTCTTGACCAATTGAAGCTAGAGCAATCGGCAACAACGTGGATTAGGAGATTTAAGCATAGTATTCGTGGAATCCGGCTTATTTACCCTTGTCCTTCCGTTCTTGTCTCTTGCTTCGACTCCGGCCAAACCGAACGCAACCGGTCGCGTTTTAGGAATCACCGTTACCTTGGTAGGGTAGGGTGCCTAACGGAGCGCTTGCGTATCGTTTGGGCGGAGTTCAATGGAAAATAACGGGAAAAAGAAAAGAGCAAAGAAACATTAACTTACAATATCGTATTTATTCTTAACAACAATAATTACAACCATTCACAAAACAAACCAAAAAGAGAGAACAAAAAGATAAACAAAGAAAAGAAAAGATTACAAGCAAGTAATTAAAGTGCATGGTAATAAGTTGCAAGTAATAAAAGACAAGAATGAAAAATGCAAGAAAGAGATAAGCAAGAAAGTAACACTAAGAACCATAGAACTCAAGACAAGCCATGGGATCAATAGCCAACTCTTAAACTTGCAAGCTCAATCAAGAGGTTGCAAGATCAAGAGAAGGGTAAAGAACTCATGTGAAATGAAGCACAAAAGAGAGAACAAAATGATATAACCCCTTGAGATCAATGACCAAAGCTTAAACTTGCAAGCTCACTTAAGAGGTTGCAAGATCAAGTTAAGGTAGAGAGCTCAAGGGGGAAGCTAAGTAAAAAAGAATGATACAAAAACCCTCATCTTCATTTAATATCCACTCAATGCTCTCACTACATTTTCATGGAGGAAAGAATGAAGAAGAAGAAGAAGAAGACTAAAAACTAACAAAAATGAGGCATAAGAAATGAACTCGTTTGGCTTGGCAAGAACTAGGGTATTTATAGGCAGGGAACTGGAAACCTAGGGCAATAATCTGGCCCTTAATGAAGTGACCAAACTGCCCACAGAAGACGACACAGAGAGGAGCCTAGATGGCCACGGTTCCGCGGCCTAAGCCTGCTTAGGCCGCGGAACCGCGGCCGTATTGATGATTTGGGTCACAATATTTTGTGGCCTTCCCTGGTTTGTAGTTTTCTGCTGTTTGGTATATGACTTTTCTCATAATCTCTTCACATTTCTTCCAGAATTTTAGTAGATCAAAAGGTGATGTGATATGGATCTTTTGCCATGATTTCCTCGAGCTCCGCGTAGATTTCTTGGATCTTGTGTTGACATTAAGCTTTGTGCATGAAAATGACAATCGATTTGCCATTTTGTCCCTTAAACTGGTGTGTGGCAACATACGGATAGAGAGCGGAGACCCGTGTTTTATCTGTTGTTGGCAGTAATCCGGAATTTGTCGTACTTTTCCATGATATTCACTGTTTAGAGCTGGGACCAGTATCCTGCAATTATGTAGCAAACACTGATTAAAAACACCTGCCTATAAACAAACGAGCGTAAGAATGGGCGGTATAAAATGCAATATTCTGGTATGAACAATTGGTCTCACCCCGGAGAATGATATCCAACATCGATTCCCGAGTCTGATCAAGGTGTTGAATATTTACGAGAATCTGTTTCTCGAATCCGGAGGGTACGGGGTCAGCTTCACAGATTTCATCACCTGCTTTCTTCGCCCGAAAGTCTTGTCAAAACAAGCTGCGAAGTTCGCCAAGCTTAACAATCCTTTTGGTTTTGGCTTGGACAGCCAGCCGACAGCGGAAGTGGATCAAAAGAATTTCTTCCTCCCAGATACCGCGGTCGTCCCCTTTGCAGATCTCGCAGCTTCAGACATTGACGAAGAGGCGTTCTTTTTTGGGTTCCTCAGCTTATGGTTAAGCTGGTTTATGCTCCCAATGCACCCTCGATATATGAGGCCATCCGTCTTCTATCTGGCTCATCGAATGGTTGCCGGGACGCGAGTGGCCGTCAGGATCACTAGGCTGGCTCACTTGTATCATGGCCTCAGCTTAGCGGTAGACACCACTCAGCCGGGGGTATAGCCCGTAAATCTCTCGCTGCACTATTTCACGTCATGGATTGAGCTGCATATGCTCGGCGCTTTTGGAGTCCACAAACCGCCCTGTTTCTATGACAGTTATAATTTCCCTCGGGTTATACTCCTAGTTGAAGCTTCTGCTTTAGATCCGTCACAGCGAGAGGCTCGGGGTCTAGTCCTTCGCCCACGTATGGTCGGGGATGGCATGAACTTCGTCGATAAGGTCTTAACTATCGACAAGGAATCCACTAAAACAGTGCATCCACTGTGCGATACCTTCAAAGACGGGGCTTCTACGTTGAAGGCTCGGGAGATTCTGCATTTGTATTCAATCAGGCCGGGCTTTTTAGTGTTCAGGCAGAACAACTCGGTACTGTTCATGAGGTACAACCCGCACCGTTTCGCTCAACAGTCGAGTTACGACCAGGGTGTCCCGCTTGAGGCATTTTTATCTAAGCCGGTTGCTACGGAAGAGGGTATCCGCAGCGCGCTGCACCATTTCATGCGGCTAAACACCGGGTCCAACTTTTTTATCAGTGAGACGAGCCGCGTTCTGAAAATCTCGAATGCATACGTGGCGTGGTACCAGCATGCGACGGGCGCTGTTATTAGGGAAGAAAGGCGGTTACTGCTTGATCGCAAGGGTGCAGCCCTTGCTGATAATCCATCCGTCCCCTTAAAGCCACGGACCATTGTTCGTCCTTCCTTAAGAGAAGCTGCGGCGGTTGCAGTCCCGTGCGTTTTTCCTGAGAAGCCTCTACCTCGTGTTCCTACAAAAACGGCAGCTGCAGCGTCCTCGGAGCCTGGAGTAGGTACGGAAATCAGGACCCGTCGCCTAAAAATGCCCGTCAAGCGCAAGCTCGTGTCATCAGCCGCCGGCGTTCGCTTACAGAAAAAGAAGAAGTTGCTCTTTTCTGCCGACGCTGTACTCGGCCATGAGCCCTATGCTCCCTACAGCGAAGGCTTGTGTGAGTACGGCACTAACGATGGCTTGTTCGATACACTTACGACTGACACCGATCTACAGGCTGCCCTTCTGGCCTCCGAGCGAATGGCTCGCGAAGAAACGACGCTAATCACCATCGCGAAGTCAGGTATACTTCAGTTGTATTTTTCCGCGTTCATTCCTTCCTTATTATTATGCTTTTACTGATGCCCTTTTCTTCAACAGGTATTTTTGCCGAAGAGGCTCTCGCGGCTTCCATCAAGACTTTCAAAGAGGAAGAGTGGCTCAGCGTTTTTTTGGGCCTTGGTATAATTCGTCTCATTGTGCCTTGATTCCCCTTTTTGTTCGTGCTCCGACCCTCTCCTTTATTTTCTTGTAGGGACTACCTCGACTCAGGTTATTCCGAGTGCAATACCGATCCCGAGCGGTGGTGCAGCGATGCTTCCGGAGCCGGCTATTATGGCCTCAGCTCCTCCAACATTACCGCAGGAAGCTTTACTAAAGCAGCCGATGACAGACGCCGTAACGGCTCCGGAGGCAGAGCTCGATTTAGACGACGGTGTCCCTTTGTCGGAGGTCCTGAGGAGATCATTTCTCACCGCTCAGACCGAAAAGAAGAGTAGGAAGCGAGCGGTGAGGGAACGCGATGCCAGTTTGGCCGTGGGTGCAGGCTTAAGCATCATTCCGCTTCCTGATACTCCTTCGGCGGATGTTCCTTCTGCGTTGTCTACCGCCCGTAGACAGGTCGCGCGCGCAGCTCGGGAAGAAACCGAAAAGCTGCCCCAAGGTAACATAACACTGAGTCTTTTATTAGAACTTGATCTTCAAATTTTGACACATGCATTTTCTTTTAGGGCTGAGTCTTAACGATGGGATGACGGGTGAAAGCCTGGCGGTTACCGTGCCTGAAATTGCTACCCTTTCTCTAGAATCTGGGATCGTCCAGATCGCTGCTCTTTCCCCGTGTGGCTCCCTGGTATCGATGGGCGTCGCCAGCGTCATGATGGCCCTTGTCGAATCAGGGGATGAAGCCACCGGCGCAGAAACTATTCCATTGAAGGAGAGCGAAGAAGCTGCTACACCTGGTGATGCTTCCATCGCGGTTTTGGTTGATGACCCATCAGGTAGGTCTTGAATCACTATTCTCTTTTTATTTCTCAATCCCATTCAGCTTCTTCTGACAATATTTTGTTTGTAGGTGCAGTGAACGCTGAGATTGTGCCATCTGAAGCACCTCCGATCGCCACCATGGTGGTTGTTGTTCCCTCGCCTTCTCCTATGTTCTCCGAAATGCTGGAAGGTATAGGTTTACGTTTTATTTAGTTTAACTATGGGTACCATTCTCCTTGAATTGACAGTATATTGTCGCAAGTTTGCATGAGTCCTTTTTGACCATCTATATCAGGTGCTGAACCCGCATTTCTCCTTCCAGGCGGAAGCCATTCCGCCTCCTGGTACTGGTTAATATATTTTTCGTAATTGTCTCCTTCTTTATTTTATGAATAGCCGTATTGTTACTAATTCTTCCTTGTATTGATCGCAATGTCACGGATCGGAGGAAGGGACGAGAGAATAGCCGCGCCTCCGGCACTCCCAATTTTGCCACCTGCCACAGCCGGTATGGTAGACTCCATCGCTCATGTATTTTCCTTACCTCTGAGCCGACATTTGATCATAATTTGTTTTGCAGCAATCGCATCGGCTCCAGTTCCCTTTGAGTCTCGCATCCCAATGCCGGCAGGGCCCTTTGCTAGACGTCCATCTTCCAGGGGCGCTGCGATTAGCCTGCGAATGTTGAGCGAATTCATCGAGGATCTTGACGCCGAGGCCCTCGTATTCACTTCAGATTTACTGCTGAGCTTAATCCTATGCTGGCGATGCTCGTGAACTTCCATGACGAAGGTGTAGTCGAGTCTTGGGTTAATTACTGCAGAAAGATCGAGGCCTGCCTGTTCCCCGCCGAACACGGAGACGCGACCGCGTAGGTTCGTCTTTCCTGAAATTCGGGGCAGATGCTAATTGGTGCTATCCGTCCACCTCTCCAAAGATGCCAAGTTGATTTATGGCACCATGCATCGAAGGTTTAAACGGATGCAGCTGATGTAGCAGACTTCGTCAGATTCCCTCTCGTTTGAGGGGGTTTTGATTGTGGGGACACTCTTCCCTGCAGGCGCAAGCCCCTGCAGTTAATTACGCTACCGCATCGCGGTAACAACTTTCTCCTTCTCCAGATGGTCACTTCGTGTCGTGGGTGTTTGTTTTGTTTTTGGTTGCCCGTGGATTGTATACGGAGACTAATGTATGTTGTCGCCCGTAGGGAGTGGATTAGTCCAAATCCGTATCTTCTTAGATTTGGGTTTGGGGGTTGGGGTTTAAGGATACGTTAGCCTCATTTGAGACTAAGATCAACTTAAACGTTTGTTAAGGATACGTTAGTCTAATTTTAGACTAAGATCTACTTAACAGTTTGTTAAGGACACGTTAGTCTAATTTTAGACTAAGGTCAACTAAACCATTTATTAAGGATACGTTAGTCTAATTTTAGACTAAGATCTACTTAACAGTTTGTTAAGGACACGTTAGTCTAATTTTAGACTAAGATCTACTTAACAGGATCATTTAGATCTAACAAAAGAGCAATTGGGCTCTATTGTTTTAGTTTAGAGACTTTGCGGTCGATTACCAGTTTAAAGACATGGTGGTCCAAGGTTAAGGACCTCATAGTCCATGGGTTTAAAGGGATTCCACAGTCCGAGGTTAAGGACATCATAGTCTGTGGATTTAAAGGGACCCCACAGTCCGAGGTTAAGGAGATCGTAGTCCATAGGCTTAAAGACCCCACAGTCCGAGGTTAAGGACATCGTAGTCCATGGGCTTAAGGACCCCACAGTCCAGGTTAAAGACGTCATAGTCTATGGAATGTATGGTTGTCGGGACCCGTCACCTCTCTGAAGACGTTGAGGGTTTACGACGACAAATATCAGAGGAGTTCAGAGATGTACCCTTGAACCAATTTTGGTTGGGAGATCTATAGTCCAATTTGGGACTAAAGTCTGTTAAAAGGTTTATGAGCATATGGGCTCAGTTGATATGAGTTGAGGACTTATGGCCAATCTTGGGCTAAGTCCAATAAACATTTTGTTTATTGCTCTGGCTATTGAGCCTTTATTTGGGCTTGGCCCTTTTAATAATGCTAAGCATTGGGTTCTGGCATCTTTTGTCTTGTATTGAATGCATAGCATCCATCAAAACAATATGTGTATTGACAGTGCGCCACGTGGCGCTCCAGGCGCTTTGCGCCAATCAAAGAGCGCATTGCGCTTCTGCCAAGTAGCGTACACGAAGATAACACGTGTCACGCTCAGCGCTAAGCACCAGTTTACTAGCACATTGCGCTTTTAATTTATGAGCGCTTCACGCTAGTTTAATGGCGCACCAGTGAGTGACACGTGGTGCGCTTGGCGCTGAGCGCCAGCCCATGAGCGCAGTGTGCTGTTTCAGAAGCGCAAAGCGCAAGTTGCATACGTGGTTGATACGTGGCGCGTTTTGGCGCTGAGCGCCAGTTCAAGGAGCGCAAAAGCGCAGTTCAAGAGTGCAAGGCACTTTTCAATAGCGCAAAGTGCACTTGATCAAATTTATGATCAGAGAACAAGTTTATGTTCTTTTTAAAGGAGGCTTTGCCTCAAGATTCAAGAACAAAAGTTCTTATTTTGGAAAGGGCTTTGTCTTTGTAGATCAATAATCTGTGAATGAAGTAAATACTTCTTTTATTTTTATGATTAGATCTTTTGATATTTTTATAAGAGATCTTGGTCTTTTGTAGATCTATGATCTTTTAAGAAGA
The DNA here is from genome assembly GCA_030015575.1 of Agapanthus africanus. NCBI lineage: Eukaryota > Viridiplantae > Streptophyta > Magnoliopsida > Asparagales > Amaryllidaceae > Agapanthus > Agapanthus africanus. The sequence continues at coordinate 81,285,066 of JASDDO010000012.1, read as the reverse complement.
TAATTCTTCTGTTTTAATAAGATGATTTCATCTCTTTGTGCAAGAATCATTTTTTTACCTTGAAGAAATGATCTTCTTTCAAGAGCTTGCTCTTTTTTTTTTTTGAGTTTTCTCAAAATTTGTACGGGGGTTTCTCTATATCAGACTTGAAGTCTTGGGGCCTTTATATAGGGCAAGTTGATTTGTTAAATCAGTTAAAGTGATCTTTCTCTGATTGATTTGGGGACGTTTCCCCACCATTGGATCTTTGATCCTAGGGCTTCTGTTTTACAGAAGGCAACCTTCTTGTTTTTAACAAAATTGAGAAAATCTTTCCATAACAGAATTTTAATTTTGATTAATGATTTATCATTATTAGATCTTTCGATCTAACGGTGGGGAATTTTTAATTCCAGCGCTGGCGCACCCATGCTTTGCACGTGGTGCGCTGCTCAGAGCGCAGCGCACTTTGCGCTAGCGCACCTACGTTTGACACGTGGCGCGCCGTGCAACTGCGCTAGCGCACCCGTGTTTGACACGTGGCGTGCAGCGCGCCTAGCTTTAGCGCACTCATGGTGCACTGCCTAGGACGCAGCGCACCTAGCGCTAGCGCATCCGTGTTTGACATGTGGCGTGCAGCGCAGGCGCTGGATCTGAAGCGTTACTTCAATTATTTTGAATTTTGAATTTTAAAACAGAGTTTTGCTCTGATTGGGGGTGCGCTGCCTAGGGCGTAATGCACTTGGCGTTAGCCCATCCGTGTTTGACACGTGGCGCGCAGCGCAGAGCGCTGGATCTGAAGCGTTGCTTCAATTCTTTTGAATTTTGAATTTTAAAACAGAGTTTTGCTCTGATTGGGGGAAACAAATGCCCCCCCCACCGTTGCGCTCACGTGGCACACACGTGTGTGCAGCGGCGGCAGCATCTGAGCACTTGGATCAACTCAGAAGTTGAAGAGGCAGTTCAATGCTTATAAATAAAACCTTTGGTCCCTTAGATGATTATCATCTTCTTTCTTTGAGAATTTTTGTTCAGAGCACAGCTTTTTAAGAACTTCTCAAGAGTAAAAACTCTTTCAGAACTTAGGTAAAGTTTAAAATTTTTAATAAATTAGGGTTTTATCCATTAACAGAGCCTTACTCTTCATAGATCTTTGATCTAAAGAAAACCCATTTAGGGTTTCTTTAATAGAGCTTTTCTCTCATGAACCCATAGATCTAAAGAGATCTTTTCTTGGGTTTCTTAGCCTATGAACAGAGCCTTGCTCTTTAGATTTCTTAATCTTTGATGAAGAACTCTTAAGAGTTTTTTCATGGATCTTGAAGATCCCAGAATTTTTAATTCATAAAAATTAATTGATTTTAATTTTCTTTTTCTGATGGCTTTTTCCATCATCATTACAGAGCCAGGCTCTTTAAGGAATTTTATTCCTTAATAATCAGAGTTTGACAAGTGTCACTCTGTCATAGAGTTTTGCTCTCAAAGGGAGATTTTCTTCTTTTCCCGAGAGATCTCTCATTCAATGAGAATTTTCTTGAGGATTTCCTCATTAATTAACAGTTTCATCCAATGATGAGGCTGTTTTATTAATTATTAATTGATGAATTGTCATCTAGATTTTGTGGGTCCCCCTTTGGTCCCCTTTCCACTGCATTGCAGTATGGTACAAATTTTAAAGTACCGTTAAAATTTAAAATTAAATTATAGTACTGACAGTTGATTTCTGTCCCTCTTTTTTGCAGGCAACATGTCTTTCGATGCCTCGTTTCCGTTCGTCCGTTCAGAGGGAGGATTCCCTAGAGCACCTGTAGACCGGGAAGTCTTAGCTTTGATCAAAGATCATGACCCGGAACATAAGAAACTTCACCTCTGGGGGACGTGGTACAACCAGATTATTAAAGGTCGACAAAGCTTTTCGTGCATAGTACCCTCGGAGCCCATCATGGCGATCCACTACGCCAACTCACCCCCGGTGAACTATGCCGTGGAGATGGTTAACTGGACTTCAGAAGGGCTTCTTCAGCCCGCTATAGCTTCGATACCCATTCAGCTTCCCATGGCTTTAGATACCTTAGGACGACGTATTTGTCAAGGCGAGGCGCGACCGTGGGGGCAACCATATAATATAGGTCTGATTCCTCGTCATCCAACTGGTTATCTACAATGGGCCCGTTACATTCTGTCAGCGAAGAAGTTGCAGTTGTTGAGGCTTGGGTTGTATCCCGCCGTTTATGCTTCTCTCTTCCAGTATCCTACGCTTCCCACCTGGTAGGTTAAGGCATTTCTGGAGCAGTGGAACATTCCTACCCACACCTTCCTTTTGCTGGCCCGAGGAGTATCAATCTCCTTAGAGGAATTTGCAGAAGTTTCTGGCTTACCGGTCATAGGGGAGTATTATGAGGAGCTGCTTCCCATGGAAGAATATGTTTTCGGTGCCAAGCCAGTGATGTCAGGCCTTACTCCGGTGAATGCCGTTCAACACCAATTTCCTAGTTTGATCAAAGTGTTAAATATCTACAAGGGCCTTTTTCTCGAATCTGGGAGCCGCGGGGTTAGTTTCGAGGATTTCATCGCTCGCTTCCTTCACCCAAAAGTCCTCTCGAAGGAGGCCGCTAAATTCGCCACGCTTGACGACCTTTTCGGCTTAGGTTTGGACAACCTGTCAACGACGGAGGTAGATCAGAAGAGTTTCTTCCTTCCCAACTCTCCAGTTGTTCCTTTTGTGGAGATTGCAGTCCTTGGGATTGATGAGAAAATATTCTTCTTGGGATTTCTTGGGCTATGGTTGAGCTAGTTCGCGCTCCCGATGCACCTTCGCCGTATGAGGCTGTCTGTCTTTTATCCGGCTCACCGAATGACTATTGGGGTGAAAGTGGCAGTCGGGGTCGCCGGTTTAGCCCATTTGTATTACGGCCTTGGTCAAGCGGCGGATACCACTGAGCCTAGAGTGCGGCATGTGAACTTCTCGATGCATTACTTCATGTCATGGCTCGAGCTATATGCACTTGGCGTTTTTGGCATTCACAAAAGGCCTTCATTTTATGACTGGTGCAGCTTCCCCCGGATTATGCAATTAGTCGACGCATCAATTGTATATCCGTCACCGCGGGATGCTAGAGGTTTGCTCCTTTGACCCCGCATGGTTGGAGATGGCATGACCTTCACCGATAAGGTTTTAACCATCGGAAAAGAGTCCGCCACAACGGTGCGGTCATTGCAGGACATTTTCAAAGATGGTGCCTCAGTTTTGTAAGCTCGGGAGATCCTCCATTTATATTCTATCAGACCGGGATTCCTTGTGTTTAGGCAAAATGATGCGGCTCTTTTCATGAGATACAATCCGCATCGTTTTGCCCAACAATTGAGCTATAATCAAGCAGTGCCACTGGGGGCTTTCTTGCTAGAACCTACTGCTACTAAAGAGGGAATGCGGAATGCGCTGCATCACTTCATGCGCTTAAATACGGGCTCTCACTTCTTTATCAGCGAGCCGAGTTGCGTCCCGAGGATCCTTAATGTGTACACGGCGTGGTACCAGCATTCGATGGGCGCCGTCATTAAGGAAGAAAGGCGGCTGCTACTCGATCGCAAAAGTGCACCTCTTGTCGGTGATTGTAATTTCCCTTTGAAGCGACGGACCACTGTCCCCCCTCCGCTAAGAGAGGTCGCTGCAGTTGAGCCTCCATATGTGCTAAGCCCTATGCGCGGGTTGCCCCGTGCTCCTGTGGAGACGGTGGATGCACCATCGGTGCCCTGTGTTCCCGCGGAGACGGTAAATGTAGCTTCTCCCAAATCTGGCATGGGCTCAGACATCGGGGCTTGCCGTCCCAAAGTGTCCACCAAACGCAAGCTGGTTCTGGCTACGACCGGAGCTCGCTCACAGAGGAAGAAGAAGAAATCGATCCTTTCAGTCGACGTTGTACTTGGCTAGGAGCCTCACGCTCTTTATGGCGAGAGTTTGAGCGAGTATGGGACAAACGAAGGCTTATTCATGCCGCCGGATGATACTGATCTGGCGGCTTCCATTGCAGCCTCTGAGCAATTGGCAAGCTATGAAGAGGGACTGGCCATCCTCGCGCGATCAGGTAGCCATTAATTGTATCTTTCGTCATTACATCATATTTCTATCATCATGTTTTGACTGACACTTTTCCTTCTTTAACAGGCATTTCCACTGAAGAAGCTCTCGCAGCTTCTCTCAAGACTTTTGATGAAGAGGAAGGACTTCGAGCATCCTTAGGCATCAGTATGCTTCGGTTTATCGTGTCTCCGCTCCCGTATTTTTATAGGTGATCTGACCCCGCTTTATCTTGTCATAGGGACTACAATACCGATCCCGCAAGCTAATGCGGAGATTCTTCCCGGGCCAGCCGCCGGAGTCCCGGCCTCTTCGGTACTGCCGAAAGAGGCCATACTCAAACGACTGATGACGGAAGCCCTGATGGCTCCAGAGGTAACCCTTGGTGCGGACGATGACGTCCTGTTGATGGAGGCGTCTAGAAGGTCCGCTTTGACGGCTCGGGCGGAAAGGAAGTGCCGAATGCACGCGGTAAGGGAGCGTAGTGCTGCCTTAGCCACGGGTGCGGGTTCGAGCACCGCTACCCCTGCCCCTACTCCTTCGAAGGAATCCCCGGCTGCCTTGTCCACCGCCTATAGACGGGCAGCGCGTGCGGCTCGGGAAGCAAACGGCAGATCAACTCAAGGTAATGTGACATGGGGTTCTGTTGTCAAAGTTATAACTACCAATTCTCATATATCTTATTTTGTAGGGCAAAGTTTTACCGAAGAAGTGGCGGCGACCACTGAGCCTGGGGTAGCGGTAGAGGAGGTAGCCGTGATTGCCGAACCCGAGGCGGTGGTAGGCGAAATGGCTGCGATCGCCGAGCTCGAGGTAGCGGCGGGTGAGACAGTCACGATCGTCGAGCCTGAGATGGTGGTAGGTGAGATGACCACCATTGCTGAGCCTGAGGTGGCGGTGGGTGAGATGGCTACGGCTGCCGAGCCTGAGGTGACGATAGGTGAGACTGGTATAGCTTCCGAGCCCGAAGTAGCCACTCTTTCGCAAGAGTCGGGCACTGCCCCGATCGTCGCTTTTTCCGCCTGTAGCACTTTGCCATCTCCTGGCTTCGCAAGCGTTACGACGGCTCTTGTAGAGTCAGGGGATGAGGTGACGGGAGGTGAGACCATCCCGATGGAAGAGGATGAAGCAGTTGCTGTATCAAGTGACGCTCTCGTCGCGGTTCCGACTGGCGACTCATCAGGTAGATTTTGGGTCATTGCTTTTCTTTTTATTCTACAATCCTTCTCGATTTTTCCTGAAAGTATTTATCTTGTTTCTAATGCAGGTGTGGCAAGCGTTGAGGTTGCGCTACCCGAGGTAGCGCCATCAGCTACCGCTTTGACGGTGACACCTCCTCTACCCTCTCTCGTACCTTCTCAGATGTTGGAAAGTGCGGATTCGTGACCCATCAGTCTTATTTTTTAGGCTGTATAACTTATGTATTGACGTTGCATTACTGCGTCCTTGCAGGAGTCCTTTTTGACCACCTGTATCAGGTGCTGCACCCACACTTCTCCTTCCTGTCAGAGATTAGTTCGCCTGGTGGTGTCGGTGAGTATCTTTTCTAAACGACGTCTTTTCTTTAACGGGCAATCACATTATTGCTAATCCCTCTTTGTTTTGCTTGTATCCTTACAAATCGAAGGCGGAGACAAGGATATCGTTGCGCCACCAGTACTCCCAGCTCTGCCCCCTATTGCAGCCGGTATAGTAGACTCTATTTTTTTTGTGTATTTTCTTTATTTCCTGAACCGACATCTGACTATGATTTATTTTGCAGCAATCACATTGACTCCAGCCCCGTTCGAGTCTCACATTATGATGCCGGCAGGGCCCTTTTCCAAACGTCCATCCTCGAAAGGCGCCGCGAATAGTCTGGGCATGCTGAGCGACTACATTGAGGAGCTCGAAGTGGAGACTGCCACATCTGCTGCGGATTTTGCCGCGAAGGTTAACCCTATGCTGGCGACGCTCATGAACTTTCATGGTGAGGGAGTCGTTGAGTCTTGGGGTAATCGCTGTAGGGAAATTGAGGCTTGCCTGCACGAGCTTGAGCTTAGGCGTCCTGCACCTGAGGTTCTGGCTGTGAGCACTCAACGGGTTGCATGGATCGAGCAGAGTACTTCTTACTTCCGCCATCTTGAACAGGAAGTAGCTTTAAAGCAAAAGGAATGTAAAGAAACTTCAAGTGAATCTGCTCGACTGCATGCTCAGGTTGATGCGAATGCTGCCCAGTTGAAAGTTATCTTCGAAGGCCTTCTGCGATACATTTCTGACGGGTTAACACTAAGGCAGAAGCTCGATGTCGTCGAGTGGGATGCACAAAATTGGGAAGCAGCTCAGCGGGTCGTCGAGGAACAACTTTCGTCTTACTTGCAGCAGCGAGCCCAGGTCGAAGCAGAGTTGGCCGCGACAGCTGATCAAGAAGAGGGGCTGAGGGAAGTGCGCGAGCGGCTGATCGAATTATTGAAAGCGCTTCCCTCTCAATAATTTTTTTTGTATCATTTGTAATTTTGAATAAAATGTATTCATTCCTTTATTCTTTCATATGATGTATTTTGTACCCAATTGAATTCATGAATAAAAGATACATTTCCTTCGCAATGTCTTGTGTCATCTTTCTGCTTTCTTCTTTCTTTTGTTATCAGCATGTCACCTTAGCAAACATAGCCGGCAGATGATAGGGTGAGCATCTTGTTTTTGGCTTCTTCGAGAGGTAGTGATGGCTTAGGAAGCAGGTTCAGGTCTGCTGCCTAAGACTTTTCAATTTTATGAGCCGTAAGGGTCTCATAAAAACTTTTCTCCTTATGAGTCATGAGGATCTCGTAGTGTATTTTTTCCTTAGGAATCATGAGGATTCCTAAGTGCGTTTTCCCTTATAAGTCATAAGGATCTTATAAGAGAGTTTTCTTCCCTACGAATCGAGAGGACCCGTAAGTGTTTAATGGGATTGACATGTAGATGACGTATTTCCGAAACGGGGTCATGTGGATGACGTATTTCCGAGATGGGGTCATATGAATGATGTATTTCCGAATGGGGTCATATGGATGGCGTATTTCCGAGCGGGGTCATGTGGATGACGTATTTCCGAACGGGGTCATGTGGATGATGTATTTTCGAGACGGGGTCATATGGATGACGTATTTCCAGACGGGGTCATGCGGATGACGTATTTCCGAACGGGGTCATGTGGATAACGTATTTCCGAGACGGGGTCATGTAGATGACGTATTTCCGCGACGGGGCCATTTGGATGACGTATTTCCGAGACGGGGTCATGTAGATGACGTATTTCCGTGACAGGGTCATTTGGATGACGTATTGTAGATGACGTATTTCCGCGACGGGGTCATTTGGATGATGTATTTCCGAGACGGGGTCATATAGATGATGTATTTCTGAGTCGGGGTCATTTGGATGGCATATTTCCGCGACGGGGTTATTTGGATGACGTATTTCCGCGACAGGGTCATTGGATGACGTGTTTCCACAACGGGGTCATGTGGATGACGTATTTCCGAGACAGGGTCATGTAGATGACGTATTTCCGCGACGAGGTCATTTGGATGACATATTTCCGAGACTGGGTCATGTAGATGACGTATTTCCGCGACGGGGCCATTTGGATGACGTATTGTAGATGACGTATCTTCGTGACGGGGTCATTTGGATGACGTATTTCCGAGACGGGGTCATGTAGATGACGTATTTCCGAGACGGGGTCATGTGGATGATATATTTCCGAGACGGGGTCATGTGGATGACGTATTTCCGAGACGGGGTCATGTGGATGACATAACATCTGTTGTAATGAGACGAATATTGAAGTGGTCTCTAGGTTGTCTGGGAACCATCGAGATTTGGAGTAGGGGGTTTGCCGTAGATCCAAGGTTGATTGCAGCGTCTGAATCCTGTTGAAATAGGGAGGAAAGCTGTTGATGATCTCTAGGCCATCCCTGAACCGTCGAGATTTGGCTTCGTTTTCTGATGGAGCCTGGTGGTAAGGTATGATTCTCTCTTTGTTTCCATCCCTGGATTGTATACAGGGATTGATGTGATATCACCCGTAGGGCATAAATTTCATCATTTTTTTTCTTTCCGCGATGCTCTATCATTTCAGCTTTTATATCGCGAAGGTTGCAATTGCCCAATCATTTCGGCTATTTTTCGCGGCGCCCAATCATTTCGGCTATTTGGTTTATTTTTACTCGCTGCTTTTTATTACGAGTTGCCCAATCATTTCAGCTATTTTGCATGCATACATTTTTACCTGCTGATTTTGTTGCAAATTACCCCATCATTTCGGCTATTTCGTATGCATGTGTGGCTCGCTGGCTTTTTGCTGCAAGCTTGGAATTAGACACCGATTTCGGCATCAGGACCGCTATAACTGGAATATTGCCATAAGCGAATCATCATTTGCCTCTGTCGATGTCGAACAAAAGTGGCTTAGCAAACAGGGTTAAGATCCTGTCGACTAAGGCTTTTGACTTCATGAGCCGTAAAGGTCTCATGAAGGTATTTCTTCCTACGAGTCGTGAGGATCACGTAGGTGCTTTTTCTCCTCAGGAATCGTGAGGATTCCTAAGTGTGTGTTCTCTTATAAGTCGTAAGGATCTTACAAGAGTGTTTTCTCCTTATAAGTCGAGAGAACTTACAAGGGTTGTTCACGGTGTAGACACATCCCTAGTCACGGATGGGACTTTGTTAGGGAAATGTTTATTCGCGCCCGTGGATTGTATACAAGGGTCACCATTGAGCCGCTTGTAGGGCAGTGTTGGAGGTTGTGGTGGTTGCTTAAGAACAGGTTTAGATCCCTGTAGCTTAAGACTTTCAAATCTTATGAGCCTTGAGGGTCCCATAAGGGGGTTCTCCTTACGAGTCGTGAGGATCTCGCAAGTGTAATTTCTCCTTAGGAATCGTAGGGATCCCTAAGTGTGTTGCTCTCTTGTGAGTCGTAAGGATCTCACGCAGGTAGTTTCTCCCGACAAGGTCGAGATGACCTTGCAAGTTTTTTTTTTTTTGTTTTTTTAACGAGATTGCACCTTTTCGGGTTTTCACAAAACTCGCCGGCAGCCCTGTTGTTTTTACTCACGGAGCCCTTTCGGGTTTTCATTCGTGCCCATTTTGCTTATGGGCATACCGTTTTCTTTTTCCTCTTTTGTTTATTCTAACGAGATTGCGCCCTGTCGGGTTTTCACAAAACTCGCCGGCATCCCTGCTGTTTTTACTCACGGAGCCCTTTCGGGTTTTCATCTGTGCCCATCTCGCTTGTGGACGTACCGTTTTTTTTACCACGTCAGCCTGAAGATACCGTGGGTTGGTAGTAGTTTAACGACGTTTTGGTCATATCGTACGATTACGCAGCTAGATTTTTCCGCAAATCTCCGCATGTTTTGTGTCGGAGGTGGACTCCTTGAAGAGAGGGCTGAGGGCGATTTCTTTGTCAGAGTCGCTTCCAAAGGAGACAACTTGCGATCCTTTGGTGTCGGCTATGCGACAGTTGCCAGCAGCTCTTTCATGCTCATCCGTCGTGCTTTTCTGTTCTCGACGAGCCTTGCGCTTCACTCGTTGAACGTGTCGTCGATGGGCAACATATTCCTGCCACAAGTTTTTAAAGGCTATGCACTCCTCGGTAGGGTATGCGATCTTCTGATGGTATAGGCAGAACTTAGGATGTATGTCCGCTTCATCAAGACGTATATTGCCAGGGGAATTTTCTTCGAAAGAAGGAAACTTCATTCCTATTGCTAGGGCCCTAGCGAATCGTTTCCTTACTTTAAGCTTGCTTTTGCTGGTGATAGGGATGCTTTTCTCCAATTGGGGTATCTCAACCTTTTCCTCCAGTCTTCGGCATTTGGCCTTTTCGAATATCGCCAGTTCACGCTCTCGATTGGCTTTGCTTTTCTAACGGGCTTCGTTCAGTAGCAAGTCGATCGTCTCGTCAGACGGTTCCAAGGGTTTTGGCTTCGGATTTGCCCCCAGTTTCTCGGTGCAAGGAGCTTCCTCATTGTCTATTGACGAGTGAGAGATCACATGGCAGGTTGCTACGTAGTCTTCAGATTCACTTGACGAGTCTTCTCCATCATCTTCATCTTCAAGGACGTGGCTGAGAAACTCTTGAAGTGTGACTGGGGTCCGCGCCTTCTGGTTATACTCTTCCAGCGCGTCAATCTGTTTTTGCAGGTCTGTACGCATGTTATCAAGCTTCACGGGCTTTTGGGTCTTCTTCTTCTTCTTCGAAGACTTTGATGGCTGGGTGTGAGCACTTTGACTATCACCACCAATTTTTGGAGTTGGGTGCGGCTTCAGCATTCCCTAGACGATCTTGGGTTCCAGTGAATTCTTCCACCTGATCGCCGGACATGTTTGGAGATCCTTCAGCATTCTTTTCGTCTTTGCCGAAAGAACAACTTCCCATGGGGCTTCCTTTATAAATGAGCACGATGCCCCCGACATGTCCACCTTTTTAGGGGCATGAGGTTGTGGCGGGTTCACCTTGCAGTTTTCCGATAACACGAACTTGCATTGTTGCTATTGGTCCTCAATCCAGTTTTGAAGACATAACAGTCTTCGATCAGATGGCCCAATACTCGGTGGTAGGGGCAGTAATTGGGATCGTTGACGTCGTTTGGCTGCAACGGATGTTTTGGATCTGGCAGATTGATGAGTTTGTTGCGCACTGCCAGCTCGAACAGTCTTCTCGTTTTATCTTTGGGAAATGAGTAAGGACGTCCTAGTCTCTCCTCGAGGGATGGGCGTGGACGCATATTGTTTTAGCGAGCAGCCGGCTTTAATTTCCCCTTTTCTTTCCAAGGATCCATCTTTGAAGGAGATGGTCTATGACCCATCTGATCCATTTGGGACAACTTATCAATCAAGGCCTGAAAGGTAGTTGGCTTGAAGAACATCATGAACTGGGAGATGGTTGCTTGAGGTCAAGAGTGCCCACGAACATGCCTACCGCCGGCGCTTCTTCGATGCGCTGTTCGCATTTCGACCACAGATTCCGCCATCGTATTGCGTATTGAACCCATGTTTCGCCTGGCCTTACCTTGGCGTTGATCAATACGGTGATCGGGGTGCGCTCGCTGGCGCTTGCAAATCTTTGTGTAAACAGCAGCTCCATCTCCGCAAATGTTTTGACAGAGTCGTTAGACAGCTCCGAATACCATTCGAAGGCCGTTTCTGCTAAGTTGCCGACGAATTGGCAAAGCAACAGTTTGTCGTCGCCTCCAGTGTTGCTGCATAAGGCCCTGAATTGAGCGACATGCTGATGTGGATTCCCTGTCCCTTTATATACATGGAACTTAGGGATCGTATATCCCAGCGGGTAACTTATTTGATCATACCAGCCTGGATATGGTCGCCCAGTTTTAACGACTTGGCCAGCCGCTTTGTTCGCTCGGTGAGCTCATATTTGTTGAGCTATATAATCATCGAGCGTGGTTTTGGGATGGTTTTCTCTTTGGCTGCTGAAAGAGCCGGAGGAGGGTTCAATGTCTCCCCTCTGTCGTCTTCAATGATGATCGGAGGGTCTTCAGCTGGAGGATCCGGCTGTAACATCATCCCGACCATGTCTTGGAAGAGAAGCGCCATTCGTTTTATATTGGATGCTTGTTCTGTAGCCTCTTTTTCTTTCCTCTCGAGCATTCTTCGGAGGAACTCAGTGTCAGTTTCTTGTTCCTGACGCTGCTCCGAGGTCTCTAGAGTTTCTTTCGGCCCAGTGAGTGCAACCATTGCAGTCAGTATCTCTTGAAGATTTTGTTGGTGCTCCTGGGCTTTTGTCACAGATCGGGTGAGCGGTCGGTGACCCGTAGAAGCGCGGCTTTCCTCTTTTCCGGAAGCCATATAAATAGTATGCACCATTATGTTCCCAGACTTGGGGCGTTTGGGCTTAGCGTCTTTGTGATCTGCCGTAGTCACAAGGGCTTTCTCTGGCCTCCTTTTCTTTTGAGCAGTTGACGTTGAGGGGGCCGTTGCAGCGGGCACCCAAGTGGTTGTCGTCCTTTGTGGCTTTCCAGGATGGTTCTCCTCCTGCTGAACCCTCAGCTTCTTCTGTCAGCGGAAATAGTCCTGATCGATCACCGACTCTTGGACCCGTTGCCAGACTTTGTAAACTTTGGAAGAAAGCCGCTAAGAGGGCTGATCCGGCTTTATTCCTGTAATATTCTCCACGGGTGGAGGAGATCTTTTCAGTACGGCGGTAGGAGAGTTCTTGCGCACCTTGTTTAGCAATTCAAAGCTGTTCCTGGTTGGAACAACAGCATTGACTTCCACCGTTGGGGTTGGTGGAGTTAGCCTAGAGGGGGAGTTGCCCCCAGCCTTCCTTACTCGGCGCCAGTGGTGACGTCGAGCTTGTCGAGCCGATGGTGTTGGTTCGGTGATGGGGATGGCTTTATCTTGCCCCTGTTCAGGTGAGGTGTTGCTAGCACTAGCCTCTTGAAGACCGAGTTCCGTCCAGCAGCAGTGTCTAGCCTGTCAAATACAGACTTTTGAGCAGGAGCGGGAGTGGGAGCTGGAACAGTCAGTCTTGCAAAGACCGACCCTTTGGCAGGAGAAGCTGCCTTGACGGCTTCAGGAGCAGGGATGGCTATCCTCTTCGGAATAACCTGTTCTGAAATTGCAGGCTTCATCATAGGCCCACATGAACTTTGGCCCAATCTGGCGAAGACCGAGGCGCTGGAGCTGGACGACCCGTTAAGAGGGGCCGCGGTAGTTGTAAGCCGATCAAAGACCGACTTCTTGGGAGTTTCTTGTGTTGGTATGGGAGCGCTGAAGCTCGTTGGCAGGAGCATAGTCCCGAAAAACAATCCAGTGGTGGCCTGAGTGACCTGTTCTACCGGCATCGTGAACAGGGAGGCCGCTTAAGGCCCATAAACTATGCCTCCAGATGAGGTGAAACGCGAGTTGCAATTGCAGTTGGAACACTTCGCGAAAGTAGACGCCATCGATGTTTCGTTTTCTGCGCCAAGCAAGAAACCAAATCTTAGTACCTCGAACCCAAGGGCAACCATAAACAAACCGCGATTCGTTCGCGAACGCGACACACGATGTGTGGAGTGGAAAGAGAAAAAGGTCCCACCGGGCGTGCCAAAATCTGTTCCCCGCCGAACACGGAGACGCGACCGCGTAGGTTCGTCTTGCCTGAAATTCGGGGCAGATGCTAATTGGTGCTATCCGTCCACTTCTCCGAAGATGCCAAGTTGATTTATGGCACCATGCATCGAAGGTTTAAACGGATGCGGCCGATGTAGCAGACTTCGTTAGATTCCCCCTCGTTTGAAGGGTTTTTGATTGTGGGGACGCTCTTCCCTGCAGGCACAAGGCCCTGCAGTTAATTACGCTACCGCATCACGGTAACAATTTTCTCCTTCTCCAGATGGTCACTTCGTGTCGTGGGTGTTTGTTTTGTTTTTGGTTGCCCGTGGATTGTATACGGAGACTAATGTATGTTGCCGCCCGTAGGGCGTGGATTAGTCCAAATTCGTATCTTCTTAGATTTGGGTTTGGGGGTTGGGGTTTAAGGATACGTTAGCCTCATTTGAGACTAAGATCAACTTAAACGTTTGTTAAGGATACGTTAGTCTAATTTTAGAGTAAGATCTACTTAACAGTTTGTTAAGGACACGTTAGTCTAATTTTAGACTAAGGTCAACTGAACCATTTGTTAAGGATACGTTAGTCTAATTTTAGACTAAGATCTACTTAACAGTTTGTTAAGGACACGTTAGTCTAATTTTAGACTAAGGTCAACTTAACCATTTTTTAAGAATACGTTAGTCTAATTGTAGACTAAGATCTACTTAACAGGATCATTTAGATCCAACAAAAGAGCATTTATGCTCTATTATTTTAGTTTAGAGACTTTGCGGTCGATTACCAGTTTAAGGACATGGTGGTCCAAGGTTAAGGATCTCATAGTCCATGGGTTTAAAGGGACCCCACAGTCCGAGGTTAAGGACATCATAGTCCGTGGGTTTAAAGGGACCCCACAGTCCGAGGTTAAGGAGATCGTAGTCCATGGGCTTAAGGACCCCACAGTCCGAGGTTAAGAACATCGTAGTCCATGGGCTTAAGGACCCCACAGTCCAGGTTAAAGACGTCCTAGTCTATGGAATGTATGGTTGTCGGGACCCGTCACCTCTCTGAAGACGTTGAGAGATTACAACGACAAATATCAGAGGAGTTCAGAGATGTACCCTGGAACCAATTTTGGTTGGGAGATCTATAGTCCAATTTGGGACTAAAGTCTGTTAAAAGGTTTATGAGCATATGGGCTCAGTTGATATGAGTTGAGGACTTATGGCCAATCTTGGGCTAAGTCCAATAAACATTTTGTTTATGCTCTGGCTATTGAGCCTTTATTTGGGCTTGGCCCTTTTAATAATGCTAAGCATTGGGTTCTGACATCTTTTGTCTTGTATTGAATGCATAGCATTCATCAGAACAATGTGTGTTCTGACAGTGCGCCATATGGCACGCCAGGCGCTTTGCGCCAATCAAAGAGTGCATTGCGCTTCTACCAAGTAGCGCACACGAAGATGACACGCGCTCAGCGCTAAGCGCCAGTTTACTAGCGCATTGCGATTTCAATTTATGAGCGCTTCGTGCTAGTTTATGTTGGAGATAGTGCCCTCAGAGTCAATTATTGGATCACAGGCACGTGATTGCAATGATTGAAGGGAGGACCTGTCCCAATAGGACAGTCTTACTCAAGATGATAGTATACTATCTGGTTTATCTTTATCATCGTGTACTGCTTTAGGTGACCTTATGAGTCGCTATTACACGTTGATAGAGCCCCTAGGATTCTTGCTTGACTACCAGCAGTATGAGGGCGATCATATACGTGAGAGCTGGAATCTATAAGCAAATCCTTAAAAGGTCCCTTGTCGTGGGAGTTTCGAGACAGGGCATCGATTCTCCAGAGTAGACTAGTGTATACAGTCGAGACCCCGACGAGGGGCGGTGGCCGGTCTCACAAGCCACTGGTGTCAGTTGGTTCACCTAAGATGTATACAGGTACTCATTGGGTTATGAGTACACCGGACAGGACTCGCCGGGAACCTGCTAGTTGGGATTATACCAGACGTCAGATAGCAGTTCCCTGGTGACATGCGTACAGGTTAGTTCATCGACCTGAGATCGTCATTTGTCTCATGTGAGTTCCCACTGTGCTTTGATTACTACCCTACCACGGCTCAAAGGAGTCGTGCAAACAGGTTTTAGTTGGGTACAGTCCCGAGCCACATGGAGGCAGTGAGCGGATCTGCAGGGGTTCGTCTCTCCCGGTATTGGGGGTGAGGTCGCGCTGTGTCGAGGAGAGCCAGAACATGAAAAGTCCTTGGCCAAGGCAGGAGATTTGCTGGTAGGTATTCCAGTAGTATCTCAGGGTGTTCTGGGCTGCACTCCGACACGACTTGTACCGCTATTGGGGGTCTGACTTTTACCAACCCCCTAGGCCCGCCATGCGATGCTCATAGACGAACGGACCGGACTGTACGGATATTGTCACTGACAGGCTCAGTAGGGTGTCAGGATGAGTTCGCTCATCGACATCCCTTTTGGTCAATACCTGGTAGCCCGTCGCGTATTGGCTTATACCTCTGACTTGCTAGTGGTTAAATCCGCAACCAAGGTATTGACGAGTCTTTAGAGTCCACCACACATACAGTTACTCAAGTTTCGGGCGAAACGCTGTAGAGGCCGTATGGAGATATGGCAGGGTTCGATCAGATACGTGCGGTATTGCACGGATCATGATCAGACGGTTTTTACTAGCGGACTTTGGCTTAAGACGGATCCTAGTATTAGATAGTGTAGTTTTGTCTCTTTGCATTTGTGTTCAGTAGGAATACAAATGCGGGCATGTATTTGCAGTTGCGGGGTTTTCCTGTAATTTATTACGGGATCGGTTTTCTGGAGTTGCCAGTTTGCATTCCGTTCCGGCCGATTTTCTTTCATTCCTTCACGGCTGGACTTTCTGTTGGAGGGGGTTAATTGCAAGTTTGCAATTAACTTTTTTGATGAGGGGTTTCATGCATATATGTGGCTTCCTCATCATAAGATTCCTTTTGAATCAATCACTTGCATTTATTGGATGGGTATTGTTTTGGATATGGATTAGATATTGTTGTTACCATTATTCTTATTGTTTTTTTTCTTTTTCTCCTTTGAAAAATCAATCATCTTTTTCCACCCACATACGGAGGGCCGACCACTGTTTGAAAAAGGTTGGGAAATTGATTTGATCAATTTTCTTTTTGTTTATCATTTCTTTCATGCTTGAGATTCTTTTTCCACCTTGATTAGTGGCCGGCCACATTTTTGGTGAGAGGCTGATTTGATTAGAGAGAGAGAGAAGTCCTAGCTAATTGAGATGGAGCCTTTTTTTTTCACAGCAAGATAGAATAGCATGCTCCTATTTTCCAGCAAGCCTTGATCCATGAAAATTCTTGTGCACAAATTCCTCCATAAATGGCAACCTCACAAACCCCAAAGAGACATGGCTATTACACTATTCTACAGCATCCCTTGGACGCGTCGGCTAGCCAACTTCGCGCCCGGGTTGCCTCTGTCCAGAGGTGGGAGCCCGTAAAAGATTCCGGCTGCGTGGTGCCCTTTCTGACGACGAGGAGATGAACGAAGTTTCCGCGGGAGATCGGAGTGGAGACGAAGACCGAAGGACACGGATCGCTTGGTATAACTCTCTACCCGTATTTTACTTTGCTAGTTGCTAGGTTAATGGCCCGATCCGGGTGAAAAGTGCGCGGTGGTGCCGGTTCAATAGTTTTTGAAAGTTTTTGTTTCCGCGTTTCCGGCGTCGGATCGACGGCCGGGGCGCCGCCGCGGACTTACATTGGTATCAGAGCCACGCCGTTAACCTACCTAGCTTGCTTTAGTATGTTTAAAACCTGATCGAACAAAAATCGCAAAAACCGTATTTCTAGTGCATGTGTTCTCTGTTGAAATTTTTCCAGCTCCAAAAATTTTTCAGGTCGTTGCAGAAACATGTACTGAGAATTCTAAGAACACTGGAAAAATTTGGTAACCTGATACGTCCATAAGACCGCGGAACCGCGGCCAGACCTATGCTTGGGCCGCGGTTCCGCCGCGCTTTTGACTCCTCATTTGACCAGATTTTTTCAGAGTGCTCCAGAGTTCAGAATGGGGGTTTTGGGATATTCTTTTTGGGCCCAGATTTTCTGTAAGTGCTACAGTACTCCTTGGGGCCCACTTTGATAAACTTGTTCGATCGGATATTTTAAACATGCTAATTCACAGTATTTACATTATATCTGCGACCGTGAATGTCATTTGATCGGTAAATCCAGTCTATCTGCTATAGCCCTTTTAGACGGATTTGCGAACGTGACATTCACGTTGATGTTCTGTGTTTTGCTGTGTTGTTGCGGATCGGTCGTGGGGATAGCCTGGATGCAATGTTAGTACAGTTTTGCTTTATATGTACATTTGATATTGCGGGGCGAGCGTCCGACCTGTGGACTGCCGTCACTGCCTGTTTGTATTATTCTTTTGGGGCACGACCAGGTTGCGGTCGATGTACCCGTTGTATGTATATTTTACTTTCTGTACTAGGATTACCCCGCGGAGGGGTGCACGGATAGCCGGGTTCTAGAGGGCAACGAGCCCGCATCTCATGGCTTTGAGACGGAGGGGGCTTTACTCTAGAATTAGGGGGCTATTCGCCGTACTCGTAGGGGGTACAGGTTGGCCCAAGGAGGGGTGCCCAAGTTACCGGATTCCGTGAAGTGCTGGGTGGTCCATTCACGTTGCTGAAGGGGGCTGCTCGCTTCAGGTTTTGGTGGGTAACTTGCCGCGCCCGTAGGGGTCTAGGATTTCATTGCACAGGCTATCCACACGACCAGGGGAACGTCGGGTTTCAGTAGCGGCTCTGTGAAACCCGGAGATCCCAGATATCTGTATTGATCTGTGCTGCTATACATTTCTGTGTTGTTGCATTTTATCACGCCTTGAGCGAAAATTATATATTATATATATACTAGTAGATGTTGTATATGTTTTGCATCCGCGCTAGTCCAGTCCCCGCTCTGTCGTTAGTTAGCTAACCTAACGGGTGATGACGGGACCCAGTGGCGAATGCGGATGGCATATACGTACGTCATTATTTTCGTTCTTTTTGGTGTGATCAATTGATGGGACTGCGTTGATTCGGATCAATGCAAGATAAACAAACCTTATTGATGTTGTTGGAACATTTTTCAAAAAGCTGTTATTGCAAGGGCGTTCTCTTTTGTTTTGCATCGTGGTATTCAGTTGGAATATCCTGCTCCTCAGTCGACGAGACAAGGGCCGAGATCCCTTCACCGGGAGTGACCCCTTGGACAAAAAGTTTGCGTCAGGGCAATAACTTCACTATAGCCGATTACTTTTGCTTTGCATCGTGGTATTCAGTTGGAATATCCTGCACCTCATTCTACGGGGAAAGAGCCGAGATCCCTTCACCGGGAGTGACTTCTTTAGCGAAGGTTTTCGTTACTATATTTTTCTAAAAAGCTATCCGTTCCTTCAACGATATCAAGTTCATTACGTTAAAGGTTTTCGCCAGAAACCATTCGTAGCCCTCCTTCATTTCATATGGATAGTCAATAGTATTCAAGCTGTGTATGTTGGCCAAAGTCAAGGCACGGTGTTTGGTAGCTGTTGGGTATTCATATGCAGTATAGATAGATGCGTTGGTTTGGGACAGTCGTACTGCCATTTTGGCCAAAGTCAAGGGTAGGTACTGGTGGGTTCAAATTAACCTGGATAATGACGGATAGAACTTGACATGTGACTTATGATATGTTGGCCAAAGTCAAGGGCATAAGAGCATGGGGCAAAAATCCACATCGGGAGTTTCAAAAGAACTGAAACTTGCCAGATATGCGCATACCTTCTGGAGTGTGATAGCGTGAGCGGATTCCGTCACGTTATCATGCGATGAGAGTTGGATCCCGATTCACACTGATGAGTTGGTTTACTCCTCGGGTTATCCCGGCTAATTCTTCTTTCAGGTTTGGGGAAGAATTTGACGTTACAGTGGGAAGTTTCCAGATTAGATAAAGTGATAACCATTCTGATCTAGGTTAGAGTGCACGCTGAGTGTTTCTTTTCTCTCTCTCTCTTTGGCAGCGACCTTTGACCCGACCCTAGACTATGACTCAGTGACCAAGTTGACCGAACCTTCTTAACACTGGCTTTTGGATTGTCAGAGTTGCAGACCTCATTGCCACTCCTACTTTTACCCTTTTCTCCGGGACACCCCGTGTTACTACGAACGTCCACTTCCATTGGACAAAACCATCGTATGGTTATATACGAACTCGAAGGAATTCGAGGATGGTTTCTGGTTCTGGAGAAAACGAATAGGACTATTCAGTTGTCTTTTCTTTTCACCTTCTCTCAGGTTGCGAGTACTCCTTGGTTTAGGAGTAGTACACCTATTACGCAAATTGGATAGTCTTCTTCCAAACCTTAGGCTGGTGCCGAACGGTGGGGAATGAAGAAAACCAATTAGCCTAAACGGTGTACAGAAGGTATTAAGTTAAGACAAAGCAATGGATTAGTAAGAGGGCAAAGTAAATTGCGACTACTATTCACGACCAAACCAAGTATTTCTTCGCCAATCCTAAATCACCTTTGTATTTCTCCAGGACATTCCGTATCACTACGAAGATCCCAATTTATTGGATAATCCATCGTATGGTTATATACGAACTCGAAAGGAACTTGTTCCAGTTCGGGGATGGATCCTGGTTCAGGAGAAATAGGAATAAAGTACATTCAGGTGTCTTTTATCTTCACCTTCTCTCGCATTGCGAGTGTTCCTAGGACTAGGACAGTACACCCATTATGCTTATTGGATAGTCTTCTTCCAAACCATAGGCTGGTGCCGAACGGTAGGGAAGGAAGAAATCCATTTGGCCTAAAGGGGTGTACAGAAGATAATGACTAAAGACATATAAAGTGATTTGGAGAGGTGGCAAAGAATTATACGGTTACAGTTGTGAATTCGGATAATGGAAGAGGCATTACAAAGAATACCAGCATACCTCATCGAAACATTTCAATGTTTCAGTTTCACTGTGTACTGTTAAAAGAAAACCGATTTCCCGATTAGATACTTATTCCAGGGTATGTATTTACCAGGTATGAGTCTCACATCTGTATGGTTTTACAGATGATGAGTGGGAGTAAGTTATTGAGAATTAGGTGACCATCCTCATTATATCGGGATTCGTTGTAATTGGTGATATTTGAGGAAGCCACCTGGGTTGTTTGCCGGTCGGTAAATATTTGGTTTTGAATATCCATTGTTGTGCACCAATTTCAAATTGATATATCTGTACGTCTATTTTTATAGAGTGAGACATACCTTTTTGAAATTATGTCTATGACATTTACCTGTACCAGTGGATGGTTAGGTAAGGAGCATTGAACAGTGGTGTAATTCTTCATAACCATAAGTACAGTTTTCAACCTACGACACACAGTGAATGAGTTATTAGACTCAAGGGACTTATACAGAGTATTGTATATTGTCCAGTGTCCATTAGGACAGAGGGGTTGGTCCTCATACTATATTCTGTTTACTTTTAACTTCTCTAGTTCTTAGACATGTGTTTCGTGGAAACACAGGGTCTAAGTTTTGAGGAGTTATAGGTATATGAATAAAGTAGAGAACCAAGTATTGCAAGTATCAGGATTCTTCAAGGTAATCGAAAATGTAGATACTTGTGTATGGTATTCAGTTGATAGCAATGAGAACTTGTTTCTCTTTCAGGTTACTCATAATTGGAAGTATTCCTAAGTTGAGGAACGCTGATCGGCCTCCTTCCATTTAGTTGACATGCACTAGAGACAGCTGCATGATTTGAATCTGGTTCAATTAAATCAGTGCCTCTGTTTCTATATTGGATATAGAACAGTTCATATCTTGACATTGTTAAGGTACGGGGAGTTGCCCGGCTTATACTTAAAACCAGACTCCGGATAACTCAAGGCACGTTTCTGTAATGGCTGTTTGTGGGTTGACCCAGGCTATGACGAGGGTTGACTTTCTACCATCTGGAAGATCAATAGTGATATTGTTCTTGACTCGCCACAGTTTTAATAAAAATGGACTTTTTCAGAAAACAGTAGTGGGAGTATGGTAGAACTGAAAGTGATTCCAGGACCGCAAACGATTACTGAAGATTTGATAAGAACCTAAAGATTCAATCTGGTTTGACATTCCATTGGCCACTCCGCAGATATGGTGGGTAACCTCAGGCACTCGAGAGGTACTTCGGTATGCTCAAGGACGGTGGCAGGAAGGTTCTTGTTTACCCAGACTTGCCATTGCTGTTGTTCCAGACTGTGAGACCCGGCAGGAGGATGAGTATAGCGTCGTTCTAAACTGGCTTTAGAAGTGTACGTCTATATGACTCTGCCAGAGGGTTGTCGTAGTCAGTGGGAGCAGCGGAAGCATTGGTGGACATCAGGCTTATGTCTATTTATAGACTAAAGCAGATATAGCGGAGATAGATCATCTATTTCTGATGTAACAGTCATAAGATTGACTTCATCAGAATAGGGGATGGATCTGTTAAGAAGGTAGTAGGGTGTGATGTCCTGGTATTTGATGACATACACAGAGTAGGAAGTGATATTCCTATACTATGATCGGTTATACTTTGGTCGTCACAATCGGAAGCAGTTTTAGAACATAAGTTGATGTTCTAGGGAATTTATAACGGCAGCCTCCTTGAGGAGACGGTTATCATTCCAGGCTTCCAAGGTGACCTGGATGGCAGAGTGGCTGTCAGAGTTATAGTTTTCCCTCTGACGAGGGGCAGTATTTTGGACAGGTGGTCCAGGTGGACACTTAGGGAAGGCATGGCGTAGGATACTGATTAAGTTCAGTTGATGATACAGTCTAAGAAGTTTGGATTTGGAGTTCACTTATGAGCTAGGTCCCATCAGACATCCAGACATTCTAGGACAGGTATTGCTCATTTCGGGAGATAGCTTTCTCCGCGAACTTGAGATAAAGAGAGACATAGAAAGAAACACCAGAGCGGATCCACTCACTGAGGCTATTCCTCGAACGCAATAGTTTCTCAAACGAGCTTTGTGAGACTGACTAGAAGAGGAGTTTGGTGTTCGGTATCACACGGGCTGTGAGTATGCGACATCGCAATAATTAGCCTTGAGTGCAAGTGGGAGATTGTTGGAGATAGTGCCCTCAGAGTCAATTATTGGATCACAGGCACGTGATTGCAATGATTGAGGGGAGGACCTGTCCCAGTAGGACAGTCTTACTCAAGATGATAGTATACTATCTGGTTTATCTTTATCATCGTGTACTGCTTTAGGTGACCTTATGGGTCGCTATTACACGTTGATAGAGCCCCTAGGATTCTTGCTTGACTACCAGCAGTATGAGGGCGATCATATACGTGAGAGCTGGAGTCTATAAGCAAATCCTTAAAAGGTCCCTAGTCGTGGGAGTTTCGAGACAGGGCATCGATTCTCCAGAGTAGACTAGTGTATACAGTCGAGACCCCGACGAGGGGCGGTGGCCGGTCTCACAAGCCACTGGTGTCAGTTGGTTCACCTAAGATGTATACAGGTGCTCATTGGGTTATGAGTACACCGGACAGGACTCGCCGGGAACCTGCTAGTTGGGATTATACCAGACGTCAGATAGCAGTTCCCTGGTGACATGTGTACAGGTTAGTTCATCGACCTGAGATCTTCATTTGTCTCATGTGAGTTCCCACTGTGCTTTGATTACTACCCTACCACGGCTCAAAGGAGTCGTGCAAACAGGTTTTAGTTGGGTACAGTCCCGAGCCACATGGAGGCAGTGAGCGGATCTGCAGGGGTTCGTCTCTCCCGGTATTGGGGGTGAGGTCGCGCTGTGTCGAGGAGAGCCAGAACATGAAAAGTCCTTGGCCAAGGCAGGAGATTTGCTGGTAGGTATTCCAGTAGTATCTCAGGGTGTTCTGGGCTGCACTCCGACACGACTTGTACCGCTATTGGGGGTCTGACTTTTACCAACCCTCTAGGCCCGCCATGCGATGCTCATAGACGAACGGACCGGACTGTACGGATATTGTCACTGACAGGCTCAGTAGGGTGTCAGGATGAGTTCGCTCATCGACGTCCCTTTTGGTCATTACCTGGTAGCCCGTCACGTATTGTCTTATACCTCTGACTTGCTAGTGGTTAAATTCGCAACCAAGGTATTGACGAGTCTTTAGAGTCCACCACACATACAGTTACTCAAGTTTCGGGCGAAACGCTGTAGAGGCCGTATGGAGATATGGCAGGGTTCGATCAGATACGTGCGGTATTGCACGGATCATGATCGGACGGTTTTTACTAGCCGGCTTTGGCTTAAGCCGGATCCTAGTATTAGATAGTGTAGTTTTGTCTCTTTGCATTTGTGTTCAGTAGGAATACAAATGCGGGCATGTATTTGCAGTTGCGGGGTTTTCCTGTAATTTATTACGGGATCGGTTTTCTGGAGTTGCCAGTTTGCATTCCGTTCCGGCCGATTTTCTTTCATTCCTTCACGACTGGACTTTCTGTTGGAGGGGGTTAATTGCAAGTTTGCAATTAAATTTTTTGATGAGGGGTTTCATGCATATATGTGGCTTCCTCATTATAAGATTCCCTTTGAATCAATCACTTGCATTTATTGGATGGGTATTGTTTTGGATATAGATTAGATATTGTTGTGACCATTATTCTTATTATTTTTTTTCTTTTTCTCCTTTGAAAAATCAATCATCTTTTTCCACCCACATAAGCAGGGCCGGCCACTATTTGAAAAAGGTTGGGAAATTGATTTGATCAATTTTCTTTTTGTTTATCATTTCTTTCATGCTTGAGATTCTTTTTCCACCTTGATTAGTGGCCGGCCACATTTTTGGTGAGAGGCTGATTTGATTAGAGAGAAAGAGAAGTCCTAGCTAATTGAGATGGAGCCTTTTTTTTTCACAGCAAGATAGAATAGCATGCTCCCATTTTCCAGCAAGCCTTGATCCATGAAAATTCTTGTGCACAAATTCCTCCATAAATGGCAACCTCACAAACCCCAAAGAGACATGGCTATTACACTATTCTACAGCATCCCTTGGACGCGTCGGCTAGCCAACTTCGCGCCCGAGTTGCCTCGGTCCAGAGGTGGGAACCCGTAAAAGATTCCGGCTGCGTGGTGCCCTTTCCGACGACGAGGAGATGAACGGAGTTTCCGCGGGAGATCGGAGTGGAGACGAAGACCGAAGGACACGGATCGCTTGGTATAACTCTCTACCCGTATTTTACTTTGCTAGTTGCTAGGTTAATGGCCCGATCCGGGTGAAAAGTGCGCGGTGGTGCCGGTTCAATAGTTTTTGAAAGTTTTTGTTTCCGCGTTTCCGGCGTCGGATCGACGGCCGGGGCGCCGCCGCGGACTTACAGTTTACTGGCGCACCAGTGAGTGACACATGGCGCGCTTGGCACTGAGCGCCAGCCCATGAGTGCAGTACGCTATTTCAGAAGCGCAAAGCGCAAGTTGAATACGTGGTTGACACGTGGCGCGTTTTGGGGCTGAGCGACAGTTTAAGGAGCGCAAAAGCGCAGTTTAAGAGTGCAAGGCATTTTTCAATAGCGTAAAGCGCACTTGATCAAATTTATGATCAGAGAACAAGTTTATATTCTTTTTAAAGATGGCTTTGCCTCAAAATTCAAAAACAAAAGTTCTTATTTTGGAAAGGGCTTTGCCTTTGTAGATCAATGATCTGTGAATGTAGTAAATACTTCTTTTATTTTTATGATTAGATTTTTTGATCTTTTTATAAGAGACCTTGGTCTTTTGCAGATCTATGATCTTTTAAGAAGATAATTCTTCTGTTTTAATGAGATGATTTCATCTCTTTGTGCAAGAATCATTTTTTTCTATCTTGAAGAAATGATCTTCTTTCAAGAGCTTGCTCTCTTTCTTTTTTTTTGAGTTTTCTCATAGTTTGCAGGGGGGTTTCTCTATATCAGACTTGAAATCTTGGGGCCTTTATATAGGGCAAGTTGATTTGTTAAATCAGTTAAAGAGATCTTTCTCTGATTGATTTGGGGACGTTTCCCACCGTTGGATCTTTGATCTTAGGGGTTCTGTTTTACAGAAGGCAGTCTTCTTATTTTTAACAAGATTGAGAAAATCTTTCCATAACAGAATTTTAATTCTGATTAATGATTTATCATTATTAGATCTTTTGATCTAACGGTGGGGAATTTTTAATTCCAGCGCTGGCGCACCCATGCTTTGCACGTGGTGCGCTGCTCAGAGCGCAGCGCACTTTGCACTAGCGCACCTACATTTGACACGCAGAGCGCAGCGCAACTGCGCTATCGCATCCGTGTTTGACACGTGGCGTGCAGCGCGCCTAGCGCTAGCGCACTCATGGTGCACTGCCTAGGGCGCAGCGCACCTGGTGCTAGCGCATCCGTGTTTGACACGTGGCGCGCAGCGCAGAGTGCTGGTTCTGAAGCGTTGTTTCAATTCTTTTGAATTTTGAATTTTAAAACAGAGCTTTGCTCTGATTGGGGGTACGCTGCCTAGGGCGCAGTGCACTTGGCGCTAGCCCATCTGTGTTTGACACGTGGCGCGTAGCGCAGAGCGCTGGATCTGAAGCGTTGCTTCAATTCTTTTGAATTTTGAATTTTAAAACAGAGTTTTGCTCTGATTGGGGGAAACACTGCCTGCATGAGATTGGGCTCAAGCGTCCCACTCCTGAAGTATCCGCTTTGAACTTCCAGCGGGCTGTGTGGGTCAAGTGTAGTGTTCTTTTCATCCATCATTTTGAACAAGAGGCGACCCTGAGGCGAAAGGAACATGAAGCAGCTTCAAGCGAATCTGCCCAGTTGCGTGCCCAGGTTGAAGCAAACGCTGTGCAGTTAAAAGCTGTCTTCGACAATCTCCAGTGATGCATTTCGGATGGGTTGACGCTGAGGCGGACACTTGACTCTACCGAGCGGGTCGTGTAGGATTGCAAAGCTGCCCTGCTAGAAACCGATGAAAAGCTTTCGTCCTGTCTACGGCAGCAGACTCAAGTTGAGGCGGAGTTGGCCGCGGCGGCTGACCACGAGAAGGGATTGACTGAAAATTTATAATCTATGAATAGCATGCATTCATCATTTTTTATTCTTTTATATGATGTATGTTGTACTCCATTGAATTCATGAATAAAATACACATTTTTTATCTCCTACTATCGCTTTCTTTTCTCTGCTGTGTCGTTGGTATGTTACTTTAGCAAATGTGGCCCGTAGATGGTATATAATAGTCTATCTTGACCCCTTGCAGGGTAGTGATGGCTTAGAAGACAGGTTCAAATCTGTCGTCTAAGTCTTTTCAATTTTATGAGCCATGAGGGTCTCATAAAGACTTTTCTCCCTACGAGTCGTGAGGATCCCGTAGGTGTATTTTCTTCTTAGGAGTCGCGAGGATTCCTAAGTGCGTTTTCTCTTGAGAGTCGTAAGGATCTCATAAGAGAATTTTCTTCCTGAGGACTCGTAAGTGGTTGTTTCCTTTCTTGTCGATATTCGATTTAGGAGAGTGTAGCCCGTGGATAGTATACAATAGTCCATCTTGGACCTTCTTGCATAGCAGCGATGGCTTAGGAAGCAGGTTCAGATCTGCCGCCTAAGACTTTTCAATTTTATGAGCCGTGAGGGTCTCATAAAGACTTTTCTCCCTACGAGCCGTGAGGATCCCGTAGGTGTATTTTCTCCTTAAAAGTCGTGAGGAATCCTAAGTGCCTTTTCTCTCGAGAATCATAAGGATCCCACAAGTGAATATTCTTTATATGCAGGGACACTAATTTCCCCACAGGTCGAGACGAATCGAGAGATTTCTGCAAAGACATTGATTTCCTTGCGGGTCGAAATGAATTGAGAGGTTCTCGCCAAGGATGCTGATTTCCCTGAATCAAGAGGTTTTTTCCAAGGACACCGATTTCCTTGGGGTCGATACGAATCGAGAGATTCCCGTAAAGACACTGATTTCCTAGCGGGTCGACGCAAATCCAGAGGTTCTCACCAAGGACGCTGATTTCCCTAAATCGAGAGGTTTTTGGTAAGGACACTGATTTCCCTGAGGTCGAGACGAATTGAGAGATTCCTGCAAAGACACTAATTTCCTTGCGGGTCAACGCGAATCGAAGGGTTCTCGCCAAGGACGCTGATTTTCCTGAATCGAGAGGTTTTTGCCAAGGACACTAATTTCCCTGGGGTCGAGACGAATCGAGAGATTCCTGCAAAGACTCTAATTTCCTTGCGGGTCGAAATGAATCGAGAGGTTCTTGCCAAGGATGCTGATTTCCCTGAATTAGAGATTTTTGCCAAGGACACTGATTTCCTTGGGGTCGATACGAATCGAGAGATTCCTGCAAAGACACTGATTTTCTTGTGAGTCGACGCTAATCGAGAGGTTCTCGCCAAGGACGTTCCCTGAATCGAGAGGTTTTTGCCAAGGACACTGATTTTCCTGGGGTTGAGACGAATCAAGAGATTCCTGCAAAGACACTGATTTCCTTGCGGGTCAACGCGAATCGAGGGGATCTTGCCAAGGACGCTGATTTTCCTGAATCGAGAGGTTTTTGCCAAGGACACTGATTTCCCTGGGGTCGAGGCGAATCAAGAGATTCCTGCAAAGACACTGATTTCCTTGAGGGTCGAAACAAATCGAGAGGTTCTCGCCAAGGATGTTGATTTCCCTGAATTGAGATATTTTTGCCAAGGAAACTGATTTTCTTGGGGTTGAGACGAATCGAGAGATTCCTGCAAAGACACTGATTTCCTTGCGGGTCGACGCGAATCGAGGGGTTCTCACCAAGGACGCTGATTTTCCTGAATCGAGATGTTTTTGAGTTGACTTGTTTCCGAGACGGAGCATTGATCCAGCAGGGAGGTCGTTAGTTGACTTGTTTCTGAGACGGAGTATTGATCCGGCGGGTAGGTCATTGGTTGACTTGCTTCCACTTTCTGAGGTGTCTGGGTTGACTTGCTTCCGAGATGGGGCGTTGCTCCGGCGGGGAGTTCATTGGCTGACTATAGGTTATCTGTGAACCGTAGAGTCTTAGAAGTGGGGATTTTACCGTGGCTCTGCTTGGTGATGTCGCGTCCGTATCCTGCTGAAATGAGGAGGAACGCCGTTGTTGGTCTCCAGGCTGTAAATGTGGCCGTCGAGATTTGGAACCAGGTACTTTGCCATGGCTCCGCTTCGTTGCGACTCTGAGGTTGGTTGTTGACGCCACGTCTGCATCCGGTTGAGGTGAGAAGAAACGCCATTGTTGATCTTTAGGCTGTAGATGTGGTCGTTGAGATCTGACTTCCTTTTGATGCAGCCTGTTGGGGAAATGTAGTTCCCTTTTCGCTTATGCCTATGGATTGTATACAGGGGTCAGTATGGACTTGCCTATAGGGCAAAAGTTTCATTCTTTTATTTTTTTATTTCCTTTCACGATGCTCTATCATTTCAGCTTTTTATATCGCGAAAGTCGCGATTGCCCAATCATTTCGGCTATTTTTCGCGGTGCCCAATCATTTTAGCTATTTTTATTTTTACTCGCTGCTTTTTATTGCGAGTTGCCCAATCATTTCGGCTATTTTTCGCGGTGCCCAATCATTTTAGCTATTTTTCTTTTTACTCGCTGCTTTTTATTGCGAGTTGCCCAATCATTTTGGCTATTTTTCTTTTTACTCACTGTTTTTTATTGCGAGTTGCCCAATCATTTCGGCTATATTTTTTTGTATTTTTGGTTCACTGATTTTCTTGCGAGTATGGACTTAAGATCTGATACCAATTTAGCATCGGCATCGCTGTGACTGGAATATTCCCAGGAGCGAATCATCACGTGCTGTGAAAGGACTTAGAATTTGTTACCGATTTAAGCATAAACATCGCTACAACTGGGATATTGCCCGGAGCGAATCATCATTTGCCTTCATCAACTCGAACAAAGGTGGCTTAGCAAACAGGGTTAAAATCCTGTCGACTAAGGCTTTTGACTTCATGAGCCGTAAGGGTTTCATAAAGATGTTTCTCCCTACGAGTCGTGAGGATCTCGCAGGTGAGTTTTCTCTTTAGGAATCGTGAGGACTCCTAAGTGCGTTTTCTCTTGAGAGCCGTAAGGATCTTACAAGAGCATTTTCTCCTTGCAAGTCGAGAGGACCTACAAGTGTTGTTCACCAAATAGGGGAGTTTCACACCATTGGTGGAACTGGGCGAGAGAATGCTTATTTATGCCCGTGGATTGTATACAAGGGTCAATATTGACCGCCTGTAGGGCAGTTTGGGGATATGATGGCTAAAGAACGGGTTCAGGTTCCTGTATCTTAAGAATTTTGAATCTTATGAGCCGTGAAGGTCTCATAGGGGGGCGTTCTCCTTACAAGTCGTGAGGATCTTGTAAGTGTAATTTCTCCTTAGGAATCGTGGGGATCCCTAAGTGTGTTTCTCCCTTGTGAGTTGTAAGGATCTCAAGCAGGTATTTTCTCCTTACAAAGTCGAGAGGACCTTGCAAGTGTGCATGAATTTTTTTTACGAGTCTGCGCCCTTTAGGGTTTTCACAAACTCGCATATAGCCCTACTGTTTTTACTCACGATGCCCTTTTGGGTTTTCATCCATGCCCATTTCGCTTATGGACGTACCATTTTTTTTGCCGTGTTAGCCTAAGGATGCTGAGGTTCATAGTAGTTTAAAGACGTTTCGGTCCGTAGCTAGTTTCAGGACGTTGCGGTCTATTTTTAGTTTAGGGACGTTTCGGTCCGTTGTTAGTTTAAGGACATTACGGTCCATTGTTAGTTTAAGGATGTTCCGGTCTATTGTTAGTTTAAGGACATTACGGTCCATTGTTAGTTTAAGGACGTTTCGGTCCGTTGTTAGTTTAGGGACGTTTTGGTCCATAGCTAGTTTCAGGACATTGCGGTCCATTGTTAGTTTATTCTATATGCACGTGTACTTGTTACGTGACGGGATACATGATGATGATATGGAATACACCTAGTTAGGGTGCAATTTGACGGGTTTCGTTCAGCGGCGTGTTAATCCCCTCGTCTGACAGTTCCTAGGATTTTTGGCACCGATTTTGCCCCAGCTCCTCTACGTCATCTTCTGATGCCGAGTGAGCTTTTTCGTCATTTACTGACGAATGAGAGATCATGTGACAACTTACCACATAATCCTCGGGTTCTTTTGATGAGTCATCTTCCTCATCTCTGCTCTCAAATATATAGTTGAGAAACTCTTGGAGTGTGACCGAGATTCGCGCATTCTGGTTATATTCTTCCTGTGCGTCAATATGCTTTTGCAGGTCCGTGCGTTTGTCGTCAGGCCGCGTGGGCTTCTCGGCCTTTTTCTTTTTCTTCGAAGACTTTGACGACTGGGCCTGGGTATTTTGCCTATCGCTACCAACTCTACGCGTCGGGCGCTGATTGTAGAGATCTTGCGTGCGTTTTGAAATCAAAGAATAGAATATACCGCAATCAATAACGGTGTCGTTTGGTAGCTAGCCGATTGAGTACGGATCGGTCCACAGGGAAAACGTCCTCTTTTCTTATTGTTCTAACGAGTCAATTCCTATTTATGGTAAGTTTTGATTTTTATAAAAGCTGAGATTGAATTTGATTTGGATTAAAACCATGCTAGGGTTAGGATTATATTAGTTTGGAAAGTTAATTCTCTCACTGCTTCCTTTGCCCTAATTAAGAACATAGGCATTAGGGTAATAGTTAAAAAAGGGGATTAGCATGACTAGGAAGAAACATAGTTTCTTCCCTTTGGTCCTTGTCCGTCCTTTCTTAATTCTTGGCCCTAACCTCTATGTTAATCAACCACAACCGGTTTAACTAGGGGATCACTGCTATCTGGTGGGATAGGGTGCCGTAGTGAGCGATGTGTGTTTGATTAACGTAGAGCCCTATTTTAAAATGTTAGCCGGGCAAGAAAGGAGTGAGAGATTTTCATCTCTCAAACCTTCCCCAAAGCTAACCCTAACAAGTGAGGAACTAGTCACTCATTAGGGATATTATGATGAAGTTCATTTTTATAATTTTTCTTTTAATTACCTAATTAACGTGTAGATAATAAAAGACAGAGATGAAAATTGCAGAAATTAAATTGCTAATAAGAAAAATTCAAAATAAAAGCTTACTTTTATTGATGCACTCTTGACGATTACAAGGGAATTAAAATTTAATCTAGAATTAAAAAGATGCATACCCCAAAAAGAGCCTGTAGGCTTTCCTATTTATAGATAGGAGAAACCCTAGGGTTTACATCTGATCCACATCTGAAATTACAAGACTACCCTAAGAAAACCGGGTCAATGCACCGACTCCCATCGACACGCACCGACACGTGCTCTGCACGGCCGCGGATCCGCGGCGGAATGCCTTGTTTGGCCGCGGATCCGCGGCCATCTTGAGGGTTCTCTTTCTCAACTCTTTAGGGCTGCTTCATGTTGCATTTTACTTCTGGTTTCTTCACTTGGTTTCTCAGAATATTTTCTATTTTCTTCCAGATTTCCACAGTGCAGAATGTTGTGGACTTTTACAGTTAGCTTTGTGTTGAAGTCTTGAATCTTGTGCCGCCCTCGTACTTTGTGCAATCGAATTGTTCATTGATTTTCATTTGTTCCTTAAACTGTTGGCGGCATCATACAGATTCATCTATTTATTGGTCATAGTCTCACATTTGTAGCGTCTTTTCACCTTTTTCACTGTATTGTTCTGAGAACCTGTAACCTATAACTATTTAGCAGACATGGATCAAAAGCACCTATTTATTTGCAATATGATTAAGAATGGGGAATATAATAATGCAAAATTCTGATATGAACAAATATCCCCACACTTATCTTTTGCTCGTCCCGAGCAAAACCAATTTATTCTCGAAAAAACCTAACCTTAATTTTGCAGGTAATCATGATTGCACTGAGTTCATGCAACAAGCCGTTAAACCTCTAGGTGTCCCTAGTAGGAGGAGTGTTGTCTCGTGAGGGTTTTCAGCGGATACTACCTACAAAATCCGATCAATTTGGCCTTTTGACTTTCATTCTTTAATTCGGTGTTCTAGCAAGAAATTCTATTATCTTTTAACTTAGAAATCATTAACCCGTATTTTTCACACTCACTTATCATTTAACTTAAGATCGTATATGTTCTGTAAATTTATTTAGCTTTTAGCATCTTTTGAATTTTGCTTCTAAGGTTCCATCTCAACTTAGGAATTTTTATCATCTCTACTGAAGATATAAACCCTATCTTTCATTCCTATCTCTCATCCAAACCCTAATCATATACCCCTACGTGTGTGTATGTATCACCCCTACACTTGGAAATTCAATTCAAGCTATCATACTCTTGTCCATCGTCCAAAGTACTTTTAGTTGGTGAATTTTAGATGAAATTGCTCACACATTTTTCATGCGACCGTTAGTACTTCTTGAGGTACTAACGACCGATTACAAAATGTATTTGCATATTTAGGCGTAATTCCTCGTCTTGTAATACCTAAGGCTTTAGCAATGACTCCCAAACCAGTTGGTCTAAGGCACTAGGTGATAAAGCACCCTCGCTATATATTTTTTTATTTTACGCAGCCTTAAGTAATTACAAAACCAGTGTTCATTTTGTTTATAACTCTTATTTCACACTTATACTTTAATTTTTTTTCCATATACTAAGGATTTAAGACAAGAGCATTTCAAGGTATCCTCTACTATCCCAAGTTTTAATGTGCGTGTATGTGCGAGTTGTAGGTTATATATTTTCAAAATTTAGACTAAAGGTTCGGAATTATTTTTCAGACTTACACTTCAATAAAAATTTCAATACTCTTTCCTTATCTTGACTTAGCCCAAGAACTGAACTCAAAATTTGCCTATTTCTAAGTAAACTACAAGAACATATATTTTCTACCGTTAAATTTTAAGAAAAATTATTTTTAGAATTTTTAATTTACCAAGTTTAGGATCTAGTTTTTTTCTAGCTAGTTAACCGTCTTGTCAAAATTAAGTCAAATATGGCCAAGTTGAATTTTTTTTTATCTTTTTATTTTTTTCAATTTTTATTTGATTTTTCTTTTATATATTTTTAAAATTTTTTAAAATTTTTTTTATAAAGATGCAATGCAGAATTAAACATGCAAAGAAAGAAAAAAAATATGTATAAAAAATAAAAATATGCAATACAATGATAACTATTTACAAACCACCTCCTCCCCCAAACTTACTAAAAGTAGTGCCCTCACTGCTCAGGCCCTCACCGTCCCCTTGAACGTGAACGGGAATGCTCCTCTCGCGCCAGCAGGGTTCTGATCCCCTGCTCTACTTGTGTCAGACGCTGATCATGCTGCGTCATCATTCCAAGCAATCTTTTTATCTCCTATTGTTTCTTCTAAGTATGCGTGCTTGCGCAGCAGGGTTAGCTCTTCATCGCTCGCGGTCGAGCTGGAGCTGGGTGTCCTGACGGGTACATGTTCAGCCGGTTCCGTTTGTGACCATACATTAGTCAAGCTGGTATACGACGTAGATACGCCCTTAATGAGAGGCCTAATGGGTATACCTCCATGCATGTACAATTCAAATTCCTCCACAGGAAGGAAATAGCGACACAGTTGTGTCACTAATATGGGGCATGGGTAATTTGTGGCCCTTTTGCCAGCACCAATTGAATTAAGTAAAACCGTGCACATGCGAAATCTAGGGTTCCTAGTCATTAAGGTGTGCACGATATGAAAGGACGGGGTGAAAAATATGGTATTATGTGAACTGCCAAAATGTTGTTTTGTACCCACCGGCACACGGTTAAAACATTGGCGAAGAGGGTTCTAGCCTGTATTCCCTTCTTAGGTTCCCTCGAACAGTCGTTACCTCATTAAGGGTAAGTAGTTTTCAAATTGAAGGGGTTGGTCATGAACAGGTAATCTAGGGATTAAAGTGACTTCATGGATGAAGTCTCTGTCAATAATTATCTCCTTATCGCCCCACAGTAATTTAATAAAACCGTATTGTGCAAGGCAGCCTTCTTCCATGCACTCGTAAAAATGAGTGACTAGATCTGGAAGAGCGTAAGCATTGGGATGATTGTAAATTAAAAAGTTCTACCCCCTCCGTGTGATTTCATCAGCAAAATAGCTTCCGTAAATTGTGTGTGAAAAGATTTGTGAAAAATCACGTTCTAATTGCATGTTCGGTGCCATTACAGAGAGTGCAGATCTTATAAAAATTTTAACAGAGAGGACACAGAGACGCAAACCTCCTCTGAAAGATTCAGAGGGAGACGACACAGAGGCGCGGCGGAAGCGCGGCGGGAAGAGGGTTCTGGCGGCAGATCAGCGGCGGCCAGGAAGGATCTCTCTGCAGAAGTTGAAACGGCGGCTAGGGTTTTCAGAGAGGTGAAAAATTAGGGTTATGAAAACAGAGAGGGGTCGGGTTCTATTTATAGGGGGAGTGTGTTGGTTATTTGTAAAAAGCCCCTCTTAAAAAGAGGAAATTATTTGTAAATAAAATTTTTATTTTTATTTTATTAAATCTGGAAATTTACAAAAATACCCAAATTTTTTTTATTTTCAAATTTTCATTTTTTTTATTTTATTTTGTTTTTATATAATTACAAATGATACATACCCCCGAACTTGTTTGAAACAGTATTCTGGCTAAATAATAAAAAATTTTTAGGGGTAGATAGAGGAAGATCAGTCAATATAAATCGGCTCCTGCAAAAACAGGAGCTCTTCCGAAGGGTCCGCAGTGAGGAACGGTTTAAGTCGATGTCCGTTCACTTTAAACAGTAAACCGTCCTCCGGGTTTTCTAGATCGACCGCACCGTGCGGATATACGGTGCGTATCATAAATGGCTCTTTCCATCGAGATTTGAGCTTCCCGGGATGGAAATGTAACCGAGTGTCGTAAAGTAAAACCTGTTCACCAGGTTTGAAAGTCTTGCGCATAAGGTGTTTATTGTGGAACAACTTCGTTCGGTTTTTAACAACTACTGTGTTCTCATAGGCCTCATCCCGCAGCTCATTTAATTCGTTCAGCTGCAGCTTTCTATTACTGCCCGCATCTCCCAAAGATAGATTCAACTCTTTTATTGCCCAAAATGCCTTATGCTCTATTTCAACTGGAAGGTGACAAGCCTTTCCATAAACAAGCCTATATGGAGACATGCTAAGATCGGTCTTATAGGTAGTACGGAATGCCCAAAGGGCATCAATCAGTTTTGATGACCAATCTTTACGGTTTTTGGAAATCGTTTTCTCCAATATCTGTTTAATCTGCCGATTAGAAATCTCGGCTTGCCCACAAGTTTGGGGATGATAGGGCGTTGACAGCTTGTGAGTAATGGAGTATTTCCGCATTAAGAATTCGAAAGTCCTATTACAAAAGTGAGATCCATTATCACTGATAATCATGCGAGGATGCCCAAACCGAGAAAAAATATTTTCTTTGAGAAATCTAACGACAACTTTGTTTTCATTAGTTCGGCTGGGCACAGCCTCAACCCATTTGAAAACATAGTCAACGGCAAGTAGAATATACATGTTCCTAAAAGAGTTGGGAAATGGTCCCATAAAGTCTATCCCCCAAACGTCAAAAATTTCAACAACCAAAATTGGTTGGAGCGGCATTTCATTTCTCTGAGATATCCGGCCCAAGTGTTGGCACCGGAAGCATGTCTTGCAGTATTCATATGCGTCTTTAAAAAGTCGTATCCAGTAGAAGCCACACTGCAAGATTTTTTCTGCTGTCTTTTTTGGGCCAAAACGCCTGCCACACGCTTGATCGTGCCAAAAAGACAGCACGCTCTTAAATTCGTTGTTGGGGATACACCGACGAATGATTTGGTCGGAACAGTATTTGAAGAGATACGGTTCATCCCAGTAAAAATGTTTTGCTTGGGACAGGAATCGGAGTCTGTCCTGATTCGACCAATCATTTGGTATCAGTCCGGTGGCCAAATAATTTACGATATCTGTGAACCAAGGTTCGCATGACACAGTTAAGAGCTGCTCATCTGGAAAAACGTCTTTAATAGGAATTTGAAGTGTAGGCGAAGAAGGAAGTCGTGAAAGGTGGTCGGCAACTACGTTTTCGCATCCTTTCTTGTCTCTTATGACAAGGTCAAACTCTTGTAGTAAGAGGATCCAACGTATCAGCCGTGATTTAGCGTCATTTTTCGCGAAAAGATGGCGAAAAGCTGAGTGCGCCGTTTAAACGATGACTGGAGAGCCGATTAAATAGGGCCTGAACTTTTCTAGTGCAAATACAATAGCTAAGAATTCTTTTTCAGTTGTTTTGTAATTTAATTGGGCCTCATTTAAGATTCGGCTAGCGTAATAAATTACATGCGACATCTTATCAATGTGCTGTCCAAGGATAGCACCAATAGCGAAATCAGATGCATCGCACATAATTTCAAATGGATGCGTCCAGTCGGGAGATGAAAGAATGGGAGCGGAAATGAGTGAGTTTTTCAACGACTCGAATGCCTTCATGCAGCTTGAGTTGAAATCAAAAGTGGTGTCCTTGGCCAACAAAAGAGTCAAGGGTCTAGCTATCTTGCTAAAATCCTTGATGAACCATCTATAGAAACCGGCATGGCCAAGGAAGGCTCGGATGTCTTTGACGCACTTGGGAGGAGGAAGATTGGAAATGACTTCAATCTTAGCTTTATCAACCTCAATGCCATTTTGCGAGATGATATGTTCTAAGAAAATACCTTCTCGTACCATAAAGTGACATTTCTCCCAATTTAAAGTGAGGTTCTTATCCCTACACCTGGTAAAAATTGTGTCTAAATGTAGCAAACACTCATCAAAGGAGTCGCCGAAAATGGATAAATCATCCATAAAAATCTCCAAAATTTTTTCCACCATGTCTGAAAAGATGCCCATCATACACCGCTGGAAATGAGCGGGTGCATTGGATAACCTAAAGGGCATACGACGGTAAGCGAATGTACCAAAAGGACAAGTAAATGTGGTTTTGTCTTGGTCCTTTTCGGCGATGGGAACTTGATTATAGCCGGAGTAGCCATCCAAAAAGCAGTAAAATTCATGCCCAGCCAATCGTTCTAGCATTTGGTCAATAAAAGGTAATGGAAAGTGGTCTTTCCGTATCGCGGTGTTGAGTTTTCTATAATCGATGCATATCCACCACCTAGTTTGGGTGTGAGTAGATATTAATTCATTCACCTCATTAGTTATGACCGTTATGCCCGATTTCTTTGGGACAACGTGAATGGGGCTAACCCACTGGCTATTAGAGATAGGGTAAATGATACCACTATCAAGACATTTTATGATCTCCTTTTCAACAGCCTCCTTCATTATAGGATTGAGGCGTCTCTGTGGATCCCTTACTGGCTTGGTATCATCCATCATATGAATATATGTTCAACTATTAGGGGACTAATCCCCTTGATGTCCGCCATAGTCCAGCCAAAAGCTTGCCAATTATTTTGTAAGACCATTAAAAGGGCTTTCTCTTGCACGGGTGCTAGAGAGGCCGAGATGATAACAGGAAGGGTCTCATTCACCTAACTAAGCGTATTTAAGGTGAGACGGCAATAGCTTGAGTTCGAGTTTTGGAGGCGAAAAAATTGAAGGTAAAATTGGTGAAACTGTCTCGAACTCGTAGGATTCCAACAATGGTTCAAAGCGAGTGTAAGCAACCGAGTCGGATGGTTCAGCTAACTTATCCGAAAATTCAAAGGACTCAAACTCGGGTGGTGATTCTTCAAAATCGTTCAAAAAAGTGAAACACTCGTAATCGTTATCGGGTGTAAAAGCTGTGTCAGATTCAAGGAGGAACGCACTAGTGGCGTCAAAACTGCTGTGATCGAACAGAAATTTTTCGAGCTCACAGTCTTCCTGAGTGATCTCTTGGATCGAGCAAACATCAAGTATATTAGTATTAGGCTCGGAGGGCTGATTCCCTAACTTAAAAATATTGAGTTCAGTTGTCATGTTTCTAAAAGATAGGTTCATCGAACCATTTCGACAATTGATCACCGTATTAGAAGTCGCAAGGAATGGTCAACTGAGTATCACCGGAATTTGACTCCGGTGGTTAGCTATAGGCTGTGTGTCCATAACAATGAAATCAATGGGGAAAATGAAGTCCCCTACTTTAATCAACACATCCTCTAACTCACCCCTAGGATGGGTGATGGATCGGTCGGCCATTTGGAGAGTACAATATGTGGGTTTCAGCTCTCCAACGCCTAATTTTTCATATACTGAATAGGGAAGCAAATTAACACTGGCACCAAGATCTAAAAGTGCGCGATTGATGTTCTTATCCCCAATTGTAATTGAAATTGTAGGACAGTCAGGGTCCTTGCGTTTTTGGGGTAAAGGTTGGTTAAGAGCATCACTTACTGCACTAGCCAAAAAAACTTTCTTAGGTACCTGCGATTTCCTCTTCTTGGTGCATAAGTCCTTCAAGATTTTAGCGTAAGAAGGGACTTGTTGGATTGCATCCAAGAGAGGTATGTTAATGCTAATCTGTTTAAATAACTCCACAATCTTCTCCATTTGTGGAGTTTGTTTATTGGATCTCAACCTGTTTGGAAATGGAATATTTTGAAAATTTGTTGAGTCCAATGTTTGTGGAATAGATTGCGGAATTGGAATGGTTCCCGGTGTTGGTGTTTTCGTGGAGTGAGATGTGGGTCCGTTCGAATTAGAAGAAGTAGAGCCTTGTGAAGAATGATGAACAGGCTCTGAAGAAGACGAAGAAGATGAAGACGAAGAAGAAGCGGCGGGCGGGATGCCATCATTATTGCTAACGTTGTTGTGCAATACCTTTCCAGATCTCAATGTAGTCACGGCACCCACATTATGATTTTTTTGTTCATGAGCAACATATGTATTTTGTGTGTGACCGGGATTTGGCAGTGGTTGAGTTGGAAGTTTTCCCTTTCCTCGCTCGCTTAACGCAGCATTCAGTTATGCAATTTGGGCTTCAATTGTTTTGATGCTCTGATCATGTGAGGCAGTTTGTTGCACCAAAGACTGAATGGAAGATTGGATGCTGGCTGAGGATTGCGTAGATTGTTTTAAAAACGCATCCAGACTTCGTTCTAGCGAGGAAACCTTATCATTATTTGGCTGAACAAAATTGTTTTGAGGAAAAGAGTTGTTTGGTACAGAATTGTTCATTTGGTTTTGGTAAGGTTGGGGTTGGAAAGGTTGCTGATATTGAGTTTGTTGAGGGGCTTATTGTTGTAGAGGAGGCCTCTGAAAATTGTTATTGCCTTAGAATTGTTGTTGATTTTGATTCCAAGCAAAATTTGGGTGGCTCCTCCAACCAGGATTATAAATTGAAGAGTATAGATCATTTTTTTGTCTTTGCTGAAAGGCAGCATTGACTTGATCTTGTCCTTGAATAGGCGAGTTGTAAGGACACTCTTCGGTTAGATGGGACGGATCCGAGCAACAAGCGTAAATAGTGCGTGGGGGTAAAGCTGGGGCAGGAGAAGGCGATGAGAATTTTCTCTCAATTGCTTCTAGTTTTTTCGTGAATGCAGCCATTTCGGCCTTCATTGCAATCGACATATCAAGTTGATATATGCCTACCCCAGACTGACCTGATGAAGTAGATGAAGTGGTCTTAGTGCTTTCCTATTGAAGTGTTTGTTCAGCAAGATCGTCGAGAAATTGCCAAGCTTCCTCGCTCGATTTTGTAAGAAAGTGACCTTGACAAATGGTTTCCAACAACTGCTTAGTTGCTAGGTTCAGTCCTTCGTATAAAGTTTGGCAAAGTTGTCATTTCTCGATACCGTGATGAGGGCACTGAACAAGAAGGTCCTTAAATCTTTCAAAACACTTCCAAAAAGGTTCGGAAGGAAGCTGGGAAAATTGATTAATTTCGTTGCGAATTCTCACGGTCTTGTGGTGTGGGTAAAACTTTTTTAGAAAAGCCTTAACAAACTCTTCCCAATTTTTTATGGAGTGCGATGCTGTGCTATATAGCCATTTTTCAGCTAGGTCACATAAAGTGAATGGAATGACACGTAGCGTTATAGCATCATCTGAAAGTTGGGTGGTCTTCATCATTACGCAAACATTCTGGAATTTGTTAATGAAGATGTAGGCATCTTCGGATTCCAACCCGTGAAATTTGGGCGACATATTGATGAAGTGAGGTTTAATTTCTAAGTTATCCCCATTAGCCGGTGGAAGTGAAAGACAAGTAGGAAGTGCGGTGCGGGTTGGATAGAAAAGTTCTTGGAGCGCGATTCGTTGGGGCGCTTCAACAGGAGGGTGTGGTGGGTTATTCGCACCCAGTTGAGGTGGAATCAGTCCCGTAGTAGGTAAAGGGTTGTTAGGATTGAATCCCGACATCTCCTTAGAAGATGATGAATTTGAAGATGAAGGTAAAGAAGTGGAAGGAATTTCGATTTCGGAGTCGAACGCGTCGTCAGTAGGCACTAACAAGACACGGACTAAACGGGCGTTAGTGTCCCTAGTCCAACCGGACATACACTAACAAGGTGTAGTGTAGTCAAAAAGTAGAAGGTGGGGGTAAGAAAACGTCAATGAGAGAAAGTGGGTGTAAGTTGGGTGCAATGGATTTCTAGCGACAAAATGGCAAGTTTTTTTGTAAAAATTTTGTTTTGTGGTTTTTTTTATATTTTTTTCTTTTAGAGTCTTTGCAAAAGATTTTTTATAAGGAACTACGATACACTTTCAAGCAATCACAATATGCACAATCAAGCCTAGAGCTAGGTCTCCTAAGTCAACTAGACTGCTCCTAACTGGTCCAAAGGGCAAGTTGTAAGATATCCCTCAAATCGCCTCTTCACCGCTAATTGTGGCCAGGTAAGCATAAGTAAAGAACGGAGGGATCCGCTCACGAATCACCGTGAGACGGGCCTTTTAAAATTACCTTTCCCACTTGTCTAGCCTAGGCACCACAAAGTCGGGTTTAG
Organism: Agapanthus africanus; assembly: GCA_030015575.1. NCBI lineage: Eukaryota > Viridiplantae > Streptophyta > Magnoliopsida > Asparagales > Amaryllidaceae > Agapanthus > Agapanthus africanus. Next base: position 81,244,027 of record JASDDO010000012.1, on the reverse strand, counting down.
ATAAACGACCGATTGCCCACAACATTCCTTTGTCCTAATGAGCGCGACAGTCCTTATTGGCTGAGTCTAAATATTTTTTTAATTAACTCGAGGGTTGATACAAATGCTTTTTGTGATTTTTGGGGTCCTAGGAAAGGTAATGAAATCCCCGCCCAATCTAGATTGGTGTTATAGCCCCTTAAAAGTCCGTTTTAAAAAATGCAAAGCAGTAAACACACAAAAATCCAAAACACTTGCCAAAAAATTTTCTTTTATTTGTGGCGCAAAGAATCCTGCACAAGATTGATTTATTGGGAAGGGGGAAGAAGTTTTGCGCAAAGAACCCTGCAGGAAATTTTTCAGAGAAGAGCAGAGGGTAGGGGAGAAGAAATGAATGCTTACAGACCAGTTACTGACGTCAGCAAACGGCCGCGGAAAGGTGGCCAATTACTTGCTTCTGCCACGTTTCCGCGGCTCTTTAGTTGGTTTTGATCTCCAAACTTTTTCTGTGTGCTGTTATGATTCTCCTTTATCTGTTTAGATTTTCTATTTTTGGATTTGTTCACCGAGTTTGCTCCAAATCTGAATCAGTCTGTCTTTCCGTTCCTACACAATTCGCACAAAAACCCTTAAAAAATAACAAGATGGTAATTTTTTTTTGTTTTTATATTTTTCAGTTTTTTTTAATTTTTAATTAACCCGAAATTACAAAAAGAAAATAACTACTGTTATCCCCGGCAACGGCGCCATTTGATTGTAGAGATTTTGCGTGTGTTTTGAAATCAAAAATAGAATATACAGCAATAAATAACGGTGTCGCTTGGTAGCTAGCCGATTGAGTACGGATCGGTCCATAGGGAAAACGTGTTCTTTTCTTATTGTTCTAACGAGTCAATTCCTATTTATGGTAGGTTTTGATTTTTATAAAAACTGAGATTGAATTTGATTTGGATTAAAACCTTACTAGGATTAGGATTAGGTTAGTTTGGAAAGTTAATTCTCTCACTGCTTCCTTTGCCCTAATTAAGAACATAGGCGTTAGGGTAATAATTAAAAAAGAGGATTAGCACGACTAGGAAGAAACATAGTTTCTTCCCTTTGGTCCTTTTCCTTCCTTTCTTAATTCTTAGCCCTAATATCTATGTTAATCAACCACAACCGGTCTAACTAGGAGATCACCGCTATCTGGTGGGATAGGGTGCCGTAGTGAGTGGTGTGTGTGTTTGATTAACGTAGAGCTCTATTTTAAAATGTTAGAAGGGTAAGAAAGGAGTGTGAGATTTTCATCTCTCAAACCTTCCCCAAACCTAATCCTAACAAGTGAGGAACTAGTCACTCATTAGGGATATTATGATGAAGTTCATTTTTATAATTTTCTTTTAATTACCTAATTAACGTGCAGATAATAAAAGACAGATACGAAAATTGCAGAAATTAAATTGCTAATAAGAAAATTCAAAATAAAAGCTTACTTTTATTGTTGCACTCTTGACGATTACAAGGGAATTAAAATTTAATCTAGAATTAAAAAGAGGCATACCCCAAAAAGAGGCTGTAAGATTTCCTATTTATAGATAGAAGAAACCCTAGGGTTTACATCTGATCCACATCTGAAATTACAAGACTGACCTAAGAAAACCGGGTGAATGCACCAACTCCCACTGACACGCACCGATACGTGCTCTGCACGGCCGTGGATCCGCGGCGGAATGCCTTGTTCGGCCACGGATCCGCGGCCGTCTTGAGGATTCTCTGTCTCAACTCTTTAGGGCTGCTTTATGTTGCATTTTACTTCTGGTTTCTTCACTTGGTCTCTTAGAATATCTTCTATTTTCTTCCAGATTTCCACAGTGCAGAATGTTGTGGACTTTTACCGTTAGTTTTGTGTTGAAGTCTTGAATCTTGTGCTGCCCTCGTACTTTGTGCAATCGAATTGTTCATTAATTTTCATTTGTTCCTTAAACTGTAGGCGGCATCATATAGATTCATCTATTTATTGGTCGTAGTCTCACATTTGTAGGTCTTTTCACCTTTTTCACTGTATTGTTCTGAGAACATGTAACCTGCAACTATTTAGCAGACATGGATCAAAAGCACCTATTTATTTGCAATATGATTAAGAATGGGGAATATAATAATGCAAAATTCTGATATGAACAGGCGCGGTTTCAGCATTCCCTCAATGACTTCAGGTTCCAGCGGGCTTTTCCACCTGATCGCGGGGCATGCTTGAAGATCCTTCAGCATTTTTTTCGTTTTGGATGAAAGGAAAAATTCCCATGGAGCTTCTTCTATAAATGAACATTATTCCCCCAGCGTGTCTACCCTCTCAAGAGTGTGCTGTTTTGGTGGATGTACCTTCCAGTTTTCGGACAGCGCGAACTTACCCTGTTGGTACTGGTCTTCAACACAGCCTTTGAAGACGAAGCAATTTTTGATTGGGTGGCCCACTATTCGGTGGTAGGGGAAGTAATTGGGATTGTTGATATCGCTCGGTTGTAGTGGGCGTCTCGGATCCGGTAGAGTGATGAGCCCGTTGCGTATTGCTAGTTCGAACAGTCTCCTTGTTTTATCCCGGAGAAACGAGTAAGGACGTCTCAACTTCTCATCAAGGGATCGCGTCTTGTTGCTTTGGCGAACAACCATTCTCGGGCTACTCGGTTGTTGTTGAGCGTTGGCAACGAAGGTTGCTTTTCCTTTGCCCTTTTCATTCCGAGGATCCATTTTCGAAGAATACGGTCTATGGCCCATCTGGTCCATTTGGGCCAGCTTTTCGATCAAGGCCTGGAAGGTGGTAGGCTTGAAAAACATCATGAATTAGGATATAGCCGCCTGCGGATCGAGGGTTCCCACGAACATACCTACGGCAGGAGCTTCTTCTATACGTTGTTCGCATTTCGACCATAGGTTCCGCTACCGAATTGTATATTGAACCCATGTCTCTCCTGGCTTCACCCTGGCATTGATCAATGCCGTGATCGGGGTGCATTCCTTAGCGCTTGCGAAACACTGGGTGAATAGAAACTCCATTTCCATAAATGTTTTGATGGAATCATTCGGAAGTTCTGAGTACCATTCGAAAGTTGTCTCCGCTAAGCTGCCGACGAACTGGCGAAGTAGCAGTTTGTCATCACCTCCAGTATTGCCGCAGAGAGCCCTAAACTGAGCGACGTGCTGATGGGGATTGCTTGTTCCCTTATACACGTGAAATTTAGGGATCGTATATCCCGGCGGGTTATTAATTTGATCATACCAGCCTGAATTTGGTCGCCCAGTTCTAACGACTTGGCCAGTAGCTTCACTTGCCTGATGAGCTCGTATCTGTTGAGCTATGTAGTCATCAAGCGCAGCTTTCGAGATCGTCTCCTCCCTGTCTGCCGATAAAGCCGGAAGATCGTTTGATGTCTCCCCTCTGTCGTCTTCAATAATCATTGGGGGATTTTCGGTTGGAGGGTCCGGCTGGATTATCATTCCCACCATATCTTGGAACTGGAGCGCCATTTGCTTTATGTTAGTCGCTTGTTCCACGGCTTTTTTATCTTTCTTTTCGAGCATTATTCGGAGGAATTCAGCATCGGTTTCCTGCTCCTGGCGTTGATCCGACGATACTTCCGGACATTCTTTCTGCCCAGTAAGTGAGGCCATCTTTGTCAGCATCTCCTGGAGTTTCTGCTGTTGCTCTTGAGCCTTTATTACGGACCGCATAAGTGGTCGATGACCCCTAGAAGTATGGCTTTCCTCTTTTCTGGAAGCCATGTAAATGGTGTGCACTATCATGCCCCCAGACTTGGGGCGTTTAGGTTCAGTGTCCTTGAGATTTGTTGTAGACACAGAGATCTTCTCCGGTCTTCTCCTTTTATGGGTGGTCGAAATTGAGGGAGCTGTTGCAGAAGATGCTTTCTGTGGTACAACAGCGGGATGACACTCCTCTTGCCGGACCTTCATTTTCTTCTGTTGGCGGGAGTAGTCTTTGTCGATCATAGAGTCTTGGACTCTTCGCCAGACCCTGTGGATTTTGGAGGACAGCTGCTGAGAGGGCTGTTCCGGGTTTTCCTTTGTAACGTTCTCCACAAGTGGAGGAAACTTTTTCAACACGGCAGTTGGAGAGTTCTTGCGCACCCTCCTGAGCGGCTCAAAGCTGTTCCCAGTTGGAACAGCAGCATCAACTTCCACCATTGGAGCCGGTAGAGTAAGTCCAGAAGGGGAATTGCCCCCAGCTTTCCTCACCAGTGGAGACGTCGAGCATGTCGTGTAGTCGGGATCACCTTTATCATCGAAGTAGCTTCGTCATGCCCCCTCCTTTGAGGAGAGGCTGTTATTGGCGCCATCCTGTCAAAGACTAACATTCGCTGGGAAGGAATGGTCAATATGTCGAAGGCCGACTTTCGAGTAGGGAAGTTGTTTGGACGACTCCACCTGTAGCAGGAGTTGGGATAGCCTTCTCCGGTATTGTGAACCTCTTCGCGGGCACATTTGAGCTTAGTCTCAGCCTGTTGAAGACTGAGGCAGTGGACTTGGACGACCTGTTGAGAGGGGCCATGGTTGTTACAAGACGATCGAAGACTGACTTCTTCGTAGCTTCCTATGACGGCACTGGAGCGTTGAAGCTTGTTGGCGGGATCATGGTCCTAAAGAACATTCCAGTGGTGGCCTGAGTCACTTGTTCCACTGGCATTGCGAAGATGGAGGCCGCTTGGGGCCCGTAAGTTACTCCTCCAGACGGGACGGAGTGGGAGTTGTTGCTGCAGTTGGTGCAGCTGGAAGCCGTTGATCTTCTTTTCTCTGCACGGGAGCAAGGCACCAAATCTTAGAACCTCGAATCCAGGGGCAACCACAGCAAACCGCGATTTGTTCACGAACACGACACACGAAGTGTGGAGTGGAAAGAGGAAAAGGACCCACCGGGCGTGCCAGAATCTGTTTACCGCCGGAAACCGGGAAAACAAACGTCTTGCCTGCATTTGGGGGCAGATACTATTTGTTTTTATCTGTCCACCTATCTTAAGATGCCAAGTTTATTTATGGCACCGTGTATCGGAGGTTTGGACAGATGCAGCCGTTGTAGCAGACTTCGTCAAATTCCCCCTCGTTGTGAGGGTTTTTTTGATTGTGGGAACGCTCTTCCCTGCACGCGCATGCCCCTACAGTTAATTAAGTAACCGCATCACGGTAACAACTTTCTCCTGCTCTAGAAGGTCACTTTGTGTCGTATGTGTTTGTTTTATTTTAGGTTGCCCGTGGATTGTATACGGAGACTAATTTGTGTTGTCGCCCGTAGGGCGTGGATTAGTCCAAATCCGTATTTTCTTATATTTAGGTTTGGTTGATTTAAGGCTCGTTAAGCTCGTTTGAGATTAAGATCAACTTAAATATTTGTTAAGGATACGTTAGTCTAATTTTAGACTAAGATCTACTTAACAAGGTTTTAGGATCATTTAGATCCAACAAAAGAGCATTTTAGCTCTATTGCTTTAGTTTAGGGACGTTTCGGTCCATTGAGTTTAAGGACATCATAGTCCGTAGGGTTTAGTTTAGGGACGTAGCTGTCCATTGGGTTTAAGGACATCATAGTCCATGGAGTTTAAGGACATCATAGTACATAGAGTTTAGTTTAAGGACGTTGCAGTCCATAGTTAGTTTCAAGACATTACGGTCCATTATTTGTTTAAGGACGTTGCGGTCCATTGGGTTTAAGGACATCATAGTCCATGGAGTTTAAGGACATCATAGTCCGTAGAGTTTTGGCTCATTGGTTTGGAGATGTGCCAAGAGTCATTGGTTATTGGGACCCTTCACCTCTATGAAGACGTTGAAGAATTACAACGACATGTATCAGAGGTGTGGAGAGATGTACCCTTAAACCAAAGAATGTTCATCAGGGACTTGGTAGTCCTATTTGGCACTAAGGCCCATTTAGAAGAAGACTTATGGGCTCGGTCGATTTGGGGTTTGGCCAACCTTGGGCTCAGCCCACCTGATTACTTATTTGGGCTTGATCCCTTTTGTTCAATAATACTGAGCATTGATATGAGCTTTGATGCTCACCCCCTTTCTTTGTTTTTTATTGAGTGTTAAACACTCTTTATGGCGTTGGGCTCTATTTACAGAGAGCTTTACGTTAAACAGCGTCCACGTGAAAAGCATGTGGAGCGTTCGACACTGAGCGCCAACCATTGAGTGTAGAGCACTCTTTAATCTATTAGCGCCCACGTGAGGGGCACGTGGAGCGCTTGGTGTTGAGCGCCAGACGTTAAGTGCTAAGCACTTTATTATTAAACAGCGCCCACGTGAGGAGCACGTGGAGTGCTTGGCGTTGAGCGCCAGACTGTAAGTGCTAAATGCTTCATTATTAAAAGCGCCCACATGAGGAGAACGTGGAGCGCTTGGCGCTGAGCGCCAGACTTTAAGTGCTAAGCGCTTCTTATAAGATAGCGCTCACGTGAGGAGCACGTGGAGCGCTCGGCGCTGAACGCCAAACTTGGAGTGCTAAGCACTGAATTTTCTGTTCTGCTCGATTCAATTCTCTGAGAATTAGGTTCTCGCTTATGAAAGACTTTATTTTATAGATCTGAGATCTAGAAAAAGAAGTAAGTTCTTCTAATGTGAGAGTTAAACTCTTAAATATGGAGGAGATGCTGTGATCTCACTTATTTTTATTTACCTTGAGAAGAAATTGCTATCGTCTCTAAAATTTGAAGTTTATAGGGGGGTTCCTCTGTACAAAAGACTTGAAGTCTTGGGTCCTTTATATATTGAAGGTCGATCTGTTGATTCAGTTAAGCAAATCTCTCATTGAGAGATTTCTTAACTGATTTGGGGAATTTATCCACCGTCGGATCTTTGATCCAAGGACTTCTATTTTACAGAAGCCATTTTTCTTGTTTTTAACAAGATTGGGAAAATATTTTCCCATACAGAACTTATTCTGTATCTTGGTGATTTTTAATCACCATTGGATCTTTGATCTAATGGTTCTCTGATTTACAGAGCACAATCTTTCTTATTTAGAAAGATTTGAGGAGTATTTCTTCAATCAGAATTTAATTCTGTATCTTGGTGATTTTTAATCACCATTGGATCTTTTCTCCAACGGTGCTCTGATTTACAGAGCACAATCTTTCTTGCCTAGAAAGATTTGAGGAGTATTTCCTCAATCAGAATTTAATTCTGTGCCTTGGTGGTTTTTAATCACCATTAGATCTTTGATCCAATGGTGCTCTGATTTACAAAGCACAATCTTTTTTATTTAGAAAGATTTGAGGAGTATTTCCTCAATCAGAATTTAATTCTATGCTCTGATGATTTATCATCTCCGTTGGATCTTTGATCCAAGGGTGGAGCTTTTAGTTCTGGCGCTGCCTCAGAATTTTTAACTCTGGGCGCTGACGCTCTCGTGCTTTGCACGTGAGGCACTGCCTCAGAGTTTTTAACTCTGAGCACTGGCGCTCTCGTGCTTTGCACGTGAGGCACTGCCTCAGTTCAAATTTTGAGCAGAGCCTTTGCCCTCTTATTGGGGGAAACAAGGTACTTGTCGAAAAGAAGGCCGATGTTCATATCAGAATTTTGCATTATTATATCGCCCATTCTTAATCATATTACAAATAAATAGGTGCTTTTGATGCATGTCTGCTAAATAGTTGCAGATTACAGGTTCTCAGATCATTACAGTGAAACTCATGAAAAGACGCTACAAATGTGAGATTACGACCAACAATAGATGAATCCGTATGATGCCGCCTATCAGTTCAAGGAACAAATGAATATCAGTAGACAGTTCAAATGCACAAGACACAAGGGTAGCACAAGATTCAAGACTTCAAAGCGAAGCTCACGGTAAAAGTCCACATAAATCTGCACTGTTGGAAATCTGGAATAAACTAGAAAAGATTTTGAGGAGCCAAGTGAAGAAAACAGAAGGAAAAAAGCAACATGAAATATCCCTGAAGAACTGACTCCAAGAGCCCACAATACGCCCGCGGATCAACGGCCTAACATGGCTTTCTGCCGCGGTTCCGCGGCCGTGCAGTACACGTGTCGGTGCACGTGTCGGTGGGTGTCGATGCTTTGACCCGGATTTCTTAGGGTAGTCTTGTAATTTCATGTATGGATCAGATGTAAAACCTAAGGTTTCTCCTATCTATAAATAGGAAAGCCGAAAGCCTAATTTGGAATGCCTCTTTTTATTTTCTAAATTAAAATTTTATTTCCTTGTAATCGTTGAAGAGGTCATCAATAAAGTAAGGTTTGTTTTTTTTCTATAGTGCATTTTTTATCAGAATTTAATTTCTGCATCTTTTTTATCTGTCTTTTATTATCTGCAAGTTAGATAGTCTTCTAAAATAAAATTATAAAAAATGAATTTCATCGTTACTATCCTAATGAGTGAGTAATTCCTTACTTGTTAGGGTTAGGATAGGGAAGGTTTGAGAGAAGGAAATCTCTCTCATTCCTTTCTTTGTCCATATAATTTTTATAATAAGGACTGTATTTAAATTAACCACACACCGCTCACTATGTCACCCTATCCTACAAGATAGCAGTGATTCCCTAATTAGACCGGTTGTGGTTGATTTAAATAAAGGTTAGGGCTAAGAGTTAAGAAAGGACGGATAAGGAGCAAAATGAAGAAACTAAGTTTCTTCCTAGTTGTGCTAATCCCCTTTGTTGACTATTACCCTAACACCTATATTCTTAACTAGGGCAAAGAAAGCAGTGAGTAGAATCTCTTTTCCAAACTAACCTAATCCTAACCTTAGCAAGACTTTAAATCGAATTAATCTCGTTCTTAGATTTTAGAACAAAACCTACCAAAAATAGGACTTAACTCGTTAGAACTTAAAGAGAGAACACCATTTCCATGGGGACCGACCCGTACTCAACCGGCTAGCAACCAAGCGACACTGTCTTGATTGCGGTATTTCTTAAATTTTAAAACGCACAATAAAACAGTCAATCAAATGGCACTGTTGCCGACTAACATATCAGAATTTTGCATTATTATATCGCCCATTCTTAATTAGGCATGCCTCTTTTTATTTTCCAGATTAAAATTTTATTTCCTAGATTAAAATTTTATTTCCTTGTAATCGTTGAAGAGGTCATCAATAAAGTAAGGTTTGTTTTTTTTCTATCGTGCATTTTTTATCAGAATTTAATTCCTGTATCTTTTTTATCTGTCTTTTATTATCTGCAAGTTAGATAGTCTTTTAAAATAAAATTATAAAAGATGAATTTCATCGTTACTATCTTAATGAGTGAGTAATTTCTCACTTGTTAGGGTTAGGATAGGGATGATTTGAGAGAAGGAAATCTCTCTCATTCCTTTCTTTGCCCATATAATTTTTATAATAAGGACTCTATTTAAATTATCCACACACTGCTCACTACGGCACCCTATCCCACAAGATAGCGGTGATTCCCTAATTAGACCGGTTGTGGTTGATTTAAATAGAGGTTAAGGCTAAGAGCTAAGAAAGGACGGATAAGGACCAAAAGGAAGAAACTAAGTTTCTTCCTAGTCGTGCTAATCCCCTTTGTTGATTATTACCCTAACACCTATATTCTTAACTAGGGCAAAGAAAGAAGTGAGTAGAATCCCTTTTCCAAACTAATTTAATCCTAAGCCTAGCAAGACTTTAAATCGATTTAATCTCATTCTTAGATTTTAAAACAAAACCTACCAAAAATATGACTTAATTCGTTAGAACTTAAAGAGAGAACACCATTTCCCTGTGGACCGACCCGTACTCAACCGACTAGCTACCAAGCGCCACCGTCTTGATTGCGGTATTCTTTAAATTTTAAAACGCACAATATAACAGTCAATCAAATGGCGCCGTTGCCGGGGAAACGGTAGTTATTTTCTTTTTGTAATTTCGGGTTAATTAAAATTGAAAAATATAAAAATTGAAAAAAAATAAAAAATACATTAAAAAATCATCTTGTTCTTTTTTATCGGTTTTTGTGCGAATTGTGCAGGAACGGAAGACGGAATGATTCAGATCTGGAGCAATCCCAGTGAACAAATCAACAAACAAAGGATCTGAACAGACAGAGGAGAACCATAACCGCACACAGGAAAATTTTGGAGGGCCAAACCTACCGAACCGCCGCGGAAACGCGGCATATTCAAGCATTTGACCGCGGTTCCGCGGTCAATTGCTGACGTCAGCACCCAAAAATTCTCTGTAAGTATTTTTGTTCTCTCTTCTACCCCCTGAACTCCACTGAAAAATTTTCCTGCAGGGTTCTTTGCGCAAAACTTCTTCTCCCTCTCTAATAAATCATTTTTGTGCAGGATTCTATGCACCGCAAATAAAAAGAAAATTTTTTGGCAAGTTTTTTAGATTTTGTTTGTTACTGATTTGCATTTTTAAAACGGAATTTAAGGGGCTATAACACCAATCCAGATTGGGTGGGGATTTCATTACCCTTCCTAAGACCCCAGAAATCACAAAAAGCATATGCATTACCTTTGAGTTAATTAAAAAATATCTAAACTCAGCCAATTAAGAACTGTCGCGCTCATTAGGACAGAAGAAGGTCGTGGGCATTCAGTCGTTTATCTAAACCGGACTTTGTGGTGCCTAGGCCAGACAAGTGAGAAAGGTAATTTTAAAAGGCCCGTCTCATGGTGATTCGTGAGCGGAACCCTCCTTTCTTCACTTGTGCTTACCTGGCTACAATTGGCGGTGAAGAGGCGATTTGAGGGATATCTCATAACTTATCGCTTTGGACCAGTTAGGAGCAGTCTAGTTGACTTAGGAGACTCTAGCTCTAGGCTTGATTGTGCATGTTTAAATTGTGATTGCTTGAAGGTGTGCCGTAGTTCCGTACAAAATTTTTGCAAAACTCTTTATAAAAATAAAAAAAAACACAAAACAAAATTTCTACAGAAACTTTCCATTTGTCGCTAGAATTCCATTGCACCCAACCATCACCCATATTTTCCCCATTTACGTTCTCTTACCCTCACATTCTACGTTTGACTATACCACAACTCGTTTAGTGTATGTCTGGTTGGACTAGAGACACTAGCGCTCGCTTAGTCCGTGTCTCGATTAGTCGCTACTGACGACGTATTCGACTACGAAGTCGAAACTCCATCCACTCCTTTCTTCATCTTTACCTTCATCTTCACATTCATCAACTTCTAAAGTCATATCAGGATTCAATCCTAACAACCCTTTACCTACCTCGGGACTGATTCCACCTCAACTGGGTGCGAATAACCCACAACACTCTCCTGTTGAAGCGCCCCAGCGAATCGCGCTCCAGGATCTTTTCTACCCCACCCGCACCGCACTTCATACTTGTCTTTCACTTCCGCCGGCAAATGGGGACAATTTCGAAATTAAGCCCCACTTCATCAATATGTTGTCCAAATTTCACGGGCTGGAATCTGAAAATGCCTATATCTTCATCAACAAATTCCAGAATGTTTGTGCAATGATGAAGACCACCCAACTGTCCGATGATGTTATAAGGCTACGAGTCATTCTCTTAACTTTACGTGACCTACCTGAAAACTGGCTATATAGTACAGCATCGCATTCCATAAAAAGTTGGGAAGAGTTTGTTAAGGCATTTCTAAAAAAATTCTACCCACATCACAAGACCGGGAGAATTCGTAATGAAATTAACCAATTTTCCCAGCTTCCTTCCGAACCTTTTTGGAAGTGTTTCGAACGATTTAAGGACCTTCTTGTTCAGTGCCCTCATCACGGTATTGAGAGATGGCAACTCTGCTAAATCTTATATGAAGGACTGAACCCAACAACTAAGTAGTTGCTGGAAACCATTTGTCAGTGTCACTTCCTTACAAAATCTGACGAGGAAGCTTGGCAATTTCTCGATGATCTTGCTGAACAAACGCTTCAGTGGGAAAGCACTAGATAGACCGCTTCGTCCACTTCATCTACTTCATCCGGCCCGTCTAGGGCAGGTGTTCATTAACTTGGCATGTCAATTGCAATGAAAGCCGAAATGGCCGCAATTACACGTAAACTAGAAGCAATTGAGAGCAAATTCTCATCACCTTCTCTTGCCCACGCTTTACCCCCTCACACTATATGCGCTTATTGTTCGGATCCGTCCCATTTGACTGAAGAGCGTCCTTACAACCCGCCTGCTCAAGGACAGGATCAAGTCAATACTGCCTTTCAGCAAAGACAAAGAAATGATCCATACTCTTCAACTTACAATCCTGGTTGGAGGAACCACCCCAATTTTTCTTGGAATCAAAATCAACAACAATTCCAAGGCAACAACAACTTTCAGAGGGCTCCTTCACAACAACAAGCTCCTCAACAAACTCAATATCAGCAATCTTTCCAGCCCCAACCTTACCAAAATCAAATGAACAATTTTGCACCCAACAAATCTTTTCCTCAAAACAATTTTGTTCAGCCAAATAACGATAAGGTTTTCTCGCTAGAACGAAGTCTGGATGCATTTTTAAAACAATCTACTCAATCCTCAGCAACCATCCAGTCTTCCATTAAGTCTTTGGTGCAACACACTGCATCACATGGGCAAAGTATTAAAACCATTGAAGCCCAAATTGCACAACTGAATGCTGTTTTAAGCAAGCGAGAGAAGAGGAAGCTTCCATCTCAACCACTGCCAAATCCTGGTCACCCACTAAATGCACATGTTGCTCATGAACAACAAAACCATAATGTGAGTGCCGTGACTAAATTGAGATCTGGAAGGATGTTGCACAACAATGTTGGCTCTAATGATGACACCCCGGCCGCCGCTTCTTCATCTTCATCTTCTTCGTCTTCAGAGCCTGTTCTCCATTCTTCATAAGGCTCTACTTCTTCTACTACTCTGAACGGACCCACATCTCACTCCACGAAAACACCAACACTGGGATCCGTTCCAACTCGACAAACATTGGACTCAACAATTTTTGAAAATGTTCTATTTCCAAACAGGTTGAGATCCAATAAACAAACTCCACAAATGGAGAAGATTGTGGAGTTATTTAAACAGATTAGCATTAACATCCCCCTCTTGGATGCAATCCAACAAGTGCCTTCTTACGCTAAAATCTTGAAGGACTTATGCACCAAGAAGAGGAAATCACAGGTACCTAAGAAAGTTTTCTTGGCTAGTGCAGTAAGTGATGCTCTTACCCAACCTTTACCTCAAAAACGAAAGGACCCTAGCTGTCCTACAATTTCAATAACTATTGGGGATAAGAACATCAACCGCGCACTTTTAGATCTTGGTGCCAGTGTTAACCTGCTTTCTTATTCAGTATATGAGCAATTAGGCGTTGGAGAGTTGAAACTCACACATTGTACTCTCCAAATGGCCGACCGATCCATCACCCATTCTAGGGGTGAGTTAGAGGATGTGTTGATTAAAGTAGGGGGATTCATATTTCCCGTTGATTTCATTGTTATGGACACACAGCTTGTAGCTAACCCCGGAGTCAAATTCCGGTGATACTCGGTCGACCATTCCTTACAACTTCTAATGCGGTGATCAATTGTCGAAATGGTTCAATGAACCTATCTTTCGGAAACATGACAATTAAGCTCAACATTTTTAAGTTGGGGAATCAGCCCTCCGAACCTAATGCTAATATACTTGATGTTTGTTCGATCCAAGAGATCACCCAGGAGGACTGTGAGCTCGAAAAATTTCTGTTCGATCACAGCAATTGTGACGCCACTAGTGCGTTCCTCCTCGAATCGGATACTGCTTTCACGCCCGATAATGATTACGAGTGTTTCACTTTCTCGAACGATTTTGAAGAATCACCACCCGAGTTTGAATCTTTTGAATTTTCAGATGAGTTAACTGAACCATCCGACTCGGTTGCTTACACTCGCTTTGAACCTCTGTTGGAATCTTTCGAGTTTGAGAAAATTTCACTGATTTTACCTTCAATTGTTTCGCCTCCAACACTTGAACTCGATCTATTGCCGTCTCACCTTAAATACGCTTACTTAGGTGAGAATGAGACCCTTCCTGTTATCATCTCGTCTTCTCTAGCCCCCGAGCAAGAGAAAGCCCTTTTAATGGTCTTACAAAGCAATCAGCAAGCTTTTGGCTGGACTATGGCGGACATCAAGGGGATTAGTCCCCTAATAGTTGAACATCATATTCATATGATGGATGATGCCAAGCCAGCAAGGGATCCACAGAGACGACTCAACCCAGTCATGAAGGAGGCTGTTAAAAAGGAGACCATAAAATGTCTTGATAGTGGTATCATTTACCCTATCTCTGATAGCCAGTGGGTTAGCCCCATTCACGTTGTCCCAAAGAAATCGGGCATAACAGTCATAACTAATGAGGCGAATGAATTAATACCTACTCGCACCCAAACTGGGTGGCAGATATGCATCGATTATAGAAAACTCAACGCCGCGACACGGAAAGACCACTTTCAATTACCTTTTATTGACCAAATGCTAGAACGATTGGCTGGGCATGAATTTTATTTCTTTTTGGATGGCTACTCCGGCTATAATCAAATTCTCATCGTCGAAAAGGATCAAGATAAGACCACAATCACTTGTCCTTTCGGTACGTTTACTTACCGTCGCATGCCCTTCGGGTTATGCAATGCACCCGCTACCTTCCAGCGGTGTATGATGGGTATTTTTTCAGACATGGTGGAAAAATTCTTGGAGATCTTCATGGATGATTTCTCCATTTTCGGCGACTCCTTTGATGAGTGTTTGCTACATTTTGACGCAGTCCTTACCCGGTGTAAGGATAAGAACCTTATTTTAAATTGGAAAAAGTGTCACTTTATGGTACGAGAAGGTATTGTCTTAAGACATATCATCTCGTAAAATGGAATTGACGTAGATAAAGCTAAGATTGAAGTCATTTCCAATCTCCCTCCTCCCAAATGCGTCCGAGACATTCGAGCCTTCCTTGGCCATGCCGGTTTCTATAGACGGTTCATCAAGGATTTCAGTAAGATAGCTAGACCCTTGACTCTTTTGTTGGCCAAGGATACTATTGATTTCGACTCGAGCTGTATGAAAGCGTTCGAGTCATTGAAAAACTCACTTACTTCTGCTCCCATTCTTTCGTCTCCTGACTGGACGCATCTATTTGAGATTATGTGCGATGCATCTGATTTTGCCATTGGTGCTTTCCTTGGTCAGCGCATCAATAAGATGCCACGTGTAATTTATTACGCTATCCGAACCTTGAACGAGGCCCAATTAAATTACACAACAACTGAGAAGGAATTCTTAGCTGTTGTGTTTGCATTAGAAAAGTTCAGGCCCTACTTAATCGGCTCTCCAGTCATCGTTTACACTGACCATTCAGCTCTTCGCCATCTTTTTGCGAAGAAGGACGCTAAATCTCGGCTGATCCGTTGGATTCTCTTACTGCAAGAGTTTGACCTTGTCATCAGAGACAAAAGAGGATGCGAAAACGTAGTCGCCGACCATCTTTCACGCCTCCCTTCTTCGCCGACGCTTCAAATTCCTATAAAAGACGTTTTTCCAGATGAGCAGCTCTTGACTGTGTCATGCGAAGCTTGGTTCGCAGATATTGTAAATTATTTGGCCACCGGACTTATACCAAATGAATGGTCGAATCAAGACAGACTTCGATTCCTATCCCAGGTAAAACATTTTTACTGGGATGAACCGTATCTATTCAAATACTGTCCCGACCAAATTATTCGTCGGTGTGTTCCCGACAATGAGTTTAAAAGCATGCTGTCATTCTGCCACGATCAAGCGTGTGGCGGGCATTTTAGCCCCAAAAAGGCAGCCGAAAAGATCTTGCAGTGTGGCTTCTATTGGCCACAACTTTTTAAAGACGCACATGATTACTGCAAGACATGCTCCCAGTGCCAACACTTGGGCCAGATACCTAGGAGAAATAAAATGTCGCTCCAACCAATATTGATTGTGGAAATTTTTGATGTTTGGGGAATAGATTTTATAGGACCGTTTCCCAATTCTTTTGGCAACGTGTATATTCTCCTCGCTGTTGACTAGGTTTCAATATGGGTCGAGGCTGTGCTCAGCCGGACTAATGACAACAAGGTTGTCGTTAGATTCCTCAAAGAAAACATATTCTCTCGATTTGGGCATCCCCGCGCAATTATCAGCGATAATGGATCTCATTTCTGTAATAGGACTTTCGAGTCCTTAATGCGGAAATATTCCATTAATCACAAGCTATCAACGCCCTATCATCCCCAAACTTGTGGGCAAGCCGAGATTTCAAATCGACAAATTAAACAGATATTGGAGAAAACGGTTTCCAAAAATCGTAAAGAGTGGTCGTCAAAACTTATTGATGCCCTTTGGGCATTTCGAACTGCCTATAAGACCGATCTTGGCATGTCTTCGTATAGGCTTGTTTATAGAAAGGCTTGCCACCTTCCAGTTGAAATTGAGCATCAAGCATTTTGGGCAATAAAAGAGTTGAATCTATCTCTAGGAAATGCGGGCATCAATAGAAAGCTGCAGTTGAACGAGTTAAACGAGCTTCGGGATGAAGCTTACGAGAACGCGGTTGTCATAAAAAACCGAACGAAGGTGTTTCACGATAAACACCTTATGCGCAAAACTTTCAAACCTGGTCAACAGGTTTTACTTTATGACACTCGGGTACATTTCCATCCTGGCAAGCTTAGATCTCGATGGAAAGGGCCATTTTTGGTACGCACCGTATATCCGCACGGTGTGGTCGATTTAGAAAATCCTGAGGACGGTTCACTATTTAAGGTGAACGAACATAGAATAAACCGTTCCTCACTGCGGACCCTTCGGAGGAGCTCCTGCATTTGCAGGAGCCGATTTATATTGACTGATCTTCCTCCTTCTACCCCTAGATTTCGGTTATCCAGCCATAAACAGTGAAAAAACTGTTTCAAATAAGTTTAGGGGTATGTACCATTTGTAATTATATAAAAACAAAGAAATTTTTTTTGAGAATAAAATAATTTTATTTTTCAATTTTTGGGGGTATTTTTGTAAATTTCAGTTTTAATAAAAAATAAATAAATAAATAAAAAAATTATTTACAAATAAATTCCTCTTTTTAAGAGGTCCTTTTTGCAAATAACCAAAACACCCCTTATAAATAGAACCCGACCCCTCTGCGGCTTTCACCAAACCCTAATATTTTCCTCTCCCAAAACCCTAGCCGCCGCAGCAGCCAGAGCAAGGAAATCGCCCCATGCCGCCGCGCTTCCGTCGCCGAAGGATCCTTTGTGCCACTGATCCGCCGCGCCTCTGTGTCTTCTCCCTCTGAAAACTTCAGAGGAGGTTTGCACATTCAGATCCTCTCTGTTAAATTTAAAAACTTTTTATTACTCTCTGTGATGGCACCTGCCTTGCAATTTGAGAGGGATTTTTCACAAATCTTTGCACACACAGTCTTTGGAAGTTATTTCGGTGAAGAAATCCGTAGGCGCGGTTGGAATTTTTTACCGTTTAACCATCCGAATGTCTTCGCGCTCCCGGATCTCGTCACTCGATTTTACGAGTGCATGGAGGACGGTTGCCTCTCACAACACGAATACATTAGGCTAATTTAGGGGGATAGAGAAATAATAATCGATAGGGACTTTATCCATGAAGTCATCTTAATACCTAGACTACCTACCCATGACCAACCCCTCCAATTTGAGGATTATCTACCCTTGGTGGGTAATGACTGTTCGAGGGAGCCACGTAAGAGCGTCTAGGATAGAACCCTTTTTGCGAATGTACTAACTGTGTGTCGTTGGGCACAAAATAACATTTTTGGTAGTTTGCACAATACTATATTTTTCACACCATCCCTTCATATCGTGCACACTTTGATGACTAGAAACCCCAAGTATGATATGTGCACGGTATTATTTAATTCGATTGGTGCGGGCAAAAGAGCTGCCAATTACTCATGCCCTATGTTGGTGATACAACTGTGTCGCCATTTCCTGCCTGTGGAGGAATTTGAATTTTATATGCATGGAGGTATCCCTATTAGACCTCTTCTTGAGGGCATATCCACGTCCTACACACGCTTAAATGATGTATGGTCGCGCACTGAGCCGGCCGAGAATGTACCCGCCAAGACACCCAGCTCCAGCTCGACCGCGAGCGAGGAAGAGCTTACCCCCGCAGCACATGCACGTTTACTTAGGAGAGCCACTAGGGGGATAGACAGATTGATAGGGATGGTGATCAACCTGGATCACCGTGTGATAGAAATAGAGCATGGCATGACTACCCTGCTGGCGAGAGAGGAACGTTCCCGTTCACGTTCAAAGGGACGGCGATGCCATGAGCAGTGAGGGCACTGCTTTTGATAAGTTTGGGGGTGGAGGTGGTTTGTAAATAGTTATCATTGCATTGCATATTTTAATTTTTTGTACATATTTGTTTTTTTTCTTTCTTTGCATATTTAATTCCGCATTGCATCTTTATAAAAGAAAAATTAAAAAATTAAAAAATTAAAAAATAATAAAAATATAAATTCAAATAAAAAAATTGAAAAACTGTAAAAAAATTGAAAAATTCAATTTTGGCCATATTTGATTTATGTTCAATATGACGGTTGAATAGTAGGGAAAAACTAGATCCTAAAGTTAGTGAATTAAAAACCCTAAAAATAACCTTTCTTAAAGTTAACGGTAGAAAATATATGTCCTTATAGTTTATTTAGAAATAAGCAAATTTTGAGTTCAGTTCTTGGGCTAAGTCAAAATAAGGGAAGAGTATTGAATTTTTATTTGAAGTGTAAGTCTGAAAAATAATTCTGAATCTTAAGTTTAAATTCTGAAAATATATAATCTACAACTAGCATATACACGCACCTTGAAACTTGGAATAGTAGAGGATACCTTGAAATGCTCTTGTCTAAAATCCTTAGTATGAAGGAAAAGAAAATAAAAAGTACAAGTGTGAATAAAAAATGAACACTGATTTTGTAATTACTTAAGACTGCATAAAATTAAAAAAAAAATAGCGAGGGTGCTTTATCACCTAATGTCTTAGACCAACTGGTTTGGGAGTCACCGCTAAAGCCTTAGGTATTACAAGATGAGGAATTACGCCTAAATGCGCGAACACATTTTGAAATCGATCGTTAGTATCTCAAGAAGTATTAACGGTCGCATGAAGGATGTGTGAGCAATTTCATCTAAAATTCACCAACTAAAAGTACTTTGGATGATAGACAAGAGTATGATAGCTTGAATTGAATTTCCAAGTGTATGGGTGATAATCACACACATGTAGGGGGTATATGATTGGGGTTTGGATGAGAGATAGGAATTAAAGATAGGGCTTATACCTTCAGTAGAAATAATAAAAATTCCTAAGTTGAGATGGAACCTTAGAAGGAAAATTCAAAAGATGCTGAAAGCTTAATAAATTTGCAGAACATATACGATCTTAAGTTAAATGATAAGTGAGTGAGAAAAATACGGGTTGATGATTTCTAAATTGAAAATAATAGAATTTCTTATTAGAATACTGAATTGAAGAATGAGAGTCAAAAGACCAAATTGATCGGATTTTGTGGGCAGTATCCGCTGAAAACTTTCAGGAGACAACACTCCTCCTACTAGGGACACCTAGAGGTTTAACGGCTTGTTGCACGAGCTCAGTGCAATCGCGATTCCCTGCGAAAGTGAGGTTAGGATTTTTCGAGAATAAAATTGGGTTTGCTCAGGACGAGCGAAAAATAAGTTTGGGGGTATTTGTTCATATCAGAATTTTGCATTATTATATCGCCCATTCTTAATCATATTACAAATAAATAGGTGCTTTTGATCCATGTCTGCTAAAAAGTTGCAGATTATAGGTTCTCAGATCATTACTGTGAAATTCATGGAAAGACGCTACAAATGTGAGACTACGACCAACAATAGATGAATCCGTATGATATCGCCTACCAGTTCAAGGAAAAAATGAAAATCAGTAGACAATTCAAATGCACAAGGCACAAGGGTAGCACAAGATTCAAGACTTCAAAGCGAAGCTCACGGTAAAAGTCCACATAAATTTGCACTGTTGGAAATCTGGAAGAAAGTAGAAAAGATTCTGAGGAACCAGGTGAAGAAAACAGAAAGAAAAAGCAACATGAAGCATTCCTGAATAACTGAGTCCAAGAGCCCACAATACGGCTGCGGATCCGGGGCCAAACATGGCTTTCTGCCGCGGTTCCGCGGCCGTGCAGTGCACGTGTCGGTGCACGTGTCGGTGGGTGTCGGTGCTTTGACCCGGCTTTCTTAGGATAGTCTTGTAATTTCATGTATGGATCATATGTAAAACTAAGGTTTCTCTTATCTATAAATAGAAAAGCCAGAAGCCTAATTTGGCATACCACTTTTTATTTTCTAGATTAAAATTTTATTTCCTTGTAATCGTTGAAGAGGTCATCAATAAAGTATGGTTTGTTTTTTTTCTATCGTGCATTTTTTTATCAGAATTTAATTTCTGCATCTTTTTTATCGTCTTTTATTATCTGCAAATTAGATAGTCTTTTAAAATAAAATTATAAAAAATGAATTTCATCGTTACTATCCTAATGAGTGAGTAATTCGTCATTTGTTAGGGTTAGGATAAGGAAGGTTTGAGAGAAGGAAATCTCTCTCATTCCTTTTTTTACCCATATAATTTTTATAATAAGGACTCTATTTAAATTAACCACAGACCGCTCACAACGGCACCCTATCCTACAAGATAGCGGTGATTCCCTAGTTAGAGCGGTTATGGTTGATTTAAATAGAGTTTAGGGCTAAGAGTTAAGAAAGGACGGATAAGGACCAAAAGGAAGAAACTAAGTTTCTTCCAAGTCGTGCTAATCCCCTTTGTTGACTATTACCCTAAAACCTATATTCTTAACTAAGGCAAAGAAAGCAGTGAGTAGAATCCCTTTTCCAAACTAACCTAATCATAACCCTAGCAAGACTTTAAATCGATTTAATCTCATTCTTAGATTTTAAAACAAAACCTACCAAAAATAGGACTTAACTCGTTAGAACTTAAAGAGAGAACACCATTTCCCTGTGGACCGACCCGTACTCAACCGGCTAGCTACCAAGCGACGCCGTCTTGATTGCAGCATTCTTTAAATTTTAGAACATACAATATAACAGTCAATCAGCCGACGAGAAAACTCATCCGAACTTCTACTGAGCTTATCCTTGACAATCTCCGTGCAGTCAAGTCTGTTCGTCTGAGAGCATCGCATGCCTGGTCTAGGCGGCGGAAAATGTCAGACCCCTAATAACCTAACAAGTCGTGCCGATGTGGCTCATGACCATCTGAAAATCTACTGACCTACCTATCAGTAATTCTCAATCTGCCCTGGCCAGAAACTTATGGTGTTGGCCAACCGAATACAGCGCGACATCGACTCCCTATACCGGGAGAGGCGAATTCCTGACAATCGCTCACTGCCTCCATGTGGCTCGGAACTGTACCCAACTAAAACCTGTTTGCACGACTCAGTAGAGCCGTAGTAGGGTAGTAATCAAAGCACGATGGGAACTCACATAAGACAAATGACGACCTCAGGTCGACTGACTATCCGCACTTATGTCATCAGAGAACTGCTATCTGATGATTGGTTTAATACCATCTAACCAGTTCTCGACGAGTCCGTCCAGTGTACTCACCCCAGTGAGCACCTGTATATGATCTTAGGTGCTAAAGAACAATGGCTGCAGGACCAACCATCACCACTCATCGGGGTCTCGAAACGTATACACCAGTCTACTTCGGAGTATCGATGCCCTGTCTCGATACTCCCACGACTAAGGACATTTAAGGATGTGCTTATCGACCACCCAGCTCCCATAAGTATGATTGCCATCACAACGCTGGTACGTAAGTAATGATCCTACGTGTTTTATCAACATGTATTAATGATATGCAATAACAAGTAAAACATATGCACATATTAAGATAAAGACAAACCAAATAGCATACTATCATATCGAGCAAGATTGTCATGTACATATATATTTCTAAGCATCCACTTGTATACATATATAATAATGGCCTCTAGGGTATACATATCCAGCAATCTCCTACTTGCACTAAGGCCATATATTGGCGTATCAAATACCCAACGTCTGCACTAGGGCCAGTTGTTGGTATATCGCATACCCAACATCTCAAATAGTCTCTCGAACTGTGCTTGAGAGAGGGAGAATGGATCTGTCATGTTTTCTTTTGTGTCCACTCTCCGTACCTCAATCTCCCGGCGATCAATGATCTCCTTGATCAGGTGATACCACCTCAAGATGTGTCTGGATTTTTGATGGGACCGTGATTCCTTTGCTAAAGCCATAGCCCCAGTGTTGTTGCAATACAAAGATATTGGATCAACAATGGACGGAACCACCTCAAGTTCAGTAATGAACTTCTTAATCCAGACAGTTTCTTTTGCGGCATAATTTGCAAAAATGTATTAAGCCTCCATCGCCGAGTCTGCGACGGTGTCCTGTTTGGAGCTCTTCTAACAGACCGTCCCTCCGTTGAGGGTAAACACAAAACCCAAGATAGACTTACTGTCATCTTTGTATCTCTGGAAGCTCGAGTCGGTAAAGGACTCCACCTGGAGGTCTCCATTACCGTATACCAAGAACAGTTGCTTAGTCCTACTCAGGTACTTAAGAATGTTCTTCACTGCTATCCAGTGGTTCTCTCCCGGGTTCGATTGATACCTGCTCACCACGCTAAGCATGTAAGCTACATCTAGTCTAGTATATAGCATCGCATACATTATAGATCCTACCGCCGAAGCGTAGGGTATAACGCTCATGCGAACCCTTTCCTCATCAGCCTTAGGAGACATACCTTTGGAGATGGTGATTCCGTGCAATGTGGGTATATTACCGCGCTGGGAATTTTCCATACTAAATCTCTTTAGTATGGATTTTATGTTTCTGGACTGTGAAAGTCCTAACAATCTCTTGGATCTATCTCTATAGATCTAAATCCCCAGAATATAGGAGGCATCACTCAGGTCTTTCATGGAGAACCTTTATAATAAGAATAGCTTGACCGATTCTAGGATAGAAATGTCATTTCCTATCAAAAGAATGTCGTCCATGTACAAGACTATGAATACGACAGTTCTTCCTACAATTTTCTTATAAATAAAAGGCTCATCCTCGTTTTTGATGAAGTCAAATTTCTTGACTGTTTCATCAAAACAGATGTTCCAGCTCCGTGATGGCTGCTTTAATCTATAAATAGATTTAAGCAACTTGCACACCTTCCCGCTGCTCCCATTGTCTATGAATCCTTTCGGCTGATCCATATAAACGCACTCTTCCAAACTTCTGTTTAGAAAACCCGTTTTTACGTCCATCTACCAGATTTCATAGTCATGAAAGGCAGCAATGGTAAGTAGGATTCGAATGGATTTGAGCATAACCATTGGAGAAAAGGTTTCGTCATAGTCCCCACCTGGTCTTTGACGAAAACCTTTTGCAACAAGTCTAGCCTTATAGGTTTCCACCTATCCATCTACACTAATCTTTTTTTTTAAGATTCATTTAAATCCAATGGGCTTTACCCCAGGAGGAGCAATATCCAACGTCCAAACTTTATTGGTGTACATGGACTCCATTTCGGATCGCATAACATCTAGCCATTTATTAGAATCCCTACTGGTAATGGCCTGCTTGAAACTAGTAGGATAATATTCTTCCAAAATGCAATCCTCTCGATCCCCGTTTATGAGAAAACCGTAGCATCTCTCGGGCGGATGAGATATCTTACTAGATCTGTGGAGTGGCTGAGGTTCATCTGGGACTTCTAAATCTTGAGGTTCCACCAAATCCCCAGTTTCAGTTTGTGGTTCCGATATTTCATCCAGTTCTACCATGATCCCACTTATTTCTTTTGCAAGAAATTGCCATTCTAAAAATGTGGCGCGACGAGCAACAAACACCTTCTGATCCTCGATGTGGTAGAACATATATCCTTGAGAATTTTTAGGATATCCCATAAATTTGCATAAAACTGACCATGCCTGAAATTTGTCCGGATTTTGTACTTTTACATAGGCCGGACAACCCCATATCTTAATAGGTTCAAGATATAGTCTTTTACCACTCCATATTTCATATGGAGTTTTAGGCACAGATTTGGATGGAACTTGATTCAATAGGTATGCTGCTGTCTGAAGCGCAAGTCCCCAGAATGAAAGAGGCAACTCAGTATTGCTCATCATGGAGCGAACCATATCCAATAGGGTATGAATCCTCCGCTCTGATACACCATTGTTTTGTGGTATATACGGAAGAGTAAGCTAAGAGAGAATTCCATTCTCTTTTAAATAGTCGAGGAATTCCGTGCTTAAGTACTCTCCTCCTCTATCAGATCAGGATCTTGATACTTTTACCAGTCTGGTTCTCCACTTCGCTATTATATTCTTTGAATTTCTCAAAAGTTTCGGATTTATGTTTTATGAGAAATACATATCTGAATCTAGAGAGATCATCAGTGAATGTAATGAAATACGAGAACCCTCTCCTTGCATGTAAAGACATTAGACCACATATATCACTGTGTATAAGTCCCAAGAGCTCTATTGCTCTTTCTCTGTATCCGGTGGACGGAGATTTGATCATCTTCCTTTAAAGACAAGGCTGACAAGTTTCATAAGATGAAAATTCAAACGGATTCAGATATCCATTCTTATGCAATTTAGACAGTCTTTTCTCAATGATATGACCAAGTTTATAATGGCACAAGTAGGTTTCGTTCGTATCTGAACTCTTTCTCTTGCGTGCGTTTTGTATATTGAAAAGTGTATTTTGATTTAGAACGTAGATACCATTACACAGTGTACCTTTTGCAACAATTACCAGATTAAGGTAAATATTCATGATATTTCTATCTAGAATAAAATTATATCTATCTTTATCAAGTAAAGAAACTGATATGATGTTGCAAAGCATAGAAGGTACATAGTAGCAGTTGTTCAAAATCATAATATTGCCACTTGATAATATTAGGTGATATTCACCGACGGCAGCAGCATCAACTTGTGCTCCGTTCTCTACTCTGAGGGACATATCACCAGGTCCAACCATCCTAATTTTTCTCAGTCCCTGCAATGAATTAAAGATATGAGATCCTGATCCGGTATCTAATACCTATTTACCGCCGAAAACAGAGATGAAACCACGTAGATCGTCTTGCCTGAATTTGGGGGCAGATGCTATTTGGGTTTATCCTTCCACTTCTCCGAAGATGCCAAGTTGATTTATGGCACCGTATATCGGAGGTTTGGATGGATGCGGCTGTTGTAGCAGACTTCGTCAGATTCCCCCTCGTTTGCAAGGGTTTTTGATTGTGGGGATGCTCTTCCCTGCAACCGCAAGCCCCTGCAGTTAATTACGTTACCGCATCGCGATAACCATTTTCTCCTGCTCCAGAAGTTCACTTTGTGTCGTGTGTGTTTGTTTTATTTTTGGTTGCCCGTGGATTATATACGGAGACTAATTTATGTTGTTGCCCGTAAGGCGTGGATTAGTCCAAATTCATATATCTTAGATTTGGATTTGGGTTGATTTAAGGATCATTGATCTGTTTTGAGATCAAGATCAAGTTAAATGTTTGTGAGCAGTTGGGGCTCGATTGGTTTTTGTTAAGGATACGTCAGTTCAATTTGAGACTAAGATCTACTTAACACGGATTTAGGATCATTTTTGTTTCAGATCTAACAAGAGAGCATTTGGGGCTCTGTTGTTTTAGTTTAAGGACATTTCGGTCCCTTATCGCCTTTTTAATGGCGAAGTTGTAGTTTGAGAACATTTCGGTCTGTAGATCACCATTTTGGAGGTGAGGGTTTAGTTTAAGGACGTTACGGTCCGTTATCGCCATTTTGGAGACAATATTTAGTGTGAGGACATTTCGGTCTGTAGGTCACCATTTTTGAGGTGGGGTTTTAGTTTAAGGACGTTACGGTCCGTTGTCGCCATTTTGGAGGCAACTTTGTAGTTTGAGGACATTTCGGTCTATAGGTCACCATTTTCAAGGTGGGGTTTTAGTTTAAGGACTCCGTTGTCTCCATTTTGGAGGCAACGTTGTAGTTTGAGAACATTTCAGTTTGTAGGTCACCATTTTCAAGATGCGGTTTTAGTTTAAGGACGTTACAGTCTGTTGTCGCCATTTTGAAGACAACGTTTAGTTTGAGGACATTTCGGTCTGTAAGTCACCATTTCAAGGTGAGGTTTTGTTTAAGGTGTGCATGTTAGCTTGAGAAGTGCACCCAAAAGCAGTTAGTTATCGGGACCCGCCACATCTCTGAAGACATTGAGGAATTACAATGACATGTATCAGAGGTATGGAGAGATGTACCCTTGAACCAATTCCCCTATTTGAGGGAAAATGAAGTTGGTGGTCAACCCAGAAATTATTAGTCGTATTTTGAGACTAAGATTTCCTCTGGGGAATGTGGGACGAATATTGTTTTGGGATATCATCAGTTGAAAGATCGATAGTCATTTTTGGGACTAAGATCAATTTGGAAAGTAGTGAGCACATGGGCTCGGTTAATCTGAATTAGGGACCTAGCCAATTTGGGCTTGGTCCACTAAGTTTTCTTTTTTTTCTTGAAAAGAAGTGCTAAGCACTGGTTTGGGCTCAGTCCCCTTTTTTGTGCAAAAAGTGCTGAGCACTTATGTAACTTCTGACGCTCACACTTTACTCTCTCTTTTTGTCTCTTTATGGTGTGATGGACACTCTTTATGGTGCCCACGTGCGAAGCATGTGAGGCGCTAGGCGCTACCTGGTGAGTGTCAAACACTTTTTATGTCCTGTAGCGTCTATGTGAGGGACACGTGAGACGCTGGGCGCTGGACGCCACACCACCGAGTGCTAAGCACTCCTTATTTTATAGCACCCACGTGAGGGGCACGTGAGGCGCTAGGCTCTGAGCGCCAGCCACTCAGTGCTAAGCACTCCTTATTTTGCAGCGCCCACGTGAGGGGCACGTGAGGCTCTGGGCGCTGAGCGCCAGTCACTAAGTTTTAAGCACTTCTTATTTTGTAGCGCCCATGTGAGGGGCACGTGAGGCGCTGGACGCTGATTTTTTCTTGTATAATTTGTTCTGAGGAGTTCAATTTCCTTGTTCTTTTCTGAATTTTTGATCTCTAAGAACAAGTTCGTCCCGATGAGAATTAAATTCTCAACTTGTGAGTGACTTGTCTTGTGGATCTTAGATCCAGAGAAAGAACCGAGTTCTTCTTTTTAAAAGGGTTAAACCCTTCAATAGGTAAACGAGATACTTTGATCTTTTTTCTATTTTATTTACCTATAGTGTTTTCTCTGAGAAGGGAGATCTTCTTTCTTTCTTTTTGAAGCTTTCTGCTTTATTTTTTTTCGAAGCTTATGGGGGGGTTCCCCTATATTAGACTTGAAGTCTTGGATCCTTTATATAGTAGAGGTAAGTCTGTTGATTAGTTGAAGAAATCTCTCATTGACAGATCCTAATTGATTTTGGGGATTTTACCCACTGTTGGATTTTTGATCCAAGGACATCTATTTTACAGAAAGTATTTTTTTTTATTTTTAACGAGATTAGGGAAATATTTTCCCATACAGAATTTATTCCGTAGATTGATGATTCTTTAATCATCATTTGATTTTTAATCCAACGGTACTCTATTTTACAGATGACAATCTTTCTTATTTAGAAAGATTTGAGGAATATTTTATCTCAACAGAATTTAATTTTGCATCCTGATGATTTATCATCTCCATTGGTTCTTTGATCCAACGGCTCTGTTTAACAGAGAGTAGAATTTAATTCTACAAGATGCCGGCGCTCATGTGCTGTGCACGTGGGCGCTTATTATGGTTTTAATTCTTTCATGTGCTTTGCACATTGTCGTCCACGTGAGGAGAACGTGCGGCGCCAGAAAGAGTATTTAACTCTGGTGCTGGCGCCCTCGTGGAAGGCACGTAAGCCGCTGCCTCTTGAGTTTTGTATGCTTTGCATACGGGCGCTGCTCATATAAGAGTTTTTAACTCTGGCGCTGGCGTCCTCGTGGATGGCACGTGAGACGCTGCCTCTTGAGTTTCGAACAGAGCTTTGCTCTTTTATTGGGGGAAACAAATACCCCCCACCGTTGCACTCACGTCGCTCGCACGTGAGTGCAGCAGTGGCATCTTTTCCACCATTCATGAAATGCTGGAATCGGTTCACCTTCTTGCTCTGATTCCTATGGGTCAACTATCTTCTTTCCCCATGCACTTTTTCCCGGCCTTGGAAATAGTTCCACCATGCACAGAATTTTCCGTGCCTAAATTTGAATGCTTCCCTTTATAACCCGAAGCTATGTCTTCCTCCTTCTTCACAAAAAGAAACCCATTTCTATTAACAGAACTCAAGGTAACCATTTTCTAAAGGAACAAACTAAAAGTTATAGCTTGCGATCTTCCTCACGCTTATCGGCAACCATGGGAGGTGCCCATCGAGGAGACTATTCCTCACTTTACTGCACGGCTAGTGGATCCCCTTCTCACCGATACTTAATGTGACGCGGTGATGTATAAGCTCCTGACTCGTAGGGGCTCTCCTCTTCCTATGGGCTCCATTTGGCTCCGGATGATTTTTCTATCCGTGCTTGTCGACATCCCCCCTCATTCGGCAGAGATGACTCCGACGATTCTTGATGCGGCAGAGGACAAGTTCGAGCGCTTTCACGAGTCACGTTTGATTACCCAGTCTTTGAGGGACCGTTCGGTTCAGTTGCTAAGCCGGATACAGGCTCAGCGGGCTATCATGTCTGCCTTCGCTGATGAGCATGGCGCTAATCGATAGGGAGCAACTCCTCGCGAAGACCGCCGCTTCGACATGGTAGAGAGGACAGAGAGGGAATTGGAGAACTTTGTTTATTGTTTTGTTAACCCATATATCTCTAATCCCATATTTGGTGATCTTTTCCCTGTAGAGTAGTCTGTTTATTTCAATGTATTTCTCTTATTAATGACTGTTGAATGTTTCCTCTTCATCATATATTCGCACGTGTATCTCGTCTTTGTGCATGAGCTTTATACTTTACCCTTAGGAATTTTTGCTAAGTGCGAGCGCCATTGTTTTCTCATGCGCTAATCCTTACACATACATAAATCAGCACGCTTTGAACACTATTTCCATTTAAGTAGGTCTGCAGTTGTGAATGAACGATTAGTAGGGTGTGAATCAAAAACTCTCCTTACTGCCTTGCATAGTACACGGTTGGTGCTCATGGGTTGCGCCTTTCTGTCTTGACTTGACGTGAAGTAGTTTATATACTCATTTCGGAGTTTATAGTTTATTCACTCATCCTGGAGTCTCTAGTTTATGAACTCATTTCGTAGCTTGTAGTTTATTCACTCATTCCGGAGTTTCTAGTTTATGAACTTATTTCGGAGTTTGTAGTTTGTTCACTCATTCCGGAGTCTCTAGTTTATGAACTCATTTCGGAGCATGTTTAATTTACCTCCCTTGGGCTTGTAGGCAAACCTGTTCTAACGTTACAGTTAACCCATGCTCTTTACGAATTAGGTCCGTTAGGGTCTGTGGTACTAGGGTTTTTTCCCGTCGTACCATCGTGTTGGCTGATGCATTCCCCGATATGCATAGTTTATGCTGCTATTCGAGTAGCCCTGCGACTGTCGTGTTTCTGATCCCTTCGGGGGCTAGACAAGACATCTTCAAGTAATCTCTTTAGGTCATATTATCATCGAGAGAGCAAGCAGTAGGAATTTTGTCATGCCGCTTTTTACTTGAGGTTAGGCTCAGTTTGGGAGCCCCGATGAGTCATAACCACTCCGCGCTGGTATGGGATGATCTCCGATAGTCTTTCAGGTTTTATTTTAGTTGTCGTCAAGACCCTGAAGCTAGGAATTTGGCTTTCGCTTCGTTTGTCGACACTGCGTCTGCTGTAATGAGACGAATGTCGAGATGATTTCTAGGTTGTTTTGTGAACCGTTGAGATTTGGAACTAGGGATTTTGCCATGGCTCTGCTTTGTTTCGACCCTGGTGTCTTTGTTGACGTCGCGTCTACATCCTGCTGGAGTGAGAAGAAATGCCGTTGTTGACACTGCGTCTGCTGTAACGAGATGAGTGTCGAGGTGGTCTCTAGGTTGTTTGTGAACCGTCGAGGCTTGGAACTAGGGACATTGCCATGGCCCCATTTTGTTTCGACCCTAGGGTCGTTTGTTGACGTCGCTTCTGCATCCTTGAGTGAAAAGAAACGCTATTGTTGACACTACGTCTGCTGTAATGAGACGAATGTCGAGGTGGTCTCTAGGTTGTCTGTGAACCGTCGAGACTTGGAACTAGAGATTTTGCCATGGCTCCTTTTTGTTTTGACCCTGGGATCGTTTGTTGACGTCGCGTCTGCATCTTGCTGGAGTAAGAAGAAACGCCATTGTTTGTTAGTGTATATGCCCTAGAGGCCATTACTGTATCATACTAGTATGTATATTACTTGATGGAAGCTTAGGATATTCACAGTTGTATATACAATCTTGCTCGAAATGATAGTATGCTACTTGGTTTGTCTCTGCTTTAATATGTGCATGTGTTTCTTTTAGCGTATCGCTTAAATACATATTAGTAGAGCCCTTAGGATCTTTGCTTGATTACCAGCGTTGTGATGGCGCTCACACTCGTGGGGGCTGGGTAATCTATAAGCACATCCTTATACAGGTCCCTAGTCGTTGGACTATCGAGACAGGGCATCGATACTCCGGGACTAGCGTATGCGCTTCTCATCCCAGCATGGGAGACGGTCTGTCCCACAGCCGTCAGTACGTCGTACTTGGGATAGTATGCGGGTACTCGTTACGTTACGAGTACACTAGACAGGACTCGTCGGGAACTGTTGGTTGGTATTATACCTATCGTTAGTTATCAGTTCCCAGGTGACATGAGTACAGCTTAGTCCGCTGACTTGACACTGTCACTTCGCCTCGAGTGTGTTCCCACCGTACTTTGATTACTACCCTGCCACGGCTCAAAGGAGTCGTGCAAATAGGTAGTAGTTGGGTGCAGTCCCGAAGCACTTGGAGGCAGTGACGGTTAGACACGATTCGTCTCTCCCGGTATTGGGGGTTGATATCGCACTGTATCTAGGAGAGCCATTATACGAGTAGTCCCTGGCTAGGGAAAGCGAGATATACTGGTAGGTTTCCAGTGTTATTTCAGGGTGTTCTGGGCTACACTCCAACACGACTTGTACCGCTATTAGGGGACTGACATTCACCGCCCCCTAGGCCCGCCATGCGATGTATCAGACGAACAGACCGGACTGTACGGAGACTGTCACATACAGGCTCAGTAGGAGTTCAGATGGGTTCACCTCGTCTGTCTTCTTATCGGCATCTACCTAGGGACCGTTACGTACAGCTAGTGCCGCTTGCGGTTTGTGGTTAAACCCACTGCCAGCGTAGTGTCTAGTCTTTAGAGTCCCACACAGAGAGCTATTCGCCTTTAGGCAAAATGAGTTGAGGTCGCATGGTTTTGCGACAGGGTTCATTCACATCCGCGCACTTGTGCACGTTTGCTGTCCGGACAGCTTATACTAGCGGGCTTTGCTTTAAGCCAGATCCTAGTATATGATTTGGGATTGGTTTTATCTCTTTATATTCGTGTTCCTCGGATCACGAATATAGGTGCGTATGCACAGTTGATTGAGACAGAGGGAGAGGACTTTGATTAGGGTTAATGAACATTGTCATTTTATTAACCTTAATGCTTATGTGTGTATTATGATTAATTGATATTTGTTTAATATAATTGTGCATGGTTAGGGTTGTTGACCATTTGACATTCTTGACTTGTTGACCTAGGTTGACACTTTGACCATCATCATTTTATATAAAAGATGCTCTTTGATCCTTGCAATTTGCATTAAAAATGAAATGATAATGGTCATGTCTTGATTAAGCCATGACAATTATCTTGCTAATTATCAATTTACATAATTCACCCATATATGAGAGAATGGTTCATTTTATTCTCTCATTCTATCATATACTTTCTCTCTCTTGTTCTTCTTCTCCCTTAAGCTCTCCCCTCTCATGTGTTGTGAAACACTTGAGCTTGAGAAAAACCTCTTCTTGATAATCTCTACTCTCATCTAAGGTACTAGGATTAGCACTTCTAGCACTTTAGTTGCTTCTAGCTTGGAGTTGAAGCCAAAGGTTGAGGCTCTCGGGTGGATCCTTCTTCGACTCAAGAAGACGACAAGGAGATCACTTCCGTTCACTACAAGGAGCAAGGAGAGAAGGACATAAAGCCCAAGGTATAACCTTTCTTCCATGTAGCTAATTTCTAGTTAGCTTTAGTTAGTTTTTGTTTAGCAAAGATCCTTCTTTTGTTAGTCCATGTTGCCTAGCATGATAAAAATCCGATTTTTATTCCGTTTTCCGCCTCCCCGCAAGCACCGGGGTGGGCAACGTGGACTTACAGTGGTATCAGAGACTAACTAAACATAAACTAGCTAGGTAGTAAAGTGTATGGAAGTTTGATCGGAAAAATCGCAAAACCAAAACATGAAAACCCTAACTTTCTGTTGAAATTTTTTCTGCTCTAAAAATAAAAAATCATACGTCTAAAATCATCTCAGTGTTTTTATAAGAAACTCACCAAACCCAGTCCAGTGAATCGATCAAAGCGCCGCGGTTCTGCGGCAATAGCAAGCTATTGCCGCGCAACCGCGGCCGAGTTGACTCGGTTCTGGATCGAGTTTGGTGCAGTGTTCTTATGACATGGTTTTGGGATTTTTAAGATGGTTTATTTGTGCCCAGGTTTTCCAGAAAAGAAATTTGTTTTTGGGGGCCTATAAATCCGTATTTTTGGTCGAACTTCACAACACTTTGACTATTGGGTTATATCTGTGATGTTAATATGTATTGAACGTCTGCTAATCGCTATACGTCGATTAATAGGGGTTATACATATCTGTGATCTGTGTTTGTTGATGGTATGTTTATATGAATGTGTTGGATTGTCGCGGGTGAATAGCCGGGGTGGATATGAGATGAGTGTTTCTTTTTCTTTTATTCATGTAATATGTAAATTGATGTATTATTATTTATTTGGCCGCACAACCGGGTCGGGGTTGTAGCCGTCATTGTATAATTCTTTTTACTGTTTTTGCTCCTAGGATAGACCCATGGAGGGGGTGCACAAACTACCGGGTATCTCGAAGTGCCGAGTGGCCTACTCACGGTGTTGAGGGAGGTTACTTCGCTTCGGGTACTTGGTGGGTAGTTTGCCGCACCCGTAGGGGTCTTGGATGGGGTATTGGCTATTCACCGCGACCGTGTAATCCGCTTTTCATTGCAGGCTCGAACGGATTGCGGATTCCTAGTATATCCAATGTATTCATCAGTGATCTGTAATGTCTATCATTGCTATATATCTATATACTATAACTATTTAGGCGTTGCTTATGTTTTACAGCCGCGCTAGCCCAGCCCCCGCTCTGTCTTACTTAAGTAACCTAACGGGTGATGACGGGGCCCCGTGGCGAATGCGAATGGCATAAGCGTACGTCATATTTTGGTTGTTTTCTGCAATGGTAGGATTAAATGATGGGACACATTAAAAGAACTAATGTAAGAAAATAAACCAAGTAAAAGTCGATTGGAACATTTTGAAAACCACTCGGTTCTTTTCAAAACTAAACTTTTAAACGCGGAGCTTGAACCGCTCCTTTTAAAAGCTATCTCGTTCCATCGATTATATCAAGTTCACTACGTTCACGGTTTCGCCAAAACCATTCGTAGCCCTCCGTCATTCCACATGAATGGTCAAAAAGTATTCAAGCTATGTATTTTGGCCAAAGTCAAGGCATAGTGATTGGTAGCTATTGGGTATTCATGTGCAGCATAGATAGATGCGTTGGTTTGGGACAGTCGTGCTGCCATTTTAGCCAAAGTCAAGGGTAGGTACGGGTGGGTCCAAATTAACCAGGAGAATGACGGGTAGAACTTGACATGTGACTTATGATATTTTGGCCAAAGTCAAGGTCATAAGAGCATGGGGCAAAAATCCACATCGGGAGTTTCATAAGTACTGAAACTTGCTAGCGCTGCATACCATTTGGAGTGTGATGATTCTGGTAGGATTTTTTCGGTTTTATCACGCGATGATATTTGGATCCCGATCCTACTGTGAGTATATGCTACTCCTCGGGAAAACTCTCACTTAACGATCAATGCTATAAACTTAGTAGGTGTCTAGAAAGGTGTTAGCGGGGCTACGCCCACAGGGAAAAGAGGTTACTTAATTAAGGAACTTCGTGAAAGCGTTGGAAAACCTCACTCGAAGTACCGACACTGGCCTGGCTGAACGGTTAAGCAAGTATTGTACGGTGAGATTGATCCCGACTAATTCTTTCTTTATGATTTGAGAAGGGATTCGAGAGACAGTGGGAGCCATCCTGTTTAGACAAACTAAAAACCACTCTAAACTTGCAAGAGCATCATGCTAAGGTGTTTCTTTTCTCTCTCCTAATTGCAGCGACCATTCAAGAGGACCGGACTTAAGTTATTACTAGATAAAAACTTACTGACAGGGCCAAACTACAAAGATTGGCTCAGGAATGTCAAGATGGCAATCACTTACGACAAGTTGGGGTATCTCCTTACCACCAAAGCTCCCCCTGTCCCAGGTCCCAAAACCAGTGTCGCGGATAGGGAAATCCGTAAGACCTGGGAAATAGATTGCGCGAAGGCCAAATGCCTCGTACTTGCATCGATGGACAACGAACATCATAGGAGGCACGAGAATATGGACCTAGAGTCCATATTTCTTCATACAAAAGAACTGTATGGAGAGCAGTCTCGTATCGCCAGATACGAAGTGTCGAAGAAGTTGTTTTCGGCAAGGTTGGCTGGATCATCGGTAGCGGAACACGTGCTTAAGATGATTGGCTACATAGAGGAGCTCGCGGAACTTGGGACCACGTTGGAGAATGAGCTCTATACGGACTTGATTCTCCAGTCCCTTCCTTCCACTTACGCCCAGTTCATCCTGAACTTCAACTTACAGGAAAAGGAATTTGAACTTTCAGAGCTCCTCAACATGCTGAGGAATGCAGAGGGCACCCTACAGAAAGGTAGGGAGACATCCACTTTGTTTGTAGGAGGATCTTCCTCTTCTAGGTCCAGGGCGAAAGCCAAGAGCAAGAAGAAGAAAGCCCCCGCCAAACCAAGAGGCGGTGTCAGTAAAGTGGATACGAAGGGAAAAAGAAAGGCAACAAAGGTAGTGGGAAAGCTGGTGGGGAAGGAAGAATGTTTCTACTGTCACAAAAGTGGACACTGGAAACAGGATTGCAAGGCTTGGAAGGCCAGAACCCAGGATCTGAAGCAAGTTGCGGCTTCAGCTTCAGGTATGTATGTTATTGAAAACTATCTATCAATAAACTCTACATCCTGGGTATTGGATACCGGATCAGGATCTCATATCTGTAATTCTTTGCAGGCGTTGAGAAAGCGTAGGTTTTTGAAAGCAGGTGACATGACCCTCAGAGTTGCAAACGGAGCTAGCATGGATGCTGAGGCCGTGGGGGACTATCACCTGGGAATGTCAGATGGACACTTTTTGGTTTTGCGTAGTTGTTATTTTGTACCAAATGCAACCTGTAATATCATTTCTGTATCTTTATTATCTAAAGAAGGTTATGAATTTGTATTTGTAAGTAATGTAGTGAACATTCACCTTAATCAAGTTTTAATTGGGTCAGGTACATTAAACAACGGTATATACGTATTAAACCAACCACAGATTTTTAATGTCCAGAATACACACAAAAGAAAGTCTCCAGAAATCAATAAAACTTTCTTATGGCATTGTAGACTGGGTCACATCAATGAGAGAAGGTTGACTAAGTTACATGCAGAAGAATATTTGGATCCGTTCGAATATCAATCGTATGCAACTTGTCAATCCTATCTCAAAGGAAAGCTGACAAAGACTCCGTTCACTGGACATGGAGTAAGAGTGAGCGAGCTCTTGGGACTCGTACACAGCGACGTGTGCGGTCCAATGTCTACGCATGCACGAAGCGGTTATTCTTACTTCATTACTTTTACGGATGACTTTTCAAGGTACGGTTATGTCTTCTTAATGAAACATAAATCCGAGGCTTTTGAAAAATTCCAGGAATATAAGAATGAAGTAGAAAAACAAACAGGCAAAAGTATCAAGGCACTAAGATCTGATCGAGGTGGTGAATACTTGAGTGCCGAGTTCCTGGGTTACTTAAAAGAGAATGGAATTCTCTCTCAGCTTACTCCTCCATACACTCCGCAATATAACGGTGTATCGGAGAGACGGAACCGAACCCTATTGGATATGGTACGGTTCATGATGAGTAACGCTGAGTTTCCGCGATCGTTCTGGGGACATGCGCTAGAATCAGCT
Organism: Agapanthus africanus; assembly: GCA_030015575.1. Taxonomy (NCBI): domain Eukaryota; kingdom Viridiplantae; phylum Streptophyta; class Magnoliopsida; order Asparagales; family Amaryllidaceae; genus Agapanthus; species Agapanthus africanus. Next base: position 81,207,657 of record JASDDO010000012.1, on the reverse strand, counting down.
GCATACCTTTTGAACCGAGTTCCTACTAAGACTGTACCTACTACACCATATCAGATGTGGTGTGGGAAGAGACCCTATCTTAATCACATTAAGACATGGGGATGTCCAGCTTTTGTCAAAAAGCAGCATGCGGACAAGCTCGAGGCACGCTCAGTACAGTGCAAGTTTGTGGGATATCCAAAGAACTCCAAGGGATATTTCTTCTATTGCGAAGAGGAACAAAAGGTTTTTGTTTCTCGCCATGCCCACTTTCTAGAACACCAGTTCATAGAAAAAGAAATAAGTGGGAGCGCAATAGAACTGGAAGAAATTCCAGAACCACGAGCTATTACTGAAAGCTTAGTAGAACCAGAGGGTTCGAAAGATCAGGACATTCCCACGCCACTCCGCAGGAGTAGTAGGCAGTCTCATCCGCCCGAGAGATACTACGGTTTTCTCATTGACGGGGATAGAGAGGATTGCATCATAGATTGTGATGAGCCTACTAGCTTCCAGCAAGCCATTCAGAGCATCGACTCGGTAAAATGGCTGGATGCAATGCGGACCGAAATGGAGTCCATGTACACCAACAAAGTATGGACGTTGGACATTGCTCCAGATGGGATAAAACCCGTAGGATGCAAGTGGATCATCAAAAGGAAGATTGGTGTAGATGGACAGGTTGAGACCTATAAAGCTAGACTGGTTGCAAAGGGTTTTCGTCAGCGACCTGGTTTGGACTATGTCGAAACCTTTTCTCCAGTAGCTATGCTGAAATCCATTCGGATCCTTCTTGCCATTGCTGCCTTCCACGATTATGAGATTTGGCAGATGAACGTAAAAACCGCTTTTCTAAATGGACATTTAGAGGAGTGTGTCTATATGGACCAGCCAGAGGGTTTCATTCGGAGTGGGAGCAGCGGAAAGGTGTGCAAGTTGCTTAAGTCCATTTATGAACTAAAGCAGGCATCGCGGAGTTGGAACATCTGTTTTGATGAGACGTTCAAGGAATTTGGCTTTATCAAAAATCCAGATGAACCATGCATCTATTGTAGATTTGTAGCGAGAACTGAAGTATTCCTCATTTTATACGTGGATGACATTCTCTTAATAGGAAATGACATTCCTATGCTACAATCTGTCAAAGGGTTCTTGTCACACAGGTTCTCCATGAAAGACTTGGGTGATGCCTCATACATTCTAAGGATCCGGATCTACCGTGACAGATCCAAGAGGATTTTAGGACTTTCACAGTCCAGGTACATCGACACCATACTGAAAAGATTCAGAATGGAAGATTCCAAGCGCGGTAATCTACCGGCTTGTCACGGGATCACCCTCTCCAAAGAGATGTCTCCCAAGACTGATTTGGAGAGGGATCGCATGTCTATTATCCCTACGCTTCTGCGGTAGGCTCTATAATGTATGCGATGTTGTGTACCAGACCAGATGTGGCTTATGCACTGAGTGTGGTAAGCAGGTATCAGTCAAACCCTGGGGAAAAACATTGGATAGCAGTAAAGAACATTCTCAAGTACCTGAGAAGGACTAAGGAGATATTCTTGGTGTATGGAGGAAAAGACCTCCAGATTGAGGTCTTTGCTGACTCCAGCTTCCAGAGTGACAAGGATGATTCCAAGTCCATGTCGGGTTTTGTCTTTACCCTCAATGGAGGGGCGGTGTGTTGGAAGAGCTCCAAACAGGAAACCGTTGCTGACTCGACTATGGAAGCGGAATACATCGCTGCATCTGATGCCGTAAAAGAAACTGTCTGGATGAGGAAGTTCTTGAAATAACTTCAGGTGGTTCCGTCCATTGTTGATCCAATACCTCTGTATTGCGACAACAACGGGGCTATAGCTTTAGCGAAGGAACCCAGGTCCCATCAGAAATCCAGACACATCTTGAGGCGGTATCACCTGATCAGGGAGATCGTGGATCGCCAGGAGATCGAGGTTCGGAGGGTTGCTTCAGAAGATAACACTGCAGATCCATTCACGAAGGCCTTACCCCAGACTCAGTTCGAGTGGCTGATCGAGATGATAGGTCTTCGATACGCCAGTACATGGCCTTAGTGCAAGTGGGAGATTGTTAGTGTATATACCCTAGAGGCCATTACTGTATCATACTAGTATGTATATTACTTGATAGAAGCTTGGGATATTCACAGTTGTATATACAATCTTGCTCGAAATGGTAGTATGCAACTTGGTTTGTCTCTGCTTTAATATGTTCATGTGTTTCTTTTAGCGTATCATTTTATATACATATTAGTAGAGCCCTTAGGATCTTTGCTTGATTACCAGCATTGTGATGGCGCTCACACTCGTGGGGGCTGGGTAATCCATAAGTACATCCTTATACAGGTCCCTAGTCGTTGGACTATCGAGACAGGGCATCGATACTCCGGAGTAGACTAGTGTATGCGCTTCTCATCCCAGCGTGGGAGACGGTCTGTCCCACATCCGTCAGTACGTCGTATTTAGGATAGTATGCGGGTGCTCGTTAGGTTACGAGTACACTGGACAGAACTCATCGGGAACTGTTGGTTGGTATTATACCTATCGTCAGTTATCAGTTCCCAGGTGACATGAGTACAACTTAGTCCGCTGACTTGACACTGTCACTTCGCCTCGAGTGTGTTCCTACTGTACTTTGATTACTACCCTACCACGGCTCAAAGGAGTCGTGCAAACAGGTAGTAGTTGGGTGCAGTCCCGAAGCACTTGGAGGCAGTGACGGTTAGATAGGATTCGTCTCTCCCGGTATTTGGGGTTGACATCGCGCTGTGTCTAGGAGAGCCATTACACGAGTAGTCCCTGGCTAGGGCAAGCGAGATATACTGGTAGGTTTCCAGTGTTATCTCAGGGTGTTCTGGGCTACACTCTGACACGACTTGTACCGCTATTAGGGGACTGACGTTCACCGCCCCCTAGGCCCGCCATGCGATGTATCAGACGAACAGACCAGACTGTACGGAGACTGTCACATACAAGCTCAGTAGGAGTTCAGATGGGTTCACCTCGTCAGTCTTCTTATCGGCATCTACCTGGGGACCGTTACGTACAGCTAGTGCCGCTTGTGGTCTGTGGTTAAACCCACTGCCAGCGTAGTGTCGAGTCTTTAGAGTCCCATACAGAGAACTATTCACCTTTAGGCAAAATGGGTAGAGGTCGCATGGTTTTGCGACAGGGTTCGTTCACATCCGCGCACTTGTACACGTTTGCTGTCCGGACAGCTTATACTAGCGGGCTATGGTTTAAACCAGATCCTAGTATATGATTTGGGATTGGTTTTATCTCTTTATATTCGTGTTCCTCGGATCACGAATACGGGTGCGTATGCACAGTTGATTGAGACAGAGGGAGAGGACTTTGATTAGGGTTAATGAACATTGTCATTTTATTAAGCCTAATGCTTATGTGTGTATTATGATTAATTGATATTTGTTTAATATAATTGTGCATGGTTAGGGTTGTTGACCATTTGACATTCTTGGTTTGTTGACCTAGGTTGACACTTTGACCATCATCATTTCATATAAAAGATGCTCTTTGATCCTTGCAATTTGCATTAAAAATGAAATGATAATGGTCATGTCTTGATTAAGCCATGCCAATTATCTTGCTAATTATCAATTTACATAATTCACCCATATATGAGAGAATGGTTCATTTTATTCTCTTATTCTATCATATACTTTCTTTCTCTTGTTCTTCCTCTCCCTCAAGCTCTCCCCTCTCATGTGTTGAGAAACACTTGAGCTTGAGAAAAACCTCTTCTTGATAATCTCTACTCTCATCTAAGGTACTAGGATTAGCACTTCTAGCACTTTAGTTGCTTCTAGCTTGGAGTTGAAGCCAAAGGTTGAGGCTCTCGGGTGGATCCTTCTTCGACTCAAGAAGACGACAAGGAGATCACTTCCGTTCACTACAAGGAGCAAGGAGAGAAGGACATAAAGCCCAAGGTATAACCTTTCTTCCATGTAGCTAATTTCTAGTTAGCTTTAGTTAGTTTTTGTTTAGCAAAGATCCTTCTTTTGTTAGTCCATGTTGCCTAGCATGATAAAAATCCAATTTTTATTCCGTTTTCCGCCTCCCGGCAAGCACCGGGGTGGGCAACGTGGACTTACATTGTTGACACCGCGTCTGCTGTAACGAGACGAATGTTGAGGTGGTCTCTACGTTCTTTGTGAACCGTCGAGACTGGGAACTAGGGACTTTACCATGGCTCCATTTTGTTTTGACCCTGGGGTCGTTTGTTGACATCGCGTCTGCATCCTGCTGGAGGAACGCCGTTGTTGACACCGCATTTGCTGTAACAAAACGAATGTCGAGGTGGTCACTACTTTGTCTGTGAACCGTCGAGAGTTAGAACTATGGACTTTGCCATGGATCTGTTTTGTTTTGACCCTGGGGTCATGATTGAAATGAGATTTTAGCATGCTTGCGCTTTTTTAAAAGATGAATAGATAATATTTGTTAACCGCAATCAAGAACGGCATCGCTTGGTAGCTAGCCGGTGAGTACGGGTCGGTCCACAGGGATATTGTGGATTTCCTAATTTGGTCTAACAAGTTAATTCCAAACGGTGTGGATGGATTATCGCTAAATACTAAACTGATTTAATCTAGGACTAGAATCTTGCTAGGGTTAGGTTTAGATTAAGTTTGGAAATTGAAGATTTTCTCACCGTTTTCAATGCCCTAATTTAGATCTCTGTAGGTGTTATGGTAACAATTAATAAAGGGGATTAGTACCATCGGGAAGAAACGATGTTTCTTCCTCTAGGTTCTAGTCTTTCCTTTCTTAATTCTTACCCTAACTTCTATGGAAAACATGCACAACCGGTCGTTTATACTACGGTATCACCGCTACCTCGTGGGATAGGGTACCGTAGGGAATGGTGTGTGTATGTATGCATGGAGTCCTATTAATTATATGTGATGGGTAAGAAAGGGGTGAGAGATTTTCATCTCTCAAGCCTTCCCAAATCTAACCCTAACAAGCGAGGAGACTACTCGCTCATTAGGTAATTGTAAAACATTTCTAACTATCTAACTATGGCAGATAATAAAATTTAAACTAGGCCAATTAAATAAAACTACTTACTTTATTGATGGCTCTCTCCAAACATTTACACAGGAATTTACAGATCTGAATAGATGAATAAAAAGTGGCATCCTTTATTTGATGGCTCTCTCCATACATAGAATTCTGAATTTTTGATCAATGAAAAGAGGCATGACCTAAAACAGATTTTAGGATTTCTATTTATAGAACATAGAAACCCTACGTTTACAATCGCGTCATATCTGCAATTACAATTTTACCCCCTAAGAAAAAGACCTAGTCAACGCACCGCCAGCCGCCACGAGATTTTGCGCCGACATGTGTTATACACGGCCACGGAACCGCGGCCATAGACCCTGTTTGGCCGCGGTTCCGCGGCCAAATAGTGATGAATTGGGCTCAAGTTTTCATGTCTTTGTCTTCTTGCAGTTGTCCTCTGTTTTCTTCAGTTTGTTCTTCAAAATGTCTTCTGGTTTTCTTCCAGTTTTTCACAGTGCATAATGTAGTGGACTTTTACCGTTACTTCGTGTCCAAATCTTGAACCTTGCGCTGCCTTTGTGCTTTGTGAACTTGTTCATTGACCTTTATTGTCCCTCAAAATATGGCATGATCAAGATTCCATCATTTATCCGTCGTAGTCTCACTTTTGTTTTATCTTTTTCACGGTTTTTGTTCCAAGAACCTGTAACCTGCAACTATGTAGCAGACATGGGTCAAAAGCACCTGTTTATTTATAAAATGAATAAGAATGGGAAATATAATAATGCAATATTATGATATGAACAAATACCCTCAAACTTATATTTTGCTCGTCCTCGAGCAAACCTAGTTTTATTCTCAACAAATTACCTAGACTCACTTTCGCAGGAAAACGCGATTGCACCGAGCTCGTGCGATAAGCCGTTAAACCTCTAGGTGTCCCTAGTAAGAGGAGTGTTGTCTCCTGAGGGTTTTCAGCGGATACTACCCACAAAATCCTATCAATTTGGCATATTGAATTTTATTCTCCAATTAGGTTTTCTAACAAGGAAGTTTATTATCTTCGACTGATAAATTATCCACCCATGTTTTTCACGCTTTTTTATCATTTAACTTAAGATTATATATGTTCTGTAGGCTTACTTAGCTTTCGGCATCTTTTAAGTTTTCTTTCTAGGGTTCCATCTCAACTTTGGAATTTTTATCATCTCTATTAAAGATATAAATCCTATTTTTCATTCCTATCTCTTATCTAAACCCCAATCACATACCCCTACGTGTGTGTATATATAACCCCTAAACTTGGAAATTCAAATCAAGCTATTATACTCTTGTCCGTCGTCGAAAGCACTTCTTAATTGGTGAGTTCTTAGATGAAATTTGCTCACACATCCTTCATGCGACCGTTAATATTTCTTGAGGTACGAACGACCGATTACAAAATGTGTTTGCACATTAAGGTGTAATTCCTAGTCTTGTAACACCTAAGGCTTTAGCAGTGACTCCCAAACCGCCTCTTCACCGCCAATTGTGGCCAGGTAAGTGCCAGGTAAGTGGGAGGCTCTCCACCACGTAAGTAGTGGACCTAATTAAGTAACCACTTGCCTTAGACATACTTGCCTAGACACCATAAAGTCAGGTTAGGATCAACGGTCGATGCCTACAACTAGTCCTTTGTCCTATTGAGCGCGAAGTCCTTAGGGCTGAGTCTAATCTTTTTTTTAATTAAATGATGGTCAATGCAATATGCCTTATGTGATTTCTGGGGTCCTGGGAAGGGTGATGAAATCCCCACCCAATCTGGATTTGTTTCAAGCCCCTTAAAGTCCAATTAAAAATATGCAAAGCAGTAACAATCACTTGCAATCAATTTTTTAGCGCGGCGCAAAGAATCCTGCACAAGATCAATTATTGGAAGGGGGGAGATTTTTTTTAAGCGCAAAGAATCCTGCAGGCAAATTTACAGAGGAGATATCAGGGGGTTCAGAGGAGGAGAGAGAAAGCTCACAGTGGTTTTTCCTCGTGCTGACGTCACCAGGAGGCGGCGGTTCCGCAGCGGGAGCGAGGGTGCGGCAGCGGAAGCGCGGTCTTCAGGTAGGTTCAGTTCCCGAGAAAATTTTTGTTCCTCTGGTTTGACATTTCCTCTGTTATTCAGATCTAGGGTTTTCTGTTTTGATCTATGGATTTTTCCAGATCTGAATTTGTTCTTCGATCCTGCACAATTCAAACAAAAATACCCTTCACAAAATAACAAGATGATAAATTTTTATATTTTTTTATTTTTCAGTTTTTATGATTTTTCAATTTTATATTAACCCGAAATTGCAAAAAGAAAATACTAAGCCATCCCCGGCAACGACGCCATTTGATTGATAGCTATTTAACGTGATTGCGCTTTTTTAAAAGATGAATCAAAAATATTTGTTAACCGCAATGAAGAATGGCGTCGCTTGGTAGCTAGTCGGTGAGCACGGGTCGGTCCATAGGGATGTTGTGTATTTTTTAATTTGGTCTAATGAGTTACTTCCAAACGGTGTGGATGGATTATCGCTAAAAACTAAACTGATTTAATCTAGGACTAGAATCTTGCTAGGGTTAGGTTTAGGTTAAGTTTGGAAATTGAAGATTTCTTCACCGCTTTCAATGCCCTAATTTAGATCTCTTTAGGTGTTATGGTAACAATTAATAAAGGGGATTAGTACCATCGGGAAGAAACGATGTTTCTTCCTCTAGCTTCTAGTCCTTCCTTTCTTAATTCTTACCCTAACCTCCATAGAAAATATGCACAACAGATCGTTTATACTACGGTATCACCGCTACCTCGTGGGATAGGGTGCTGTAGGGAACGGTGTGTGTATGTATGCATGGAGTCCTATTAATTATATGTGATGGGTAAGAAAGGGGTGAGAGATTTTCATCTCTCAAGCCTTCCCCAAATCTAACCCTAACAAGCGAGGAGACTACTCGCTCATTAGGTAATTGTAAAACATTTCTAACTATCTAACTAGGGCAGATAATAAAATTTAAACTAGAGCAATTACATAAAACTACTTACTTTATTGATGGCTCTCTCCAAATATTTACACAGGAATTTACAGATCTGCATAGATGAATAAAAAGAGGCATCCTTTATTTGATGGCTCTCTCCATACATAGAATTCTGAATTTTTGATCAATGAAAAGAGGCATGACCTAAAACAGATTTTAGGATTTCTATTTATAGAACATAGAAACCCTAGGTTTACAATCGCGTCATATCTGCAATTACAATTTTACCCCCTAAGAAAAAGACCTAGTCAACGCACCGCCAGACGCCACGAGATTTTGTGCCGACACGTGTCATACACGGCCGCGGAACGGCGGCCATAGGCCCTGTTTGGCCGCGGTTCCGCGGCCAAATAGTGATGAATTGGGCTCAAGTTTTCATGTCTTTGTCTTCTTGCAGTTGTCCTCTTTTTTCGTCTGTTTGTTCTTCAAAATGTCTTCTGGTTTTCTTCCAGTTTTTCACGGTGCATAATGTAGTAGACTTTTACCGTTGCTTCGTATCGAAGTCTTGAACCTTGCGCTGCCTTTGTGCTTTGTGAATTTGTTCATTGACCTTCATTGTCCCTCAAAATGTGGCATGATCAAGATTCCATCATTTATCGGTTGTAGTCTCACTTTTGTTTTATCTTTTTCACTGTTTTTGTTCCGAGAACCTGTAATCTGCAACTATGTAGCAGACATGGGTCAAAAGCACCTGTTTATTTGTAAAATGAATAAGAATGGGGAATATAATAATGTAATATTATGATATGAACAGGTCGTTTGTTGACGTCGCGTCTGCATCCTACTAGAGTGAGAAGGAACGCCGCTGTTGACACCGCGTCTGTTGTAACGAGACGAATGTCGAGGTGTTCTCCAGGTTATCTATGAACCGTCGAGACTTGGAACTAGGGACTTTGCCATGGCTCTATTTTATTTTGACCCTAGGTTCGTTTGTTGACGTCGCGTCTGCATCCTACTGGAGTGAGAAGAAACGCCGTTGTTGACACTGCGCCTGCTTTAACGAGACGAGTGTCAAGGTGGTCTCTAGGTTGTTTGTGAACCGTCAAGACTTGGCTCTCCATTTGACGGAGCCTAGTGGGAAAATATGGTTCCCTTTTCGTTTATGCCTATGGATTGTATACAGGGTCAGCATTGTACCGCCTGCAAGTCAAAAGTTTCATCATTTTTTTGTTTTCACAATGCTCCATCATTTCAACTTTTTATATCGCGAAAGTCGCGATTGCCCAATCATTTCGGATTTTTATCGCGGTGCCCAATCATTTCGGCTATTTTTCTTTTCTTTTTACTCGCTGCTTTTTATTGCGAGTTACCTAAACATTTCGGCAGTTTTTATATGCATATATTTTTTCTCGCTGATTTTTATTGCGAGTTGCCCCATCATTTCGGCTATTTCATATGCATTTATTTTTGCTCGCTGATTTTTGTTGCGAGTATAGAACGTGAGATCTGATACCAATCTTGGAATCAGCACCGCTGTGACTGGAATATTGCCAGGAGCGAATCATCATTTGCCGTGAAAGGACTTGGAATTTGATACCGATTTAGGTATCAGCATCGCTACAACTGGGATATTGCCAAGAGCGAATCATCATTTGACGTGAAAGGACTTGGGATTTGATACCGATTTAGGCATCAGTATCGCTACAACTGGGATATTGCCACGAGCGAATCATCATTTGCCTTTGTTGATTTGAACAAAGGTGGCTTAGCAAACAGGGTTAGGATCCTGTCGACTAAGGCTTTTTGAATTTACGAGCCGTAAGGGTCTCGTAAAGATATTTCTCCATACGAGTCGTGAGGATCTTGTAGGTGTATGCTCTCCTTAGAAGTCGTGTGGACTTCTAATGGTGTTCTCTCTTATAAGTCGTAAGGATCTCATAAGAGTATTTTCTCCTTATAAGTCGAGAGGACTTACAAGTGTCGTTCACCATATGAGGACATTCCTCATGATTGGTGGAACTTGATGGGGGAAATCGTTTATTTATTCCCGTGGATTGTATACAAGGGCCAGCATTGTACCGCCTGTATGGCAACTTAGAGAATACAACGGCTTAAGAACAGGTTCAGGTCCCTGTAGCTTAAGGCTTTGAATCCTATGAGCCATGAGGGTCTCTTAGGGGAAGTTCTCCTTATGAGTTGAGAGGATCTCGTAAGTGAAAATTTTACAAGATTGCGCCTTTTCGGGTTTTCACAAGCTCGCCGGTAGCCCTGCTTTTTTTTATTCACGGCGCCCTTTTGGGTTTTCATCCGTGCCCATTTCGCTTGTGGACATACCCTTTTTCCTCTTTCTTAACTTGGGTTGCAGTCTTTGCCATTGGAGTTTTGATGCAACATAGATCCCAAGAGAAGATATCGCCGTATTTGGGGCGATGTGCCATGTTTTAGGCGGAGTATTAGTTTAGGGACATTTCGGTCCGTTGCCGCCGTGTTTGGAGGCGGTGGTTAGTTTAAGGACATTTCGGTCCGTTGCCGCCGTGTTTGGAGGCGGTGGTTAGTTTAAGGACATTTCGGTCCGTTATGTCGCCATGTCTGGGGCGGAAACTCTGTTGGATACTAGTTTTAGAGTTTTGACTCAGGAAGAGAGAGAGAGGACACGAGCGTCGTCATCTATCGTTAACCTGAGTCATGACATGTTAAGTATAGTATTTCTTAAGAAACCGGCCGTTTATTGGCCGGAAGGGTCTTTCGCTATGCATATCCATGAGCAAATAGGCCCCACCTTGGTAGACCTTGTCTATGATGTACGAGCCTTCATAGTTCGGCTCGAATTTCCCCCTCTTTGCACGGTTAGGGATCATAGGTCTTTTTACGACTAGCATGAGTTCGCCTTGGCGGAATGTTCTTGGTCAAGTTAGTCTTTCGTATGAGCGCGTCATCCTTGCTTTGTGAGCTTCCAGGTTTTGCTGTGCCATGAGACGGGTTTCATCGAGGGCGTCGAGCTTCTCAAGCCGAATATGGGCATTTTCTTCATCCTTCAGCTCATATCGAACTGTTAGTTGTATGTATGCCCTAGAGGCCAGTATTGTACAGATGATGTATATTATATTGGATACTTGGACATATATAGAGATGACTTTCTTGCTCGATATGATAGTATGCTATCTGGTTACTCTTTATCTTAACATGTACACTAGTCACTTTATACTGTCTTATAGTTACATGTTGGTAAAGCCCATAGGATATGTACTTGACTACCTGGACTGTGATGCAGATCATACTAGTGGGGACATGGTAGTCCATAAGTACATCCTTCATGGTCCCTAGTCGTGGGTGTATCGAGACGGGGCATCGATAAACCAGTGTAGACTAGCGTATACGCTTCTCGACCCATGAGATGGGCGATGGATGATCCCATATCCATTGGTGTTTGACATCAGAGATGGTGTACGGGTGCTCAGTGGAGACTGGGTACACTGGACGGACTCGTCGAGAACTCCCAGATGGTATTATACCTCACGTCAGATGGCAGTTCTCAGGTGACACTTGTACAGGTTAGTCTGTAGACCCGAGATCGTCATAGAGTCTTGTGTGATTCCCACTGTGCTTTGATCTCCACCTGACCACGTCCATGAGGGCGTGCAAAACGGTGGTCTTTGGGTACAGTCCCGAGTCACATGGAGGCAATGAGCGATAGGAGGGGTTTCGTCTCTCCCGGTATTGGGGGTTGATGTTGCGCTGTGCTCGATTGGCCGTAACAGGGAAGTCCCTGGCCAGGGCTGATCAGAGATTTGCTGGTAAGTGTTACCAGTAGTTTCTCGACCCGTTATGAGCCTCATATCGGCACGACTTATCGGTTATTGGGGTCTGACGTATACCACCCCTAGACTTGATATGCGACATATCAGACGAATAGACCGGACTGTACGGTAAGTGTTACTGGTTGGATTCACAGGAGTGTGAGCGGGTTAGCTCGTCGATCTTCTGATCGCTCGATACCCGGATGGCCGTTACGTTTAGCAGACCGCTTGCGGCTTGTGGGGGCTTGATATGATCATCATCTGCTACCGGCGTATTGACGAGTCTTTAGAGTCCTACACAGAGGTTTCCTGGTTCAAGCGAAACGAAATAGGAGCGCATATGAGATATGTGCAGGACCGAGAATAATGCGTGTATGTGATACCGCATTTCATTCTCGCGATATATGTTTCGATTGGTTATATTCGATATGACCTAGTTATCGAATCATTGATTCGATAAATCGATACATTGAATACTAGTCGGTTATGTGCGACATGACCGGATCATTGAATCAAATGTTGATTTAATGATTTAATGTGTAATTATATATTTGATATATTACTTTGCATTAGCTAGTATAGGTTCACTTTAAATGGATTTTCCAACTGGATGTGCAAGTTGTATATGTGATATACTTTTGTACACATGTTTGTATCATGTTTGATGATACTTGCTTTCATGGTTAAGTGTAAAGAATTAAACCATGGTTAAGTGTTGATTAGGGTTTGCAAATTCATTTATCTATTTATTTATTTATTTGAAATGGATTAAGATAAGAATGGTGGCTTTATTTGTTTTATGTTGAAGCTTCATGAAGCTTTGACCTTAGTGACCATTCTTGTCTTCATGCTTAACCCTAACTCATCCAAGTAACCATGGTCCATTCTCTACACTCAACTAAGGTTAGATTATGATAAGTATTGATTTCTTTTTTAATTTATCATAACACTTATCATAAACTAGCTTCATCTTCTCCTTCTTCTTCAAGAGAGAAAACTAGATACCATCAATGGCAACTTGAGAAAAAGTGAGTGAAATCCAATTCTAAAGTGAACCCACCTCCTATTTCTTCACCCTCTACCTGTTGCCAAGTTGTTTTGGATGTTTTCTTCACAAGTTTCACAACTTGGTGAAGTTGGAGCTTGAACTTGCGCAACCTCGACGTAGATCGTCTTTGACACGAAGCCGACGACCTATTCCGCTCGTTTTCCCGATGAAGCCGACGAATGAGTCTAGGATTCGAAAAGGACAGCGAGAGGATGACTACGTGGAGCTAAGGAAGTGGATATCCGGATCTACAAAGGTTGTAGCATCTAACTTTTAGTTAAAGTGTTAACTAGTTTACCGTTTCGCCTAGAAATCTAGCCGACGATCCGTATTAGGGTTTCTCGGCACCCATAAAATTTTAAATTGGCATGTTCGATGCCTTGTGAGACCTCTATAGTGTGCCTAGGAACCCTACAGTGGTATCAGAGCCTAGCTAGAGCCTTAGGCGAAGTCTAGACGCAATTTGAAACCCGATCGAACCCGAAAACCTAACTTTAAGATGCTCTCTGGACTTTTTCTAAATTCTGGGATTTTTCCAGATTAAAAATTGCTAAAAAATTCAGCAGGGAAATATATGAATTACTGTGCAAAAATTTCTTTATGAACAGTCTAAAGCGCGGCGGATACGCGGCCTAAGCCTCCTTAGGCGGCGGATCCGCGGCAGCTTTATTAAATTATTATATAATTTTTGCACAGTAACTGATACCTTCTGGTGTTGGATTTTCTGGGAATTTTTAAAATTTATTCAAGAGTTGAATTTTCTGGGGTTGCTTTGGGGATTCGGTGTTTCGATCGGGGTATCAAATTTCGTCTTTGTGTTTTTCCGGATAATTTTTAGAATATGTTAAAAAGTTCGACCGGATATAAATACCCAACTTTTCTCCTGTCGGGAAATTTCCAAGTGTTGAATTTTTCCGTAGTTTAACGACGTTCTAAGTAGTGCAAGTAACGCGATGGACCCTCTAGAAGACAACAAACCTTAACTCGATTATGTGACCGTCTTGAACTGCCCTTTGAACCTTCGGATTTGGGGCAGTACGCGTGCCACATGTGAGGCGTTGGCTTGACCCTTCTACGGCTGGACCGTTGGTACTGGGGCACGAACTGAATGTTGTTAGACTTATTTCATGTGTTGAGTTGTATCGGGAAAACTTGGGTATTCGACTGCTCGATCGGAAAGTTTAACATTTTCTGTTTATCTGGAATGTGATACAATAATTGGAATTCACAAGTAGTTATGAGATAACTGAATGAATGTTATAAATCTAGCAATTTAGTCCCATATGATATTGAAAAGAGTTTTCGATAATGAGACTAAAATGCGGGATTTATATCTGTTAGGCATGCGATGTCTAAAGAGGTTGCGGATTCCAATTGTTGTAGTTTTACACTTTCTTTTCTGTGACCGTAAGTGTAGTATGTTCATATCGCCGGTTTCGTTGCTATACGTCAACAACAATTGGGGTATGCATACTTACTTACGTTGATGACATGTGATGTTATGTGTTGCTGGATATGTTATATTGGATCGTCGTGTTAGAATAGCCGGGGTTTTTATGTGAGATGAGTGTTTTTCATTTTCATTCATGTAAAAACTTGTATGTAATATTCTTTTATTTGGGGCACTTCCAGGTAGCGGAAGTTGTCACCTTTTGTATATTATTTACTTTTCCGCATTAGGATAGACCCAAGGAGGGGAGCACAAGTAACCGGGTTCTGGGGTCCAGTAGGAGACCAACTCGAGGAGTCGAGTCCGGGTCTCCTAACCCTAGAATTGGCAGGGTTGCTTGCTGCTCTCGTAGGGGTCTAGGGGTGTGGGATTGGCTATTCATCACGACCGTGGAATCCGTGTTTTATACTGGCTCGTATTGAAAACACGGCGTCCTAGTATATCCAATATTTCATATGTTTCTTCTGCTGCGATATCTGTGATGTGATTCTGTGATGGATATAGTATATAGTATATATGATATATTATATAGACGTTACTTATGTTTTACACCCGTACTAGCCCTGCCCCGCTCTGTCGTTAGTTACCTAACTTAACGGTGCACGAGGGGACATCGAGGCGAATGCGGATGGCATAAGTGTACGTCATATCTATCTGTGATGTTTAGGTACTTAAATGATGGGACTTCATTAATGTGATTAATGAAAGAAAAGAAACCTAAGATGTTGTAGAATCAAATTTTAAATAAAACAGGTAGCTACAGTTCTTGCTTTGCACAGCGATATATATGATATATCCCGCACCTTATTCGATGAGGAAAGGACCGAGATCCCTTCACCGGGAGTGACTCCTTTAGCAATAACTGGCAGATGCTACACACTCGGTTTGGCTTTGATTGCTTTTAAGAGTTTTTGCTTTGCACAGTGATATATATGATATATCCCGCACCTCATTCGACGAGGAAAGGGCCGACGATCCCTTCACCGGGAGTGACCCCTTTAGCAAAACTAGAAAAGCCTCAAAATCATTCCATTTTAAAACTTCATTTGATTCTACAACGATATCAAGTTCATTACGCAATAGGTTTTCAGAAAACCTGTCGTAGCCCTCCGTCATTTCAGATAAATTACATATAGTATTCGTGCTACATTTGTTGGCTTTCGTCAAGGTGTAGTGTGAGGTAGCTATGTGCTGTTTATCTGCTGCATATGATGCGAATGGATTAGGGTAGTCGTACGGCTTTGTTGGCTTTCGTCAAGGGTCGTGCGGGTGAGTTTAATTCAGTCAAGAAATGTACGGGTTGAACTTGACTAGCGGGCTGTGGTTTGTTAGCTTTCGTCAAGGTCATAGCACGCTAGGGGCAAAAGCATTATCGGGAATTTCAAGTGTTGAAATTTGCAATGAGATTGCATACCTTCTATGAGATAGTTGGATCCCGATACCCACTGCGAATAAGAGTTACTCCTGGGAGAGTTTTACACATTACAATTAGCCGATCAAGTAGGTGTCTAGAAAGGTGTTAACGAGGTTACGCCTCTGGGAAAACGAGGTTTACATTAATTAGGTTCGTGCGAAAGCACGTGGGACCTCCCTCAAAGTACCGACACTGGCCTGGCTGAAAGATTGGCGAACTTGTAGTGTGTAATTAATCCCGGCTAGTCTTTCCTTTTAGGGTTTGAAGGAAGATTTGATAAAAAGCAGTGGGAGCCATCCTGATTAGATAAGATAATAACCAATCTGATCTTGCACGAGCATACGCTAAAGTGTTTTCTTCTCTCTCTCTCCAGGTAGCGACCATTTCATGCCTTAATAAAGATAATAATATGGATGTATTGACCGAACCCGCATGTTATACTGTGCTGGGGAACGTTGGTTCCGTTCTTTCCTATAAGAGTTATAGGACTGAACAGGATATAGGGGAATACCAGGATTCCCATGCCACCCGAATGAAGAAAGTACATGATGATGCATTTTCTTCGGGTGTGTTCGTTACAGAGAACTGTTTCTCCATTTGCCCTACGTCCTTGGTATTAGATACCGGGTCAGGATCCCATATATGTAATCAGTTACATGGGCTTAGGAAAGGTAGAGAACTTGGAGAAGGTGATAAAGACATTAGAGTTGGAAATGGTGCAATTGTTGCAGCTAAGACTGTCGGGGAATATCACCTTGTATTACCAACAGGTAATACATTGGTTCTGAACGAATGCTATTACATGCCGAACCTGATATGCAACATTATATCGGTTTCTTTGTTGAGTAAAGAGGGATATAATTTTGTATTACAGGACAATGTTATGAATATTTTCCGTAACCAAAAGTTGGTTGGATCAGGCACGTTGTGCAATGGCATTTATGTTCTAAACCAATCAACAGTTCTGAGCATAACAAACACACACAAGAGGAAGAGTTCTGAACTGAACGAATCCTTCTTGTGGCATTGTAGACTGGGTCACATCAATGCGACACGACTGGCTAAGTTGCATAAGGATGGGTATTTGAAACCATTCGAATTTTCATCTTATGACACTTGCCAGTCATGTCTCAAAGGCAAGATGACCAAAACTCCGTTTACGGGACACGGAGAAAGAGTTACTGAACTCTTAGGACTAGTACATAGTGATATATGCGGTCCAATGTCTACACATGCCAGGGATGGTTCTTCGTACTTCATTACATTCACTGACGATCTCTCAAGATACGGACATGTGTACTTGATAAGACACAAGTCTGAAACTTTTGAGAAATTTAGAGAATATAAACAAGAAGTCGAAAACTAAACCGGAAAAAGTATTAAAATCCTTCGATCTGATCGAGGAGGTGAATTCTTAAGCAATGAATTCCTGGACTTCCTAAAAGAGAATGGGATTCTCTCTCAGCTGACTCCTACATATACACCACAGCACAACGGTGTATCAGAACGGAGGAACCGCACCCTATTAGATATGGTGTGCTCTATGATGAGCACAGCTGAGTTACCTATTTTTTTCTGGGGTATGCGCTTGAGACAGCCATACATCTATTGAATATGGTCCCCACCAAATCTGTGCCTACCACTCCATATAAGATATGGAAAGGGAAGAGACCATGTCTTAACTATATTAAGATATGGGGTTGTCCAGCCTATGTTAAACGACAAAATCCGGACAAACTCGAGGCACGGTCTGTTCTATGCAAATTTGTAGGATATCCCAAGAATTCTCAAGGGTATATCTTCTACCACCCTGAGGAACAAAGAGTATTTATTTCTCGGCATGCCACCTTTTTAGAAAAGGAATTTCTTGAAAAAGAGATTAGTGGTCATGAGGTAGAACTGGAAGAGGTTCCAGCGGCAGAAGCTACAACAGAAGATCTGGTGGAACCAGAGGATTCCGTAGTTCCCGATGAACCCCAGCCACTCCGCCGATCTAGTAGGGTTCCTCGCCAACCTGAGAGATACTACGGTTTTCTCATGGACGGTGGGAGCGAGGATTGCATCATGGAGGATGATGACCCAACTAGCTTCGAGCAGGCCATCACGAGTAGGGACTCAATGAAATGGCTGGATGCTATGCGGTCCGAGATGAATCCATGTACACCAACAAAGTATGGACTTTGGAAGTTGCTCCTTGGTAAAACCCATTGGGAGCAAGTGGATCTTCAAGAAGAAATTTGGTGTAGATGGGAAAGTGGAGACTTTCAAAGCTAGACTTGTAGCAAAGGGTTTTCGTCAAAGACCAGGTGTGGACTATGACGAAACCTTTTCTCCAGTGGCTATGCTTAAATCCATCCGAATCATGCTTGCCATTGCTGCCTTTCATGACTACGAAATCTGGCAAATGGATATTAAGACCGCCTTTCTAAATGGTGATTTAGAAGAATGCGTGTACATGACTCAGCCAGAGGGCTTCGTAGACAGTGGGAGCAGCGGGAAAGTGTGCAAGCTACTTAAATCCATTTATGGATTAAAGCAAGCATCGCGGAGTTGGAACATCTGCTTTGACGTCGTTGTCAAAGAGTTTGATTTCGTCAAAAATCCAGATGAACCTTGTATCTACAAGAAGGTGGCAGAGAGTAAGGTTGTCTTCCTCGTATTGTACGTGGACGACATACTCTTGATAGGAAATGATATTCCTATGCTGCAATCGGTCAAGCTCTTCTTATCACAATGATTCTCGATGAAAGATCTTGGTGATGCCTCCTGCATATTGGGAATTAGGATCTATAGAGATAGATCCAAACGGATTTTGGGATTGTCCCAATCCAGGTACATTGACACCATACTAAAGAGGTTTAGTATGGAAGAGTCCAAGCGTGGGAACTTGCCCACGATCTCTGGAGTCACTCTCTCCAAAGAGATGTCTCCCAAGACTGATTTGGAGAGAGCTCGCATGCAAGGGATACCCTATGCTTCGGCAGTAGGCTCTATCATGTATGCGATGCTATGTACCAGACCCGATGTAGCATACTCACTAAGTGTAGTGAGCAGGTATCAAGCTGATCCTGGAGAGAGTCACTGGACAGCTGTGAAGAGCATTCTCAAGTACTTGTGAAGGACTAGAGATATGTTCTTGGTGTATGGTAACGGAGAGCTCCAAGTGGAGTCCTTTACCGATTCGAGCTTCCAGAGTGATAAGGACGACTCTAAGTCGCAGTCGGGCTTTGTCTTTACCCTTTACGGAGGGGCGGTTAGCTGAAAGAGTTCCAAGCAGGAAACCGTGGCAGACTCGACGATGGAGGCTGAATACATCACTGCCAACGATGCTGCTAAAGAAGCTCTTTTGGATCAAGAAGTTCATTACTGAACTTGGTGTGGTTCCATCCATTGAGCATCCAATACCTTTGTATTGCGATAACAATGGAGCGGTGGCTTTGGCCAAGGAACCCAGGTCCCATCAGCGATCCAGGCATATTCTGAGGCGGTATCACCTGATCCGGGAGATAGTTGATCGCCGGGAGATCGAGGTCAGGAGGGTTGACACGAAGAACAACACCGCGGATCCACTCACGAAGGCCATTCCCCAGATACAGTTTGAGAGACTCTTCGGGATGCTCGGTATGCGATACTACAGCAGCTGGCCCTAGTGCAAGTGGGAGATTGTTAGTTGTATGTATGCCCTAGAGGCCAGTATTGTACAGATGATGTATATTATATTGGATGCTTGGAAATATATAGAGATGACTTTCTTGCTCGATATGATAGTATGCTATCTGGTTACTCTTTATCTTAACATGTACACTAGTCTCTTTATACTGTCTTATAGTTACATGTTGGTAAAACCCTTAGGATATGTACTTGACTACCTGGACTGTGATGCAGATCATACTAGTGGGGACATGGTAGTCCATAAGTACATCCTTCATGGTCCCTAGTCGTGGGTGTATCGAGACGGGGCATCGATATACCAGTGTAGACTAGCGTATACGCTTCTCGACCCATGAGATGGGCGATGGATGATCTCATATCCATTGGTGTTTGACATCAGAGATGGTGTACGGGTGCTCAGTGGAGACTGGGTACACTGGACGGACTCGCCGAGAACTCCCAGATGGTATTATACCTCACGTCAGATGGCAGTTCTCAGGTGACACTTGTACAGGTTAGTCTGTAGACCCGAGATCGTCATAGAGTCTTGTGTGATTCCCACTGTGCTTTGATCTCCACCTTACCACGTCCATGAGGGCGTGCAAAACGGTGGTCTTTGGGTACAGTCCCGAGTCACATGGAGGCAATGAGCGATAGGAGGGGTTTCGTCTCTCCCGGTATTGGGGGTTGATGTTGCGCTGTGCTCGATTGGCCGTAACAGGGAAGTCCCTGGCCAGGACTGATCAGAGATTTGCTGGTAAGTGTTACCAGTAGTTTCTCGACCCGTTATGAGCCTCACATCGGCACGACTTATCGGTTATTGGGGTCTGACGTATACCACCCCTAGACTTGATATGCGACATATCAGACGAATAGACCGGACTGTACGGTAAGTGTTACTGGTTGGATTCACAGGAGTGTGAGCGGGCTAGCTCGTCGATCTTCTGATCGCTCGATACCCGGATGGCCGTTACGTTTAGCAGACCGCTTGCGGCTTGTGGGTGCTTGATATGATCATCATCTGCTACCGGCGTATTGACGAGTCTTTAGAGTCCTACACAGAGGTTTCCTGGTTCAAGCGAAACGAAATAGGAGCGCATATGAGATATGTGCAGGACCGAGAATAATGCGTGTATGTGATACCGCATTTCATTCTCGCGATATATGTTTCGATTGGTTATATTCGATATGACCTAGTTATCGAATCATTGATTCGATAAATCGATACATTGAATACTAGTCGGTTATGTGCGACATGACCGGATCATTGAATCAAATGTTGATTTAATGATTTAATGTGTAATTATATATTTGATATATTACTTTGCATTAGCTAGTATAGGTTCACTTTAAATGGATTTTCCAACTTGATGTGCAAGTTGTATATGTGATATACTTTTGTACACATGTCTGTATCATGTTTGATGATACTTGCTTTCATGGTTAAGTGTAAAGAATTAAACCATGGTTAAGTGTTGATTAGGGTTTGCAAATTCATTTATCTATTTATTTATTTATTTGAAATGGATTAAGATAAGAATGGTGGCTTTATTTGTTTTATGTTGAAGCTTCATGGAGCTTTGACCTTAGTGACCATTCTTCTCTTCATGCTTAACCCTAACTCATCCAAGTAACCATGGTCCATTCTCTACACTCAACTAAGGTTAGATTATGATAAGTATTGATTTCTTTTTTAATTTATCATAACACTTATCATAAACTAGCTTCATCTTCTCCTTCTTCTTCAAGAGAGAAAACTAGATGCCATCAATGGCAACTTGAGAAAAAGTGAGTGAAATCCAATTCTAAAGTGAACCCACCTCCTATTTCTTCACCCTCTACCTCTTGCCAAGTTGTTTTGGATGTTTTCTTCATAAGTTTCACAACTTGGTGAAGTTGGAGCTTGAACTTGCGCAACCTCGACGTAGATCGTCTTTGACACGAAGCCGACGACCTATTCCGCTCGTTTTCCCGATGAAGCCGACGAATGAGTCTAGGATTCGAAAAGGACAGCGAGAGGATGACTACATGGAGCTAAGGAAGTGGATATCGGGATCTACAAAGGTTGTAGCATCTAACTTTTAGTTAAAGTGTTAACTAGTTTACCGTTTCGCCTAGAAATCTAGCCGACGATCCGTATTAGGGTTTCTCGGCACCCATAAAATTTTAAATTGGCATGTTCGATGCCTTGTGAGACCTCTATAGTGTGCCTAGGAACCCTACACGAACTGCTACTCGCAGATAGGGCATCTCTATCTCCAAGGGAAGTATCGCTTCCATGCCGAATACCAACGCGAATGGCATTGTATTTGTGGCCGTTTTGAACGTGGTTCGATACGCCCACAGAGCTTCATGCAATCTCTCATGCCAGTCCTTTTTGTTTCTGGACACCGTTTTTTTATGATCTTCGTCAAGCTCTTGTTGAAAGCCTCAGCTAGACCGTTAGCTCAAGGATTATAGACTGAAAAGTATCTCCAATCTATATTATGCTGCCGTGCGAAGCGGCTGATCTTATGGCTTCTGTAGGCCAGAGATCTGTAGGTTCTTTTCAGGTAACGTACGGTTACGCAGCTGAATATTCTCGTAATTCTTCTCCTCTTCTTTTTTCCGGAGGTGGATTCTTTGAAGAGAAGGCCGATGGTTATTTCTTCCACAGAATTGCTCCCGAATGTAAGGACTTGAGATTTTCCTTCTGTCGAACTGGTATCAACCATATGACAGTTGCCAGCCATTCCTTCACACTCATCTGTCGTGCTTATTTGTTGTCGATAGGTTTTGCGCTTCATCCGCTTGAAGTGTTGCCGGTGAGCAATGTATTCTTGACACCACTTCTTGAAGGCATTGCACTCTTCGGTGGGGTGCGTGACCCTCCGATGGTATAAGCAGTAGTTCGGATGTACATTCACTTCGCCGAGGTACGTACACCCGGGAGTGTTTTGCATGAGAAGAGGAGCTTCATTCCCATTAACAAGGCTTCAGCAAACCGCTTCTTCACTTTGATCCTGCTCTTGTTTGTAGAAGGTGTGCTTTGGCTTGGGTGGAGTACTTTACGACTCATCCTTACCGCAGCTTCTTCATCCTGACGCCTGATTGAGAAGATTTTCCGATTGTGTTGTGTTTTTGAGAAAATAGATTTTAGAAATCACAACCAAAAATTATTTGACCGCAATCAACTACGGTGTCGGATGCAGCTTGTGATTGAGTGCGGATCGTCCACAGGGAAAGTGAGTTCCGTTCAATTCTTGAATTAGATGAGTTGAAAATTTAGGGCAAAGAAAAGAAAACAATTCATGATTTGTAATTGTAGATCAAAAAGTAAGAAAAATCTTGATCTAAAAGAAACATTAAAGAGCAAGAATAGTGATGAGAGATAATTTCCAACCAACAATCAAGACTAGAAGTATGGCTCGTTGGAGTAGATCGGATCTATAGATGTGATGAGATCTAAGGATTACTAATTCTTATCCATTAATGAATTGATACTAGATCGATGCAAATTCATTGAGGGTTAAGGATCTTGCGAGGAAATTAGGGATCTCGCAACTCATCCTTTGTCCTTTCGATGGATCGCATTCAAATTCTAGCTTCTAGTTAATCAAATGATTAATTGTTGTTCCCTAGTTTTGAGTGAACAAGATCAAGAAAGCATCATCTCAAAACTAGGTTATTAATCATTTGATTTACTAGAATTTCCAAACATTATAGGATTTAAGAATTGTAAAAATATCTAAATCACCATCATCTAAAGATCGTCACAACTCCTACATGAGCGGAGATTACTCAAACATCATGATCACAAACACAATCACAAATTGAATTCTAATCATTATGCTTGAATTAAAAGATAAGCAAGATATAGAAAATTCACCTTTATTTATCGACAAATTTCGTTACAACTCTCTTGAATTTACAAAAGGAAGGAACTAGATCATCAATTTCGGCTTCGCTCGGCTCCTTGAGTCGCGGATCGGCGTGGATCTCTTGCTCCGTTGGAAATCCGGCGTCGCTTGCTAAAGGTTGAAGGCTCTCTTGCTCAAATTGATCTCGGGATCTTGATCTTGATTTTGAATTGGAGATGGGAATTTGAATTTGGCACAAGCTTTTGTCACTAAACTTGTGGGTAGAAGATGGTGATAATTCTTGAACAATTTCCC
This sequence comes from Agapanthus africanus, assembly GCA_030015575.1. Lineage (NCBI taxonomy): Eukaryota > Viridiplantae > Streptophyta > Magnoliopsida > Asparagales > Amaryllidaceae > Agapanthus > Agapanthus africanus. Next base: position 81,184,125 of record JASDDO010000012.1, on the reverse strand, counting down.
CTCTAGATCTAGGCTCCCTTTTATAGACTTTCCAAATTTTAGATCTAGAATTGAAATTTGAATTCCCCCCATAAGTTAGTTAGCACCAAATTTAAATTTCCCTCCAAAAAGTTAGTTAAGCTTTAAATTTTGAATTTCCCTCCAATAGTTTGTTGAGCCGAGCCTTCTAAAGATGCCACGTGGAGCTTCTAGGGTCTTCTGGAAGGTTTGGCCGTTGCAATTGAGCATGTGATGAAATTTGATAACATGATCTCTTCAATTGGCCGCGGATCCGCCGCACCAATGGGGCTTGGGCCGTGGATCCACGGCCCTTTGATGGCCTTGATGGTTTCTTTTTATCTGGTAACTCTTGGGCTCTCTGGTGGGCTTCTTTCTGATGTTTGGATTTTTATTTTGGCCTTCTGTATTGCTCCAGATTTTTAACCTTTGAATTGGTGTGTCTTTTATTAGTTCATTTCCCAATTCAGCCTTGTTTCTGGAATTTCCTGCACAATTTCACCGAGACAAGAGTTGCGCAATACAAGGATGATGCGATACCATGAAAAACACACAGTTTCCCTAAAAATGCTGGTTTTAATACACAGTACAAGTAATCCCGTATTTTTCATGTGTTTTGCAAATATAGGTGATATGAATACCGGATAGCTTTACTTGACTGCAAAAGGTAGGGAAATTGCCGTGTTAGAAATACAGTATTTTCGACAGATCAACGCCGACGCTTGGCCTTTTCGTATATGGCCGTTTCACGTTCTCGGTCAGCTTTGCTCTTTTGAAGGGCTTCGTTTAGCAGCCTGTCAGTTGGGTCTTCTGGCAGCTCCGTGGATTTTGACACCAATCTGCCCCCAGTTCCTCTGCATTGCTTTCCAATGCCGAGGGAGTTTCTCCGTCATTTAACGACGAATGAGAAACTATGTGGCAACTTGCCATATATTCTTCGGTTTCTCCCAACGAGTCATTTCCCTTATCATCGTCACTATCTATGTTCTCAAGGATATGGTTGAGAAACTCTTCGAGTGTGACCGAGGTCCGTGCCTTCTGGTTGTATTCCTCCAGCGCGTCGATGTATTTTTGCAGGTCCGTGCACTTGTTATCGGGCTGTACGGGCTTCTTGGTCTTCTTCTTTCCCTTCGAAGACTTTGAAGGCTTGACCTGGGTGTTTTTCCCATCGTTACAAGCTTTCGGTGTTGGGCGCGGTTTAAGCATCCCCTTAATGATCTTGGGCTCCAGCGGGCTTTTCCATTTGATCGCCGGACATGCTTGAAGATCCTTCAACATTCTTTTAGTTTTAACTGAAAGGACCACTTCCCAAGGAGCTTCTTCCACAAACGAGCATGATGCCCCCAGTGTATTCACCTTTTTAGGAGCATGCCTCCTTGGAGGGTTCACCCTCCAGTTTTCTGACAGCGTGAATTTCCCTTGACGGTACTGGTCCTCGACCCAGTTTTTGAAGACGTAGCAATCCTCAATTGGATGGCCCACTACTCTGTGGTAGGAGCAATAGTTGGGACTGTTGACGTCACCAGGCTGCAGTGGACGTCTCGGATCCGGCAGTGTAATGAGTTTGTTGTGCATTGCCAGTTCGAACAATCTTCTCGTTTTATCACGGGGGAACGAGTAAGTACATCTTAGCTTCTCTTCCAAGGATTGGCGCAGGCGGGCGATATTTTGGTGAGCAACTGGTTTTGGGTCACTCGGTTGCTGTTGAGCGTTGGCAACGAAGGCCGCTTTCCCTTTGCCTTTTTCATTCCGAGGATCCGTTTTTGAAGAGGACGACATATGGCCCATCTGGTCCATTTAGGCTAGCTTGTCGATCAAGGCCTGGAAGGTGGTCGGCTTGAAGAACATCATAAAGTGGGATACAGTCGCCTGAGGATCGAGGGTCCCTACAAACATGCCCACGGCAGGAGCTTCTTCTATGCGTTGTTCGCATTTTGACCATAAGTTCCGCCACCGGATTGCATAATGAACCCAGGTCTCTCCTGGCTTCATTCTGGCATTGATTAATGCTGTGAACGGGGTGCACTCGCTTGCGCTGGCGAAACGCTGTGTGAATAGCAGCTCCATTTCTGTGAATGTTTTGACAGAGTCATTTGGAAACTCCAAGTACCTTCAAACATCATTTCTGACATGCTGCCAACGAACTGGCGAAGCAGCAATTTGTCATCACCTCCAGTATTGCCACATAATGCTCTGAACTAGACGACGTGCTGATGCGGGTTGCCTATCCCTTGTATATGTGGAACTTGGGGATCGTATATCCTGGCGGGTACTTGATTTGATCGTACCAGCCTGGGTAAGGTCGGCCGGTTCTGACGACTTGGCCAGCCGCTTCGCTTGTCTGATGAGCTCGTATTTGCTGAGCTATGTAGTCATCGAGGGCAGCTTTGGAGATTGTTTCCTCCCTGGATGCTGATAAAGCTAGAAGAGGGTTTGATGTTTTCCCTCTGTCATCCTCGATAATTATCGACGGATTTTCAGCTAGAGGTTCTGGCTGGATCATCATTCCAACCATGCCTTGGAACAGGAGTGCCATCTGCTTTATATTAGCAGCTTGTTCCACGGCCTCCTTTTCTTTTATTTCTAGCACCCTTCGCAGGAACTCCGTATCGGTCTCCTGCTCCTGGCGTTGTTTAGACGCTGCTTCCGGGCTTTCTTTTTGCCCGGTAAGAGCTGCCATTTTTATCAGCATCTCCTGAAGCTTTTGTTGTTGCTCCTGAGCCTGTGTCAACGACCGATTTTGCGGCCGATAACCCATGGAAGCACGGCTTTCCTCTTTTTCGGAAGCTATATAAACCGTGTGCACGATCATGCCCCTAGACTTTGGGCGTTTGGATCCATCACCTTTGGGATTTGCCGTTGGTGGTGGTAGATTCTCTGGCCTTCTCTTATTGTGAGAAGTCAAAGTTGAAAGAGCCATTGTAATGGGCATCTTCGTTGTCACCCCCGCTTCCCAGTGTACGGCGAAGGAGACGCGACGAGGTCCGCTACGTATATACTCAGAAGTACATGCGCTAAGCGTATCTAAGCAATATAAAATAAATACACAAAAGACAAGAGATAATAAAAACAACAACTTTTATTTATTAACATTCTTTGTACACTGCATGAAAAGAAATACAACTGAAATAAAAAGATGCCTAAACAGTGGCATAACAGGAAATGTAAAATACTGAATGGAAAAGTGTACAATAAACTAGAGTGCTGGATCTTCGACAAACTGCTCGAAGTCTTCTGCAGATGGCTCGATCTCTGCCGGGTCCGAATCACCTGACGACATTCAAAGAAGAAAGAAATAGAATGTCGTCAGCGAGCAGGTCGCTTGGTAACTCCTAAAGGTAAGAGAAAAGTAGAATAGACAGAATAAGAAGATATCTTTTAAAATTGCATACTATTGTTGTAATGTTGTTTTAACGCTGTTGTTTGTAGTTTGGTATAGAAGGATGGCAGTGTATACGAGGTGGTTCTCTATATGCTAGAGACCAGGGCAAACGGAATGTACAAGAAACCGTTAAGCCACGGTACAACAGCAACGGAATATAGGTTAGGTGTCTTAATCTGACCACCTCGTACCACCTTTAACACCTTCCGTACCAATCTACCCATTAAGCCTCGTGGTGTTTTAATTGTATTGTTGTATTGTATTGTATAAGTTGGATAACTGACCAAAACCATGATATCAGTAAACAGATTGTAACTGCATAATCATGTAGACAGAATAACTGGATAATAGATGTATATCCATGGTTTGATTCAGTCAAGTTGTATAGATTGATAACTAGATTCATGGATTCATGTGTTCATATTGAATTGTAACATTGTAGATTGTAGGTTGAAGATTATAGATTATAGATTGTACTTGAATCATATTCAAGTCAGTTATAATCAGACTCAAACCCGAGTCAAACAATTAGAATGTAAATCGAAGTCCTATATTTACTAGGGTCCTTAGGGTAATTTACAAAACTTGAGGGGGTTTTATATAAAAATACTTTTATATACTTTTCAAAATACATCTCAAGTATTTATTATTCATCTTTAGAGTTGCAATGAAGGTGGATTTTATATTGTGATATTTCTAGTGAAAATATCCTACTTTTATAAATAAAGGTATTTATCTGTAATATTGATTTATTTGATTTATTTGAAATTCATGGTATTTTAATGTAAAATTTATTCTTGTGATTTTTAGAAAAAATGAAATATTTATATTATAACAAAATAGATATTTTAATGATAAATATACATATATTTATACAAAAATAATTTCAATAAATATTTTATATTCTAAAAAATATCATTTTCTTAAGATGTCGTATTTAAAATTTTTGGAGACCGATTGCTCCTTGCGGAGGTCTGAATCTCGCACTACTAAGCTCGAGGGTGCACAATAAACCGTACTATCCTGAATGGGTTCCCCAAAGTGGGTTGTAGCGGCACTTTGTAAAGATTGTAAATACTAAATCCTTTAGAAAACGGTTTTATAAAGTACAATGTATTTATTTGTAAAAAGTCAATTTTCCGTATTTTAGATTCTAGGGTTTTCTAATTCAACTAGACTAATTCTAAATGGTCTAAAAAACAAGTTGTTAGATGCCTCAAATCGCCTATTCACCGCCAATTGTGGCCAGGTAAGTACAAGTGAAGAAAGGAGGGATCCGTTCACGAATCATCGTGAAACGGGCCTTTTAATGTTACGTTTTTCACTTGCCTAGCCTAAACACCACAAAGTCAGGTTTAGATAAACGACCGATGTCCACAACTTATCGTATTTTCATATTAAGGGTATTTATTTAAAAGTGTATCAACTCTAAATCTTTTATGATAGTTTTATTAAGTATGTGGTATTTAAATGTAAATTCTTGTTATTTCATATTCTAAGGTTTCAATGGTATCGCATTAGTTTGTAAGCAAGTTTGTGAGGAGGTAGGTCGTTACCTCGTGATCTACTTTAAATGTATAGCAAGTTAATGAGGTTAAATGTGAAATCGAAATATTGTAGTATTTAAGTGGAAAATACGATATATTGAAAAAGCTATCATTTCATATGAGGAAACTTGTTCAAATTGTTTGTTAAATGTTTAATAGTCAACATAAAGATATTTAAGCATGAATGTAGTGGTGAGAAGTGAAATTTTATGGAAAACCGAATCGGAAATCGGATTTGTTCCGATTCCGTCGGGTTTTGTAATTTCTTATTTTTTTGAAAAAGAGAGAGAGAGATTAGAATGGGACTTACGTGTTTGGACAACACGAGAGTGATAAGGAAGAAGAGGGTTCGTCGGTACGTCGATTCGTCGCCGCTAGTTCCTAGCACGATCACCGGAAGTTCGCCGTAGATTTCGTCGGAGGTTCGCCTTTCGCTCGTTTTCAAAGTACACAAGATCTCTTGGAATTTTGAGAGAGTGGGCTCAGAAATTTGGGATGAGAGGGTAGAGGGTAGGGGGTGTATTTATAGGGTTAGGCTAGGGTTAGGCTAGGGTTAGAGTAGGTGTAGGGTTTTTAATTAAAAAATGTAAAAATATATAAAAAAGAATCATTAAAAAATGGAGTAAATGGGGGTTAATGGGCTCTCTGTAACCGATCTGAATATTTAAAGTATGCAGGGGGGTTGAGAATAAAAAGATACCCAACTTCGATGTTGGGGACTCGGCCGTCCGGCCGAGTCCGGCCGGCGGCGCCGGCCTGAGTCGGCCGGTCCGGCTGCCAACTTGGCTGAGTCGGGCCAAGTCGGAGGGTCGGTGGGTGGGGGGTGTCCTGGATGCTTACTGGTGCATTTACATTTTCATGTGTATTAGGAAATTTATGAGAAACGCACGTGTAACTGTTGGTATTCTAAAAAATCAAAAACAAAATAATATTAAAAATAATGTGGGGTATGAGATTTGAAGTATGGTGGCTTGGTTCAGCAGTGCAAGGCATTACCAATGAGCTACAAGCTATTTCTTGTAATTATGGATTGAAATAAATACTTAAAGAGATATCTGCAATATTAAATACTCCAAGTATACATTGAATTTAAATCAATTCTTTGTACATTAAAAATGGAGTTGTTAAAGTCTACCCTCCTTACAAAACTTTCGTCCTCGAAATTTACAACTTTTATTTGAGAACTAGTTCATAAAGAGGTGTGGATATCTAGTACGCATTTCATCCTCCCTTTCCCAAGTGGACTCTCCTGGAGTGTCTTTCCTCCACATCACTTGTACCAAGTTAACTTCCTTGTTCCGAAGTGTCTTCACTTTCCTATCCAGGATCTCCACAGGCTGATGCTCACAAGACAAATCGGGCTGTATAGTGAGCTCGGAATGATCGAGAACATGGCTGCGGTCACTCACATACCTTCTGAGTTGGGATATGTGGAACACATTATGCACTCCTTCCAATGAAGGTGGAAGCGCTAAGCGGTATACCACTTTACCGACTCGTTCGAGTATATCGAACGGTCCAATATATCTCGGACTTAGCTTTCCCCGTCTTCCAAATCGGATCGCTCCGCGGTTCGGAGATATCTTCAAGAATACGTGATCTCCTGGCTGGAACTCCAAGAGTCGTCTTTTTTCATCAGCCCAGTGCTTCTGTCGATCTTGGGCTATGCTCATCCTTTCCCTGATAATACGAACCACGTCAACGGTCGCTACTATCATCTCTGGTCCAAGAAGTTCCCTATCTCCGATGTCGTCCCAACTTAATGGCAATCGGCACTTCCTTCCATACAATGCTGCAAAAGGTGCCATTCCTATGCTTGCTTGGTAGCTGTTATTGTACGCGAATTCCACAAGGTGCAGGTGTTCTTCCTACGATCCTTTGAAGTCTAACATACACGCTCTGAGCATATCCTCCAAGATCTGAATAGTTCGTTCCGACTGACCATCTGTTTGTGGATGATAAACCGTGCTGAAGTTCAGGCTTGTTCCCAAGCTTGCTTACAGACTCTGCCAAAATTGCGATTGGAACCTGGTGTCACGATCGGAGACAATGCAGACCGGTACTCCATGAAGTCTCACAATTTCCTGTATGAGTTCATGGGTATCATAGATAGTACATTATGAAGAGTTTAAATCTTAATTAGATTATTACCTCCATGTACTTCTTTGCTAGTGTCTCAGTTGATTGGCCAACTCGAAATAGGATGAAGTGAGCCGACTTTGTGAGTCGATCCACAATGACCCATACGGCATCATTACCCTTTGTGCTGCGAGGAAGAGCAGTCACAAAATCTATCGTGATGTGTTGCCACTTCCATTCTGGGATTGGTAACGGTTGAAGTAATCCAGCAGTCCTGTAATGTTCAGCATTTACTTGCTGACACACCAAGCATTTTGCGACGCTTCTGGCTACTTCACGCTTCATTCCATGCCACCAATAATTTTGACGTAGATCTTTGTATATTTTGGTACCTCCAGGGTGAACTGAATAGGGAGAGCTGTGGGCTTCTTTCATTAACTCTTCCCGAACAGGACCTTTTGGTACACATAATCTGTTGCCGTATCTCAAAGATCCGTCTTCATGGATGATGAAATCTGTTCTGAGTCCATTCTCTACTTGTTCTCTGATCTTTTGCAACTTAGCATCGCTTGCTTGAGCTGCCCTGATCTGATTGACAATGGTTGATTGAATTTGTAGATTCATCAAACTTGAAGTATTACCTGGCATGATTACTTCAATCTCCATCTGATGCAAGTCTTGTTGAAGCTTCCACTGAGCGCTGAGATTCATCGATAATGGTTGGCGACTAAGAGCATCAGGTACTACATTCACCTTCCCTGGGTGATATTGCAAGTTGATGTCAAAGTCCGCCATGAGGTCTAACCATCTTCTCTGCCGTATATTCAATTCCTTCTGAGTAAACATGTACTTCAGGCTCTTATGATCTGTGTAGATGTTCACTCGTTCACCAAGTAGGTAATGACGCCAAATCTTGAGAGCAAAGATGACGGCTGCCAACTCCAGATCATGCGTCGGATAATTGCGCTCATGAATCTTCAGCTGTCTTGAAGCATAAGCCACAACCTTACCGTGCTGATGTAGAACACATCCTAATCCCTTACCGGATGCATCGCAATGCACTTCGAATCCTCCAGATTGATCCGGTATGACAAGAATTGGTGCTGATATCAACCTTGACTTGAGTTCTACGAAAGCTTGTTTGCATGCTTCTGACCACACAAATTCTTCATCTTTACGTGTGAGCTTGGTCAGGGGCGTTGCTATCTTCGAAAATCCCTCAATGAACCTTCTGTTATATCCAGCTAAACCTAAGAAACTTCGAATGTCCTTCACTGACTTTGGTGTAGGCTATTCACTAACTACTGAAACTTTGGCTGGATCCACAGAAATTCCTTCTTCTGATACGATATGTCCAAGAAAACCAACTTAATTTAGCCAAAACTCGCACTTGCTGTACTTGGCACAGAGCTTGTGTTGTCGAAGAGTTTCCAGGACAATTCGTAAGTGTTCTGCATGCTCTTTCTGACTCTTAGAATACACCAGGATGTCGTCGATGAAGATGACAATAAACCTGTCTAAGTACTCCCGGAAAACTTGATTCATTAGGTTCATGAATATTGCGGGTGCGTTAGTCACTCCAAATGGCATCACTAGAAATTCATAATGTCCATAGCGAGTTCTGAAAGCTGTTTTGTGAATATCAGCTTCCTTGACCTTCACCTGATGATAACCCGAACGAAAATCTAATTTAGAGAAAACACAAGATCCACTTAGCTGATCAAATAAATCATCAATGCGCGGGAGTGGATACTTGTTCTTTATAGTGACTTCGTTCAAGGCTCTGTAATCGATGCACTTTCTGTATGAACCTTCCTTCTTCTTCACAAGTAGTACAGGTGATCCCCAACTTGAAGTGCTGGGATGAATCCATCCTTTCGCCAGTAATTCGTCCAACTGTGTTCGGACTTCCTTCAAACCTTCCGGGCTTAAACGATAGGGTGCTTTGATCACCGGTTGTGCTCCTGATACTAAATCAATACTGAATTCAAGAGCTCGATCGAGAGGCAAACCTGATATATCGTCAGGAAATACATCGTTGAACTCTCGAACCACATCTGGTCTTGATTTTTCCTCCGCTTGAGCTGCTGCAACTACTGCTTCTCTTGGCTTCGCCTTGTAGGTACTTGGCTCCAGGGTACGGTCTCCGCTTTTGAAATAGAAGACCGGATGGTCTGGAATCTCGAATACTACTCTCCTTTGACGACAGTCGATGGTAGCATAAAAAGTTACAAGACAATCCATTCCTAGAACCACATCGAAGTTCGGTATGTCCAGCACTTTGAAGTCAGCATAAAACTCTCTGCTGTAGACGACGACTGGACACAAGCTGTATCCCATATTTCCTTTTAGAACGCCATTTCCGGAACTGACATTCCAGCTGGATACAAGCGGTGAGACTGGAATCGCATGGGTTCGAACAAACCGTTGCGACATAAAGCAGTATGATGCTCCAGTATCAAACAGTGCTAGTGCAGGGATTGAGGATACTAAGATTGTACCTAAGGTATGTGGGATATGTTTTAGGTATAGGAAAATATGTAGCTAAGTAGCAGGATAGAAAAGAAAAGTTTGAAAAGAAAAGTTTACCAGTGATGACTTGGCCAGTGGCCTCAGCTTCTTCCACGGTCATCGTGAAACCCTGGCGCCTTGGTACATTCCTCCTGGCCTGAGGAGCATTCCTCGGAACGTTTCTTTGAGCTTGATGGAACTGACGAGGAAGTGGTGCAGCTTGTGATCCTCTGGGTGGTGCAGGTAGTGCAGGTCTTGGAGCAGGTGCTTGGATGGCTGGGCACTGTGGGTAAGTAATTGTTGGCCTTGGTGCAGCAACTGGGTTTTTTCTTTGGGGACAAGACCCAATATCATGAGTAGCTGAGCCGCAGACTAAGCAAAGACGGTTGGCCTGTCGGCAGTCTTTCATCATATGTCTAGTTCTCTTGCAGTAGGTGCAAAAGGCTGGGTTGGGACGATGGTTCGGTACTCCGGGTCGCCTTGGCACGAAAAGTGGTCTGGACGAAGCTCCACCAGCCATTTGGTTGGCAGAGCGTTTGACTCCTGCATACTGAGGTCTGTCCCTTACTTTTATCACTGCCTCATAATTGCAGGCAGCTTCCAGAGCATCCTCATGAGTCAGAAATTTTCCCGTGGCTAGAGCAGCCTGAATCTCCGTGTCCAGACCTTGTTGAAAGCGACGGGCTCTGATCTCGTCCGTCGGTATCAAGTGTGCCGCGAATTTGTTTTAAAGGATTGTGTTAGCTATGTAGTATGTGAGATTTAAAGATTGAACTATTGTGACATATCTTACCGGCTTAGCATAGTGAATTCAGCGTCGTACTCATCTACTGATTTGTCCCACATCGAACCCTGTTGTAGATGAATGAACTGCTGCTCCATGGCAAACTTGGCAGTCATAGGGAAGTATTTCGCGTCGAACTTCTCGCGAAAAGTCTTCCATTCAATAGGCTGTACTAAACGGCTTTCTTCCGCCTTCCACCAGTTGCGAGTATTGTCCGTGAGCTGTAGTTTCGCCACACGGACCCAAGCTATGTCTGGCACTTGTGCTGCTGCCAGATCATCTTCTATGCTTTGTGCCCATTCTTCAGCTTCAAGAGGGCTTCCTTTTCCGGAGAACTTCTTGGAATGTAAAGCCCTGAATTGCTTTACCCTCGGTGCGTCGGTCTCAGGACGGTTCAGGAGTTGTTGCTGTCCCTCAGAAAGGCTGCGGATCGCCTCAAGTAGCACTGTTTGCTCGGTGGATGGCGCAGAAACAGCTGGTGTGAGAGGTAGTGCTGGAGGGGTGTTGTTGACGTTGGTGCTGGTGTTGTTCGGGGAATCCATAACCCTGAAGAAAAATTTGGGTTAGGACATATTCAAGTACATGAAATGATAAGATTCAAGAAATAGAAAATTATAAGATTCAAGAAACATGAATCGTAAAGAATGTTTTAGTTGCTGGTTCTTGTGTTATATTGCTTAGGTTATTCACGCAGAACAGAACTGCATAGTATGGTTCTATACAGCTCTGACCTGCATGGGCCACCAACAAAACCTGTCACGCCCCGCTTTCCAGTATACAGCGAAGGGGACAGGACCGGTCCGCTACGTATATACTTAGAAGTACATGCGCTAAGCGTATCTAAGCAATATAAAATAAATACACAAAAGACAAGAGATAATAAAAACAACAACTTTTATTTATTAACATTCTTTGTACAATGCATGAAAAGAAATACAACTGAGATAAAAAGATGCCTAAACAGTGGCATAACAGGAAATGTAAAATACTGAATGGAAAAGTGTACAATGAACTAGAGTGCTGGATCTTCGGCAAACTGCTCGAAGTCTTCTGCAGATGGCTCGATCTCTGCCGGGTCCGAATCACCTGACGACATTCAAAGAAGAAAGAAATAGAATATCGTCAGCGAACAGGTCGCTCGGTAAGTCCCAAAGGTAAGAGGAAAGTAGAATAGACAGAATAAGAAGATATCTTTTAAAGTTGTATACTATTATTGTAATGTTGTTTTAACGCTGTTGTTTGTAGCTTGGTATAGAAGGATGGCAGTGTATACGAGGTGGGTCTCTATATGCTAGAGACCAAGGCAAACGGAATGTACAAGAAACCGTTAAGCCACGGTACAACAGCAATGGAATATAGGTTAGGTGTCTTAATCTGACCACCTCGTACCACCTTTAACACCTTCCGTACCAATCTACCCCTTAAGCCTCATAGTGTTTTGATTGTATTGTTGTATTGTATTGTATAAGTTGGATGACTGACCAAAACCATGATATCAGTAAACATATTGTAACTGCATAATCATGTAGACGGAATAACTGGATAATGGATGTATATCCATGGTTTGATTCAGTCAAGTTGTATAGATTGATAACTGGATTCATGGATTCATGTGTTCATATTGAATTGTAACATTGTAGATTGTAGGTTGAAGATTATAGATTATAGATTGTACTTGAATCATATTCAAGTCAGTTATAATCAGACTCAAACCCGAGTCAGACAATTAGAATGTAAATCGAAGTCCTATATTTACTAGGGTCCTTAGGGTAATTTACAAAACTTGAGGGGGTTTTATGTAAAAATACTTTTATATACTTTTCAAAATACATCTCAAGTATTTATTATTCATCATTAGAGTTGCAATGAAGGTGGATTTTATATTGTGATATTTCTAGCGAAAATATCCTACTTTTATAAATAAAGGTATTTATCTGTAATATTGATTTATTTGAAATTCATGGTATTTTAATGTAAATTTTATTCTTGTGATTTTTAGGAAAAAATGGAATATTTATATTATAACAAAATAGATATTTTAATAATAAATATACATATATTTATACAAAAATAATTTCAATAAATATTTTATATTCTAAAAAATCTCATTTTCTTAAGATGTCGTATTTTTAATGTTTCGAGACCGATTTCTCCTTGCGGAGGTCTGAATCTCGCACTACTAAGCCCGAGGGTGCATGATAAACCGTATTATCCCGAACGGGTTCTCCAAAATAGGTTGTATCGGCACTTTTCAAAGATTGTAAATACTAAATCCTTTAGAAAACGGTTTTATAAAGTACAAGGTATTTATTTGTAAAAAGTCAATTTTCCGTATTTTAGATTCTAGGGTTTTCTAATTCAACTAGACCAATTCTAAATGGTCTAAACAACAAGTTGTTAGATACCTCAAATCACCTCTTCACCGCCAATTGTGGCCAGGTAAGTACAAGTGAAGAAAGGAGGGATCCGCTCACGAATCATCGTGAAACGGGCCTTTTAAAGTTACGTTTCTCACTTGCCTAGCCTAGACACCATAAAGTCAGGTTTAGATAAATGACCGATGTCCACAACTTATCGTATTTTCATTTTAAGGGTATTTATTTAAAAGTGTATCAACTCTAAATCTTTTATGATAGTTTTATTAAGTATGTGGTATTTAAATATAAATTTTTGTTTTCTCGTATTCTAAGATTTCAATGGTATCGTGTTAGGTTGTAAGCAAGTGTATGAGGAGGTAGGTCGTTACCTCGTGATCTACTTTAAATATATAGCAAGTTAATGATGTTAAATGTGAAATCGAAACATTGTGGTATTTAAGTGAAAAATACGATATATTGAAAAAGCTATCATTTCATTTGAGGAAACTTGTTCAAATTGTTTGTTAAATGTTTAATAGTCAACATAAAGATGTTTAAGCATGATTGTAGTGGTGAGAAGTGAAATTTTATGGAAAACCGAATCGGAAATCGGATTTGTTCCGATTCTGTCGGGTTTTGTAATTTCGTATTTTTTTGAAATAGAGAGAGAGAGATTAGAATGGGACTTATGGGTTTGGACAACATGAGAGTAATAAGGAAGAAGAGGGTTCGCCAGTACGTCGATTCGTCGCCGCGAGTTCCTAGCACGATCACCGGAAGTTCGCCGTAGATTTCGTCGGAGTTTCGCCTTTCGCTCGTTTTCAAAGTATACAAGATCTCTTGGAATTTTGAGAGAGTGGGCTCAGAAATTTGGGATGAGAGGGCAGAGGGTAGGAGTGTATTTATAGGGTTAAGCTAGGGTTAGAGTAGGTGTAGGGTTTTTAATTAAAAAATGTAAAAATATAAAAAAAATCATTAAAAAATGGAGTAAATGGGGGTTAATGGGCTCTCTGTAACTGATCTGAATATGTAAAGTATGCAGAGGGTTGAGAATAAAAAGATACCCAACTTCGATGTTGGGGACTCGGCCGTCTGGTCGAGTCCGGCCGGCGGCGCCGGCCCGAGTCGGCCGGTCCGCCGGCTGACTCGGCCGAGTCGGGCCGAGTCGGAGGGTTGGTGTGTGGGGGGTCTCTTAGGGTGCTTACTGGTGCATTTATATTTTCATGTGTAGTAGGAAATTTATAAGAAACGCACGTGTAACTGTTGGTATTCTAAAAAATCAAAAACAAAATAATATTAAAAATAATGTGGGGTATGGAATTTGAACTCTGGTGGCTTGGTTCAGCAGTGCAAGGCATTACCAATGAGCTATAAGCTCCTTCTTGTAATTATGGAGTGAAATAAATACTTAAAGAGATATCAGCAACATTAAATACTCCAAGTATACATTGAATTTAAATCAATTCTTTGTACATTAAAAATGGAGTTGTTAGATTCGTGAAAGAAGTCCCTCGCTGCATGATGGATGGAAGGCACTTCTTTTGCCGAGCATTTGTTTTCTTCAGTCGGCGAGAGTAGTCTTTGTTGATCACAGAATCTTGGACCTTCCGCCAGACTCTGTGGATTCAGGAGGACAGCCGCTGAGAGAGCTGCTCCGGCTTCGCCCGTATCATGTTTTTAACAGGTGGGGGAGATTTCTTCAGCACCACGGTCGGAGAGTTTTTTCGCACCCTCTTTAGCGGTTCAAAGTTGTTCCCAGTTAGAACAACATCGTCAACCTCCACCATTGGAGCTGGTGGAGTAAGTCCAGAGGGAGAGTTTCCTCCAGCTTTCCTCACTCGGCTCCATTGGCAACGTCGAGCATGCCTTGCAGATGGGATTGCCTCAGTTGTGGGAGTGGCTTCGTCATGCCCCCTATTTTGATGAAGGGCTACTGCTGGTGTCAGCCTGTTGAAGACTGACGTCCGTTGAGAGGGGACGGCCAATCTTTCAAAGGCTGACTTTCTTGTAAGGGAAGCTCTTTTAATGACTTCGCCCGAAGCAGGATTTGGAACAGAAAATGATGCGAAGACCGATCCTTTAGTAGGAGAAGTCCCTCTGAAGACTTCACCTTCCAGAGCTGGAACGGCTATCCGTTTCGGGATAACCCCTTCGGGTATTGCGGGACTCTTTGCGGGCCCACTTAAGCTTTGGTTCAGTCTATTATAGACTGAGATGGCAGACTTGGATGACCCGTTGAGAGGGGCCGTAATGGTTGCAAATCGATCAAAGACCGACTTCTTTGGAGTTTCCTGTGCTGGCACTGGGGCGCTGAAGCTTGCTGGTGAGAGTATGGTCTCGAAGAACAATCCAGTAGTGGCCTAAGTCACCTGCTCCATTGGCATTGAAAAGATGCAGGCCGCATTTGGCTCGTATGTCACTCCTCCAGCGGGGACGGAGCTGGAGTTGCTGTTGCAGGTACACTTGGAAGCCATTGATCTTCTTTTCTCTGCACAGGAGCAAGACACCAAATTTTAGTACCTCGAATTCAGGGGCAACCATAGTAAACCGCGATTTATTAACGAACACGACACATAAAGTGTGGAGTGGAAAGAGGAAAAGGTCCCACCGGGCGTGCCAGAATCTGTTTACCGCCGAAAACAGACTGCGTAGATCGCCTTGCCTGAATTTGGGGGCAGATGCTATTTGGGTTTATCCATCCACCTCTCCGTAGATGCCAAGTTGATTTATGGCACCGTATATCGGAGGTTTGGACTGATGCGGCCGTTGTAGCAGATTTCGTCAGATCCCCCCTCGTTTGTGAGGGGTTTTTGATTGTGGGGACACTCTTGCCTGCAGGCGCAAACCCCTGCAGTTAATTACGTTACCGCATCACGATAACCACTTTCTCCTGTTCCAGAAGTTCACTTCGTGTTATGTGTGTTCGTTTTATTTTTGGTTGCCCGTAGATTGTATACGGAGACTAATTTATGTTGTCGCCCGTAAGGCGTGGATTAGTCCAAATCCGTATATCTTAAATTTGGGTTTGGATTGATTTAAGGATCGTTGATCTGTTTTGAGATCAAGATTGACTTAAATGTTTGTGAGCAGTTGGGGCTCGATTGGTTTTTTGTTAAGCATACGTTAGTCCAATTTGAGACTAGCCTACTTAATACGGTTTTAGGATCATTTTTTTCCAGATCCAACAAGAGAGCATTTGGGGCTCTGTTGTTTTAATTTAAGGACGTCTCGGTCCCTTATCGCTGTTTTGGAGGCGAAGTTGTAGTTTGAGAACATTTCTGTCTGTAGATCACCATTTTGGAGGTGAGAGTTTAGTTTAAGGACGTTACGGTCCGTTGTCGCCATTTTGGAGACAACGTTTAGTTTGAGGACATTTCGGTCTGTAGGTCACCATTTTTGAGGTGGAATTTTAGTTTAAGGACATTACGGTCTGTTGTCGCCATTTTGGAGGTAACGTTTTAGTTTGAGAACATTTCGGTCTGTAGGTCACCATTTTCAAGGTGAGGTTTTAGTTTAAGGAGGTTACGGTCCGTTGTCGCCATTTTGGAGGCAACGTTGTAGTTTTAGGACATTTCGGTCTGTAGGTCACCATTTTCAAGGTGAGGTTTTAGTTTAAGGATGTTACAGTCCGTTGTCGCCATTTTGGAGACAACGTTTAGTTTAAGAACATTTCGGTCTGTAGGTCACCATTTTCAAGGTAAGGTTTTGTTTAAGGTGTGCACGTCAGCTTGACAAGTGCAACCAAAAGCAGTTAGTTGTCGGGACCCACCACTTCTCTGAAGACGATGAGAAATTACAACGACATGTATCAGAGGTATGGAGAGATGTACCCTTGAACCAATTCCCCTATTTGAGGGAAAATGAAGTTGGTGGTCAACCCAGAAATCATTAGTCGTATTTTGAGACTAAGATTTCCTCGGGAGAATGTTGGACGAATATCGTCTTGGGATATCATCAAATGAAAGATCGATAGTCATTTTTGGGACTAAGATCGATTTGGAAAGTAGTGAGCATATGGGCTCGGTTAATCTGAATTAGGGACCTAGCCAACTTGGGCTCGGTCCACTCAATTTTCTTTTTGTTTTGAAAAGAAATGCTAAGCACTGGTTTGGGTTCAGTCCCTTTTTTTTTGCAAAAAGTGCTGAGCACTTATGTAAGTTCTAACGCTCACACTTTACTATCTTTTTTTGTCTCTGGAGTGCTGAGCACTCTTTATGGCGCCCACGTGCGAAGCACGTGAGGCTCTAGGCGCTGCCTGGTGAGTGTGAAACACTTTTTATGTCCTGTAGCGCCCACGTGAGACGCTAGGCGCTGATTTTTCCTTGTATATTTTGTTCTGAGGAGTTCAATTTCCTTGTTTTTTTTTCTGAATCTTTGATCTCCAAGAACAAGTTCCTCTCAATGAGAATTAAATTCTCAACTTGTGGGGGACTTGTCTTATGGATCTTAAATCCAGAGAAAGAACCAAATTCTTCTTTTTAAAAGGGTTAAACCCTTCAATAGGTAAACGAGATATTTTGATCTCTCTGCTTTTTTATTTACCTAAAGTTTTTTCTCTGAGAAGGGAAATCTTCTTCTTTCTTCCTTTTTGAAGCTTTCTGCTTTGTTTTTTTGAGGCTTATGGGGGGGGTTCCTCTGTGTTAGACTTGAAGTCTTGGGTCTTTTATATAGTAGAGACAAGTCTGTTGATTAGTTGAAGAAATCTCTCATTGAGAGATCCTAATTGATTTTGGGGATTTTACCCACCGTTGAATCTTTGATCCAAGAACTTCTGTTTTACAGAAAGTATTTTCTTGTTTTTAACGAGATTAGGGAAATATTTTCCCATACAGAATTTATTCTGTAGATTGGTAATTCTTTAATCACCATTCGATTTTTAATCCAACGGTACTCTGTTTTACCGAGGGCAATCTTTCTTGTTTAGAAAGATTTGAGGAATATTTTCTCTCAATATAATTTAATTCTGCATCATGATGATTTATCATCTCATTTGGATCTTTGATCCAACGGCTCTGTTTAATAGAGAGTAGAATTTAATTCTACAAGGCGCCGGCGCTCATATGCTGTACACGTGAGCGCTTATTAAGGTTTTAATTCTTTCATATGCTTTGCACATTGGCGTCCACATGAGGAGCACATGCGGCGCCAGTAACAGATTTTAATTCTGGCGCTGGCGCTCTTGTGGAAGGCACGTGAGGCACTGCCTATTGAGTTTTGTGTGCTTTGCACACGGGCGCTGCTCATATAAGAGTTTTTAACTTTTACGCTGGTGCCCTCGTGGAAGGCACGTAAGGCGTTGCCTCTTGAGTTTCGAACAGAGCTTTGCTTTTTTATTGAGGGAAACAGTACCCAGAAGGTAGGACTGACCGAAAAACAGTTCTTAATAACAAGAACACCTAAAGAAGACGCAATAGTATGCTTTTTCTTCGTTAGGGTCATCTATGAATTCATGCAATTCTATTTCCCTTGCTTAAGCTCGTGGCATTGGTCACAAGTTAGAGTCGAACCGACGTTCCCCAGTCTCGAATAAGAATCCGAGTCGGTCAAGTCATGCATTTTATTATCTTGATTAAGACGTGACATGGTTGCTACCTGGAGAGAAAGAAAAGAAAACACTTAGCGTGCGCTCTTGCAAGTTTAGATTGGTTATTATTTTATTTAAACATGATGGCTCCTACTGTTTCCTCGAATTCTCCTTCAAACCATAAAAGGAGAACTAGCCAAGACTATTAACACCTTACAAGTTTGCTAACCGTTCAGCCAGGTGGGTGTTGGTACTCCGAGAGAGGTTCTCCGTACTCTCGCACGGACCTAATTAGAATAAATCTCGTTTCCGCAGAAGCGTAGCCCCGTTAACACTTTTCTAAACACATAATAGGTTAGCTAATTGTGAAGTGAAAAATATTTCCCAAGAGTAATCCTACTCATTAGTGGGATCGGGATCCAACTATCATCGCATGATAACCTAGATAGAAGGCACTCTAGTCACCACACTTCAGAAAGTATGCAACACTAGCAAGTTTCCTGTATATTTGAAACTCCCGATGTGGTTTTTGCCCCTAACGACTTTATGACCTTGGCAATATTAACATATTATAAGACTAGTCAAGTTCGGTCCTTCATTATCTAGATTAACTTAGACCCACCCGCATAACCCTTGATAATACCAACATAGCTATGCCACTGTCCTAAATAATCGGAAACAAAACTACAAACAAGCAATTCTCAGCTACTGATCACTACGCTTTGACAATGCCAAAATATGTAGCACGAATACTAAGAAATACTTGTAGGAAATGACGGAGGGCTACGACTAGTTTTTGGCGAAAACCTTTAACGTAATGAACTTGATATTGTTGAAGGAGCCGGGTAGTTTTGAAAAGGAGTTGTTTAGGCTCCGCTTTTGAAAACTAATGGTTTTGAAGAAAACCGAGTAATCTACAGTATCATAAACGTTTACTCAAGAGGTTACTCCCCGTGAACGGATCTGGGCTCTTGCCTCTTTGAATGAGGTGCTGGATATTCCTAAACGAATACCACCATGCAAAGCGAAAGAATACAACTATAGTTTTCATAGCATCTTTTAGGTTTATTTTCTTTGCATTAATAAAAATTAATGCGGTCCCATCTATCAAAACCTATCACACCAGAAAAGAACGAAAATTCAATGTACGTATATGCCATCTGTATTCGCCACGGGGCCCCGTCGATACACCGTTAGGTTACTTAACTAACGGCAGAGCAGGGGCCGGACTAGCGCGGATGCAAAACTTATAAAATATCTACTAATATATATATATAATCATTCATCCCAGGCATGACATAAGCAACATCATAGATAAGCGATAAGAAATATGGAAAAGCGGATAAATTTGGAGCTCCGGGTTTCATTCGAGCCGCAAATGAAAACCGACGTTTCGCAGTCGTGTGGATAGCCTGTACAATATAGGACCAAGACCCATACGAGTGCGGAAAGTTACCCGCCAATTCTTGAATAGAGACAACCCTAGTCAATAAGGTGAATGAGACACTCAACACTTCAAGAAATCCAATAACTTGAGCGCTCCTCCATGGGTCATCCTATACCCCCTACGAATGCGGCGAGTAGCCTGCCAATTCTAGAGTAAAGCACTCCGGTCTCAACGCCATGAGATGGAGGCCCGTTGCCCTTTAGAACCCACCTACTCGAGCACTCCACCACAGGGTAATCCTAGTACAGAAAAGAAAAATATACAGTGGTGATATCGACCTCAACCTGGCCGTGTCCTAATAAAAGAATATACAACAAGACAGAAACAACAATCCACATGTCGGACGCTCACCCCACAATAATGAATATACAAATGAATCAAAACTGTACAACAAATATTGGACTATAGGCTATCCATCACGACAATCCGACAAAACCATCTCAAAGATATCACATGCAGCACCACAAATAAATATGATGCGTGTAGCCCCTTCTAATCGACGTATAGCGATTAGAAGACGTTAAACAACACATATACGCATCACAGAAGCAAGTAAAGAAAACCACGACATTAGAATTCCGTGCACAATTAGCAAACGAAACCAAATCTCTAAAACTAGAAAATTCAGTGAGCTAAAGTTCTAAAAACGAGCATTTTAAGTCAATTCAGGAGTCGAAACGAACTCGAAACCAGCCCGAATTTTCACGGAGATAAAGGGGGAAAATTAACTTCCGACTCAGGGGCCTAGGGGGCTACCCACCCCGGGGGCCACCATGAGGTGGCCCCATGGAGTGAGCAGACCGAGAGCACTCAGTTGGGGTGCTCTCGGGTCACCACCGCCAAGGCCGCCTTGTGGTGGTCTTGGGGGAAGGCCCGACCTTCGGTCTCCCGGGATTTCTTTGGGGTGCCCATGCTCTACACCGTGGCTTCTCGGTTCAAACTGTGAGCCTGCGGAGTATGTAAACATCTCAAAATATCAATTTTTGGAACTGTTTTTGTCGGCAGTTCGTGTGTGAATAAAACGACGGATTTCTAACGTCGCTACAAGCTATTTAAGGCTTATGTAGTGGCTCTGATACCATGTTAGGCGGTGTCTCACACTCTGCTGCGTTCGTAAAGAGGCGGAATTTTCAAAAATAATTTTTAAAGCTTGCAACACCGACTAATCCCAAGATCTACCGTAAGCCTTAGATAACAAAACATTCAAAGGTACTAATCTACTATGAAAGTGATTATAGCTATATGAACCAAGTCCTTCGAGTCTTTTTTTCCTCTTCTTGAGCTCCTTGTCTATCGGGATCGAACTTGGTCGTCGGCCTCCTCGTATCAAAGACAATCCACTCAAGAGTCTATAGTTCAAGCTCTAATCTCAAACTTGAGGTAACTAAAATACCTAGTTTGCTAATCTAGATAGCTTAGAAGATAAAGAGAGTTAATTGAATTAATGTATCTCATAAAACCATAAATTATCAACATATGAGAAAGTTATGGTTTTGGAAAGAAGAAGAAAGCAAAGGAGGAAAGAGAAAGCCAAGTGTATAATGAATACTAGCAAGTGAAGAATAGCTAAGTCTTGGAAAATATCAAGCATGCAATATTTCACATAGAATATTGCAACCATACTTGAATAGTTAAAACAAATGAATAAATAAAATCAAGTAGCCATGCTTCAACCATGTTTCAATACACCTCATCCCTCCACCTCATTATCTATTCTAATAAATAGATATAAAACAAAATGAGGTGTCTTCTTCTACAAGCATTCTAGTGAAATTACTAGAATACCCCCACCGTATATACATACCCGTATTCATACTACAAAAAATACGAATACCAAGAGATAAAATAATCCAATAGTATAATAATAGAATGCGGCTTAATCCTAAGCCCGCTAGTATTATCCGTACAAACAAAATACGTGTAGCCAGTACACGTATATGATCGAAACCCTGGACGTAAAACCATACGGTCTCTACATTGATTTGCCTGAACCAGGGAAAGCTTCTGTGTGAGACTCTAAACACTCGACAGTACGCTAGCAGTCGGTTTAACTACATGCACGTCAGCGGCGCTAGCTGTACGTAATGACTACCCAGCTACCTGTCGAAAAGAAGGCCGATGAGCAAACTCATCCGAACTCCTACTGTGCCTATCCATGACAATCTCCGTATAGTACAGTCTGTTTGTCTGAGAGTATCGCATGCCAGGTCTAGGGGTGGAAAATGTCAGACCCCTAATAACCTGACAAGTCATGCCGATGTGGCTCAAGACCATCCGAGAATCTACTGATCTATCTATCAGTAATTCTCAATCCGCCCTGTCCAGGGACTTATGATGTTGGCCAATCGAACACAGCGTGACATCGACTCCATATACCGGGAGAGACGGATCCCCGACAATTGCTCACTGCCACCATTGGGCTCGGGACTGTACCCAACTAAAACCTGTTTGCACGACTCAGTAGAGTCGTGGTAGGGCAGTAATCAAAGTACGGTGAGAACTCACACGAGACAAATGATGACCTCAGGTCGAAAGACTATCTGCACTCATGTCACCAGATAACTGCGATCTGACGATTGGTATAATACCATTGTTCATATCATAATTTTGCATTATTATATTCCCCATTCTTAATCATATTGCAAATAAATAGGTGCTTTTGATCCATGTCTACTAAATAGTTGCAGGTTACAGATTCTCGGAACAATACAGTGAAAATGGTGAAAAGACACTACAAAAGTGAGACTACGACCAACAAATAGAAGAATCTTTATGATGCCGCCTACAGTTAAGGAACAAATGAAGATCAATGAACAATTCGATTTCTTATTTTTCTGCAATTTTTTTATCTGCCGTAGTTATTTTCCGCAAGTTAATTAAATTATTAAAAATCATAAAAATGAATTCCTCTATTAATTCCCTAATGAGTGAGTAGTTCCTCACTTGTTAGGGTTAGGTTTGGAGAAGGTTTGAGAGATGAAAATCTCTCATCCCTTTCTTGCCCGTTCAATATTTTAAGTAGACTCTATGCAAACATACACACACCGCTCACTACGACACCCTATCCTATGAGGTAGCGGTGATTCCATAGTTAATGACCGGTTGTGTATGATTTCCATAGAGCTTAGGGCTAATAAGAGTTAAGAAAGGACGGACAAGGACCAAAGGGAAGAAACCTAGTATCTTCCCGATCGTGCTAATTCTCTTTATTAACTATTACCTTAACATCTAAAAGTTCTTAATTACGGCAAAGAAAGCGGTGAGAATAATTGACTTTCCAAACTAACCTAAGCTTAACCCTAGCAAGATTTTTATAAACTTTTATCTTATTCTTAGATCTTAAAATAAAACCCAAAATATTTTGAATTTAACTCGTTAAAACATAAAGAAAAGGAATCCATCTCCCTGTGGACCGACCCGTACTCAACCGGCTAGCTACCAAGCGACACCGTTATTG
Source organism: Agapanthus africanus (assembly GCA_030015575.1). Classification (NCBI taxonomy): domain Eukaryota; kingdom Viridiplantae; phylum Streptophyta; class Magnoliopsida; order Asparagales; family Amaryllidaceae; genus Agapanthus; species Agapanthus africanus. Next base: position 81,161,040 of record JASDDO010000012.1, on the reverse strand, counting down.
ATTGCGGTTAATTCTTTGATTTCAAAAACGCATAAGCATAATTCCAGATCTGAATCTGTTCGTCTTTCCGATCCTGCACAATTCAGACAAAATCCCTTCAAAAAATATACAAAAATTCTTTGATCACAAAAACGCATAAGCATAATTCCCCGGCAACGGCGCCATTTGATTGGTATGGAATTATGCTTATGCATTTTTGTGATCAAAGAATTAACCGCAATCAAGAACGGTGTCGCTTGGTAGCTAGCCGGTTGAGTACGGGTCGGTCCACAGAGATTACGTGTATTTTCTAGTTGTTCTAACGAGTCAATTCCTATTTGTGGTAGGTTTTGATTTTCAATAAAAACTAAAGTTGAGTTTGATTATGATTAAAATCTTGCTAGGGTTAGGATTAGGTTAGTTTGGAAAGTCAATTATTCTCACCGCTTTCTTTGCCCTAATTAAGAACTTTTAGGTGTTAAGGTAATAGTTAATAAAGGGGATTAGCACGATCGGGAAGAAACTAGGTTTCTTCCCTGTGATCCTTGTCCGTCCTTTCTTAACTCTTAGCCCTAACCTCCATGGAAATCAAACACAACCGGTCTTTGACTATGGAATCACCGCTACCTCATGGGATAGGGTGCCGTAGTGAGCGGTGTGTGTATATTTGCATAGAGTCTACTTTAAACTATTGAACGGTTAAGAAAGGGGTGAGAGAGTTTCATCTCTCAAACATTTCCCAAACCTAACCCTAACAAGTGAGGAACTACTCACTCATTAGGGAATTGATAAACGAGTTCATTTTTTATGGTTTTTATTTAATAACTACGGCAGATAAAAAATTGTGGAAAATAACTACGGCAGAGAAATAAAATTGCTAGAGAAATAACTAGGGCAGAAAAGAAACTTACTTTTTTATTGATGCACTTTTTGACAATTACAGGGAATGAAAATTTTAAACTAGAAAATAAAAAGAGGCATGCTCCAAAAAAAGCTGTAGAATTCCTATTTATAGATAATAGAAACCCTAGGGTTTACATCTGATCCACATCTAGAATTACAAAACTACCCTGAGAAACCTGGTCAACGCACCGCCACCCACCGACAAGATGCACCGACACGTGCTCAGCACGGCCGCGGATCCGCGGCCATATGCCTTGTTTGGCCGCGGATCCGCGGCCATCTTGGGGGATCTCTGTCTCAATTTTTCAGGGCTGCTTTCTGTTTCTTTTTCCTTCTATTTTCTTTATTTGGTTCTTCAAAATATCTTCTAGTTTCTTCCAGATTTTCACAGTGCAGAATGTTGTGGACTTTTACCGTTCGTTTTGCGTTGAAGTCTTGAATTTTCGTGCTGCCTTCGTACCTTGTGCAATTGAACTGTTCATTGATCTTCACTTGTTCCTTAAACTGTAGGCGGCATAATAAAGATTTTTCTATTTGTTGGTCGTGGTTTCACTTTTGTAGCGTCTTTTCACCATTTTCACTGTATTGTTCCGAGAACCTGTAACCTGCAACTATTCAACAGATATGGATCAAAAGCACCTATTATTTGTAAAAGGATTAAGAATGGGGAATATAATAATGCAAAATTATGAGATGAACAACCATCTAGCCAGTTCTCGGCGAGTCCGTCTAGTGTATTCACCCCCAGTGAGCACATATATACGATCTTAGGTGCCAAAGACCAATGGCTGCAAGACCAACCATTGCCCCTCGTCGGGGTCTCGAAACGTATACACCAGTCTACTCCGAAATATCGATGCCTTGTCTCGATACTTCCACGACTAGGGACATTTAAGGATATGCTTATCGACTACCCAACTCTCACAAGTATGATTGTCATCATAACGCTTGTAGTCAAGTAATGATTTTACGAGCTTTATCAACATGTATTGATGATACGCAATAACAGATAAAACATATGCATATGTTAAGATAAATACAAACCAAATAGCATACTATCATATCAAGCAAGATTGTCCTGCACATATATTTGTTCAAGCATTCACTTGTATACATATACAATAATGGTCTCTACGGCATACATATCCAACAGGTATAGCATACAAAATATCAAAAAATTTGGGATTCTTAATAATATCACAATTTTCTTGTGCCAGAAAGCAATATATTGAAAAACACCGAAGAAAACAAAGAATTTTAAGTTTTTTGAAAATTCCACGATCTTCTCTTACAATATAGCAAGCAAAAATATTTGAAAACCAAGAAAACAAAAAAATTACGAATTTTGTATGTTAGGCATAAAAAATATTGAAAAGTTTGAAAAAATAGAAAATTTGATGATTTTTTTATAATTTTGTGAGTTTCGTGGGCTATTGTTGCATTCAAAACATTAAAAACCCGAAAAAACAGAAAACTTTTGCGCATTTTTAAATTTTTACGATTTCCATTTGCCACGGCATGCAAAATATTTTAAATTTGAAGAAATTTTTAATATCTTTGAAAATTTGGCGATTCTCATATGTTACACTAATCATAATATTGAAGAACCGACGCAAACATTTTTTTTTGAATTTACGTGGTTTACATGTGCTATTGCAGACAAAATCAATGAAAACAATTTTTTTTTGAGATTTTTAAAAATTTTGCACTTTTCGATTGATATAGCCGACACAATATTTTTAAAAAACCAAAATAATTTTTTTTTGTATTTTTGAAAATTTTGCGGTTTTTTATCATATACAAAATATTTAATATTTTAGGATTTTTAAAGTTTTATTTTGTTATATTATTCTAAATATCGAAATACAGAAGAAAATAGAAAATTTGAGATTTTTGAAAATTTCGTGATTTTGGTGTGTTATATAGCATACAAAATATTGTAAAACCGAGAAAACAGAAAATAATTTTATAATTTTTTGGAAATTTTGCGATTTTCGTTTGCCATATGCAAAAAACTAATAAACTGAAAAGACTGAATTTCCTTAGATTTTTGAAATTTTAAATTTGTGATTTGTGTGGTATAATAAGTAGAATATTGAAAATCCGAAAAAATGATTTTTTTTTTGAGATTTTGTAAAATTTCACGATTTTCGTGTGCTATATGCAACATATAAAAAAGTTGAACAGAATAGAAAGGTTTTGGATAATGGAAATTTCACAATTTTCAATAATATATCATGCAAAATATTGAAAAACCAAAAAAAATTTACGAAAACAAAAAAAAGTAAGGGAAATTTAAAATTCACAATTTTCGTGTGATACAGGAAAATATTGAAAAACCAAAGAAAACTGTGATATAGTAACGATCAAAATATTAGAAAACCGAAAAAAACAAAATAGTTTTAGATTTTCTAAAATTTCATGATTTTCGTGTGCTTGCATGCAAAATATTGAAAAATAAAAAAGGAATTTTTGAGTGATTTGAAAATTCCGCAAATTTTTTTGTTATAGCAAACAATATTAAGAACAAATGGCACAATTTTTTTTAAAATATTTTTGAAAATTTCATAATTTTTATATGCTAAATACGCAAAATATTAAAATTTTAAGGAAACAAAAAATTTTAGGATTTTTTAAAATGTCACAATTTTCATCTGATATAGATATTAAGCAAAATTTGAACAACAAAAAAAAACAACAAACTTCAAAATTTTTAAATATTTCGCAATTTTCCTGAACTATATCCTAAAAAAAATGAAAGAGCTAATAAAATATAAAATTTGAGATTTTTGAAATTTCACGTTTTTTGTGTGTTATATGGCATGCATAATAATTAAAAGTTGTAGAGAATAGATTTTATTTTTACTTTTGACAAAATTTTGAAATTTTCATGTGCTATATATTGAAGAAACCAAATTTTTTTACAATCTTCTGAGATAATCAAGTTTTTCTTTTGCAAAGAAAATATTGAAAAAAATGAAAGGTTTCAAATTTATGAAAATTTTGCGCAGCTATAATAGTACTGACGAGCCTACCCTAAAACCAATCCTTTTGTAAATAAACAGACTACATACCAAATCTGTAATAAACACCGGGAAGTAGCCAATATTGAATCCACAAGTACATGGAAACTAAACGAATTGAAGTTCAGATCCCAACAACAAGATGCTTAATCATATGGAAATTTTGAATATTTTTAGCTACTCATAACCCTTCATGTTGATATTACATTGCAACATGACTCAGAGAATATTTGAACCCGAGTCAGGATTTGACCGATCCTGACCTGACCCTGACCCTATGAATGGACAAGGTACGGAGCTTTAGTTAGACAGGGTGTCCTGAATCCGAAACCGATTCGATTGAAAGGATGGTGTTGGAACATGTGATGAGCTAGGCATGCACCCAAATAATGAACCCATGAGGCTCTAGTTCTTTTACGAAATTTTACCATGATGTGTGAAACTCCTCAAAATTAATTTGTTTCTGAATGCATGGTGAGTTTGTTGGTGGATCTTCTGTGCTCCCGTGACCATCGCAGTACAAGAGCAACTTAGCTGGATGATTAGAAGCAAAATTTTTAGGTCTGATATGGATACGGCAAGAACTAGTCCGTCCGAACCCTTAACCTAGCCTGAACAGAAATCCGCTAGATGTGTATTAAAAATTTAATTTTAAACGTTGAAATGCAGATATTATAATTTATTGTATTCCATTTACTTGGTGCAATCTTAAGTTAAATTTATAACCTTAGAATATATAATTTAATATAATTTTGTCAAAAACGTGTTTTGAAGATATGCATATGGCAGAATTCACAAAGGTTTTACAATTTGAAGTTTTAATATTTATAACAGGTAAAACCCGAAAAACCTGGATAAACTCACCCATCTGTATAAACCCGAAACCTATCCGACCCCAAATTTGCGAGCATGAGTATACATGTTTAGGTTTAGGTTTTAAATTTACAATCATGTATAAAAATCTTCAAAAAGATGACCAGGTTTCACCCTAATTGAGAGCAAAGTTTGGTCATAAACAAACCAAAATAATTAAACTAAACCTACACCAATGTATTTCACGTCAACCAGATCTCTGGCTAATTAATCCCAACATGGCATTTTGGGGGAGGAAACAATAAAATCAGATCACATCACTTTATTGGGGATCCTTTAAACAGTAGTTATTTCATTGTTTTACATATTTATATTTATTATATTTATATATCAATATATAATTTTATTTAATCCATTGATTTAAGATGCTCGTGTCCTAGGTTGTTGTAAAATTGCAATCCGAATCACACCGTGTGTCTCGATCCATAAGACTTAAACAAAATGGAGTATTTTACATTTCACAATTAACAAAAAGGATTGGCTATACTAAAATTTTAGATATCACAGTATAAAATCCATCACCCTCATCCTCAAGCATTCTCTATGCATGCCTTTTCCCCGCTACTCACCAAATGTCTGAAGAAATGCCCAAAACCATTTTCTCCACAACCACCAAAATATCATTACAACTTAGCTATGCAACCTCCCCTGCCCTATTATTATTATTCAACTGAAATTCACCCTCCTTATCAATCACCTCCTCAACCACCACCTCCAATTGCATCTACTAAATAGTTCAAAAACCTGATTAAGAATTTTGATGAAACACTTCAGAGTGATTTTGATGATGCTTGATACTGATGATTCCCCAGATCATGACACGTGGCAGACGACGTGTCCCAGAGCTTATGAGAAAGGATCAAGATTGGTACGTTGGAAGCATATCCCGGGCCTTCGACCCGAGAATGTTCCCTGGCCTTCGGTGGCTTTCCAGACCACTCCTACGATCACCTTACAAACAACTATCGGCTCGCCTCGGAGCCCTCCCGCATGCTGAGTTCTCTCATCCCTCCAGCTCACTTTCGAGCTATCGCATATCCAAGATGCCTAGTCCTCCCGCTCTTTTCCAAGCTTCTCGCCGAGCTTATCTTACTCGGTCTCATCGACCGACCCACAACACCGATCACAGGCGTCTCCTCCACGGCTCCGCGAATCTCGGCAGACGCGAGATATCCGCCACCCATGATCCCACGTTCCACGCCATCGCGTTCCCCCATTAACGAGCATATCTCGTCATTAATGGGGAATCCCGCCTTTCACGCGGGCGCAACGCCAGGGGAGTAACGGCCGGCGTGAATCTCGCGCCTGCCTGCCCATGACTGCCACTATATAAACCCCTCTCTCAGACGACTCAGGTAAGCCAATTTCATGTCAATAGGCCGTTACTCTGCCAAAATACCCCGTCTAACTTGATCGTCGGAGGGTCCTCGGTGGTACAACCACCCCGGGACTTCCTTGCAGGTAGCTCGGCCTCAACCACATAAAGTCCATTGAGATCCACATGCATTGAGAGGCGACCCTCAAATCTAATCTCAGCCATCCATCAGCGCTCGTTGCAGATCTACGGAAGGTAACATCTGAAGGAGATCCAGAGATCCATCACTTGGCGCCGTCTGTGAGAACGCTAGTTCCACTCAATGATAATTCACCTTTCGATCTTGACCTCATGGCGAGCGATCACCGCGATGATCCAAGCACCAGCCGTCGGCCTCCTCACAATGGAGATGAGGGAGAATCACATCCTCCCCCGAACGCCATCCACGCCCTATCTGCTCGGATAGATCAACTCGCGTCCTTCGTGGATGCGCTCATCCGTGTCCAAACAGCCGGGCAAACTCCCCAGGTCGCCGCTCCCCCACCTCGGGATCGGGACCCCTACAGAGGGAGAGAAGCCGCTGCCCACGTCGGCATAACCGAGCACCACCTCGCTGTCTCCGGCGGACGCAGATCCCCTGTCGCGACCAATTCAATGACTCGCTAGGCGCCGCACAGCTCAACACCGAGGCCTTTCGCAAGAGCACCCCGCCCTGAGCCCCCTCGCGCTCCTGTCCCTCCCGAGAAGGTGTCGGTCCATCCTTGGCTGATAATCTCTTACCCAATGTTGCCAAGGATCAAAACCCTCATCAAGAGGCTACCGAGCAACTTCCCTGCTCGGTCCATCCTTAGCAAGGAACTCCTTGCCCTCCATGCTAAGGATTGAAGCCCTCATCAAGAGGCCATCGAGCAGCTTCCTTACTCGGTCCATCCTTGGCTGGTAATCTCTTACCTAACGACGCGAAGGATTAAAGCCCTCATCAAGAGGCCACCGAGCAACAATCTTGCTCGGTCAATCCTTAGCAGGCCACTGCTTGCCCTCCCGCGCTAAGGATCGAAGCCCTCATCAAGAGGCCACCGAGCAGCAACCCTGCTCGGTCCATCCTTGGCTAGTAATCTCTTGCCCATGATGCCAAGGATCAAAGCCCTCATCAAGAGGCCACCGAGCAGCAACCCTGCTCGGTCCATCTTTAGAAGGCCACTCCATGCCCTCCCGTGCTAAGGATCAAAGCCCTCATCAAGAGGCCACCAAGCAGCTTCCCTGTTCGGTCCATCCTTGGCTGGTAATTTCTTACCCAACGACGCCAAAGATCAAAGCCCTCATCAAGAGGCCACCGAGCAGCTTCCCTGCTCGGTCCATCCTTGGCTGGTAATCTCTTACCCAATGACGTAAAGGATCAAAGCCCTCATCAAGAGGCCACCGAGCAGCTTTCCTGCTCGGTCCATCCTTAGCAGGCAACTCCTTACCCTCCACACTAAGGATCGAAGCCCTCATCAAGAGGCCACCGAGCAGCTTCCCTGCTCAGTCCATCCTTGGCTGGTAATCTCTTACCCCATGACGCCATGGATCAAAGCTCTCATCAAGAGGCCACCGAGCAGCTTCCCTGCTCGGCCCATCCTTAGCAGGCAACTCCTTGCCCTCCACGCTAAGGATCGAAGCCCTTATCAAGAGGCCACCAAGCAGCTTCCCAGCTCGGTCCATCCTTAGCAGGCAACTCCTTGCCCTCCACGCTAAGGATCGAAGAGCTCATCAAGAGGCTACCGAGCAGCTTCCCTGCTCATTCCATCCTTAGAAAGCAACACCTTGCCCTCCTCACTAAGGATCAAAGCCCTCATCAAGAGTCCACCGAGAATCAACCCTGCTCGGTCCATCCTTAGCAAGCCACTCCATGCCCTTTCGCGCTAAGGTTCAAAGCCCTCATCAAGAGGCCACCAAGCAGCTTCCCTTCTCGGTCCAACATTGGCTGGTAATCTCTTGCCCAATGACGCCAAGGATCAAAGCCCTTATCAAGAGGACACCGACCAGCTTCCCTGCTCGGTCTATCCTTAGCAGGAAACTCCTTGCCCTCCACGCTAAGGATCGAAGCCCTCATCAAGAAGCCACCGAGCAGCTTCCCTGCTCGGTCCATCCTTAGCAGTCCGCTCCTTGCCTTCCCGCGCTAAAGATCGAAGCCTTCATCAAGAGGCCGCTCGGTCCATCCTTGGCTGGTAATCTCTTACCCACGACGCTAAGGACCAAAGCCCTCATCAAGAGGCCACCAAGCAGCAACCCTTCTCGGTCCATCCTTAGCAGGACACTCCATACCCTCCCGCGCTAAGGATCAAAGCCCTCATCAAGAGGCCACCGAGCAGCTTCCCTACTTGGTCCATCCTTGGCTAGTAATCTCTTACCCAACGACGCCAAGGATCAAAGCCCTCATCAAGAGGCCACCGAGCAGCTTCCCTGCTCAGTCCATCCTTAGCAGGAAAATGCTTGCCCTCCATGCTAAGGATCGAAGCCCTCATCAAGAGGGCACCGAGCAGCTTCCCTGCTTGGTCCATCCTTAGCAGGCAACTCCTTGCCCTCCACGCTAAGGTTCAAAGCCCTCATCAAGAGGCCACCGATCAGCTTCCCTGCTCGGTCCATCTTTGGCTGGTAATCTCTTACCCAACGACGCTAAGAATCAAGGCCCTCATCAAGAGACTACCGAGCAGCTTCCTTGCTCGGTCTATCCTTAGCAGGCAACTCCTTGCCATCCACGCTAAGGATCGAAGCCCTCATCAAGAGGCCACCGAGCAGCTTCCCTGCTTGGTCCATCCTTGGCTGGTAATCTCTTACCCAACGACGCCAAGGATCAAAGCCCTCATCAAGAGGCCATCAAGCAGCTTCCTTACTCAACTTCCTGCATGTCTTTACTAAGCGATCCCCACCTCGACTTCGGGGCTATGGAGATACCGACCTTGTACCGGTCTTTGCACATTTGGCAAATGGTTGAATTCAACTCGACGCGCGATCGCCAGATGAAAAACCGGTCTCTGACCTAATGCATCATGAAAGCAGTACCGCGCAAATAGTGATTTTACCACAAACAAAGGGAAAATATGTATGCAGAGATCCCTATAAAATGATTTCATTCACAAAGGTCAGAAGTCTTATAGAAGTATTATTGGTTCTCCAGCCTTACAAATACACCTGGAGGCTTACAAAACTTCAACGCAAAAGATAATGAGGAGGCGAGGAGATTCAGGCCTCGGGGCCGGAGAGAACCTCGATGAGCTCCGCTTCCACCACGACAACCAGGGTGTCATCCTGAAGGTTGGCGCCCACCGCAGGGGTCTCGGTACCGGGACCCGGGGCGACCGACTTCTCCCCAATGCTCCCACCAGGGGCCTTTCCCTCTACAGGGCTTCCGGGGGCATTCCTCTGCGCCTTATCCCTGAGGGGGTACTCACCCTCAGGAAACTCCGGCATCAGGGCCTTGATGGCGTCGAGGGCCTCATTCCAAACGAGGGCAGTAGCTTGGGCGAGGTCGGTGTAGAACTGGTCCGACTTCTTGTAGCTCTCAACCACCTTCGACGCTCGGAGGTCGGCATGCCTCACTCCTTCCTTCGCCGCCTCGCTCTCCCTCTGGAAGGTGTTCTCTGTCTTCTTCAGGGTGGCGACAAGCACCTTGGAATCTTCCAGCTTAGCCGCGGTGGCTCGGGCGGCCTCTCGGCAGTTGGCGATCTTTTGATCCCCGGTCGCTACCTAGTCTTCGAGGGCGGCGACCCTCTCCATCGCCGCTTGCAACTCCATCCTTGAACTCTCCTTTCGTGAGGAGAACTCGCCCGCGACCTGCATCGTCGGGGCGATTTCCTCATCCTCCATATTGACGACGAGAGAGCAGTGCTGGAGGACCTGAAGAAAACAAAGGAGGGGTCAAAAAGAGAAGGGGGCACACAATCTTGCGGACAAAAAGTACTGAATGAAGACTTGAGTGAGGTTCGAACACTGACCTGCACGGCCTCCTAGGCTATGACCGCCATTTGGGCCCTAAGGGTCCCCCGAGAGATTCTGCCCTCGGCCGACCTCTCCATCTCCGAGAGCAGGCTGTCGGCGACAGAAAGCCCCGAAGGCACCTCAAAGTGAAGCTCCCCTTCGTCCACGATGATCAGGGATGCCGGGATCGGGGCACCGTCTTATGGTACCTCTTGAGGAAAGACACAGGAGAACCAGTCTCACCTCCCACCTCCAAGGCCCGGGGCTCTTGCTCCCGAGCGCGTTTTCGGTTCGGCACTTGGATGGACTCTGAGGCCCGGGGCGCACTCGAGCGCCTGGCCCAGGCAGCCGCCGGTGGAGCTGGAGCCGACAACGGGCGAGAGAGGCCGGCACCTCCGGCCCTCTTCCCTTTCTTCTGTTCGACCAGGGCCGTCCGAAATTTAGCCATGTCCATGGGTCCTGCATAAGATAAAAATACAAAGAAGGAGTTAGCAATGCTTGAAAAACTGGGAGAATACACATGTCTAAACAGGTCGCCCAAAAACTCCTAACTTACCCGTAAACTGAGCGGGGCTGAGTCCAGCCCAACTGAGGGCCTGCTCAGATAGCAATACATCAGCCCGGGAAGGGGCTCCCACTCCGACACCGCCACCACGTCGGGATTGTTAGTGTATATGCCCTAGAGGCCATTACTGTATCATACTAGTTTGTATATTGCTTGATGGAAGCTTGGTATATTCACAGTTGTATAGACAATCTTGCTCGAAATGGTAGTATGCTACTTGGTTTGTTTATACTTTAATGTGTGCATGTGTTTCTTTTAGCATATCGCCTATACACATTAGTGGAGCCCTTAGGATATTTGCTTGATTACCAGCGTTGTGATGGCAGTCACACTAGTGGGAGCTGGGTAATCTACAAGCACATCCTTATACAGGTCCCTAGTCGTTGGATTATCGAGACGGGGCATCGATACTCCGGAGTAGACTAGCGTATGCGCTTCTCATCCCAGCAGGAGAGATGGTTTTTCCCACAGCCATTAGTACGTTGTACTTGAGATAGTATGCGGGTGCTCGTTAGGTTACGAGTACACTGGACAGGACTCGCCGGGAACTGTTGGTCGGTACTATACCTATCGTCAGTTATCAATTCCCAGATGACATGAGTACAGCTTAGTCCTCTGACTTGACACCGTCACTTCGCCTCGAGTGTGTTCCCATTGTTCTTAGATTGCTACCCTACCACGGCTCAAATGAGTCGTGCAAACAGGTAGCAGTTGGGTGCAGTCCCGAAGCACTTGGAGGCAGTGACGGTTAGACAGGATTCGGCTCTCCCGGTATTGGGGATTGATATCGTGCTGTGTCTAGGAGAGCCATTACACGAAGTCCCTGGCCAAGGCCAGCGAGATATACTGGTAGGTTTTCCAGTGTTATCTCAAGGTGTTCTGGGCTACACTCCAACATGACTTGTACCGCTATTAGGGGACTGACGTTTACCGCCCACTAGGCCCGCCATGCGATATTCTCAGACGAACAGACCGGACTGTACGGAGATTGTCACATTCAGGCTCAGTAGGAGTTCGGATGGGTTCACCTCATCAGTTTTCTTATCGGCATCTACCTGGGGACCATTACGTACAGCTAGTACCGCTTGCGGCCTGTGGTTAAACCCACTGCCAGCGTAGTGTTGAGTCTTTAGAGTCCCACACAGAGGGTTATTCACCTTTGGGCAAAACAGAGTAGAGGTCGCATGGTTTTACGACGGGGTTCGTTCACATCCGCGCACTTGTGCACGTTTGGTGTCCGGGCAGTTATTACTAGCGGGCTTTGGTTTAAGCCAGATCCTAGTATTTGTTTTGGGATTGGTTTTGTCTCAGTGTATTCGTGTTCCTCGGAACATGGATGCGAGTGTGTATGCGCAGTTGACAGAGGCAGAGGCAGAGGATTCTCATTAGGGTTGTTGACCGTTGACTTTTTCCAAACCCTAATGAGAATGAGAAATATGATTAATGGTATTAATTAAGGATAATTGTGCCATGGTTAGGGTTGTTGACCATTTGACTTTGGTTGACTTGTTGACCTATGTTGACATATTGACCATCATCATTTCACATGAAAGATACTCCTTGATTCTTGCAAAATTCATTTAATATGAAATGATAATGGTCATTCCAAATGAACCATCACAATTTCCTTGATTATTATTATTTTTCATAATTGACTAATATAAGAGTATGGTTGCTAAAATATCCTCATTCTTTCTTGCTCTTTCTCTCTCATATGTTTAGCTCATCCTCTTCCTCTCTCTCAAATCTCTCATCTCTCATGTGTTGAGAACCATGAGCTCTTGAGATAAAACCACTCATTCTAGGGTTCTAGGTTTAGCAAGCCAAGCACTTTAGTTACCTCAAGGTTGAGATAGGAGCTCAAGGTAGAGGCCTTCGGGTGGATCCTTCTTCGGCAAAGAGAAGACTACGAGGACGAGCCGTTCAAACCACTCTAAGGAGAAAGAAGAGAAGGAGTTCAAGATCTAGGTATAACCTTCTAACCGAGTAGCTAAACTTGTAGTTAGTTTGCTAGGTTTTTGTTTAGCAAAGATCCTCTTTTTCTAGTCCATATTACCTTGCGTCAAAAATCATTTTTTACCTATTCCGCCTCCCGTAAGAACCGGGGTGAGTAACGTGGACTTGCAGTGGTATCAGAGCCTAGCTAAACAACAACTAGCATGTTAGCAAAGTGATTAGAACTTCGATCCGGAAAAAAATCGCGAAACATGTCAAAAAACTAAACTTTCTTCCGAATTTTAAAACTGCTCTAAAAATAATTCCACATACCTTAAAAATCGGTGCAGGGTTTTTTAGGAACATGCAGAATAACCAAGCCCACGACTCGGTCAACGCGCCGCGGAAGCGCGGCGAAACCACGCGTTTCGCCGTGGATCTACGACCGAGTTGATTCGGCCGCGACTCGGATTTGCTGCAGTTTGTTCAGTGTACTGTTTTGGGATTTTTAACATATTTTGTTTCTGCCCAGAATTTCCAAAGAATAATGTTGTGTTTGGGATAGTTACAAATTGGTGTTTTGATCGAAGTTCTACAAACTTTTGCTATTTGGTTATATTTGTGATGTGATATATGCACTGAATGTCGACTAATCGCTATACGTCGATTAGTGGGGGTTGCGTATATCTGTGATCTGTAATGTTGTTGGATTGTATATATGAACTCGTTGGATTGTCGCGGATGAATTGCCGGGGTTTTGTGAGATAAGAGTTTCTTTTTCTTTCATTTGATGTAATATGTAAATTGATATAATATTATTTTATGGCCGCACATCCGGGATGAGCTTGTAGCCACCATTGTATATTATTTCTTTTACTGTTTTTGCTCCTAGGATAGACCCAAGGTAGGGTGCACAAACTACTGGGTACCTTGAAGTGCCGAGTGGCTTACTCACGTTGTTGAGGGAGGATGCTTCACTTTGGGTACTTAGCGGGTAGTTTGCCGCACCCGTAGGGGTCTAGAGTGGGGTTTTGGCTATTCATCGCGACTGTGTAATCCTTCTTTCGTTGCAGGCTCGAATGAAACGCGGATTCCTAGTATATCCAATGTGTTCATCTGTGATCTGGAATGGCTATCATTCCATCTGACGAATATATATATATCTATATATGATATCTAGCAGGCGTTGCTTATGTTTTGCATCCGCGCTAGTCCAGCCCCCGCTCTGTCGTTAGTTAAGTAACCTAACGAGTGATGACGGGGCCCCGTGGCGAATGCGGATGGCATAAGCGTACGTCATATTTTCTTTGTTTTCTGCAATGGTAGGATTAATTGATGGGACGCATTAAATTAATGCAAGAAAATAAACCAAAGTTAAGTCGTTGGAACAATTTCAAAACCACTCGGTTTCTTTTCAAAACAGAAAACTTTTAAACGCGGAGCTTGAACCACTCCTTTTAAAAGCTATCACGTTCCTTCGATTATATCAAGTTCACTACGTTTACGGTTTCGTCAAAACCATTCGTAGCCCTCCGTCATTTCATATGGATAGTCAATAGTATTCAAGCTGTGTTTGTTGGCCAAAGTCAAGGCATAGTGATTGGTAGCTATTGGATATTCGTATGTAGCATAGATAGATGCGTTGGTTTGGGACAGTCGTACTGCCATGTTGGCCAAAATCAAGGGTAGGTACGGGTGGGTTCAAATTAACCTGGAAAATGATAGGTAGAACTTGACATGTGACTTATGATTTGTTGGCCAAAGTCAAGGTCATAAGAGCATGGGGAAAAAATCCACATCGGGAGTTTCTAAAAAAACTGAAACTTGCTAGTGCTGCATACCATTTGGAGTGTGATGATTCTGGTAGGATTCCTTCAGTTTTATCATACGATGATATTTGGATCCTGATCCTACTGTGAGTATATGCTACTCCTCGGAAACTTTCTCACTTAACGATCAATGCTATAAACCAAGTAGGTGTCTAGAAAGGTGTTAGCGGGGGTACGCCCACAGGGAAAAGAGGTTATTTAATTAAGGAACTTCACGAAAGCGTCGTAAAACCTCCCTCGAAGTACCAACACTGGCCTGGCTGAACGGTTAAGCAATTATTGTACGGTGAGATTGATCCCGACTAATTCTTCTTTTTTGGTTTGAGGAAGAATTCGAGAAACAATGGGAGCCATCCTGTTTAGACAAACTAAAAACCACTCTAAATTTGCAAGAGCATCATGCTAAAGTGTTTCTTCTCTCTCTCCTAATTGCAGCGACCAAACATCATGACCGGACTTAAGTTACTACTAGATAAAAATATACTGACAGGGCCAAACTACAAAGATTGGCTCAGGAATGTCAAAATGGCAATCACTTATGACAAGTTGGGGTATCTCCTTACCACCAAAGCTCCCCTATCCCAGGTCCTAAATCCAGCGTCGCGGATAAGGAAATCCGTAAGACCTGGGAGATTGACTGCGCGAAGGCCAAGTGCCTCGTGCTTGTTTCTATGGACAATGTGCAGGGCTACTAGGCACACTAGTGAGGTCTCCCAAGCCATCAACCATGGCAATTTCAAAAATTATGGTGCCTACAAACCCTAAACTACGGATCGTTTGCTAGATTTCTAGGCGAACAATGAATTAGTTAACAGTTAACTACTGAGAATACGGAAATACAACCTTTGTAGATCCGGTGCTCCACCTCCATAGCTCCGCAACGAAGTCCTCTCCGCTGTCCAAATCAAATTCGGGCTCTAGGATCGGCTTCGTCGGAGAATGGGCAAGCTAGGTCGTCGATGTCCATGCCGAAGATGATCTACGTCGAAGCATCGATGAATCAAGCTCCACCTTCACCAAGTCATGAAACTTGTGAAGGAAACACACTCTACTACTTGGAAAGAGGTAGAGGATGAAGAAATAGGAGTTGGGTTAACTTTAGAATTGGATTTCTCACTCTTTTCCAACAATCACCATTGATGGACCTTGCTTTTCTTCACTTGAAGAATGAAGAAGAAGAAGGAAAATGATATGATAAGTTAAAAGAAAAAGAAAAGAAAATGAATTCTTATCATAATTTTAACCATGGTCAAGTGTAGAGAATGAATCATGGTTAGTGTGAATGGTTAGGGTTAAGAATGAGATAAGGATGGTTGACTTGAACAAAGCTTCATGAAGCTTTAACTAAAGAACAAAAGAAGCCACCATTCTTTTTCTCATTTTCTTTTATTTTCCAAAGTGAATAAAAAAATAAATAAATGAATAAATACGTAATGGAAAATAAAACCCTAACCATTCTTTTAACCATGGTTTATTTTTTGCACTTAACCAAGTAAACTTGTATCATCAAACATGATACAATCAAGTGCACAAAATCATATCGCATATGTAATGTGCACACCCGAGCGAGAAAATCCATCTTAAGTAAACCGATACTAGTTGATGCAAAGCAATATATCAAATATATAAATATGCATTAAATCATTAAATCAACACTTGATTCAATGATCCGGTCATGCGCACATAACCGACTGGTATCTTATATATCGGCTTATCGAATCAACGCTTGAATCGATAACTAGGTTATATCGCATACAACCATTCGATATATTCATCGCGAGAATGAAATACGGTATCACATACACGCATTATTCTCGGTCCCGCACATATCTCATATGCGCTCCTATTTCGTTTCGCTTGAACCAGGAAACCTCTGTGTAGGACTCTAAAGACTCGTCAATACGCCGGCAGCGGATGATGATCATATCAAACATCCACAAGCCGCAAGCGGTCTGCTAAACGTAACGGCCACCCGGGTATTGAGCGATCTGAAGATCGACGAGCAAGCCCGCTCACACTCCAGTGAATCCGACCAGTAACACTATCGTACAGTCCGGTCTGATCGTCTGATCTGTCGCATATCTTGCCTAGGGGTGGTAAACGTCAGACCCCAATAGCTCGATAAGTCGTGTCGATATGAGGTCTATAACTGTTCGAGAAACTACTGGTAACACTTACCAGTAAATCTCAGCAACCCTGGCCAGGGATTTCCTGTTATAGCCAATCGAACACAGCGCAACATCAACTCCCTATACCGGGAGAGACGAATCCCCTCCTATCGCTCATTGCCTCCATGTGACTCGGGACTGTACCCAAAAACCACCGTTTTGCACGCCCTCTTGGACGTGGTAAGATGGAAATCAAAGCACAGTGGGAACCACACAAGACTCTATGACGATCTCGGGTCAACAGACTACTCTGTACCAGTGTCACCAGAGAACTGCCATCTGACGTGAGGTATAATACCATCTGGGAGTTCTCGGCGAGTCCGTCCAGTGTACCCAGTCTCTACTGAGCACCCGTATATCTCCTCTGATGTCAAACACCGATGGATATGGGATCATCCATCGCCCATCTGTATGGGTCGAGAAGGTACACGCTAGTCTACTCTGGTATATCGATGCCCCGTCTCGATACACCCTCGACTAGGGACTTTGAAGGATGTACTTATGGACTATCTGTCCCCACTAGTATGATCCGCATCATAGTCCAGTTAGTCAAGCACACATCCTAAGGGCTTTACCAACATGTAATAGAGAGACAATCAGTATACACGTTTAGGTAAAGAGCAACCAGATAGCATACTATCATGTCGAGCAAGAAAGTCCTCCCTATATATGTCCCAGCATCCACTACAATATACATCCTATGTACAGTAATGGCCTCTAGGGCATACATATAACTAACAATCTCCCACTTGCACTAGGGCCATCTGTAGCAGTGGTTTGAAGTATCTCATACTCAACCATCCCATAAAAGTGTCTCTCTCTGGGAACAGGCCTTTGTGAGTGGATCCGCTGTGTTGTCCTCTGAGTCTACTCTCCTAACCTCGATCTCCCTGGAGATCAACCATCTCCATGATCAAGTGATACTGCCATAGAATATGTCTGGATCACTGATGGGACTGGCGTTCCTTGGCTTAAGCCACAACTCCATTGTCTCACAATGGTAGGAACATAGTTCATCTCATGAACCATTTTACACCCAGACAGCCTCTTTGGTAGCATCATAAGTAGCGATGTATCCTGCCTTTATCGTCTAGTATGCCACGGTATCTAGCTTGGAACTCTTCCAACATACCGTCCCTTTACTGAGGGTAAAGACTATGCCTGCGACTGACATGCAGTCGTCTTTATCACCCTGGAACCCTTCCAGTGATTCTCCCTAGGATGTGTTGATACCGTCTCACTACATCTAGTGAGAATTCTAACATCCATTTAGATCTATCTCATAGATCCAAAATCCAGGATTTAGTAGGTATCACTTTGATCCTATATGGAGAATTCTAGTGATAAGCGGAGATTGACCGAGCGTAGCATAAGAAACTCCTTTCTTATCAAGAGTATGTCATCCACGTACTCTACGAGGATCACCACCATACTCCCTACTACCTTTTTGTTTATATAAGGTTCATCTACCATTTTGATGATGTCAAACTCTTTGACTAATTCATCAAAACAGATGTTCCAACTCCGCGATGCCTGCTTTATCCTATAAAGAATCTTGCACACGTTTCCGCTGCTCCCACTGTTTACGAAGCCCTCTGGCTGTGTACTTACAGACGCACTCTTCTAAATCATCATTTAGAAAAGCAGTCATGGCACCCAACCGCCAGATATCGTAGTCATGGTATGTAGCCGTGGCAAGTAGGATCCGAATGGACTTAAGCATAGCTACTTGAAAAAGGTTTCATCATTATCCACACCTGGTCAATGATGCACACTTTTAAAAAGTCTAGCTTTGAAAGTCTCAACTTTTCCATCTACACCAAGTAATCTTCTCAAGATATACTTGCTCCTGATGGGGATTTAACCCTTCAGATATAGCAACCAAAGTCCATACTTTGTTGGTGTATAAGGATTCCATCTCAGATCGATAAGCATCCAGCCATTCTTACAGAGTCTTACTCCTGATGGCCAGCTCGAAACTAGTTGGGTCATCATCACATGATGCAATTCTCGCTCCCACTGTCATAGAGAAACCGAAGTATCTCTCAGGTGGGTGAGGAACCTTACTAGATCGGCGGAGAGGCTGAGGTTCGTTGGTTTCTACTGAATCCTCTGGTTGTACCAAATCATCTGCTGCAGTTTGTATGGCTGGAACATTTCTAGTTCTACATTACAGACTTTGCCTCGAGCTTGTCCGGATTTTGCTTTTAGACATAGGCCGGACAACCCAAATCTTAACTAGCTTAAGACATGGGCTCTTCCATTTCCATATCATATATGAAGTGGTAGGCAACTGATTTGATTCGAACCCTATTCAATAGGTATGCAGCTTTTCAAGCGCATAACACCCAAAAGGAAATAGGTATCTCAGTATTACTCATCATAGAGCACACCTTATCACATAGGGTGCAATTGCTCCACCCCGATATACCATCGTGCTATGGTGTATACGGAGGAGTAATGCTGAGAGAGAATCTCATTCTCCTTTAGAATAATCCAGGATTTCCGTGCTCAAGTATTCTCCTCCTTGATCTCATCATAGGACATAATACTTATACCCTTATATCTGGTTCTCTACTTCTCACTTATATTCTGTGAATATCTCAAAAGGTTCGGACTTGTGTTTCAACAGGAACATATGTCTGAATCTTGAAAGATTATCAGAGAATATAATGAAGTACAAAGAACCGGTCTTGGCATATGTAGACAGGGGACCTACATACATCAACATGTATTATCCCAAGAGTTTACTAACTCTTTCTCTGTTTCCAGTAAACGGAGCTGTGGTCATTATATCTTTGTGACATGACTCGCAAGTTTCATAAGATGTAAATTCAAACCGATTTAAATATGCATCTACATGTAACTTTAGCTAGTCGGGTCACATTGATCTGATCTAGTCTACAATACCTTAAGAAGAATCCGTTCATTTCTGAACTCTTCCTCTTGTGTGTGTTTTATATACTAAGAACTGTAGTTTGATTTAGAACATCAATGCTTTTAGATAACGTGCCTGAACCGATCAACTTTTGATATAGGAAATGTTCAAAACATTATCCAACAATACAAAATTTTATCATTTCTTTACTGATAAAGAGACTGATATGATTTTGTATATCAGGTTCGGTATCTAATAACATTCGTTCAGAATCAATGTATTGTAATACAGGGTGACAGTGACCGACAGACTTGGCTGCAACACTTGCCCCGATTTCTGCCTCAAGAAACTTATCACCTGTTCTCAGTTCTTTACCTATCTGTAGCCCTATGTAACATATTACATATCTGGGATCCTGATCTGGTATCACATACCCAGGACGTAAAGGATACTGAGAAACAGTTCTGTATAATGAACACACCCGAAGATGATGCATCAGCATGCACTCTCTTCGTTTGGGCGGCACGGGAATTCTGGTAATCCCCAATTTCCTGCTCTGTCTTATAACAATTATAAGTTGGAGCGGGACCAACGTTCCCCAGCTCAGTATAACAAGTGGGTTCGGTCAAAAATCCGTATTATTATCTTGATTAAGGCGTGATATGGTCGCTACCAGGAGAGAGAGAGAAGAAAACACTCAGCGTGCGCTCTGTCAAGAATAGATTGGTTATTTATTTTATCTAATCAGGATGGCTCCCACTGCTTTTTATCAAATCTTCCTTCAAACCCTAAAAGGAAAGACTAGCCGGGATTAATTACACACTACAAGTTCGCCAATCTTTCAGCCAGGCCAGTGTCGGTACTTTGAGGGAGGTCCCCCGTGCTTTCGCACGAACCTAATTAATGTAAACCTCGTTTTCCCAGAGGCGTAACCTCGTTAACACCTTTCTAGACACCTACTTGATCGGCTAATTGTAATGTATAAAACTCTCCCAGGAGTAACTCTTACTCGCAGCGGGTATCGGGATCCAACTATCTCATAGAAGGTATGCAATCTCATTGCAAATTTCAACACTTGAAATTCCCGATAATATTTTGCCCCTAGCGTCCTATGACCTTGACGCAGGCCAACAAACCATAGTCCGCTAGTCAAGTTCAACCCGTCATTTCCTGATTGAATTAAACCCACCCGCACGACCCTTGACGCAGGCCAACAAAGTCGCACGACTACCCTAATCCAATCACATCATATGCTTATGCAGATAAGCACCAGTTAGCTACCGCACACTACGCCTTGACGCAGGCCAACAAACGTAGCACGAATACTAACTACTACTTATCTGAAATGACAGAGGGCTACGACAGGTTTTTCTGAAAACCTATTGCGTAATGAACTTGATATCGTTGTAGAATCAAATGAATTTTGAAATGGAGTGTTTTTGAGGCTTTTCTAGTTTTGCTAAAGGAGTCACTCCCGATGAAGGGATCGTCGGTCCTTTCCTCGTCGAATGAGGTGCGGGATATATCATATATATCACTGTGCAAAGCAAAAACTCTTAAAAGCAATCAAAAGACAAACCGAGTGTGTAGCATCTGCCAGTTATTGCTAAAGGAGTCACTCCCGGTGAAGGGATCTCGGTCCTTTCCTCATCGAATAAGGTGCAGGATATATCATATATACCGCTGTGCAAAGCAAGAACTGTAGCTACCTGTTTTAATTTGAAATTCGATTCTACAACATCTTAGGTTTCTTTTAATTTCATTAATCACATTAATGAAGTCCCATCATTTAAGTACCTAATCATCACAGATAGATATGACGTACACTTATGCCATCCGCATTCGCCTCGATGTCCCCTCGTGCACCGTTAGGTTAGGTAACTAACGACAGAGCGGGGCAGGGCTAGCACGGGTGTAAAACATAAGTAACGCCTATATAATATATCATATATACTATATACTGTATCTATCACAGAACATCACATGATCACATCACAGATATCGCAGCAGAAGAAACATATGAAATATTGGATATACTAGGACGTCCGTGTTTTCAATACGAGCCAGTATAAAACACGGATTCCACGGTTGTGATGAATAGCCAAACCCACACCCCTAGACCCCTATGAGAGCGGCAAGCAACCCTACCAATTCTGGAGTTAGGAGACCCGACCTCGACTCCTCGAGTTGGTCTCCCACTGGACTCCAGAACTCGGTTACTTGTGCCCTCCTCCTTGGGTCTATCCTAGTACGGAAAAGTAAATAATATACAACAGGTGACAACTTCCGCAACCTGGAAGCGCCCCAATAAAAGAATATTACATACAAGTTTTTACATGAATGAAAATGAAAAACACTCATCTCACATAAAAACCCCCGGCTATTCAAACACGACGATCCAATATAACATATCCAGCAACACATAACATCACATGTCATCAACGTAAGTAAATATGCGCATCCCAATTGTCGTTGACATATAGCAACGAAACCGGCGATATCACATATTACACTTACGGTCACAGAAAAGAAAATGTAAAACTACAACAGTTGGAATCCGCAACCACCTCAGACATCGCATGCCTGACAAAATGAATTACTTAGACATCGCATGCCTAACAATTATAAACCCCGCATTTTAGTCTCAAAATCGAAAACACTTTTCAATATCTAGTCGGGCAATTCAACAAGATTCCCGACAGTCTGATCGAATACTCGTCGCAAACTTAAGTAGGCGGCCGCACCCCCGATACCGTCGACGAAGTGCACCAAGGCGGAACACCGCTACCGCGAGCACCCGAACGGATGCTTTCGGCGACGGGGTTCTCTTACAGTCACTTGGTCGGGGCTATGGAGTGAAGCTGTCTATTAAGTTTATCCGGCGAGTATCCGCGTACGCTACGTGATTGCGACGGACTTTTGATCACATCAAAATTCCGTGGCAGCCGATCAAGTGAGACTAAAGTGCTACGTTTATAACATTCATTCAGTTATCTCATAACTACTTGTGAATTCCAATTATTGTATCCCATTCCGGATAAACAGAAAATGTTAAACTTTTCGATCGAACAATCTAACACCCAAGTTTTCCCGATACAGATCAACACATGAAACTAGTCTAACAACATTCAGTTCGTACCTCAGTACCAACGGTCCAGCCGTAGAAGGGTCAAGCCAACGCCTCACATGTGGCACGCCGTACTACCCCAAACCCGAAGGTTCAAAGGGCAGTTCAAGACGGTCACATAATCGAGTTAAGGTTTGTGTCTTCTAGAGAGACCATCGCGTTACTTGCACTACTTAGAACGTCGTTAAACTACGGAAAAATCCAACATTTGGAAATTTCCCGACAGGGGAAATATTGGGTATTTATATCCGGTCGAACTTTTTAACATATTCTAAGATTTATCCGGAAAGCCACACAGACAAAATTTGATACCCCGATCGAAACATCGAATCCCCAAAACAACTGCAGAAATTTCAACTCTGGAAAAAATATTAAAAATTCCCAGAAACACCAGCACAGTACAATAAGAATTACTGTAGAAAACAAGTTGCGCAAAACGACAAAATGGCCGCTCTTCCGCCGCACAAGCATAGCTCATGCCGCGGAAGCGCCGCGCTTTCAAGGAATTGGGTACACGAATTTTACAGTATTTCTTAGAATTGCCTTCTGATTTTTCTGAATATTTTTAATGTTGAAAAATCCCTTTTTTTAAAAATTGTACAGAGAGCAATATCGATGCGGGGTTTCGGGTTCGTTCGGACTTCAATTTCCGTCTGGACTTCGCCTAAGGCTCTAGCTAGGCTCTGATACCACTGCAGGGCTACTAGGCACACTAGTGAGGTCTCCCAAGCCATCAACCATGGCAATTTCAAAAATTATGGTGCCTACAAACCCTAAACTACGGATCGTTTGCTAGATTTCTAGGCGAACAATGAACTAGTTAACAGTTAACTACTGAGAATACGGAAATACAACCTTTGTAGATCCGGTGCTCCACCTCCATAGCTCCGCAACGAAGTCCTCTCCGCTGTCCAAATCAAATCCGGGCTCTAGGATCGGCTTCGTCGGAGAATGGGCAAGCTAGGTCGTCGATGTCCATGCCGAAGATGATCTACGTCGAAGCATCGATGAATCAAGCTCCACCTTCACCAAGTCATGAAACTTGTGAAGGAAACACACTCTACTACTTGGCAAGAGGTAGAGGATGAAGAAATAGGAGTTGGGTTAACTTTAGAATTGGATTTCTCACTCTTTTCCAACAATCACCATTGATGGACCTTGCTTTTCTTCACTTGAAGAATGAAGAAGAAGAAGGAAAATGATATGATAAGTTAAAAGAAAAAGAAAAGAAAATGAATTCTTATCATAATTTTAACCATGGTCAAGTGTAGAGAATGAATCATGGTTAGTGTGAATGGTTAGGGTTAAGAATGAGATAAGGATGGTTGACTTGAACAAAGCTTCATGAAGCTTCAACTAAAGAACAAAAGAAGCCACCATTCTTTTTCTCATTTTCTTTTATTTTCCAAAGTGAATAAACAAATAAATAAATGAATAAATAAGTAATGGAAAATAAAACCCTAACCATTCTTTTAACCATGGT
The DNA here is from genome assembly GCA_030015575.1 of Agapanthus africanus. NCBI lineage: Eukaryota > Viridiplantae > Streptophyta > Magnoliopsida > Asparagales > Amaryllidaceae > Agapanthus > Agapanthus africanus. Next base: position 81,137,005 of record JASDDO010000012.1, on the reverse strand, counting down.
TTATTCTTTGCACTTAACCAAGTAAACTTGTATCATCAAACATGATACAATCAAGTGCACAAAATCATATCGCATATGTAATGTGCACACCCGAGCGAGAAAATCCATCTTAAGTAAACCGATACTAGTTGATGCAAAGCAATATATCAAATATATAAATATGCATTAAATCATTAAATCAACACTTGATTCAATGATCCGGTCATGCGCACATAACCGACTGGTATCTTATATATCGGCTTATCGAATCAACGCTTGAATCGATAACTAGGTTATATCGCATACAACCATTCGATATATTCATCGCGAGAATGAAATACGGTATCACATACACGCATTATTCTCGGTCCCGCACATATCTCATATGCGCTCCTATTTCGTTTCGCTTGAACCAGGAAACCTCTGTGTAGGACTCTAAAGACTCGTCAATACGCCGGCAGCGGATGATGATCATATCAAACATCCACAAGCCGCAAGCGGTCTGCTAAACGTAACGGCCACCCGGGTATTGAGCGATCTGAAGATCGACGAGCAAGCCCGCTCACACTCCAGTGAATCCGACCAGTAACACTACCGTACAGTCCGGTCTGATCGTCTGATATGTCGCATATCTTGCCTAGGGGTGGTAAACGTCAGACCCCAATAGCTCGATAAGTCGTGTCGATATGAGGTCTATAAAAACTACTGGTAACACTTACCAGTAAATCTCAGCAACCCTGGCCAGGGATTTCCTGTTATAGCCAATCGAACACAGCGCAACATCAACTCCCTATACCGGGAGAGACGAATCCCCTCCTATCGCTCATTGCCTCCATGTGACTCGGGACTGTACCCAAAAACCACCGTTTTGCATGCCCTCTTGGACGTGGTAAGATGGAAATCAAAGCACAGTGGGAACCACACAAGACTCTATGACGATCTCGGGTCAACAGACTACTCTGTACCAGTGTCACCAGAGAACTGCCATCTGACGTGAGGTATAATACCATCTGGGAGTTCTCAGCGAGTCCGTCCAGTGTACCCAGTCTCTACTGAGCACCCGTATATCTCCTCTGATGTCAAACACCGATGGATATGGGATCATCCATCGCCCATCTGTATGGGTCGAGAAGGTACACGCTAGTCTACTCTGGTATATCGATGCCCCGTCTCGATACACCCTCGACTAGGGACTTTGAAGGATGTACTTATGGACTATCTGTCCCCACTAGTATGATCCGCATCATAGTCCAGTTAGTCAAGCACACATCCTAAGGGCTTTACCAACATGTAATAGAGAGACAATCAGTATACACGTTAAGGTAAAGAGCAACCAGATAGCATACTATCATGTCGAGCAAGAAAGTCCTCCCTATATATGTCCCAGCATCCACTACAATATACATCCTATGTACAGTAATGGCCTCTAGGGCATACATATAACTAACACAATGAACATCAGAGGAGGCATGAGAATATGGACCTTGAATCCATATTTCTCCATACTAAGGAACTATATGAAGAGCAATCCCGTATCGCCAGATACGAAGTCTTGAAAAAGTTGTTTTCGGTGAGATTGGCCGTCGGATCATCGGTAGCGGAATACGTGCTTAAGATGATTGGCTATATTGAAGAGCTCGCGGACCTCGGGACCACATTAGAGAACGAGCTCTATACTGACTTGATTCTCCAGTCCATTCCTTCCACTTACGCCCAGTTTATCCTGAACTTCAACTTGCAAGGAAAAGAAGTTGAACTTCAGGATGTTAGTTATATGTATGCCCTAGAGGCCATTACTGTACATTGGATGTATATTGTAGTGGATGCTGTGACATATATAGGTAGGATTTTCTTGCTCGACATGATAGTAAGCTATCTGGTTGCTCTTTATCTTAACATGTATACTTTCTGTCTCTCTGTTACATGTTGATAAAGCCCTTAAGATGTGTACTCGACTTCCAGGACTGTGATGCAGATCATACTGGTGGGGCCTGGGTAGTCCATGAGTACATCCTTCAATGTTCCTAGTCGTGGGAATATCGAGACGGGGCATCGATATTCCAGAGTAGACTAGCGTATATCTTCTCAACTCATGTGATGGGCGATGGATGATCCTATATCCATTGGTGTTTGACATCAGAGATGGTATGCGGGTGCTCTATAGAGACTGGGTACACTGAACGGACTCGCCGAGAACTCCCAGATGGTATTATACCTCACGTGAGATGGCAGTTCTCTGGTGACACAGGTACAGCTTAGTCTGTTGACCCGAAATCGTCATAGAGTCTTGTGTGTCTCCCACTGTGCTTTGATTTCCACCCTACCACGGCTCTACTGAGTCGTGCAAACAGGTGGTTTTTGGGTACAGTCCCGATTCACATGGAGGCAATGAGCGATAGGAAGGGATTCGTCTCTCCCGGTATTGGGGGTTGATGTTGCGCTATGCTCGACTAGCCATAACAGGAAATCCCTGGCCAGGGTTGCAGTGATATACTGATAAGAGTTATCAGTAGTTTCACGATTGTTATGGACCTCACGTCGGCATGACTTATCAAGCTACCGGGGTCTGACGTTTACCACCCCTAGGCGAGATATGCGACATATCAGACGAACAGACCAGACTGTACGGTAAGTGTTACTGGTTGGATTCACAGGAGTGTGAGCGGGCTTGCTCGTCGATCTTCTGATCGCTCAATACCCGGGTGGCCGTTACGTTTAGCAGACCGCTTGCGGCTTGTGGGTGTTTGATATGATCATCATCTGCTGCCGGCGTATTGACGAGTCTTTAGAGTCCTACACAGAGGTTTCCTGGCTCAAGCGAAACGAAATAGGAGCGCATATGAGATATGTGCGGGACCGAGAATAATGCGTGTATGCGATACCGTATTCTATTCTCGCGATGAATGTATCGATTGGTTGTATGCGATATAACCTAGTTATCGAATCGAGGATTGATTCGATAAGCCGATACATTGGATATTAGTCGGTCATATGCGATATGACCGGATCGTTAAATCAAGTGTTGATTTAATGATTTAATGTATAATTATATATTTGATATATTACTTTGCATTAACTAATATTTTTTCACTTTAAATGGATTTCTCACTTGAAATACACAAGTTGTATATGTGATATACTTTTGTGCACTTGTTTGTATCATGTTTGATGATACATGCAAACTTGGGTTTGTGTAAGACTTAAACCATGTTTAGTGAATGGTTAGGGTTTCTTTTCACTTATTTATTTATTTTGGTTAAAAGAAAAGGAAAACAAAATGGTTGCTTTTGGAACTTTCTTGATGCTTCATGCATCTTTGACTAAGTGACCATTCTTGTCTTCATCTCCTAACCCTAACCATTCAACTAAACCCTAGTTAATTCTCTACACTAAACCATGGTTGCTAATATGATAAGTATCATTTTTATTTTCTATTTTAAATATACTTATCATATTCTTTTCTTCTTCTTCTCCTTCTTCAAGATGAAGAAAAGCTTGCTACCATCAATGGTGAAATGAGAAAAAGAGTGAGAAATCCAATTCTAAAGTGAACCCACTTCCTATTTCTTCATCCTCTACCACTTGACAAGTAGTATAGGGTGTTTTCTTCATAAGTTTCATGACTTGGTGAAGTTGGAGCTTGATCTTGAGTTGCCTCGACGTAGATCATCTTCGGCATCGAAGTCGACGACCTAGCCCGATCTTTTCTCCGACGAAACCTTAGCCAGAGTCCGGATTCCGATAGGTACAGCGGAGGGACGTTATCACGGAGCCTAGGAAGTGGAGGACCGGATTTACAAAGGTTGTAGTCACTTTCCTTTAGCAATAAAGTTGTTTACTTGCTTGAATCGCCTTATCATCTAGTTAATGATCCGTATTAGGGTTTGTAGGCACATGAAATTTTTTGAATTGGGCATGTTTGATCTGTTGTGAGACCTCATTAGTGTGTCTAGGAACCCTACAGTGGTATCAGAGCCTAGATAGAGCGTTAGGCGACGCGTAGACGATGTTTTAAGTCCGATCGAAACACGAAACCTTAATCCGACCCCTTCTCTGTACATTTTTTAAAACAGTGAATTTTTCAAATTAAAAATATGAAGAAAAATCAGCAGGCTATTCTAAGAAACACTGTGCAAAACGAGCTCATGAATCAATTAAATCGCCGCGGAACCGCGGCAGGAGCCTGCCTTATGCGGCGGTTCCAAGGCCGTACGGTCTCTTCTTCTATTAATTTTTGCACAGTAATTACTATATTTTGGTGCTGTATTTTCTGGGAATTTTTAAATCTGACTCAAGAGTTGAGTGTTCTGGGGTTGTATTGGGACTTGAAGATTCGATCGGATTATCAAACTTTGTCTATGTGTTTTTCCGGGTAATTTTAGAATATGTTAAAAGGTTCGACCGGATATAAATACCCACTTTTTCCCCTGTCGGGAAATTTCCAATTGTTGGACTTTCCATAGTTTAATGACGTTCCAAGTAGTGCAAGTAACGTGATGGTCCCTCTAGAAGACAACAAACCTTAACTCGATTATGTGACCGTCTTGAACTGCCCTTTGAACCTTAGGGTTTGGGGCAGTACGGCGTGCCACATATGAGGCGTTGGCTTGACCCTTCTACGGCTGGACCGTTGGTACTGAGGCATGAAGTGAATGTCTTTGAACTTATTTCATGTGTTGAGCTGCTTCGGGAAAACTTGGGTGTTCGATTGTTCGATCGAAAGGTTTAACATTTTCTATTTATCCGGAATGTGATACAACATTTGGAATTCACAAGTAATTATGAGATAACTGAATGAATGTTATAAACAAAGCAGTTTAGTCTCACATGATCGGTTGCCACGGAATTTTGATGCGATCAAAAGTCCGTCGCAATCACGTAGTGTACGCGGATACTCGCCGGGTAAACTTAATAGACAGCCTCACCTCATAGCCCCGACCAAGTGACTGTAGGAGAACCCCGTCGCCGAACGCATCCGTTCGGGTGCTCGCGGCAGCGGTATTCCGCCTCGGTGCACTTCGTCGACGGCATTGGGGGTGCGGCCACCTACTAAAGTTTGCGACGAGCATTCGATCAGAATGTCGGGAATCCTGTTGAATTGCCCGACTTGATATTGAAAAGAGTTTTCAATAATGAGACTAAAATGCGGGGTTTATAATTGTTAGGCATGCGATGTCTAAGTATTTCATTTGATAGGCATGCGATGTCTAAAGAGGTTGCGGATTCCAACTGTTGTAGTTTTACACTTTTTTCTGCGACCGTAAGTGTAATATGTGATATCGCCGGTTTCGTTGCTATATGTCAACGACAATTGGGATGCGCATGTTTACTTACGTTGATGACATGTGATGTTATGTGTTGCTGGATCTGTTATATTGGATCGTCGTGTTTGAATAGCCGGGGTTTTTTTATGTGAGACGAATGTTTTTCATTTTCATTCATTTAAAAACTTGTATGTAATATTCTTTTATTGGGGCACTTCCAGGTTGCGAAAGATGTCACCGTTGATGTATATTATTTACTTTTCCGCATTAGGATAGACCCAAGGAGGGGAGCACAAGTAACCGGGTTCTAGGGTCCAGTGGGAGACCATCTCGAGGAGTCGAGTCCGAGTCTCCTAACCCTAGAATTGGTAGGGTTGCTTGCTGCTCTCGTAGGGGTCTAGGGGTGTGGGATTGGCTATTCATCACGACCGTGGAATCCGTGTTTTATACTGGCTCGTATTAAAACACGGACGTCCTAGTATATCCAATATTTCATATGTTTTTTTCTGCTGCGTTATCTGTGATGTGATCATGTGATATGTTTAGATAGATATTGTATATAGTATATATGATATATTATATAGACGTTGCTTATGTTTTTCACCCGCGCTAGCCCTGCCTCGCTCTGGCGTTAGTTACCTAACCTAACGGTGCAGACGGGACATCGAGGCGAATGCGGATGGCATAAGCGTACGTTATATTTATCTGTGATATTTAGGTGGACTTAAATGATGGGACATTCATTAATAAGATTAATGAAAGAAAATAAACCTAATTGATGTTGTGGAATCAAATTTCAAAATAAAAACAGGTAGCTACAGTTCTTGCTTTGCATCGCGGTGATCCTTGTAGAACATCCTGCACCTTATTCGATGAGGAAAGGACCGAGATCCCTTCACCGGGAGTGACTCCTTTAGCAATAACTGGCAGATGCTACACACTCGGTTTGTCTTTTGATTGCTTCTATAGTTTCTGCTTTGCACAGTGATATATATGATATATCCCGCACCTCATTCGACGAAGAAAGGGCCGACGATCCCTTCACTGGGAGTGACCCCTTTAGCGAAACTAGAAAAGCCTCAAAAACATTCCATTTAAAAACCATTTGATTCCGGAACGAGATCAAGTTCAAAGCGTTAAAGGTTTTCATAAAAACCATTCGCAACCCTCCGTCATTTTAGGAAGTAGAGTACTTAGTATTCGTGCTGTGTTTGTTGACCATAGTCAAGGCACAGTGTACGGTAGCTAAGTGATGTATTCCTACACCGCATATGATGCGATTAGTTAGGACAGTCGTGTGACTTTGTTGACCTTAGTTAAGGGTCATGTGGGTGGGTCTAATTAATCACGAAATGACGGGTAGAACTTGACTTGTACTTATGATTTGTTGACCATAGTTAAGGTCATAAGTGCTAGGGGTAAAAATCTTTATCGGGAGTTTCAAGTGTTGAAATTTTCAATGAGATTGCATACCTTCTATGTGATAGTTGGATCCCGATACCCACTGCGAGTAATTGTTACTCCTGGGAGAGTTTTGCACTTTGCAATTAGCTGATCAAGTAGGTGTCTAGAAAGGTGTCAACGGGGTTATGCCTCTGGGAAAACGAGGTTTACTGTAATTAGGTCCGTGCGAATGCACGGAGAACCTCCCTCAAAGTACCGACACTGGCCTGGCTGAAAGATTGGTGAACTTGTAGAGTGTAATTAATCCTGGCCAGTCTTTCCTTTTAGGGTTTGAAGGAAGATTTGATAAAAACAATGGGAGCCATCCTGATTAGATAAAATAAATAACCAATCTAATCTTGCAAGAGTGTACGCAGAGTGTTTTCTTCTCTCTCTCTCCAGGTAGCGACCATATCACGCCTTAATCAAGATAAAATATGGATGTATTGATCAAACCCGCTTGTTATACTGAGCTGGGGAACGTTGGTCCTGCTCCAACTTATAATTGTTATAAGACAGAGCAGGAAATAGGGGAATACCAGAATTCCTATGCCGCCCAAACGAAGAAAGTGCATATGATGCATCTCCTTCGGGTGTGTTCATTACAAAGAACTGTTTCTCAGTATCCTCTGCATCCTGGGTATTTGATACCGGATCAGGATCCCAGATATGTAATCTGTTACATAGGGCTACAGAAATGTAGAAAACTGAGAACGGGTGATAAGTTTCATGAGACAGAAAACGGGGCAAATATTGCAGCCAAGTCTGTTGGTCACTGTCACCCTGTATTACAAATACATTGATTCTGAACAAATGCTATTAGATACCGAACCTGATATACAAAATCATATCAGTCTCTTTATTTATTAAAGAAATGATAAAATTTTGTATTGTTGGATAATGTTTTGAACGTTTCCTATATCAAAAGTTGATCGGTTCAGGCACGTTATCTAAAAGCATTGACGTTCTAAATCAAACTACAGTTCCTAGTATACAGAACACACACAAGAGGAAGAGTTCAGATATGAACGAATCCTTCTTGAGGCATTGTAGATTAGGTCATATCAATGCGACCCGACTGGCTGAAATTACATTTTAGATGCATATTTAAATCAGTTTGAATTTACATCTTGTGAAACTTGCCAGTCATGTCACAAAGATAAGATGACCATAGCTCTGTTTATTGGAAACAGAGAAAGAGTTAGTAAACTTTTGGGACTGATACATGATGATGTATGTAAGGTCCCATGTCTACACATGCCAAGGCCGGTTCTTTGTACTTCACTACATTCTCTGATAATCTCTCAAGATTCAGCATATGTTCTTGTTGAAACATAAGTCCGAACCTTTTGAGATATTCACAGAATATAAGTTAGAAGCAGAGAACCAAAATACGGGTATAAGTATTATGTCCTATGATAAGATCAGGGAGGAGAATACTTGTGCATGACATTCCTGGACTATTCTAAAGGAGAATGAGATTCTCTCTCAGTGTTACTCCTCTGAATGCACCACAGCACATCGGTGTATCGGGGCGGAGCAATCGCACCATATTAGATATGGTGTGCTCTATAATAAGTACTACTGAGTTACCTATTTCATTTTGGGGTTGTGCACTTGAGAAGCTGCATACCTATTGAATTAGGTTCGAATCAGATCACTGCCTACCACTCCATATAAGATATGGTATGGGAAGAGCCTATCTCTTAAGTAAGTTAAGATTTGGGATTGTCCGGCCTATGTCAAAAGCAAAATCCGGACAAGATCGAGGCAAGGTCAGTTCTGTAGAACTGGAAAGGTTCCAGCTATACAAACTGCAGCTGATGATTTGACAGAACCCAAGGATTCAATAGTTTCCGACGAACCTCAGCCTCTCCGCCGATCTGGTAGGGTTTCTCATCCGCCTGAGAGATACTTCGGTTTCTCGATGACAGTGGGAGCGAGGATTGCATCATGAGATGATGGCCTAAGTAGTTTCGAGCAGGCCATGAAGAGTAGGGACTCTGTAAGAATGGCTGGGTGCTTAGCGATCTGAGATGGAATCCATATACACCAACAAAGTATGGACTTTGTTTGCTATATCTGAAGGGTTAAATCCCCATCAGGAGCAAGTATATCTTGAAAAGATTACTTGGTGTAGATGGAAAAGTTGAGACTTTCAAAACTAGACTTGTTAAAAGTTTTAGTTATCAACCAGGTGTGGATAATGATGAAACCTTTTCTAGGGACTATGCTTAAGTCCATCCAGATCCTACTTGCCATTGCTACATACCATGACTACGATATCTGGTGGTTGGGTGCCATGAATACTTTTCTAAATAATGATTTAGAAGAGAACGTCTATAAGAACACAGCCAGAGGGCTTCGTAAACAGTGGGAGCAGCGGAAACGTGTGCAAGTTGTTTTACATAATAAAGCAGGCATCGCGGAGTTGGAACGTCTGTTTTGATGTGATAGTCAAAGTGTTTGACTTCATCAAAATAGTAGATGAACCTTGTATATACAAAACGGTAGTAGAGAGTAAGGTAGTCATCCTCGTATTGTACGTGGACAACATACTCTTGATAGAAAAAGAGTTTCCTATACTACGATCGGTCGATCTCCTCTTGTCACATGGATTCTCCAATAGGATAAATGTGATACCTCCTCGATCCTGGGGTGAATCATTAGAAAAGTTCCAGGATGGTAAGGACGACTGAATGTCAGTCGCAGGCATAGTCTTTACCCTCGGTAAAGGGACGGTATGTTGGAAGAGTTCCAAGCTAGATACCGTGGCATACTAGACGATTAAGGCTGGATACATCGCTACTTAAGATGTTACCAAAGAGGCTGTCTGGGTGTATATTTGTTCATGAGATGAACTCAGTTCCTCCCATTGTCTGACAATGGAAGTGTGGCCTAGGCCCAGGAACCCTGGTCCTATCAGTGACCCAGACATATTCTAAGGCAGCATCACCTGATCATGGAGATAGATGATCTCCAGGGTGATTGAGGTTAGGAGAGTAGACTTAGAGGACAACACGGCGGATCCACTCACAATGGCTTTTTCCCAGAGAGAGACTTATATGGGATGGTTGAGTATGTGATACTGCAACCACTGTTACAGATGGCCCTAGTGCAAGTGGGAAATTGTTAGTTATATGTATGCCCTAGAGGCCATTACTGTACATTGGATGTATATTGTAGTGGATGCTGTGACATATATAGGTAGGACTTTCTTGCTCGATATGATAGTAAGCTATCTGGTTGCTCTTTATCTTAACATGTATACTTTCTGTCTCTCTGTTACATGTTGATAAAGCCCTTAGGATGTGTACTCGACTTTCAGGACTGTGATGTAGATCATACTAGTGGGGCCTGGGTAGTCCATGAGTACATCCTTCAATGTTCCTAGTCATGGGAATATCGAGACAGGGAATCGATATTCCAGAGTAGACTAGCGTATATCTTCTCGACCCATGTGATGGGCGATGGATGATCCCATATCCATTGGTGTTTGACATCAGAGATGGTATGCCAGTGCTCAGTGGAGACTGGGTACACTGAACGGACTCGCCGAGAACTCCCAGATGGTATTATACCTCACGTCAGATGGCAGTTCTCTGGTGACACTGGTACAGCTTAGTCTGTTGACCGGAGATCGTCATAGAGTCTTGTGTGTCTCCCACTGTGCTTTGATTTCCACCCTACCACGGATCTACTGAGTCGTGCAAACAGGTGGTTTTTGGGTACAGTCCCGATTCACATGGAGGCAATGAGTGATAGGAGGGGATTCGTCTCTCCCGGTATTGGGGGTTGATGTTGCGCTATGCTCGACTAGCCATAATAGGAAATCCCTGGCAAGGGTTGCAGTGATATACTGGTAAGAGTTATCAGTAGTTTCACGATTGTTATGGACCTCACGTCGGCATGACTTATCAAGCTACTGGGGTCTAACGTTTACCACGCCTAGGCGAGATATGCGACATATCAGACGAACAGACCGGACTGTACGGTAAGTGTTACTGGTTGGATTCACAGGAGTGTGAGCGGGCTTGCTCGTCGATCTTCTGATCGCTCAATACCCGGGTGGCCGTTATGTTTAGCAGACCGCTTGCGGCTTGTGGGTGTTTGATATGATCATCATCTGCTGCCAGCGTATTGACGAGTCTTCAGAGTCCTACACAGAGGTTTCCTGGCTCAAGCGAAACGAAATAGGAGCGCATATGAGATATGTACGGGACCGAGAATAATGCGTGTATGTGATACCGTATTCTATTCTCATGATGAATGTATCGATTGGTTGTATGCGATATAACCTAGTTATCGAATCGAGGATTGATTCGATAAGCCGATACATTGGATATTAGTCGGTCATATGCGATATGACCGGATCGTTAAATCAAGTGTTGATTTAATGATTTAATGTATAATTATATATTTGATATATTACTTTGCATTAACTAATATTTGTTCACTTTAAATGGATTTTCTCACTTGAAATACACAAGTTGTATATGCGATATACCTTTGTGCACTTGTTTGTATCATGTTTGATGATACATGCAAACTTGGGTTTGTGTAAGACTTAAACCTTGTTTAGTGAATGGTTAGGGTTTCTTTTCACTTATTTATTTATTTATTTATTTTGGTTAAAAGAAAAGGAAAACAAAATGGTTGTTTTTGGAACTTTCTTGATGCTTCATGCATCTTTGACTAAGTGACCATTCTTGTGTTCATCTCCTAACCCTAACCATTCAACTAAACCCTAGTTAATTCTTTACACTAAACCATGGTTGCTAATATGATAAGTATCATTTTTATTTTCTATTTTAAATATACTTATCATATTCTTTTCTTCTTCTTCTTCTCCTTTTTCAAGATGAAGAAAAGCTTGCTACCATCAATGGTGAAATGAGAAAAAGAGTGAGAAATCAAATTCTAAAGTGAACCCACTTCCTATTTCTTCATCCTCTACCACTTGCCAAGTAGTATAGGGTGTTTTCTTCACAAGTTTCATGACTTGGTGAAGTTGGAGCTTGATCTTGAGTTGCCTCGACGTAGATCATCTTCGGCATCGAAGTCGACGACCTAGCCCGATCTTTTCTCCGACGAAACCTTCGCCAGAGTCCGGATTCCGATAGGTACAGCGGAGGGACGTCATCACGGAGCCTAGGAAATAGAGGACCGGATCTACAAAGGTTGTAGTCACTTTCCTTTAGCAATAAAGTTGTTTACTTGCTTGCATCGCCTTATCATCTAGTTAACGATCCGTATTAGGGTTTGTAGGCACATGAAAAAATTTTGAATTGGGCATATTTGATCTGTTGTGAGACCTCATTAGTGTGCCTAGGAACCCTACACAGGAACTCGTCAACATGTTGAGGAGTGCAGAGGGCACCTTACAGAAAGTAAGGGAAACATCCACTTTGTCTGTTGGAGGAACTTCCTCTTCTAGATCCAAGGCGAAAGCCAAGGGAAAGAAGAAGAAGACCCCCACCAAACCAAGGGGCGGTGTTAGTAAAGTGGAAACCAAGGGAAAGGCAAAGGTAGCGGGACTGCTTGTGGGGAAGGAAGAGTGCTGTTACTGTCATAAGAAAGGACACTGGAAGAAAGATTGCAGGGCTTGGAAGGCCAAGAACCAAGACCCGAAGCAAGTTGTGGCTTCGGCTTCAGGTGTGTATGTTATTGAAAACTGTCTATCAGTAAACTCTACTTCCTGGGTATTGGATACCAGATCAGGATCTCATATCTGTAATTCTTTGCAGGCACTGAGAAAGCGTAGGGTTTTGAAGGCAGGTGATATGACCCTCAGAGTTGCAAACGGAGCTGGCATGGATGCTGAGTCCGTGGGGGACTATCACTTGGGATTGTCAGATGGACATGTTTTGGTTTTGCGTGACCGTTATTTTGTACCCAGTGCGACTTGTAATATTATATCTGTATCTTTAATGTCTAAAGAAGGTTATGATTTTGCATTTGTAAGCGATGTTGTAAACATTCACCTTAATCATGTTCTGATTGGGTCGGGTACATTAAGCAACGGTATATACGTTTTGAACCAACCACAGATTTTCAATGTCCAGAATACACACAAAAGAAAGTCTCCAGAAATAAATCATGCTTTCTTATGGCATTGTAGACTGGGTCACATCAATGAGACAAGATTAACTAAGTTGCATAAAGAAGGATATTTGGATCCGTTCGAATATCAATCATATGCAACTTGTCAATCATGTTTCAAAGGAAAGATGAAAAAGACTCCGTTCACTGGACACGGAGTAAGAGCGAGCGAGCTCTTGGGACTCGTACACAGCGATGTGTGCGGTCCAATGTCTACACATGCGCGAAGCGGTTATTCTTACTTCATTACTTTTACGGATGATTTTTCAGGGTACGGATATGTCTTCTTAATGAAACATAAATCTGAAGCCTTTGAAAAATTCCACGAATACAAGAATGAAGTAGAAAAACAAACAGGCAAAAGTATCAAGACACTGAGAACTGATCGAGGTGGTGAATACTTGAGTGCCGAGTTGCTGGGTTACTTAAAAGAGAATGGAATTCTCTCTCAACATACTCCTCCATACACCCCACAATATAATGGTGTATCGGAGAGACGGAACCGAACCCTATTGGATATGGTACGTTCCATGATGAGTAACGCTAAGTTGTCGCCATCATTCTGGGGATATGAACTAGAATCAGCTGCATACCTTTTGAACCGAGTTCCAACTGAGATAGTGCCTACCACACCATATCAGATGTGGAGTGGGAAGAAATCCTATCTTAAGCACATTAAGACATGGGGATGTCCAGCTTTTGTCAAAAAGCAGCATGCGGACAAACTCGAGGCACGCTCAGTACAGTGCAAGTTTGTGGGATATCCAAAGAACTCCAAGGGATATTTCTTCTATTGCGCAGAGAAACAAAAGGTTTTTGTTTCTCGTCATGCCTGCTTCTTGGAAACTGAATTTTTGGAAAATCAGATAAGTGGGAGCGCAATAGAACTGGAAGAAATTCCAGAACCACAAGCAATTACTGAAAGCTTAGTAGAACCAGAGGGTTCAAAAGAACAGGACATTCCTGCGCCGCTCCGCAGGACTAGTAGGCAGTCTCATCAGCCCGAGAGATACTATGGTTTTCTCATAGATGGGGATAGAGAGGATTGCATCATTGATAATGATGAGTCGACTAGCTTCCAGCAGGCCATTCTGAGCGCTGACTCGGTAAAATGGCTGGATGCAATGCGGACCGAAATGGAGTCCATGTACACCAACAAAGTATGGACTTTGGACGTTGCTCCAGAAGGGGTAAAACCCGTAGGCTGCAAATGGATCTTCAAGAGGAAGATTGGTGTAGATGGACAGGTTGAAACCTATAAAGCTAGACTTGTTGCAAAGGGTTTTCGTCAAAGACCTGGTTTGGACTATGACGAAACCTTTTCTCCAGTGGCTATGCTCAAATCCATTCGGATCCTTCTTGCCATTGCTGCCTTCCACGATTATGAGATTTGGCAGATGAACGTAAAGACTGCTTTTCTAAATGGAAATTTAGAGGAGTGTGTCTGTATGGACCAGCCATAGGGTTTCATTCAGAGTGGGAGCAGCCGGAAGGTGTGCAAGTTGCTTAAGTCCATTTATGGACTGAAGCAAGCATCGCGGAGTTGGAACATCTGTTTTGATGAAACGGTCAAAGAATTTGGCTTTATCAAAAATCCAGATGAACCATGTATTTATAGTAAAATTATAGCACGAACTGTCGTATTCCTCGTTTTATACGTGGATGACATTCTCTTGATAGGAAATGACATTCCTATGCTACAATCTGTCAAAGGGTTCTTGTCACACAGGTTCTCCATGAAAGACCTGGGTGATGCCTCTTACATTCTGGGGATCCGAATCCAACGTGATAGGTCCAAGAGGATATTAGGACTTTCACAGTCCAGGTACATCGACACCATACTGAAAAGATTCAGTATGGAAGATTCCAAGCGTGGTAATTTACCGGCTTGTCACGGGATCACCCTCTCCAAACAGATGTCTCCCAAGACTGATTTGGAAAGGGATCGCATGTCTATTATACCCTACGCTTCTGTGGTAGGCTCTATAATATATGCGATGTTGTGTACCAGACCAGATGTATCTTACGCACTGAGTGTGGTAAGCCGGTATCAGTCAAACCCTGGGGAGAAGCACTGGATAGCGGTAAAGAACATTCTGAAGTACCTGAGAAGGACTAAGGACATGTTTTTGGTTTACGGCGGAAAAGACCCCCAGATGGAGGCCTTTGCTGACTCCAGCTTCCAGAGTGACAAGGATGACTCCAAATCCATGTCGGGTTATGTCTTTACCCTCAATGGAGGGGCGGTGTGTTGGAAGAGTTCCAAACAGGAAATCGTTGCTGACTCGACGATGGAAGCGGAATATATCGCTGCATCTGATGCCGCAAAAGAAGCCGTCTGGATGAGGAAGTTCTTGACAGAACTGCAGGTGGTTCCGTCCATTGTTGATCCAATACCTCTGTATTGTGACAACAACGAGGTTATAGCTTTAGCGAAAGAACCCAGCTCCCATCAGAAGTCCAGACACATCTTGAGGTGGTATCACCTGATCAGGGAGATCGTGGATCGCCGGGAGATCGAGGTTTGGAGGGTTTCTACAGAAGATAACACTACAGATCCATTCACGAAGGCCATACCCCAGACTCAGTTCGAGCGGCTGATCGAGATGATAGGTCTTCGATACGCCAGTACATGGCCTTAGTGCAAGTGGGAGATTGTTAGTGTATATGCCCTAGAGGCCATTACTGTATCATACTAGTTTGTATATTGCTTGATGGAAGCTTGGGATATTCACAGTTGTATAGACAATCTTGCTCGAAATGGTAGTATGCTACTTGGTTTGTTTCTACTTTAATGTGTGCATGTGTTTCTTTTAGCATATCGCCTATACACATTAGTGGAGCCCTTAGGATCTTTGCTTGATTACCAGCGTTGTGATGGCAGTCACACTAGTGGGGGCTGGGTAATCTACAAGCACATCCTTATACAGGTCCCTAGTCGTTGGATTATCGAAACGGGGCATCGATACTCCGGAGTAGACTAGCATATGAGCTTCTCATCCCAGCAGGGGAGATGGTCTGTCCCACAGCCATTAGTACGTCGTACTTGAGATAGTATGTGGGTGCTCGTTAGGTTACGAGTACACTGGACAGGACTCGCTGGGAACTGTTGGTTGGTACTATACCTATCGTCAGTTATCAGTTCCCAAGTGACATGAGTACAGCTTAGTCCGCTGACTTGACACCGTCACTTCGCCTCGAGTGTATTCCCACTGTTCTTAGATTTCTACCCTACCATGGCTCAAATGAGTCGTGCAAACAGGTAGCAGTTGGGTGCAGTCCCGAAGCACTTGGAGGCAGTGACGGTTAGACAGGATTCGTCTCTCCCGGTATTGGGGGTAGATATCGCGCTGTGTCTAGAAGAGCCATTACACGAAGTCCCTGGCCAGGGCAAGAGAGATATATTGGTAGGTTTTCCAGTGTTATCTCAGGGTGTTCTGGGCTACACTCCGACACGACTTGTACCGCTATTAAGGGACTGACGTTTACCGCCCCCTAGGCCCGCCATGCGATATTCTCAGACGAACAGACCGGACTGTACGGAGATTGTCACATTCAGGCTCAGTAGGAGTTCGGATGGGTTCACCTCATCAGTCTTCTTATCGGCATCTACCTGGGGACTGTTACGTACAGCTAGTACCGCTTGCGGCCTGTGGTTAAACCCACTGCCAGTGTAGTGTCGAGTCTTTAGAGTCCCACACAGAGGGTTATTCGCCTTTGGGCAAAACAAAGTAGAGGTCGCATGGTTTTGCGACGGGGTTCGTTCACATCCGCGCACTTGTGCACGTTTGGTGTCCGGGCAGTTATTACTTGCGGGCTTTGGTTTAAGCCAGATCCTAGTATTTTGGTTTAAGCCAGATCCTAGTATTTTTTTTTAGGATTGGTTTTGTCTCAGTGTATTCGTGTTCCTCGGAACACGAATGCGGATGTGTATGCACAGTTGACAGAGGCAGAGGCAAAGGATTCTCATTAGGGTTGTTGACCGTTAACTTTTTCCAAACCCTAATGTGAATGAGAAATATGATTAATGGTATTAATTAAGGATAATTGTTCCATGGTTAGGGTTGTTGACCATTTGACTTTGGTTGACTTGTTGACCTATGTTGACATATTGACCATCATCCTTTCACATGAAAGATGCTCCTTGATTCTTGCAAAATTCATTTAATGTGAAATGATAATGGTCATTCCAAATGAACCATCACAATTTCCTTTATTATTATTTTTTTTCATAATTCACTAATATGAGAGTATGGTTGCTAAAATATCCTCAATTCTTGCTCTTTCTCTCTCTCATATATTTAGCTCATCCTCTTCCTCTCTCTCAAAGCTCTCATCTCTCATGTGTTGAGAACCATGAGCTCTTGAGATAAAACCATCATAACTCCTCTCTACTCATTCTAGGGTTCTAGGTTTAGCAAGCCAAGCACTTTAGTTACCTCTAGGTTGAGGTAGGAGCTCAAGGTAGAGGCCTTTGGGTGGATCCTTCTTCTGCGAAGAGAAGACTACAAGGACGAGCCGTTCAAACCACGCCAAGGAGTAAGAAGAGAAGGAGTTCAAGACCTAAGTATAACCTTCTAACCGAGTAGCTAAACTTGTAGTTAGTTTGCTAGGTTTTTGTTTAGCAAAGATCCTCTTTTTCTAGTCGATGTTACCTTGCGTCAAAAATCGTTTTTACCTATTCCGCCTCCCCGTAAAAACCGGGGTGGGTAACGTGGACTTACAGGGATCATTCGACCGCTTCGCCTGCGGGCAGTTGGACCTATGACACTGGATGGGCACAAGCCAATCCTCATCCTTAGGTAGCCTGACAAACAAAAACTTCTTCTTCCATTCGTGGATAGAAGAAGGTACTACGACGACCGCCGATCCGGCAGCATCTCCTTGGAGTTTTCTAAAAAGAAATGTATACCCATCTCGGCTCGCCTCTGCGAGTGTCGGGGTGGTTTTTGTAGCAAAGAGAGGATATGAGAAGGCTCCGACTGATAGGGATCTCCCACAATTTCAACCGGACCAGGAACCCGAGGAGAATCCTCCAAGAGTTCGGCACTAACTGGCACGGGGCTAACTTAAAACAATTCAACGCTGCACACACCTCGGGGGAGAAGGGCAGGCGCATCCCGGTCCAAAAGGCTTCCAGATGCAAGGCAATCTCCTTGCCCTATACCTGGTCTGCCTTTTCTCCCACCCCGGCCAGACGAAGTGAGTAGCCGGAAGGAATGTGGAAGCGAGCCTGGATGTTGGAAAGCTCGCCCGCAAGCCTCAGCATGGATGACGCGTCATGAACACCCCTCGCCTGCGCTCTGGGGACCGCCCTTATCGCACAACCCAGGGAAGCATGACTAACCTTAATCTCCTGGGGGGACTCCGACTTAGACGAAAAAGAGGAAGAGGAAGAAGAAGAAGAAGAAGAAGAAGAAGAAGTTGCAGAAGACTCCCTAGACTCTACCCGAGTTATTTTTACAGACTTCTTGGTAGAAGATATCTAACCAGATCAAAAGGATGAATCCTCAAAAGATAAAACACTGGGATCCCGACCTAAAGAGAAGAGCGCCGAGCTAACAAGCGAAGGGAAGAGGAAATTATGGCGAAGGATGGACCTTGAAGAGGATCCCACCTCTATTTATAGCCACCGGTGTACGCATCCTACAACGTCGATTGCCTTCCGCCAAAACAGCGCTTTGCAATCAACGGCCGACAATCTTCCACCTGTCGCACTCATATCGGGCGCGACCCATCAGGCGTGAAGGACACCGGCAGAGCGTTATGTCAGCCAACGAGCGCTAGATACGTAGACTGGCGCTTCCGCAAATGTACTCACGAATCGGCACTTCCTCTTTAATGCGAGATCTCTCCCATGATCCGCTGACGTCATCAAGAAAATACAACTAATTGCCCGGGAATACACACCGACAATATCTTTAAATAAGAGCTTAACCCGGATGACCGGTCAGACCACTCTCGACCCAACCCATGAATGAGTCGAAACGAGAGTGGGGGGCTAATGACGATGCTCGATACCGGTGATTACCCAGATCATGACACGTGGCAGACGACGTATCCCAGAGCTTACGAGAAAGGATCAAGATCGATACGTTAGAATCATATACCGGGCCTTCGACCCGAGGATGTTCCCCGGTCTTCGGTGGCCTTCCAGACCACTCCTACGATCACCTTACAAACAACCATTGGCTCACCTCGGAGCCCTCCCGCATACTGAGTTCCCTCAGCCCTCCAGCTCACATCCGAGCTATCGCATAACCAAGATGCCTCGGCCTCCCGCTCTTTCCCGAGCCTCCCGCCGAGCTTAACTTCATCGGTCTCATCGACCGACCCATAGCACCGATCACAGGCGTCTCCGCCATGGCTCCGCGAATCTCGCTAGACGCGAGATATCCATCTCCCATGATCCCACATTCTACGCCATCGCATTCCCCCATTAATGAGCATATCTCGTCATTAATGGGGAATCCCGCCTTTCACGCGGGCGCAACTCCAGGGGCGTAACGGCCGGCGTGAATCTCGCGCCCGCCTGCCCATGGCTGCCACTATATAAACCCCTCTCTCAGACTACTCAGGTAAGCTAATTTCACCCCAATAGGCCGTTACTCTGCCAAAATACCCCGTATAACTTTATCGTCGGAGGGTCCTCGGTGGTACAACCACCCCGGTACTTCCTTGAAGGTAGCTCGGCCTCAACCACATAAAGCCCATTGAGTTCCACACGCATTGAGAGGCGACCCTCATCCAATCTCAGCCATCCATCAGCGCTCACTGCAGATCTACGAAAGGTAACATCTGAAGGAGATCCAGAGATCCATCAGATTTCATCTCCAAACTTGATGACACTTGACGTTAAATCCTTAACACTTATACGAAATGTAGAAAAAATTAAGAGAGGGCGAGGGGAGAGAAACGGACCTTGATCAGATTCGCTAACCTATGCATGTCGACCCTTGTGAAGTTTGCATCCCGGATGAGATGCTCACCATTGTGACCCGGTCCTCGAAAACTATATCCTAATGTTTGTTCTCGTCTTTTGAAAACAACAGTGCCTTGATCTCCTTGTCAAACGATCCTGTATGTTTCTCGCTGTAGAAGATCACCTATCTCAAGATTGTTAGATATTCCTCATATTTAGATTCCTGAAGATTTCCTATTTTGAAGATCCAATATTATCACGGAAAACTCAAAAATTTGGGGTTATCAGCAAGGAGGACGTCTGAACTTCATCTTGACAGACATCTGCCAAGCGCTATATTATTTCTATGAGAATACCAGACGTTTGACCTATCCTTGCTCAAACGTCTGGATAGCGCTCTGAAATTTTGTGACTACAAAAATAGACATCTCATAATATCTTGTGCAGACGTCTGCCGTATGTCTGTGCCGGATATTTCTTTTATTTGGAAATTAGTTATTTATGGAAATCTTTTGTATGCTATATATATATATATATATATATATATATATATATATATATATAATAGCTTGCTTTAGACCTCCATCTGACGTCTTTTTTTAATTTGTGAGAACCCATTAATAATTGTGAGAGATTTAAGATTTGAGAGGGATTTGTATTCTCCATCGATTTGTATTCCTTCGATATTTGATTATTAATAAAACTTCGCATATTTGTTTTGTGGATTGTATTCATATTTCTATCTTACTTGTAGTTTGATTTTTTTCTTCTCGTTATCGATTGTGTGTTTACTTCGTGATTGTCTCGTATCGCAACAAACTGGTATCAGAGTTATTGTTGCGTTATTGTGTGATTTTTGGTTGAACTATTAGGTCTTTGATTTTATGATCTCGATCAACGGTGGGTAACGACAACTACGCCCTCTTCCCCACTTTCTGAGATCGTGATTTTGAAGTTTAGGGTTCGTTAGTACTTAAGTTATTTTGATTTCACATCATATTTCTGACAATCATGGAGTTCGATATCGAGAAGTTCGATGGAAATATGAGTTTCTGTTTGTGACAAGTCCGTATGGTTGCCATTTTGACTAAAAACAATTTGAAGAAAGCGATTCATGTGAAAGATAAAACGCCTTCCAATATGACGAAGGAAGCTTGGGAGGAGATTGTAACGTTCGTGCTTCATAAATACCTAATAAAAGCGTTTTACAAATTTTTCCTGTGTCAAAATAATTATTTTAACGCTTCCATTTATAGAAAACACCTTAAAAACATTTTTCTATAATTAAAATGAATTAATATAATATTTAATAATTTAAATTGAATTTTTAGAAGAAGATAAGATTCATGAGATAATTTTAAACAATAAAGGAAAACTATTTTTGAAACAAATTTGTTTACAAATGAAAGAAAAGATCAAAATATATTCCTAGAATTTCCCTTAATTTTTCTAATATTTTTAGCTACTTTTATAATTTTTATAACTCAAAAATCTATTTTTAAAATTAAAAAAAGAAATTAAAATAAACAAAATCGGGAAGCCCATGTATCTTGTGTGGGTTGAAAATTAAGGAAGTGGGCCCCAGTGTCTAATATTAATTAATTCATATTAAACCTTTTCAAAATCCTATAAATACCCCTCATTCTTTCTCATTTTTATCATAAGTTACACATCACAAAATTCTGAAAAAATACCTACTTCTTTGTTTTTCTGATGCCGATGCTCTGGTGCAAGCCGATCATCAATACAAAAATCTGAGCTAGAAAATATTCTCATTTCCATGCAACTCGACGTATTCCGGAATCCATTTTTCCTCATCTGTTTAAGGTAAGTTCCCTTCCATTTTCTTCTCTTTTTGAAGCTCTTTTATTGCCATATCATTGAATTGTTCTCATTCTTGTAAGTAAGTCCTTTCTTTTTCCCCTCCTCTCTACCGTTTCATCTCAAACAATCCTTAAAACAAATATCGATAAAAGTGGAGTTAGCCTTTTTAACAATTTTTTAAAACAATTTTGTCTCACTTGTCATGCTAAATAAATTACCCTAATTTTGTTAACAACCATCTTAATATAATATTCATCTCTTTAAGTTTGAAAGTATTAGAATTTTATGTAAAATAAAATCGCGAAAATACTATGAACTTTACATGCACCTTTTATTGTTATCATGACATAAATCTATACAAAACTCACAGGGTAACGAACTACTCCACTTACATACAATATGCTTTTATAGCATGATTCTATAGTTACGTATTTTTATGTTAAAGAAACATATTTCAAGAAAATACCCCCACTTTCTATAAAATACTTTTTTATGAATCGATATTTTAAATTCTTTACAATTACGTGTCTACAAGCCTCGTTAAGGGACCCGTTTATGAATAGTATAGGTTATCGCACATCTTTGGGATAGTAGAGAAAGATGCAGAACTTTTTACGGAGAATTCGGAGTCGAAAGGAATAAAATACGGTTTTAAAGAAAATACGACTTTTAAAACAAGTTAAATAATTGGAAATTTATTTAAATCATAAATCTGTATTTTCAAGAAAAACAAATTATGAAAACTATATTTTTAAATGAAAGATTAAAGTTACATAAAAATATTATCAAGCTTCCAAAAACGGTATTTTCATAAAAACACCATGAACTTTTAAAACTAAGTTTTATCACTAAAATACCACCAAATATAAAATACATTTTTATACAAAAATCTTAAAATTTTAATTAACTTATTTTTATTAAAAACATTTTCCAGGGTTTAGGACGAATTAAAAACTCTCGAGAATTTCTAATTGACTTATTTTAAAAAATACCCTAAGAATCAAAGACTAGTTTAGATTAAGTGTTTAGTTTGCTGATTGGTTTGAGTGGCATTTTCTCTTGTCAGTGCATCGGGGTTGCCGAAAACAATGATGTACCACTTGCCTCTCTCTAAATATAAATCGTAACCTTAAGGTGGAATTTATCAATGGAAATCGTCTTTGAAAAAGACATAAATCCTGCCGTTCATGTGCAATGGTTGTCGATATTTTCCAAACCCAAGAAATTCATAAGATTAAATCTATTAATAAGATATGATTATAACTTGAGTACAAACTTGAACTTGATTTGAATTCAAACTCGAATCCAAACTCGAATCCAATCTTGAACTTGAACACTTGACTTGACTTGACCGAACCATGAATATAACTTGACAATATAGAGTGTTTTTCGTCACCCTAATGAAATGAGAATGCACGTGCTTGTCAGGCATGTAAAGATTCGCTTGCCTGGGGCAGATAGGGATTTATTGCTAATGGGGATCCGAATCTCTGGCAGCCGTGAACTAAACTGCCGTTAATTAGCTCTCTCCTTCGGAGCGAGAGAATCTCCGATTGACGGGTTAAAATGGTCATGCGAACTCAATATGAGGTGGTTGTGTTTGAAAGTAATGCAGAAAAATGTGTTCATTTCATTTTCTTTCTATTTGTGACAAAAGTTTTTTTTTTCCATTTCAAAGAAACCTATTTTTTCTTTTTATTTTATTTATATTATTATTTTAGAACAAGTGTTGAGGTGAAGCGCAAGCGTGTAGCGTATAGGCGCGTGGGCGCGGGCAGACAGCCGTGCGACACGTGCAGGCGCGGGCCCGGGTAGCGTGGATCGGAATTGGAGTTAAACTCCTAAAATAAATTATATAGAGTTAAACTACTAAAAGATTTTTATTTGGAGTTAAATTTCCAAAACAATTTTATTTGCAGTTAAACTTCCAAAAGATTTTTATTTGGATTTAAACTCCCAAACGATTTAGATGGAGTTAAATCCCTAAAACAATTTTATTTGGAGTTAAACTCCCAAAATAATTTTATTTTAAAAGAAAACTAAAAAGAGTTTCTTGAAGTTTTAAGATCTTTGTCTTGGATGATGAGAGAGGACCCCTTTCTTCTCTTTGAGCCTTGGATCCGTCCAAAGGTGAGGGTTTTAAAGATGGGTCTCCTTTTTCCTCCTCTTTTTTTAATCTTGGAGAAGGATGGTGAGATTTAAAATCTCCCATTCTAGGGATTTGATGGAATAATTGGACTCCCTTTCAATGGTTTTACGGTGGAAAACTATTTTTTTTTAGAGAACAAGAGTTAAACTCTTGATTTAGTTCAAAAAAAGAAAGAAAGAAAGAAGAAGAAGGCTTTGAACGTTGAAGAAGAAGGATGCTCAAAGCTTTAGATTGATATGGAAAGAATCTTGTTTATTATCATTCATCATGATGCCTTATATACGCTTTATATTTTACATATGCCCCCTTGGGCTTTTCAAAATGGCACATGTGCCTTTTCCCTGTCATGTGCTTTCTTTCTTTTACACATAAGCCATGGGCTTTTACATAATTTGGGTTTGTTGTCTATTTTTATTACATTTATTCATAGAAATTATATCAATCATATTTATGCTTTAATAATTATTCTTTTGGCATGGGGGGCCGGCTTCTTCGTGCTTGGGCTTGACTTGAGCATGGGCCCACTTGACTTGACTTGGGTTCAGGCTTGGGCCCACTTGACTTGGATTCGGGTTTGGGCTCGGGCCCAATTTTCGGGTCTTGACTTTGACTTGTTGATTTTGACTGTGGGGTGTAATTTTTGACGCCAGCAAAGTGCCCCTCATCAATGAATGCACACTGTGCATATGGGCGGTGTGCGTGAAATTGATGGATCTTCTTTTATGAAGATTCTGATTTTTAGGGTATTTGACTTGGTTCTTTTTTACGACGTGAAGATCGTAGCAGTTAATGATTGACTTTTGCTCTGTTTTGCGACATAGCGGTTGGTAGTTGAATTTGCTCCTTTTTGCGACATGGCGGTCGATGTTGGTTTTGCTCCTTTTTGCAACATGGCGGTCGTTGTTGGTTTCGCTCTTTTTGCGACATGGCGGTCGATCTTGGCTCCGTTTTGCGACGTGGCGGTCTATCTTGGTTCTGCTCCTTTCGACAACATGGTGGTCGATCATGTCCCCGTTTTAGGACATGGCGGTCGATCTTGGTTTTGATCCTTTTGCGACATGGCAGTCGATGGTTAAATTTGCTCAGTTTTGCGACATGGTGGTCGATCTTGGTTTTTCTCATTTTTGTGGTATGGCAGTCGATCTTGGTTTTGCTTTTTTTTGCGACATGGCGGTCAATCTTAGCTTTACCTGCTATCGGAAGATTTTGGAATTTTAGTTTTAGTTTGGCATCAGAATCGCTGCACTGGAATAGTAACAGGAGAGACTCATTACTTGCCGTTGGGAAACTTGGGATTTAGATTTTGGGTCGGCATCAGCACCACTAACACTGAAGCGTAGTGCCAGAAGCGACTCATCATTTGCCGTTGCCTGTTGGGGAACAATGGCTTAGGAGACAAGTTTAGTTCCCTGTTGCCTAAGGATTTTTTATTTTTATAAGCCGTAAGGGTCTCATAAAAGCATTTTCTCTCTAATAGTCGAGAGGATCTCATAGGTGTAGATTCTCCTTAAGGATCGTGGGGATTTCTAAGTGTGTTTCTCCTTTGTGAGTCGTAAGGATCTCATATGGGGATATTCTCCTCACAAGGTCGAGAGGACTTTGCGGGTGTATCTTTGTCTCTTTTCAAGGGTTTGCACCCGTTTTTTACATACTCGCTGGAAGTTCTATTATTTTTACTCATGGATCCCTTTCGGGTTTTCATCCATATCCGTTTCGCTTGTGGACATACCGTTTTTTTCTTTTTTTAGACTGCCATGTTAGTGGAGTTTCACCACCAGTGGGACTTCAGATGTAGCCTCGCTGGTGGAACTTGGGAGAGATAGGGGTCGTTTATGCCCGTGGATTGTATACGGTTTTACAGGGTTTATGACCCAAACCGTAGGGCTGTTGATCTCGGTTTCAGGATTTTAGGATGTTTTATCTTGTTTGTGCCCGTAGATCGTATACGGTTTTACGGGATGTATGATCTGGACCATAGGGCTGGTATGCTCAATTCGCCTGTGATTTGGAGAATTCATGCGTAGTATTTCTTGAGATATCGGCCATTGATGGGTGGCATGGGCGTTTCTCCCCCGGCACTTATCATTTAGTAGGATCCTCCGTCAAACACCTCGATGACATATGACCCTTTCCAATTTGGATCGAATTTTCCCTTGGCATGTCCGTTAGGAATGATCGGTCTTTTGAGGACCAACATCAACTCGCCGTTATTGAAAGTACGGAGACGAGTCATCTTATCATAAGCCTGAGACATTTGGGCTCGGTACAGTTCCAGATTTTGCTGTACCTCGAGTCTTTTTTTTCAAGCGCATAGAGCTCTTTGAGCCGAAGGAGTGCGTTTTTCTCTTCCGTAAGATTGTACCGGACAACCATCCTTAGGCTTGGAACTTTGACTTCGAGCGAGGATTTCCTCCACTCCAAAGAGCAGCGAGTATGGAGTGGACTATGTCGGAGTGTGGTGCATGGTACGATATGCCCACAACGCCTCATGGAGCTTCACACCCCAGTCTCGTTTATTGGCTGAGGTATTTTTCCTCAGGAGCCTGCACAGGGTTTTGTTGAAGGTTTTGTTGAAGGTTTTTTCTAACCCATTGGCTCTTGAGTTATATATGGAAGAATATCTCCAGTCTATCTTATGTTAAGCATAAAATCTTGAGGCTTTGAAGCTCTTAAAAGAAGACCCGTTGTCAGATATGATTCTTCTCGGTGTACCGAAGCGGTATAGAACGTTATGCCGGAAGAATTTGAAAACGTCTTATGTCTTGACTTCTTTTAGCGGGACAGCTTCATGAAAGTTCCTAGTGCCCTCGCTGCTAACTCACGGCTAATACGGAATTTGAAAAAAAAAATTTCAAGACACTAAAAATTTATACCTTAGAATCTAAACCAAATACCTAAACCAGCAAACACAACAGATAAAAATCACAACCTTTGTAGTATCTTCATTTGCTCTAATTGGGTTGGACTCTAGCATACTCTCAAGAGCTTCGGATCGCGCTTGTAAGCCAGTCCTCCTTCACCGAAAATGATCCATCCGAGGGAACCAAATTCAACCTTCAACTTATTCAATGAAGTAACTAAAAATCTTATATTGCTAATCTAGGATGCTTAGTGATCTGTGTGAGTGTTCTAGAATTTTCTCTCTTTATCTTCATGATTCTCAACTCATGAGAGGGTTGAAGATGAAGAAGAAGAAGAAGGAGCCATGGAAGCGGGAGGAGCAAGAATGGTGGAATGAATAAAAAACCTCACAAATTCAAGTATGCTTACTTTCTTTTATTAAAAGAATTTTTCCATTTTAAAACTACAATCATACTTGAATAGTATTTGCAAATGAATTATAATTTGCCCATACCCTCCGCCATTTCTCTTTTCCATTCCATTTCATATTTTCTTTAAAAGAAAATTCTAGAAATGAGTTGTTTTTCTTCTAGAAGTATTCTTGTATAAATACAAGAATACGTCCCCGCAAATACATGCTCGTATTCATATCAAAATATGAATATCTAAGAGATAGAAAAATACAACGAACATATTACTAGAATATACATATCGAAATATATATATGTAAATTTTAAATCAAAACTTGATTTAATAATCCGGCTTAATCCTAAGCCGGCTAGTATTATCATCTGCTCGATTGAAGTCTGCGTGGCTAGCACACATACCTAATCGGAACCCTGCACATATCAATATACGGCCACTACATCATTTTTCCTGAACTCGGAAAACCTTCTCTGTGGGACTCTAAAGACTCGTCAATACGCCGGCAGTGGGTTAATCACAAGCACGTCAGCGGCACTAGCTGTACGTAACGGCTACCCAGGTATTGAGCGAAAGGAAAGCCGACGAGCAAACTGATTCGTACCCCTACTGAGCCTGTCTGTGACAATTTCCATACAATCCAGTCTCTTCGTCTGAGATAATCACATACCGGGTCTAAGGGGTGGATAACGTCAGACCCCTACTAACTCGATAAGTCGTGCCGGTCTGAAGCTCATCACCTACTGAGAAACTACTAATATCCCATCATTAAATCTCATCTACCTTGGCTAAGGATTTCTGATGATGGCTGACCTAACACAGCGCGACATCGACTCCCAATACCAGGAGAGACGAATCCCTGACGATTGTTCACCGCCTCTTTGTGGCTCGGGACTGTACCCAACTAAAACCTGTTTGCATGACTCCTTTGAGCCGTGGTAGGGTAGTAATCCAAGTACAGTGGGAACTCGCACGAGACAAATGAAAATCTCAGGTCAAAGGAATAACCTATACTCATTCCATAAGAGAACTTCTATCCTACGACAGATATGATATCATTTAGAAGTTCTCGGCAAGTCCGTCCGGAGTACTCACCTCCAGTGAGCACCTGTATACTATCTTAGGTGACTCAACACCAATGGCTTATGAGACCGGTTACCGCCCCTCGTCGGGGTCTCGAAAAGTATACACTAGTCTACTTTGGAGTATCGATGCCCAATCTCGATACTCTCTCGACTAGGGACATTGAAGGATGTGCATATGGACCACCCAGCTCCCACGTATATGATCGCCATTATAATGCTGGTAGTCAAGCAATAATCCTATAAGCTTTATCAAAACGTATACATATAATGATAAAGACAAACCAAATAGCATACTATCATCTCGAGTAAGATTGTTCTACCTGTATAGGTTCTCGTTCAATTATATAATCGCCTACTTGCAATTACAATAATTGCCTTGAGGGTACTATATCCAACAACCTCCCACTTGCACTTAAGACTAATTATTACGGTATCGCATACTCACAGCTCGTGTGCTACCGAATACCCAATTTCTCTACAAGTCAGTTTCTTAAAACTCGTTTTGAGAAACTTACGTGTTCGAGAAATAGCCTTAGTGTATGGATCCGCTCCAATGTTTCTATCTTTATCTCTCTATATCTCAACTTCGCGAAGAACGACTATCTCCCGAAATGAGCGATACCTGTCTTAGAACTTGTCTGGATATTTGATGGTCATAACATGAACACCAAATCCAACAAGCTTCTTAGACTGTATCCATTGCTGATGTAATCAGCACCCAGTGCCATGACCATCTAAATATCCTTCTTAGAAACCTATCCAATATACTGCACCTCAACAGAGGGAAAACTATTAACTCCGACAGCCACTCTGTCATCCAGGTCACCTTAGAAGTCTGAAATGATAACCGCCTCTTTCGGGAGGCCGCCGTTACCATATACCAAGAACATCCTCTTATATTCATAACTGCTTCCCAATGATTCTCCAAGATTGGATTAATATTTGCTTATGGCAGCTAGTGTAAATGAAATATCTGGTGTGGTACTTGACAATGCATGATTGACTCAATTTCCTAAGCAAGTAATATACCATTCATGCCAATCTCTCTTCTCATTAGTATAGAAGACATCTTTTTAAAGGGTGTGACTCCATCACCTACGGGTACACCACCACGCCAGGAGTCGTCCATTCTAAAACACTTTAGAATGGTGTCCAAGTACTCCGATTGGGACACTTTCCAAATCTAGATCTAAAACTATAAATCTAGTTACCAGAATCCTTGATATATTGTCCATATTCTATATAGAGAAAACACTCTGTGTCAGCCACGGTATAACCGATCGTAGTATAGGAACATCACCTCCTATCAGGAGCATGTCATCCAAATACCAGGACATCACTCCTTATTGCCTTCTTATCAGGTCCATCTGTTGTTCTGATGAAGTCAAAATCTTTGACTTTCACATCATACTAGATGACCAATTCCGCTCTCCTTATGTTAGTCTATAAATAAACATAAGCAACTTGCCCACAATGCTTCTGCTGCTTCTACTGACTACAATAACCCTTTGGCAGAGTCATATACACGTGCACTTCTAAATTCAATTTAGAATGATGTTACAGTCATCCACCTGTCAGATCTCATAGTCAAGGACATCAGTAGTAACAAACTTAGGTTATCAAAACCTCTCTGTCACCGTCTTTGTGGAAACCGAAGTACCTCTCGGTTGGTTGAGGTTACCCACTAAAACTGCGGAGTGGCTAATGGATTGTCGAATCCAATTGAATTCTTAGGTTCTACTAAATTTTCAGTAACCGTTTGTGGTTATAGAATCACTTCTAATTCTACCATACTTCTACCTGATTCATTTAAAAAAGATTCCTTTTATAGAAAAAATGGCAAGTCAAGAACAAAACAACTTTTGATCTTGAAATGGTAGAAGTTAAACCCTTGCTAAAAACCTGGAATAACTTACAAACTGCCGTTACAGAAATGTGCCTTGAATTTGTCTGGGTTCAGCTTTTAAACAGAAACCGGATAACTCCATATCTTAACATCCTTAAGATATGCAACCATTCTATGTCCACAAAGAAACAAAGGCACTAATTTAGATGGAACCATATTCAATTGTTATGCAACAGTGTCTAGTGCATATCCCATATGGAAAAAGGCCATGCGATATTACTCTTCAAGGAGCGCACCCATGGATGAGTAATCTATAAGAGAAGCAAGTTCTCAAATATTACTATGATGGAATACCTAGCATAAGTATCTACATTTTTAATCACTTTGAAGAATCCTGATACATTCAATTTAAGGTTCTCTATTTTATTCTTATACCTATAACTTCTTAAAATTTAGACCTTGTATTTCAACGAAATACATGTCTAAAACCAGAGAAGTCACAAGTAAACGGAATATAGTATGAGTACTAACTCCTTGTCCTAATGGACATCGGACAACATACACTACTTTGTATAAGTCTTCTGAGTTTAATAACTCGAATTCCGTGTGTTGTAAGTTGAAAACTGTATTTTGGTTAAGAATGTTTATACCGTTATTCAATACACCTTATCTTATCCTTAAGTGATAAAGGTAAATATTTAAAACACAATTCTTAAAGTTTATATTTCGCTTTATAAAATAAAAATACAGATATTCAATTTTAAAAATTGGTGCATAACAACGGTTATTCAAAACCAAATATTTGTCGTAAGGCAAAACCCAGGTGATTTCCTCAAATATCACCAATTACAAAGAATTCTGATATTGAGGATCTAATCGTCCAATTCCTAATATTCTATTCCTACTCAGCATCTGTAATGCCATAAAGATGTGAGAATCAAATCTGGTAAATATATACCCTGGAGTCAGAATCAAATTGGGAAAGCAGTTTTCAATTAACACTGCACAGGAAAACTGAAGCATGAAAATGTTTCGAGGGGGTGGCCGGGTATTCCAAGTAATGCCATTTCCATTATCCAGATTCATGACACCATTCGCAATTTTCCTTGCCCTCGCTCCAATCCCTTTATATATTTCTACTTCTTACTTTCTGTACACTACACTCAGGCTAATTGGCGTTCTTCTTTCCCTACCATTCGGTACTAGCCTAAAGTTTGGAAGAAGACTATCCAATAAGCATAATAGGTGTACTCTCTTAATATTAGGAGTGCTCGCAACCTAAGAGAAAGTAAATGGAAAAGACGACCGAATAATCATATTCAATTTCTCCAGAACCCGTGGCTATCCTCGAACTGAAACAAGTTTTTTCGAGTTCGTATATAACTATACGAGATGGCCTTTCTAAACAATATGGATCTCCGTAGTGATATATAGTGTTCTGGAGAAACACAAAGAGGAAGTAGGAGCGGCAGGGATATATGCGGCTTTGTCGTGAATCATGACAATCCAAAACTAGAGGTAAAAAGGTTCGGTCAACCGGATATTGAGTTATAGTATAAGATGGGTTATGGTCGCAAACTAGAGAGAGAAAAGAAATACTCAGTATGCACTCTAACCTAAATTAGATTAGTTAATCACTTTATTTAATTAGGATAGCTCCCACCGTTTTCTTGAATTCTCCTTCAAATCCTAAAAGGAGAATTAGTCGGGATAACCCGAGGAATAAACTACTCATTAATGGGAATCGAGATCCAACTATCATCACATGATAACCTTGATGGAAGCCGACCAAAATCATCACACTGCAGAAGGTATGCGCATACCTAGCAAGTTTCCCTTATATTTGAAACTCTCGATATGGTTTTTTCCCCAAGCGTCTTATGATCTTGATGGATGCCAACAAATCATAATTCGCAGGTCAAGTTCTACCCATCATTGTCCTGATTAATTTAGACCCACCCGTACTCGCTCTTGATGGATGCCAACAAGGCTGTACGACTTTCCTAGATTAATACATCTCTAAGCTACAGAAAAGTAACATGTAGCTACTACACACTATGTCTTGATGGATGCGCTTGTGGTTAAACCCACTGCCAGCGTACTGTCGAGTCTTTAGAGTCTTACATAGAAGGTTTCTCTGGCTCAGGCAAAACGATTTGGATGCCATATGTTTATACGTACAGAGTTCCGATTGATTGCGTGTATTGGTTACGCGGAATTTAATCGGACATATTTTAATACTGGCGGTCTTAGGATTAAGCCGGTTCATTAAATCAGATATTGATTTAATACTAGTATTATTTTCGTGGCATTATTCTATCTCATGGGTATTCGTGTTTTGATACGAATACGGGTATGTATATACGGTAGAAAGTATTTTGTATTTATACAACATACCTTCTAGAAGGGGACACCTCATAATGCGTATTTTCTATTTATTGATAAATAGAAAAATGAGGTGTAAAGGAAGTAAGGCATGAAGCATGGATTTAGCATTAATTGGAGCATTTATTGTAGTATGGCTAGTTTTAAAAAAAATGGAAAATGCTTGATATTATGTGATGAAGCCATTCTTCATGGTCACTCTTTTTCTTGCTCATTTTTTCTTGAGTTGCCATTCTCTCCCTTTTGCCTTCTCCTCTTTCTCAACTCTACCATTCTCATGAGTTTAGAAATAAGGGTTTTGAGATAGAAAAATTCATCACTAATCTTCTCCACACAATCTAAACTAGCTAGATTAGCAAACTAGTTAGTTCAGTTGGTTTCTTTTGAAAGTTGAAGCTTGAAACTAGAACTTTCAGGTGGATCATCAAAGATCTATGAGACCGGAAACCAAGTTGCATCAAAGATCCCAAAAGGAGCTTAAGAAGAGGAATCAAGACCCGAAGAACACAAATTCGATAGGTATAATATTCTAACCTAGTAGAATAATTACCTATGTAGTCTTGCTAGTTAGGGCTTGTGGTAGATTTTGGATTTATGTCTTTGTTGCATGCTTCAAAATTGATTTTTGAAAATTCTGCCTCTCTACAAACCCTGTAGAGCATGCAACCTTGACTTACATGCGCATATGTCCTATGATGTGCGAGCGTCATGTGCAATGCACGTTGACTTGCTAAATACATACACACATACATACATGCGCACATACATAACTGGAACCATAACAGCTGCGTCATTTGATACACGCATGCGCAACATCTTTGAAATAAAACGGTGCGTAACTACGTGCAATGCACGTGCGCACCCCTTTTTAAATGAAATGAACGGGCATGTGCGTCACATATACCTACTCACTTGTACCATAAAACATCAGTTAATCAGTTAATCAAAGTTTAATTAAATGATGAAGCTTCTGGTTTCTCATATGCAATATATTGATCAAAATATCAATAGACCTAAGTGATCTTAGTCTCAATGATGACTAAAAGGTCCTTAGTCTGTACTTGTTAAGTTGGTCTTAATCCAAAATAGGATTAACGAGTTTTAACCATATTCATAAGTTGATCTTAGTCTCAAAGACGACTAATGATCCTCAGATGACATATTTCAAACTAATAGGCCTTGTTCATACGAGATTTGCGTCCTAAGTTCGACCCCCAAATTTATATGTATGGATTTGGATTAATCCGCGCCCTACGGGCAACGACATAAACTACTTTCCATATACAATCTACGGGCAACCATAATAAACAAAATATAACACGACACAAAGTGACCTACCAGCACAGGTGAAAGTGGTAATGTAATTAACTGCAGGGGCTTACACCTGCAGAGAAGAGCGTCCCCACAATCAAAAACCCCTTAAAAAGGGGAAATATGATAAAGTCACGCTACAACGGTCTCATTTGTCCAAACCTCCAATATATGATGCCATAAATCAACTTGGTATCTTCAGAGAGGTAGACGGATATGTTCCAAATAGCATCTTCCACCAAATTCAGGCAAGACGTTCAATCCCAGTCCGTCTCTGTTTTCGGTGGTAAATAGACTCTGGCACGCCTGGTGAGACCTCTTTCTCTTTCCACTCCACATTTTGTGTGTCATGTTTCGTGAACAAAATCGTGGTTTGTTATATTCATGGTTTCCCTTGGATTCGAGATACTAAAATTTGGTGTTTCATCTCTGTGCAGAATCAATGGCCTCCACCTGCACCTCATGCAATAGTAACTCTCACTCCATCTCATCCGGAGGTGTGACTTACGGGCCCAACACGGCCTCCATATTCTCTATGCCAGTAGGGCAGGTCACCCAGGTGATCACCAGACTATTCTTTAGGACCATGCTCCCATCCTTGAGTTTCGGCGCCTCAACACCCATGAAAGAAGCTCCCTTAAAGTCGTTCTTTGATCTGCTACCTATCGTAGCAGCTCCCATTAGCAAGCTGTCCAACTCTGGAGTTTCAGTCTTCAATAGACTAAAAGAAAGCTCGAAGGGGACCGCAAAGAAACCCATGATTCCTGAGGGGGTTACCCCGAAACAGCTAGCTCTCCCCGCTCCTGCCATGCATGAAGCCAGCAAAAGTGCTTCTCCACCAAGATGGTCGGTCTACGACAGGATGACCAATTCTGCTCCGGCTCCGCCAAGAAAGTTTGTCTTCCATAGGCTAACACCAGGCGAAGCTCCTAAGCAATGCCGGAGGCATGATGAGGGCGCCTCCAATACTAAGACGGGTCCTACTGCCAAACATACTCGACATCGCCATTGATACCGAGTGAGAGAAGCTGGAGGCAACTCCCCTTCTGGACTTACCCCACCAGATCTTGTGGTGGCTATTAATGCTGCTGTTCTAACTGGGAATAGCTTCGAATCACTTAAGAGGGTTGGCGAAAATTCCTCAATGGCGGTACTGAAGAGATCACCTCCTCCCACAAAGGCTCTAATGCAGCCAAAGCCGGAGCAGTCTTATCAGTGACTCTCTTCATAAATCTACAGAGTCTAGTGGTTAGTCCAGGACTCAGTGTTTGATGAAAGCTATTCTCGTTGACCGAAAAAATCCAAGGTCTGACAAGAAAATGATTATTCCTCCACCATACGACGGGGACTTCTTGAAAAGAAGTTCCTGTCATAGCGGCTCCTCCTTCTATGACCTCTCATAAAAGAGTAAGGCCGGAGAAAATTCTTTCACCGGAGGAAAAACCAAGGACGAGAGCTCCAAACGCCCCAAGTCTAGGGGTATAACTATATACACGGTCTATATGATTAATGGCAAAAAGGAGAGTCGTGCTTTTGTGAGTCACAGACCGCATACTCGGTCGTTGACAAAAGCTCAGGAGCAACAACACATGCTCCAGGATATGCTCACCAAAATGGTAGCGTTTACCAGACCTAAAAGAAGTCCGGATAAAGAAACCGAGCGCCAAGAGAAGAAAACTGATACAGAGTTCTTGCGATGGGTGCTCGAAAAGAAATATAGAGAAGATGCAGGGCAGGCTGCTAACATAAAGCAGATGGCTCTTCTGTTTCAAGATATGGTTGGGATGATTATCCAATCAGAACAACCATATGAAGATCCTTCGGTGATTATTGAAGATGCTAAAGGGGAAACGTCAAATCCTCCCCATACCCTATCAACGACCAAGGAGGAAACGATATCCAAGGCAGCATTGGATGATTATATTGTTCAGCAAATGAGAGATCATCAGGCCAATGAAGTTGCCAATTAGCTCGTCAAAACCGGGTGACCTTATCCAGCCTAGTACGACCAGATAAAATACCCACCGGGATATACGATCTTGAAGTTCCACGTATATAAAAGAACGGGTAATCTCTATCAGCACGTCACACAGTTCAGAGCTCTATGTGGTAATATTGGAGGCGATGACAAATTGCTGCTTCGCCAATTTGTCAGAAGTTTATCAGAGACAGCTTTCAAATGGTACTCAGAGCTCCCAAATGACTCCGTAAAAACTTTCTTTGAGATGGAGCTGCTATTCATGCAAAGGTTCACTAGTGCGAGTGAGCATACTCCAATCACGGCGCTGGTCAATTCCAGGGTCAAGGAGGGAGAAACATGGGTCTAATACGCGATCCGATGGCGGAACCTGTAGTCCAAATGCGAACAGCGCATTGAGGAGTCTCCAGTTGTGGGGATGTTCATTGGGACTATTGCTCCTCAGTCAACCGTATCCCAATTCATGACTTTCTTCAAGACCACCACATTCCAGACGCTGATTGATAAGCTAGCTTAAATAGATCAAATAGTCCTTCCTATTCAAGCAAAGACACCCAGAATAATTAGGGAAAGGGAAAAGCAGCCTTTGTTGCCAATGCGCAGCAACAGTCAGGCGACCTGAAAGAAGCTGTCCGCCAAAACAACAGCCGTATGCGCTCAACCCTAGAAGAAAGGATGGGACATGCATATTCCTTCTCTGGCAATAAGACGAGAAGATTGTTCGAGCTGGAGATGCAAAATAATTTGATAATATTGCCAGAACCGCGGCCACCCGCACAAGCTGGTGATGTCAACAACCCGAGCTACTGCCCCTATTACCGGGTAGTGAGCCATCTGTTAGGAATATGTATGGTCTAGAGGCCATTATTGATGATATAGTGGATTCTTGGACATATATATAGAGGACTTTCTTGCTCGACATGATAGTATGCTATCAGGTTACCTTTACCTTAACATGTAGACTGGTATTTATACTGTCTGTCTCTTAAATGTTGATAAAGCCCTTAGGATATGTACTTGACTACCAGGATTATGATGAGATCATACTAGTAGGGCCAGGGTGGTCCAAAAGTACATCCTTTAATCAGTTCCTAGTCGATGGAATATCGAGACTAGGGCATCGATATTCCAGATTAGACTCGTGTGTACATTTCTTGTCCCTTAGAGGGCGATGGTTGGTCCCACAACCATTGGTGTGTGACATCAAAAATTGTACACAGGTGTTCATTGGAGAATGGGTACACCGAACAAGACTCGCCGAGAACTCCTATATGGTAGTATACTTATTGACAGATAGCAGTCCTCTGGTGACACTAGTACAGGTTAGTCTGTAGACCCGAGATCGTCATAGAGTCTTGTGCGGCTCCCACTGTGCTTTGATTTCCTCCCTACCACACTCAAAAGAGACGTGCAAACATATGGATTTTGGGTATAGTCCCGAGTCGCATGGAGGCAATGAGCGATAGGAGGGATTTCGTCTCTTCCGGTATTGGGGGTTGATGTTGATCTATGCTCGATTGGCTATAACAGGAATTCCCTGGCCAGGGCTGCTGCTGAGATTTACTGATAAGTGTTATCAGTAGTTTCTCGAACCGTTATAGGCCAGACATCGGCATGACTTATCACGTTATTGGGGTCTGACGTTTACCACCCCTAGGCATGATATGCGACATATCAGACGAAAATACCGGACTGTACGGTAGTGTTACTGATAGACTTCATGGAGAGTATGGATGAGCTTGCTTGTTGATCTTCATATCGCTCAATACCCGGGTAGCCGTTACGTCCAGCTAGTACGACTGACGGCTTATACGTGACTGATATGATCATCACCTACTGCTGGCGTATTAATGAGTCTCTAGAGTCCCACACAGAAGTTCTCTGGTTCAAGCGAAATGAAGTAGGACATATATGTGATATGTGTGTGGGCCTGATTAAATACGTGTATGTGATACCGTATTGTAATCTGGCAGTTATCTGTTATCGGTTCGGTTATATGTGATCTAACCAGATTGTCGAATCAAGTGTTGATTTGATAATATGATATACAGATAAATGATATTAGTCGGTCATATATGATATTACCGGATTATTAAATCAAGTGTTGATTTATTAATGTGATATATATTATATGTGATATAATTATATCTTAACTAATATAATTAGCTCACTAAATATTTTCTTATATGTATTACTATATATATATATATATATATATATATATATATATATATATATAGCATGGCATGATTTCTATTTTTGAGAAAAATCGAAATGAGGTGGAAAATGAGAGCATGGTTGCAAGCATGGGCTTTATATTTGTTTATTCATCTTGACTCATTATTCAAGCATGGTTGCAATTTTTATTGCAAAATTCCTTGAATGAGTGGGGGCTCAAGTGTTGCCATTCATTATAAGCTCATTCTAAACACTTAGCCATTTTTCTTGAGTTGCTCCCATGGTTTCTCTCTAGCTGCTTCTTCTTCTTCTTCTTCCTCAATTGTTATAGTTCAAGGTTCAACCCTCACATGTGATGTGAACCATAAAGCTTGAATACAAACTTGTGAGCTTTTGACATCCCTTACTTTACCATCCTACACTTGACTAGCAATCGAGTGTAGCGTGTTTACTACGCTAAAGAGTTTAGTGTAGAGGTAGCTTGAGTTGGAGGGACTTCGCGTGGATCATCTTCGGCACGAAGGTCATCGGAGGAAGTTCGTCCAAAGCTTCAAGTGGAGCCTAGTGGAGTCGTGGGAATACTACACGGAGTATGTAAAATGAAGGACTCGATACTACGAGGGTATAGTTATCTTTCATTTCAAATAGTTTTCTTTATTGCAAACCCTAATATTCTAGCAAAGATCTTGTTTAGTCTAGCTTAGCGCCATAAAAATTAAAATTTGGCATGCTTGATGCTACTAAAACCTCATGGTAGTGCTAGGGTCGACTTTCATGGTATCAGAG
Organism: Agapanthus africanus; assembly: GCA_030015575.1. NCBI lineage: Eukaryota > Viridiplantae > Streptophyta > Magnoliopsida > Asparagales > Amaryllidaceae > Agapanthus > Agapanthus africanus. The sequence goes on along the minus strand of JASDDO010000012.1, from coordinate 81,098,489 downwards.
CCAAGCTAGAACATTAAGGTAGACTATCATAGCTTGTAGCGACGCTAGAAATCCGCCGTTTTTGTCGCGCAAAAACTGCCGATAAAAAAAGTTTCCAAAATGATGTTTTGATTTGTTTGCACACCTCGCGGGCTAACGGTTTTAACCGAGAAGCCGCGGGGTGGAGCGTGTGTACCTCGAGAACACCCCCGGGGGGACCATAGGCCGGGCCCACACCCTAAGACCACTATAAGGTGGCCTTGGGGGTGGGTGACCCGAGAGCACCCCAACTGGGTGCTCTCGGGTCTGCCTTCCCCTAGGGGCCACTTCGAGGTGGCCCCCAGGGGTGGGTACCCCCTTGAGGCCCCCCATTCGATAGTTAATTTTGGGATTTTCACCTCCAGGAAAATTCTGGCGTGTTTCGAGTTCGTTTTGACTCCCGGATTGGTTTAAAACGATCGGTTTTGGAACTTTAGCTCACTGGATTTTTCATGTCTTAGAAAAATTGGTTTAATTTTCTAATTGCGTGTAGAATTCTAATGTCGCGGTTAGTTTACAAGCTTTGTGATGTGTGATACAATTAATAAAATACGGATTAATTAGTTTTGTGAAAACTAGTTAGTATATTGTAAACCTTGCCGTTTAGTCTCAATTGATCGATTGCCACGAAGTTTTGATTTGGATCAAAACTCCGTCGCAATTGCGTATTGTACGCGATCACTAAGTCGGGAATCTTGTTGAATTATCCGATAACCAATTGAAAAGAGTTTTCAATTTGAGATTAAAATGCAAGTTTTATAAGTTAGGCATGAAATCAGGAATATGAGATATTCTGGGTTTATAATGTCTACGGATATTACGGATTCTAATTATTGTAGTTTTCTGTTTTCTTTTCTGCGACCGTAAGTGTAATATGTGGGGTATCCCAATCTCGTTGCTATATGTCAACAAGTTTTAGGGATACGCATATTTGCTTACGTTGATGATATGTGATATCATGTGTTGCTGTTGATATGATTTATTGGATCGTCGTGAAAGAATAGCCAGGGGGTTCTATATAAGATGAGAGTTTCTATTTTCATTCATGTAAAATTTGTATGTAATATTCTTTTATTGGGACACTTCCGGGTTGAGGATGATGCCACCATTGTTGTATATTATTTACTTTTTCGCATTAGGATAGACCCAAGGAGGGGAGCACAAGTAACCGGCTTCTAAAGTCCAATGGGAGACCATCTCAAGGAGTTGAGACTGGGTCTCCTAACTCTAGAATTGACAGGGTTACTTGACACTCTCGTAGGGGTCTAGGGATGTGGGTTTGGCTATTCATCACGACCGTGGAATCCGTGTTTTACATTACTGGCTAAATTTAAAACACGGGCATCCTAGTATATCCAATATTTCATATATTGTTTCTGCTGCTTGATTCTGAGATATTGATCATATAACTGTGTGAGATGAATGTTGTATTATATATATCATATATAATAGACGTTGCTTATGTTTTGCACCTGCACTAGTCCAGCCCCCGATTTTCCGGTAGTTAAGTAACCCAACGGTGCATGACGGGGCCCAGTGGCGAATGCGGATGGCTTAAGCGTACGTTCTATTTTTGTTTCACTTTTCTTTAATGTTTAGGAAACATTAAATGATGGGACTTTATTAATTAGATTAATGAAAAAAAGATACCTAAAGATGTTGTAGAATCAAATTTTCAAAAAAGGGTAGCTCTAGTTTTTACACCTCATTCGATGCGGAAAGAGCCGAGATCCCTTCACCGTGAGTGATCTCTTTAGCGAAATAAGCAAAATCCTCAAAAACACTCGTTTTCAAAATCACTAGATTCTACAACGATATCAAGTTCATTACGCTCATGGTTTTCTTAAAAACCCGCGTAGCCCTCCGTCATTTCAGATAAGTACTATTTAGTATTCGTGCTGCGTTTGTTGACCTTGTTAAGGCGTAGTGTGCGGTAGCTGATTAGTACTTATCTGCAGTATATGATTCGATTGGATTAGGGTAGTCATACGGCTTTGTTGACCTTTTTAAGGGTTGTACGGGTGAGTTTAATTCAATCAAGAAATGACGGGTTGAACTTGGCTAGCGCTTATGATTTGTTGACCTTGTTAAGGTCATAAGTGGCTAGGGGTGAAAACATTATCGGGAATTTCAAGTGTTGAAATTTGCAATGAGATTGCATACCTTCTATATGATAGTTGGATCCCGATACCCACTGCGAGTAAGAGTTACTCATCGGAAAATTTTGCACTTTACAATTAGCTAATCCGGTAGGTGTCTAGAAAGGTGTCAACGGGGTTATGCCTTTAAGGAAACGAGGTTTATTTTAATTAGGTCCGTGAGAAAGCACGGGGAACCTCCCTCGGAGTACCGATACCTGCCTGGCCGAACGATTGGCGAACCTGTAGGGTGTAATTAATCCCGGCTAATCTTACCTTTTACGGTTTGAAGGAAGATTTGATAAAAATAGTATGAGCCATCCTGATTAGATAAAATAACATATCTAATCTTGCAAAGAGCGCACTCAAAGTGATTATCCTTCTCTTTCTCTCCTGGTAGCGACTAATGAAATGCCTTAATCAAGATAATAATATGGATGTATTGACCGAACCTATTTATTATACCGGGCTAGGTTTCGCTCTATCTTATGATAGTCATAAGTCTGAGCAAGGAATAGGGGAATATTCGAATTCCCACGCCACCCAAACGAAGAAAAAGCTTGTTGATGCATTGTCTTCGGGTGTGTTCGTTACAAAGAACTGTTTCTCAGTTTACTCTACGTCCTGGGTATTGGATACCGGATCAGGATCCCATATATGTAATTTGTTACATGGGCTATAGAAAGGTGGAGAACTGGGAAAGGATGATATGTCTCTAGTAGTAGAGATGGTGCAATTGTTGCAGCTAAAGCAGTTGGCAAATATCACCTAGTGTTACCAACTGGTAAGACTATGATTCTGAGCGACTGTTATATCATACCAATAATATTGTGAATATTTTTCTAAATAAAGTGTTGATTGGGTAAGTTATGTTGTATAACAGTGTACACGTTCTGAATCAAACTACAGTTCTAAACGTACAGAACACACACAAGAGGAACAGTTCAGAAATGAACGGAGTCTTCTTGAGGCATTGTAGACTAGGTCATATCAATGAAACAACACTAGCTAAAGTTCCATAAGGATGCATATTTGAATCCGTTCGAATTTATATCTTATGAAACTTTCCAGTAATGTCTCAAAGACCAAGGTGACCAAATCTCCGTTTACTAAAAACGGAGAAAGAGCTACTGAACTCTTGGACATATACATGGTGATGTATGTGGTCCTATGTCTACACATGCCAGGGATGGTTCCGTATATTTTATTACATTCATCGATGTTCTCTCAAGATACGGGCATGTGTTCTTGTTGAAACACAAAACTGAATCTTTTGAGAATATCAAGGAAGATAAGTACGAAGTAGAGAACCAGATGGGTAAAGGTATTCAAATCCTTTGATATGATCGGGGAGAAGAATACTGGAGCAAGGAATTCCGAGACTATTTAAAAGAGAATGATATTCTCTCTCAGCTTACTCCTCTGTATACACCACAGCACAACAGTATATCGGGATGGAGGAATCGCACCCTATGAGATATAGTGCGCTCTATGATGAGTACTGCTGAGTTGCCTATGTCCTTTCAGGGACATGCACTTGAGAAGATGCATACCTATTGAATAGAGTTCTGACCAAATCTGTTGCCTACCACTCCATATAAGATATGGAATGGGAAGAGACCATCTTTTAAACGAGTTAAGATATGGGGTTGTCCGGCCTATGTTAAAAAGCAAAATTCGGACAAGCTCGAGGCAAGGTCAGTTTTATGCAAGTTTGTAGGATATCCCAAACATTCACGAGGGTATATCTTCTACCACACCGAGAATTAAAAGATGTTTTGTTTCTCGACATGCCACCTTTTTAGAAAAGGAATTTCTTGTCAAAGAAATTAGTGGCAATGTGTTAGAACTGGAAGTAGTTCCAGCAAACACAAATTATAACTGACAATTTGTTGGAACCGGAGGATTCAATAGTCTCTGACGAATCGAAGCCACTCCGCAGATCTAGTAGGGTTCCTCATCCACCTGAGAGATACTACGGTTTTCTCATTGACGGTGGGAACGAGGATTGCATCATGGAGATGATGACCCAACTAGTTTCGAGCAGGCCATTACAAGTGGAGACTATATGAAATGGCTGGATGCTATGCGATCTGAGATGGAATCTATGTACACCAACAAAGTATTGACTTTGGATGTTGCTCTTGAAGGGGTAAAACCCATCGGGAGCAAGATGATCTTTGAGAAAGATAATTTGATTTAGATGGAAAAGTTGAGAATTTCAAAGCTATACTTAAGTCCATCAGGATCCTACTTGCCATTGCTGCATACCATGACTACGAAATCTGGCAGACTGCATGTCAAAACCTCTTTTCTAAATGGTGATTTAGAAGAGAGTATATATGACACTTTTGCGCCACGGCAGCGCCCCGGCCGTCAATCCGAGGCCAAAATGCGGAATCAAAATTTTTCTTAACTTTAAACTGGCGCTACCGCGGACAATATACCCGGATCGTAACCATTAACCGATACTAGCTAAAAAGAGAAAAGGTGAGAGATATACCGAGTGATCCGAGTCCTCCGGTCTTCACGTCATCGTCCCGATCTCCCGCGGAAACTCCGGTCGTCGCATTCTTGCCGGAAGGGCACCACATCGTCTGTATCTTTTACGGGCTCCCACCTCAATACCGAGGCAACTCGGGCGCGAAGTTGGCTAGCCGACGCGCCCAAGATTTGTTGTAGAATGTGTAGTGCTTTGTCTCTTTGGGGTTATGTTGCCTTGATGGAGGAATGAGGTTAAGGAAAAATGGTGCTTTCATTTTTCCCAAAACTAGAAGAATGAGATGATGAAATATGTGCTACAACAAAATGGAAATTTCTCTCATCCTCAACTCAAATGTGGCCGGCCCTCCTTTTGTAAGAATGGTGGAGGAAAGAATTTGTAGCATGAAGGGAGGTGATGGTAGGAGAAGAGAAAGGGTGACCATATCCAAACATTATCATTACAAACTTACATCCAAACCATACCCTCTCTTATCACAATTAATGCAAGAGAATCAAATGATGGTGGAAAAGAAAAGATGCCATCATAATCAAAACATTTGCAAGAAACCCCTCCACAATGTGTTATTTGCAAACTTGCAAATAACCCCCTCCATCGGAAGAGTCCGGCCGGGAAAGAACAAAGGAAAACCGGCCGGAACGGAATGCAAACTGGCAACTCCAGAAAACTGGTCCCGTAATAAATTACAGGAAAACCCCGATACTGTGCATACACACCCGCATCTGTATTCAACCCGGATACAAATGCAATGAGACAAAATCTACACTGTACTAAACTAGGATCCGGCTTAAAACAAAGCCGGCTAGTAATATCCGTTCGATCCTGATCCGTGCAATACCGCACGTATCTGATCGAACCCTGCCATATATCCATACGGCTACTAGTACAAACCGTCCGATCCTGACCCGTGCAATACCGCACGTATCTGATCGGACCCTGCCATATCTCCATACGGCCTCTACAGCGTTTCGCCCGAAATCTTGAGTAACTGAAAGTGTGGTGGACTCTAAAGACTCGTCAATACAATGGTTGTGGATTTAACCACCAGCACGTCAGAGGTATAAGCCAATACGTGACGGGCCACCAGCTATTGACCAAAAGGGACGTCGATGAGCGAACTCATCCTGACCCCCTACTGAGCCAGTCAGTGACAATATCCGTACAGTCCGGTCCGTTCGTCTATGAGCATCGCATGGCGGGCCTAGGGGGTTGGTAAAAGTCAGGCCCCCAAAGGCGGTACAAGTCGTGTCGGAGTGAAGCCCAGAACACCCTGAGATACTATTGGAATACCTACCAGTAAATCTCCTGCCTCGGCCGAGGGCTTTGTGTAATGGCTCTCCTAGACACAGCGCGACCTCACCCCCAATACCGGGAGAGACGAACCCCTGCAGATCCGCTCACTGCCTCCATGTGGCTCGGGACTGTACCCAACTAAAACCTGTTTGCACGACTCCTTTGAGCCGTGGTAGGGTAGTAATCAAAGCACAGTAGGAACTCACACGAGACAAATGACGATCTCAGGTCGATGAACTAACCTGTACACATGTCACCTGGGAACTGCTATCTGACGTCTGGTATAATCCCAACTAGCAGGTTCCCGGCGAGTCCTGTCCGGTGTACTCATAACCCAATGAGCACCTGTATACATCTTAGGTGAACCAACTGACACCAGTGGCTTGTGAGACCGGCCACCGCCCCTCGTCGGGGTCTCGACTGTATACACTAGTCTACTAATGGAGTATCGATGCCCTGTCTCGAAACTCCTACGACTAGGGACCTTTTAAGGATGTGCTTATAGACTACCAGCTCCCACGTATATGATCGCCATCATACTGCTGGTAGTCAAGCAAGAATCCTAGGGGCTCTATCAACGTGTAATAGCGACATGTCAGGTCACCTGAAGCAGTACACGATGATAAAGATAAACCAGATAGCATACTATCATCTCGAGTAAGATTGTCCTACCGGGATAGGTCCTCCCTCAATCATTGCAATCACGTTCCTGTGATCCAATAATTGACTCTGAGGGCACTATCTCCAACAATCTCCCACTTGCACTCAAGGCTAATTATTGCGATGTCGCATACTCACAGCCCGTGTGATACCGAACACCCAACTCCTCTACTAGTCAGTCTCACAAAACCCATTTGTGAAACTATTGCGTTCGAGGAATAGCCTCAGTGAGTGGATCCGCCTTGATGTTTCTTTCTATGTCTCTCTATATCTCAAGTTCGCGGAGAAAGCCATCTCCCGAAATGAGCAATACCTGTCTTAGAATGTCTGGATGTCTGATGGGACCTAGATCATAAATGAACTCCAAATCCAAACTTCTTAGACTATATCGTCAACTGAACTTAATCAGTATCCTGCGCCATGCCTCCCTCAGTATTGCCTTGGATCACCTGTCCAAAATACTGCCCCTCGTTAGAGGGAAAACTATAACTCTGACAACTTCCTTGTCGTCCAGGTCACCTTGGAAGCCTGGAATGATAACCGTCTCATAAAGGAGGCTGCCGTTATCAATTCCCTAGAACATTAACTTATGTTCTAAAACTGCTTCCGATTGTTTCTCCAGGATTGGATCAATATCATCTTATTGTATCTAGTGCAAGAACAACATCTGGTGTGGTACTTGACATCTCATGATTGACTCAATTGCCTAAGCAAGTGATCTGCCAATCATGCACATCCCTCTCAACTTTAGTCTATAAGACACCTTTAGAGAGGGTGACTCCATTACCTGCAGGTACACTACCGTGCCAGGAGTCGTTCATTCTAAATACTCATAGAATGCTGTCAAGGTACCCAGATTAGGAAACCACCCAAATCTAGATCTAAAACCATATATCTAGTAACCAGAATGTCTGATATAATATCCAAGTCCTGTGTGTAGAAACCACTGTGTGACAACCAAAGTATAACCGATCGTTTTATAGGAGTTTCCTTTCCTACTCTGTGTATGTCATCCAAAACCAGGACATCACACCCTACTACCTTCTTAACAGATCCATCCCCTATTTTGATGACGTCAAACCTATGACTGTCACATCAGAAATAGATGATCTCTCTCCGCTATATCTGCTTTAGTCTATAGACATAAGCCTGATGTCCACCAATGCTTCCGCTGCTCCCACTGACTACGACAACCCTCTGGCAGAGTCATATAGACGTGCACTTCTAAAGCTAGTTTAGAACGACGCTATACTCATCCTCCTGCCGGGTCTCGCAGCCTGGAACAACAACAATGGCAAGTGTGGGTAAACAAGAACTTCCTTGTCACCGTCCTTGAGGCTACCGGAGTACCTCTCGGGTGCCTGAAGTTACCCACCTTATCTGCGGAGTGGCTAATGGAATGTCAAATCAGATTGAATCTTTAGGTTCCTTATCAAATCTTCAGTAATCGTTTGCGGTTCTGGAATCGCTTCCAGTTCTACCATACTCCCACTACTGTTTTTCTGGAAAAAAAATTCCATTTTTATTAAAACTGTGGCGAGTTTAGAACAATATCGCTATTGATCTTCCAGATGGTAGAAAGTCAACCCTCGTCATAGCCTGGGTCAACCCACAAACAGCCATTACAGAAACGCGCCTTGAGTTGTCCAGTGTCTGGTTTTAATCATAAGCCGGACAACTCCCCGTACCTTAACATCGTTAAGATATGAACTGTTCTATACCCAATATAGAACCAGAGACACTGATTTAATTGAACCAGATTCAAATCATGCAGCTGTCTCCAGTGCATGTCAACTAAATGGAAGGAGGCCGATCAGCGTTACCCAACTTAGGAATGCTTCCAATTATGAGTAACCTGAAAGAGAAGCAAGTTCTCATTACTATCAACTGAATACCATACACAAGTATCTACATATTCGATCACCTTGAAGAATCCCGATACTTGCAATACTTGGTCCTCTACTCTATTCTTATACCAATAACTCCTCAAAACTCAGACCCTGTGTTTCTACGAAACACATGTCTAAGAATTAGAGTAGTTAAAAGTAAACAGAATATAGTATGAGGACCAACCCCACTGTCCTAATGGACACTGGACAATATACAATACTCTGTATAAGTCCCTGAGTCTAACAACTCATTCACTGTGTGTCGTAGGTTGAAAACTGTACTATGGTTAAGAAGAATTACACCGCTGTTCAATGCTCCTTACCTAACCATCCACTGATATAGGTAAATGTCATAGACATAATTTCAAAAGGTATATCTCACTCTATAAAAATAGACGTACAGATATATCAATTTGAAATTGATGCATAACAACGGATATTCAAAACCAAATATTTGCCGACCGGCAAACAGCCCAGGTGATCTCCTCAAATATCACCGATTACAACGAATCCCGATATAATGAGGATGATCACCCTATTCCCAATAACTTACTCCCACTCATCATCTGTAAAACCATACAGATGTGAGAATCAAACCTGGTAAATACATACACTGGAGCAAGTGTCTAATCAGGAAATCAGTTTTCTTTTAACAGTACACAGTTGAACTGAAACATTGAAATGTTTCGATAGGGTATCCTGGTATTCCTAGTAATGCCTCTACCATTATCCAGATTCACAACTGTAACCGTATATCTCTTTGCCATCTGTCCAAAACCCTTTATATGTCTTTAGTCATTACCGTCTGCACACCCCCTTAGGCCAAATGGTTTTCTTCCTTCCCTACCGTTCGGCACCAGCCTATGGTTTGGAAGAAGACTATCCAATAAGCATAATGGGTGTACTGTCCTAATCCTAGGAGCACTCGCAATGCGAGAGAAGGTGAAGATAAAAGACAACTGAATAAACCTTATTCCTATTTCTCCTGGACCAGAATCCATCCCCGAACTGGAACAAGTTCCTTTCGAGTTCGTATATAACCATACGATGGAGTATCCAAATAAACTGTGGATCTTCGTAGTGATACGGAGTGTCCTGGAGAAATACAAAGGTGATTTAGGTTTGGCGAAGATATACTCGATTTGGTCGTGAATGGCAGTCGCAATTTACTTTGCCCTCTTACTAATCCCTTGCTTTGTCTTAACTTAATACCTTCTGTACACCATCGTTATGCTAATTGGTTTTCTTCATTCCCCACCGTTCGGCACCTGCCTATGGTTTGGAAGAAGACTATCCAATTTGCGTAATATGTGTACTATCTCCTAAACCAAGGAGTACTCGCAATGAGAGAAGGTGAAAAGAAAAGACAACTGAATAATCCTATTCGTTTTCTCCAGAACCAGAAACCATCCTCGAAGTCCTTCGAGTTCGTATATAACCATACGATGGTTTTGTCCAATGGAAGTAGACGTTCGTAGTAATACGGGGTGTCCTGGAGAAAAGGGTAAAAGTAGGAGTGGCAATGAGGTTTGTAACTCTGACAATCCAAAAGCCAGTGTTAAGAAGGTTCGGTCAACTTGGTCACAGAGTCATAGTCCAGGGTTGGGTCAATGGTTGCTGCCAAAGAGAGAGAGAAAAGAAACACTCAGCGTGCACTTTAACCTAGATCAGAATGGTTATCACTTTATCTAATCTGGAAACCTCCCACTGTAACCTCAAATTTTTCCCCAAACCTGAAAGAAGAATTAGTCGGCGTCACCCGAAGAGTAAACCAACTCATCAGTGGGAATCGGGATCCAACTATCATCGCATGATAACATGACGGAATCCACTCACGTCACCACACTCCAGAAGGTATGCGCATGTCTGGAAAGTTTCAGTTCTTTTGAAACTCCCGATGTGATTTTTACCCCTAGGACCCAAGTGACCTTGACACAGTCAACAAATCAAAGAGTCCTAGTCAAGTTCAGCCCGTCATTATCCTGGATTGCATTAAACCCACCCGTACAAGCCCTTGACACAGTCAACAAGGCCGCACGACTGTCCTAACCAATTCCATTAATATGCTGCAAACAAACACTACTTAGCTACCGCACACTACGCCTTGACACAGTCAACAAACGCAGCACGAATACTAAGTAATGCTTGTAAGAAATGACGGAGGGCTACGACTGGTTTTTGGCGAAAAACCTTTAACGTAATGAACTTGATATCGTTGAAGGAACTGCATAACTTTTTATAAAAATATAGTGACGAAAACCTTTGCTAAAGAGGTCACTCCCGGTGAAGGGATCTCGGCTCTTTCCCCGTAGAATGAGGTGCAGGATATTCCAACTGAATACCACGATGCAAAGCAAAAGTAATCGGCTATAGTGAAGTCAATGCCCTGACGCAAACTTCTGTCCAAGGGGTCACTTCCGGTGAAGGGATCTCGGCCCTTGCCTCGTCGACTGAGGAGCAGGATATTCCAAATGAATACCACGATGCAAAACAAAAGTGAACGTCCTTGCAATAACAGCTTTTTGAAAAGTGTTCCAACAACATCAGAATAGGTTTGTTTATCTTGCATTGATCCGAATCAACGCAGTCCCATCAATTGATCACACCACAAAGAACGAAAATATACTGATGTACGTATATGCCATCCATATTCGCCACTGGGTCCCGTCATTACCCGTTAGGTTAGCTAACTAACGACAGAGCGGGGACTGGACTAGCGCGGATGTAAAACATATACAACATCTACTAATATATATACCAATATATTATATTTCGCTCAAGGCGTGATAAAATGCAACATCACAGAAATATGCAGCATCACAGAACAATACAGATATCTGGAAGCCCCGGGTTTCACAGAGCCGCTGCTGAAACCCGACGTTCCCCTGGTCGTGTGGATAGCCTGTGCAATGAAAACCTAGACCCCTACGGGCGCGGCAAGTCACCCGCCAAAACCTGAAGCGAGGCAGCCCCCTTCAGCAACGTGAATGGACCACCCAGCACTTCACGGAATCCGGTAACTCGGGCACCCCTCCTGGGTCAACCTGTACCTCCTACGAGTGCGGCGAATAGCCCGCCAATCCTGGAGTGAAGCCCCCTCCGTCCCAATGCCATGAGATGCGGGCTTGTTGCCCTCCAGAACACGGCTATCCGTGCACCCCACCGCGGGGCAATCCTAGTACAGAAAGTAAAATATACATACACCGGGTACATCGACCGCAACCAGGTCGTGCCCCAAAAGAATAATACAAACAGGCAGTTACGGCAGTCCACATGTCGGACGCTCGCCCCGCAATATCAAATGTACATATAAAACAAAACAGTACTAGCATTGCATCCAGGCTATCCCCCACGACCGATCCGCAACAACACAGCATAAACATAGAACATCAACGTGAAAAAGTTACGTTCGCAAATCCGTCTAACCGGGCTATAGCAGTTAGACAGGATTTACCGATCAAGTGACATTCACGGTCGCAGATATAATGTAAATACTGTGAGCCAATGTGTTTAAAATATCCGATAGATTAAATTTTAACAAGTGGGCCCCCATGTACTACTGTAGCACATCAAGAAATTCTGGGCCCAAAATTAATGTTCCAAAACCCCTAAAATTAGCCCAGAAGCCCACTGGAAAAATATGATACAGTGAAGACACCAATGCGCGGCGGAACCGCGGCCCAAGGGGGGTTTGGCCACGGTTCCGCGCTTGAGTGATCGACTGACTGTGTCGAATTTTTCCAGTAGTCTTAGAATTTCCAGTACATTTGTTTTTTACAACCTGAAAATTTTTAGAGCCCGGAAAAAATCGACAGAAAACTGATGCACACGAAATGTGGTTTTTGGGATTTTGTTCGATCGGAAATGTAAAACACACTAGAACAAGCTAGGCAAGGTTAATGGCGTGGCTCTGATACCATTTTGCACCACGGCAGCGCCCCGGCCGTCAATCCGAGGCCAAAATGCGGAATCAAAATTTTTCTTAACTTTAAACTGGCGCTACCGCGGACAATATACCTGGATCGAAACCATTAACCGATACTAGCTAAAAAGAGAAAGGGGTGAGAGATATACCGAGTGATCCGAGTCCTCCGGTCTTCTCGTCATCGTCCCGATCTCCCGCGGAAACTCCGGTCGTCGCATCCTTGCCGGAGGGGCACCACATCGTCTGTATCTTTTACGGGCTCCCACCTCAATACCGAGGCAACTCGGGCGCGAAGTTGGCTAGCCGACGCGCCCAAGATTTGCTGTAGAATGTGTAGTGCTTTGTCTCTTTGGGGTTATGTTGCCTTGATGGAGGAAGGAGGTTAAGGAAAAATGGTGCTTTCATTTTTCCCAAAACTAGAAGAATGAGATGATGAAATATGTGCTACAACAAAATGGAAATTTCTCTCATCCTCAACTCAAATGTGGCCGGCCCTCCTTTTGTAAGAATGGTGGAGGAAAGAATTTGTAGCATGAAGGGAGGTGATGGTAGGAGAAGAGAAAGGGTGACCATATCCAAACATTATCATTACAAACTTACATCCAAACCATACCCTCTCTTATCACAATTAATGCAAGAGAATCAAATGATGGTGGAAAAGAAAAGATGCCATCATAATCAAAACATTTGCAAGAAACCCCTCCACAATGTGTTATTTGCAAACTTGCAAATAACCCCCTCCATCGGAAGAGTCCGGCCGGGAAAGAACAAAGGAAAACCGGCCGGAACGGAATGCAAACTGGCAACTCCAGAAAACTGGTCCCGTAATAAATTACAGGAAAACCCCGATACTGTGCATACACACCCGCATCTGTATTCCGACCGGATACAAATGCAATGAGACAAAATCTACACTGTACTAAACTAGGATCCGGCTTAAAACAAAGCCGGCTAGTAATATCCGTTCGATCCTGATCCGTGCAATACCGCACGTATCTGATCGAACCCTGCCATATATCCATACGGCTACTAGTACAAACCGTCCGATCCTGACCCGTGCAATACCGCACGTATCTGATCGGACCCTGCCATATCTCCATACGGCCTCTACAGCGTTTCGCCCGAAATCTTGAGTAACTGAAAGTGTGGTGGACTCTAAAGACTCGTCAATACAATGGTTGTGGATTTAACCACCAGCACGTCAGAGGTATAAGCCAATACGTGACGGGCCACCAGCTATTGACCAAAAGGGACGTCGATGAGCGAACTCATCCTGACCCCCTACTGAGCCTGTCAGTGACAATATCCGTACAGTCCGGTCCGTTCGTCTATGAGCATCGCATGGCGGGCCTAGGGGGTTGGTAAAAGTCAGGCCCCCAAAGGCGGTACAAGTCGTGTCGGAGTGAAGCCCAGAACACCCTGAGATACTATTGGAATACCTACCAGTAAATCTCCTGCCTTGGCCGAGGGCTTTGTGTAATGGCTCTCCTAGACACAGCGCGACCTCACCCCCAATACCGGGAGAGACGAACCCCTGCAGATCCGCTTACTGCCTCCATGTGGCTCGGGACTGTACCCAACTAAAACCTATTTGCACGACTCCTTTGAGCCGTGGTAGGGTAGTAATCAAAGCACAGTGGGAACTCACACGAGACAAATGACGATCTCAGGTCGATGAACTAACCTGTACACATGTCACCTGGGAACTGCTATCTGACATCTGGTATAATCCCTACTAGCAGGTTCCCGGCGAGTCCTGTCCGGTGTACTCATAACCCAATGAGCACCTGTATACATCTTAGGTGAACCAACTGACACCAGTGGCTTGTGAGACCGGCCACCGCCCCTCGTCGGGGTCTCGACTGTATACACTAGTCTACTAATGGAGTATCGATGCCCTGTCTCGAAACTCCTACGACTAGGGACCTTTTAAGGATGTGCTTATAGACTACCAGCTCCCACGTATATGATCGCCATCATACTGCTGGTAATCAAGCAAGAATCCTAGGGGCTCTATCAGCGTGTAATAGCGACATGTCAGGTCACCTGAAGCAGTACACGATGATAAAGATAAACCAGATAGCATACTATCATCTTGAGTAAGACTGTCCTACCGGGATAGGTCCTCCCTCAATCATTGCAATCACGTGCCTGTGATCCAATAATTGACTCTGAGGGCACTATCTCCAACAGACACTGCCAGAGGGATTCACAGACAGTGGGAGCAGCGGAAGCATGTGAAAGCTGCTTAAATCCATCTACGGGTTAAAGCAGGTATCGTGGAGATGGAACATCTGTTTTAATGAAGCTGTCAAAGAGTTTGACTTCATCAAAAAGGTAGATGAACCATGTATTAATAAGAAGGTTGTAGAGAGTATGGTTTTCTTTCTCATATTGTACGCGGATGACATACTCTTGATTGGAAAGGGTGTTCCTATGCTATACTCGGTCAAGCTCCTCTTATCACACAAGTTCTCCATAAAAGATTTAACTGATGCCTCCTACATCCTGGGGATATAGATCTATAGAGATAGATCTAAATGGATTTGGGATTGTCCCAATCCTGGTACATAGATACCATGCTAAAGGGGTTTAGTATGGATGATTCTAAGTGTGGTAATGTACCCGCTTGTTCATGAATCACTCTCTCCAAAGAGATGTCTCTCGAGACTGATTTGGAGAGGACTCGCATGCAAGGAATGCCCTATGCTTTGACAGACGGGTCAATCATATATACGATGTTATGTACCAGACTAGATGTAACTTACTCACTAGGTGTAGTGAGTAAGTATCAAAGAGATCTTTGGGAAAACCACAGGACAGCTGAAGAACATTCTTAAGTTCTTGAGAAGGACTAAAGAGATATTCTTGGTGTATTGTAACGGTGAACTCCAGATGGAGTCCTTTACCGATTCGAGCTTCCAGAGTGATAAGAATGACTGAAAGTCAGACTCGGGTTTTGTTTTCACCCTCAGTGGAGGGACGGTATATTGGAAGGGTTCCAAGCTATATACCATAGCAGACTCGTTGATAGAGGCTAATTACACCGCTACCAACGATACTGCCAAAGATGTTGTCTGGATGAAAAAGTTCATTGGATGAACTTGGTTCTTACCATTGGGCATCCAATACCTGTGTATTGTGATGACTATGGAGTTATGGTTTTGGCCTAGGAACTTCGGTCCTGTCAGCGATCCAGACATATTCTTAGACAGTATCACCTGATCAGGAAGATAGTTGATCTCCGGGAGATCGAGGTCAGAAGAGTTGACACAGAGGATAACACTGCGGATTCACTCACCGAGGCCATCCCCCAGATGCCATTCGAGTGACTTTTGGGATGTTGGGTATGAGATGCTACAACAACCAGCCTTAGTGCAAGTGGGAGATTGTTAGGAATATGTATGCCCTAGAGGCCATTATTGATGATATAATGGATGCTTGGACATATATATAGAGGAATTTCTTGCTCGACATGATAGTATGCTATCAGGTTACCTTTATCTTAACATGTAGACTGGTATTTATACTGTCTGTCTCTTCCATGTTGATAAAGCCCTTAGGATATGTACTTGACTACCAGGATTACGATGAGATCATACTAGTGGGGCTAGGGTGGTCCAAAAGTACATCCTTTAATCAGTTCCTAATAGAGGGAATATCGAGACTAGGGCATTGATATTCAAGAGTAGACTGGTGTGTATGTTTCTTGTCCCTTAGAGGGCGATGGTTGATCCCACAACCATTGGTGTATGACATCAAATATTATACACAGGTGCTCATTGGAGAATGGGTACACCGAACAGGATTCGCCGAGGACTCTTATGTGGTAGTATACCTATCGTCAGATAGCAGTCCTCTGGTGACACTGATAAATGTTAGTCTGTAGACCCGAGATCGTCATAGAGTCTTGTGCGGCTTCAACTGTGCTTTGATTTCCTCCCTACCCCGCTTAAAGGAGACGTGCAAACAGGTGGATTTTGGGTACAGTCCCGAGTCCCATAGAGGCAATAAGCGATAGGAGAGGTTTCATCTCTCCCGGTATTGAGGGTTGATGTTGCACTATGCTCGATTGGCTATAACTAGAAGTCCCTGGCTAGGGCTGCAACTGAGATTTACTGATAAGTGTTATCAGTAATTTCTCGAACCGTTATAGGCCAGACATCGACATGACTTATCACGTTACTGGAGTCTGACGTTTACCACCCATAGACATGATATGTGACATAACAGATGAAGAGACCAAACTGTATGGTAGTGTTACTGATAGGCTTCATGGAGAGTATGGATGAGCTTGCTTGTTGATGTTCATATCGCTCAATACCCGGGTAGCCATTACGTCCAGCTAGTACCGTTGATGGCTTGTAGGTGACTGATGTGATCATCACCTACTGCTGGCGTATTGATGAGTCTTTAGAGTCCCACACAGAAGTTCCCTGGTTCAAGCAAAATGAAGTAGGACACATATGTGATATGTGTGCGGGCCTGATTAAATACGTGTATATGATACCGTATTGTAATCTGGCAGTTATCTGTTATTGGTTCGGTTATATGTGATATAACCAGATTGTCGAATCAAGTGTTGATTTGATAATGTGATATACAGATAAATGATATTAGTCGGTCATATGTGATATAACCGGATTATTAAATCAAGTGTTGATTTAATAATGTGATATATATTATATGTGATATAATTATATCTTAACTAATATCATTAGCTCACTAAATATTTTCTTATATGTGTGTGTGTGTCTCTCTCTCTCTCTCTCTCTCTCTATATATATATATATATATATATATATAACATGGCATGATTTCTATTTTTGAGAAAAATAGAAATGAGGTGGAAAATGAGAGCATGGTTGCAAGCATGGGCTTTATATTTGTTTATTCATCTTGACTCACTATTCAAGCATGGTTGCAATTTTATATTGCAAAATTCCATGCTTGAATGAGTGGGGGGTCAAGTGTTGCCATTCATTCTAAGCTCATTCTAAACACTTAGCCATTTTTCTTGAGTTGCTCCCATGGTTGCTCTCTAGCTTCTTCTTCTTCCTCAATTGCTATAGTTCAAGTTTCAACCCTCACATGTGATGTGAACCATGAAACTTGAACACAAATTTGTGAGCTTTTAACATCCCCTACTTCACCATCCTACACTTGACTAGCGATCGAGTGTAGCGTGTTTACTATGCTAAAGAGTTTAGTATAGAGGTAGCTTGAGTTAGAGGGACTTCGCGTGGATCATTTTCGGCACGAAGGTCATCGGAGGAAGTTCGTCCAAAGCCTCAAGTGGAGCCTAGTGGAGTCGCGGGACTACTACATGGAGCATGTGAACTTATGGACTCGATACTACAAGGGTATAGCCATCTTTCATTTCATATTGTTTTCTTTATAGCAAATCCTAATATTCTAGCAAAGATCTTGTTTATTCTAGCTTAGCGCCATAAAAATTAAAATTTGGCATGCTTGATGCTACTAAAACCTCATGGTGGTGCTAGGGTCGACTTTCACCATCCAATTAAGGACTGCTACGTCTTCAAAAACTAGGTTGAGGACCAGTATCAGCAGAGCAAATTCGCACTGTCGGGTAGTTGGAGGATAGATCCACCCTAAAAGCACGCTAACAAAAAAGTTGATACGCAGGGGGTATCCTGCTCGCTCATGGAAGAAACTCTATGGGAAGTATTTCTTTCGGTAAAAACCAAAAGAATGCTGAAAGATCTACAATCATGCCCGATAATCAAGAGGGAAAGCCTGCTTGAACCCAAGATTATAGAAAGGATGTTGAAATCGTGTCCCGCTCCATAAATCGCTTACATGGGGAAAACCCCAAATCAAGCCTTTGAAGTCTTCTAAGAAAAAGAAGAAGACTAAGAAGCCTGTGCAACCCGTTGAATATGTCGACAAGCGCATAGATCTCCAAAAGTATATAAACGCGCTGGAAGAGTACAATCAGAAAGTGCGAACACCAGTCACGCTCGAAGAATTCCTCAAGAATATTCTTGAGGATGAGGACATTAACGATGATGAGGAAAATGACTCATCAGAGGAGGTAGGAAAACATGTAGCAAGCCATATGATCCCCCATTCATCACTATATGATGAAGAAGCTACGCCAGCGTCAGACAGTGACATGGACGAACTGGAGGCAGAATTGACATCGAAAATCCTGAAACTGGCAGAAGAAGACCCAATCGAAAGACTGTTGAAAGAAGTTTTTCAGAAAAGCAAAGACGATTAGGAACGCGTGTTGGCCATATATGAAAATGCCAAACGACTGTGTTTGAACAAAGAGGCTGTGGCAAGAACGAGTCATAAAGCTCTGTGTCCAAACCAATGCATGCTTGCAACAAATAAGAGCATGACTAAAGCTAAGAAGTGGTTTGCCAAGGTCCTATCAATGGGGATAAAGCTACCACCTCTCATGATGTACACGCCTGGGTCCCATATTTTGATGGTGGAGAGGGACACACGAAATACTGCTCGTACCACCGAAGGATCACTCTTCCCATCGAGAAATGCAATGCCTTCAAGAAGTGGTGGCAAAGATACGTCGTCCATAGAAAAAACTTCAAGAAAGAGAAGCGCGAAGGTCACGCTCGTCGATGTGAGAACGGCAAGATGGCATTGCACAAAGAAGCAACTAAAAGCTTTCATATGGCTGGTACGAGTTCAAAAGGGGAAAAACCTTGGGTTCTCATGTTCGGGAGCGATTTTGAGGATGAAATTGTAAGTGCATATGTACTCCTTACCGTGACAACTATGGCTATGCAGAATCAAATACTTTAAAATCTTGAGCACAATACACTAAAATTCCAGGATACAAGCCCAAAGACTAAACTAAACAAACCCTGACCAGAGCTTTAGCTACTAGCTTAGAATTACAACCTTTGTTGACGGTTCTTCGGATCTTGAAAGGTCGACTCCACAAGCTCCTTGAGTTGATGGAACGAGCTCTCAAAGTCGATCTTCCACATCAAAGAAGATCCACCCGAGGATATCGATTCAAGCGATAGCTTCGTCCGAAACAACTAAAGATCAAGTCTTGCTAAGACAAGATGCTTAGAGTGGTGTAGTTTGTGAACAAGGTACTCTTTTTTAATCGTCAAAACTCAAGTGGAGAAAAAATGAGGAGGAAGAAGAAGAGGTGGCAGCTCAAGAAATTTCCTCACTTGATGAAAATGATAACCATCTCTCAAAAATATCTTTCACTCTCCAATACTTATCTCTTTCTTACAAACAAAAGAGTGGGGTGGGCTAGTGACTCACTAGGGTGAGTCACAAGCCCACACACTTCATCATTAAATGAGAAGAGATGAGTAAGAGAGTGTAGCCACCTCACTTGTATGCGTACACTACACTTATGAATAAATACAAATGCATGTATATAAACAAGTATACTCAAACCCGTATAAATACGTATACCGTATTTCTACCAAAATAAGAATACCGTATTTGTACGAAAAATACAAAATACGCGTATTCATATTTAGAAAGAAATACATGTATTTGTATCAAAGCACAAATACCCGTATTTATACAAATACACGTATTCATATAAATACCGTATTCTCTTTAAAATACAAATACCTAAAAGAAAGCAATATAATACTAGCATCAAAACTAGTTGTCTTTCAAACCTGCAAGTACTACTAAACCGTCCGATTAAAGCATGTGTATAAATACACGTGTTCAATCGAACACCCGTGCGTAAAACCATACCCAAACTACACCGTTTCGCCTGAACCGGAAAACGCTATGTGTGGGACTCTAAAGACTCGACAATATACTAGAAGTGAGTTTAACCACAAGCACGTCAGTGGCACTAGCTGTACGTAACGGCTACCCAGGTATTTGTCAAAGGGAAGATCGACACGATAACCCGTCCGAAAACCCTACTTAGCATATAGGTGACATTCTTCATACATTCCGGTCTGTTCGTCTAAGAGTATCACATATCGGGCCTAGGCGAGTGGTAAACGTTAGACCTCTAATAGCGCAATAAGTCATGTCGATATGGAATCCAATACATCCTGAGAAACTACTGGTGTACCTATAACTAAATCTCACTTGCCCTGGCTAGAGGCCTTATGTATTGGCCAACCATACACAGCGCGATATCAGCTACCAATACTGGGAGAGACAAATCCCTTCTATCCCCTACTGCCTCCAAGTGCTTCGGGACTGCACCCAAGTATTACCTGTTTGCACGACTCATTTGAACCGTGGTAGGGTAGTAATCTAAGTATAGTGGGAACACACTCGAGACAATAGTGATTTCAAGTCAACGGACTAACTTGTACTCATGTCACTGAGGAACTGCTAACTGAAGATAGGTATAATACTAACCAGCAGTTCCCAGCGAGTCCGTCCAGTATAAATCATAACCCAATGAGCACCTATATACTATCTTTGGTACCGTATACCAATGGCTGGGACAAGCCACCTCCCATGACGGGGATAAGAAGCGTATACACTAGTCTACTCTGGAGTATCGATACCTAGTCTCGATAATCCTACCACTAGGGACAAATTTAAGGATGTGCTTATAGACTACCAAGCCTCCACTGGTGTGACTACCGTCACAACGCTAGTAGTCAAACAAATATTCAAAAGGCTCTATCAACATGTATTAGCGGTATGTTAAAAGAAATATATACACATGTTAAGATAGACTCAAATCAGATAGCATACTATCATATTAAGCAAGACTGTTATTATATCTGTGAATATCCCAAGCTTCCAAAATGTAATATACAATCCGGTACTCTACAATAATGGTCTCTAGGGCATATATCACCAACAGAAATGCCCCTCAGCCCTCTCTTTGAAAGCTCTGCCTTGGAGAAAGAAGAAGAGGAAAATAATTGCGAAAACATCTAGCTGCGTAACTGCACGCTGCCTGAAAAGAAATTCAGATCCGCAAATAAGGGTTCAAATAAAAAGAATAAAGGAAAGAGGAAAATGCCTGATGAGATCGCCCTTGATGAAGAGGTGGCCAAAGAGCTTACCGCAAAGGACCTGCCGAAGAAAACTAAGGTGGACTATAATGTCCATGCGTATTTAAGGAAGATTCCATCTCAATTGAGCATAGTGGATGCTCTACTCTTGTCAAAAGAGACACGAGACTCCTTGATTAAGGCCTTGCAAGAACCTGATCAGTTTCAAGCCTTTCTCGCAGAAGAGAAGATGAAAAATGAATTGGAAGAGGTCTACACGACTGATATCACATTTAGCGATGAATATCTACTCCTCGGTACATGCAAGCATAATTGACCGCTCTATGTTACTGGGTATTGCCATGACGTTAAGATAGGAAACATCCTTGTCGACAACGGATCCTCCGTCAATCTTCTCAACGTGAGAGTGCCGAAAGAGATATGTATGAATGTTCAGCATCTTGTCCGAGAAAAAATTTCCATCTCAGGATTCCACTCGCAGTCGTCATGGACGTTTGGGTCCATAATATTGACGCTCCATTTCGGGCTGCTCGTCACTGACATCAAATTCTATGTTATTGATGCCAAGACTTGTTATAACGCTCTACTCGGCAGACCTTGGGTACACGAATACAATGTCATCCCTTCTAGATAACATCAGTGTATGAAGTATTTCAAATATGGCTCGGAGTACACCGTCACGGGAGAACTCAATCCTTTCTCGGTGAACGAGGTGCGAAAATATAAAAATGCAAAATACTTTCAACCAGACTTTGAGGATACTGAGAAGTGCTACAGGCCGGAAAATAAGAAAAAATCTATGGCCACCATCCCGGTCTTCGGAGGCAATACTGAAGAAGACGAACAAATAGTCTACTCAGGACAGCCTCAGAGGGAGAACAAGAAGCCCGGACCATCGACCCCTATCCTTGTCTTTGGCAGCGGCTCCGAAGATGAGACAAACGCAGTGTTCTCCATTCGTCCATCGACACAAACTCTTGCCGAAGCGGATCATAATCTACATATTATGATAACTCCGCCTCGACACTATAGAGAATTTGACGCGCTCAATACATATAGCGTGCAGGAGTTGGAAACTTTCTACGTGCTTCAAAGAAGAAGAGGTGAAAAGGCGATTCTCTTCTACAAATCTATTGGAGACTAAGGTGGAAAAAGAAGTCTGGCATGGTGCCGATCTGTAATATTTCAGAAAAATAAAATATTATTTTTGGAATTTAAATAATTAAAATAATAAATTTTATGGATATTATAAAATGTATGGAAATTGGTTTGAATGAAATGGTATGATTATATACTTATAGCTTGGAAAATAATTGGAAAATTACTATGAATTATTGATTTTGAAAGAATTTATGTGATTTTGACATTTTATAAATTATTATACAATTAATTGTATACAAATTAATGCTAAACTTGATTAATATTTCACTAATTATGCATTAATCTTGTTCATGATCATGATATGCAACAAAATATGTTGCAAACCTTGCCCACATGTGTTTGAACCATGGCTTCATTTGCATTTATATGGTTTCTTTTTTGTTTTTAAATAAAAAGAAAAAGGAAAAATGAAAAAAGAGAAGAGAGAGGACATGAGGGGACAAAGGGGTATGGCGAGAGAGAGAGAGAGGGAGAGAGATGGTTCTAGTGCTTTGAACCATCCTCTTCATTATTTTCCTTACCTCCACATTTATTTTCTTCATTCTTCTTCTCCTCCTCCATCTCCACTACCACCCACAAACCACCCCTAAATCTCTACCAAAACCTCACACCCCCTTCACTAAAAACAACAACAACCTCATCCTAAACACAATGGGTGAATCAAGTTGGAACTTTGAGCACTTGTGCCATCCTAGAATTTTTTTAAGTTGCTTCATGAGGTAAAGCATCCGCTTTTGATTAAGTTATTAAATTTCTTAACCTTACAATGTAGTTTAGAGTTAATATGAGCATGTTTTCTACAGTTAGAATTTCTAAAGTGAGATTTAGTGAGTGAAACTTGTAGTGGTGATGTAGTAAAGGTTTAGTGAGTATATACAAGCTCCTTAGTTATAAGTGAGAGTGTTTTAGTGGAGAAATCCTTGGATAACTTGAGTTTAGAATTTTCCGATGTCGGTTTTGGGGAGTTTTGAGGATCAAATGGATTCTGGAGCAACTTGGTGTATTTATAAGAAAAACAAATAACTACATTGACCTAGTTATACCACTATAAGACCACCATAGAAGAACGAGACCCAAATTCCAAAATTGACCCGCCAACACCGGTTACTGTAGCACTTTCTGGCGGCCAAATTTTGGAATTTGATGTTGGGGTTTGGCCTGTAGCTCACACTCCTTATAACTTATCCACTGTATTGTTTGTTCTATCCTAGTCTACCTATGCCAAAATCTGGAAGTGTTTTTCCAACTTGCTATTTTCGTTTTGCGACTTTTATTGACTTGAGTTTTCGTATTTGAATTTTGACTCGGTCATTTGACATTTGTACGTCGACGTCGAGAGTTGTTTAGTTATTCTTGCATGTGTAGACCATAGGTTCTAACCTATGTACGTCTCGATTGCATGTCAGTTTTCGGACTTGATTTTGATGTCGATACGATATGTGTTGAATTGTAGGTACCTTTGCATAGACTTCTGGGACGACAAAGGAAAGCAAGGCGTTCATCGACTTCGGATAGAGCGAGGACAGTATGTGAGCA
This sequence comes from Agapanthus africanus, assembly GCA_030015575.1. Lineage (NCBI taxonomy): Eukaryota > Viridiplantae > Streptophyta > Magnoliopsida > Asparagales > Amaryllidaceae > Agapanthus > Agapanthus africanus. The sequence continues at coordinate 81,074,400 of JASDDO010000012.1, read as the reverse complement.
GATGTATATCTATGGGAGAAGTCGGGTGGATGGCGTATAGCACCCTCGCAACAGTAGATTAGGATACTTATATATCTATATATATTTCAATGTGGGATATGGATAACTAGCTAATAGTGTTCTAGGAGACTTTAGGTTAGAATAAGCGTACTCGTAGGAAGGTTTACCCTTAGTTTTATTTCCTTAGTCATGAGCCATTGGTTTTATTTTGTTGCGCGCGCACACACACACTTGGTATGATATGTGTGTATATGTATGTATGTATGTATATATGTATATATATGTATATATATATATATATATATATATATATAATATACATATACGTGTAAGATGAGGATACGATATGTTAATTGGATATGAGTCGATATGATCGGACATGATGTCATGAGGTTATGATATTTGATTCGAGATTGAGACATCGTATTATGATATGATATTTTAAAGGATCATTGAGCGATATATACCTAACATGCGATAACATGTTACTAAATGAGATAATAGATTGTACCCGACCTTAGATCCGTACCCTTGATTATGATACAGTACGGCGGATTATACCGTACGAGATATGATATATATGATGATTGACCCATATTCTTGATTTGAGGATATCGTACAACGGATTATACCGTACGAGATATAATATATATGATGATTGATCCGCACTTTTGACTTGAGGATGCCGTACGAGGAACTATACCGTATGTGATATTATGAGGCTGGACCGCCGACTGATAGACGTATCGACTCGGAAATGCTATAGATTTCTAATCACTTTCGACTCGAGATTAGTTTAGCCTTTTAGTCTTTTTAATAACTTAAGTAGATGTTAGCATATAATATTAGAGTCATACCTATTTTCAAACTAACGAATCGTAGGTATTTACAAAGGACAACCCGAGAGACGCTACGGATTTTATAAAGGTATCACTTTTCTAAAAAACACCATAGCCCCTACTTTTCTAAAAACAACGATTCGTGCTATTTTAAATACTATAACTGTATCGCTCGTGTATATATATATATATATATATATATATATATATCTTATATTGTTGCGTTTACTGTTTACCTTTCGGCTATGTTCATATTGTTCTCATTGCATTTTATATATACATGTTCTCTCATTAACTGTTACTGTTGGGTTACATTAACGCCCTGGCCATCTACCGTGACCGTTTGCGGAAAAAAAATTTATTGTTCGAAAAACTAGCGCTAGATAACCCGACCAAGATACTACCATAAACCCTAAACTAGCAAATATGTGAGGAGCTATCTACTATGAAGGAATTCCTCACCAAAAGAACCGTTTCCTTTGGTCTTCTTTCCTCTTTGTATGCTCCTAGAGATCTCCTTGATTGAGCTTGCTCTTCTTTGTCTGCTCCTTCGGTTCTCCTGGAACGATCTTGTTCGTCGGTCCTCCTCTGTCGTAGATGATCTACGTGAGAGATGTAGTCTATGGCTCTAGCTCCACACTAAGTGTCAAGTGGAGGAACTAGAGGCCTTAGATTGCTTGTCTAAGGAATCTAGGATGTAATGTGAGGTTCTTTGTATGTTTCTATCTCACCTCCTCTCTTGATTCTCAACACATGAGGGTGTAGAGAGGAGGTAGGAGATGAAGGTGGAGGAGCTCAAGAAACAAGAGAGAGGAGTGAAAGAAAATGGTGAGCTTGGAAAATAATGAAGCAAGCATGTGAGAGAAAATCCTCAACCTTGGTTTTGTAAAGCAATTTTTACAATATAAAAATCCAAGCATGCTTCAATAGTTAGAACAAAAGAATTAAAAATTCATTTTTCAATACTATTGAGGCATGGTTCTCACCATACTCCCCTCACCTTACTTTACACCTCATTTTCTATTTAAGATAAATGGATAATAATAACTAAAATGAGGTGTCCACCTTCTAGAATATTTTCCGTATAAATACGGATTACAGTCTACTGTATATACAAACCTGTATTCGTATAAAAATACAAATACCCAAAGAGATATAATAACACAAAGAACATAATACTAGAATATACATATCGAAATATATATATGTAAATTATTAAATCAATACTTGATTTAATAGTCCGGCTCAATCCCAAGCTTGCTAGTATTATCAACTGTCCGATCGAAAGACCGGATACATAGTACAATCAATCGATCGGAACCCTGCACATATCCAATACGGCTACTATATCATTTCGCCTGAACCAGGGAAACCCTCTGTGTGGGACTCTAGAGACTCGACAGTACGCCGGCAGTGAGTTACTGGATAAATCCAGAACCACAAGCACGTCAGCGGCACTAGCTGTACGTAACGGCTACCCAGGTACCTGTCGAAAAGGAAGGCCGATGAGAAAACTCATCTGGATCCCTACTGAGCCTATCTGTGACAATATCCGTACAGTCTGATCTGTTCGTCTGAGAATATCGCATACCGGGTCTAGGGGGTGGTAAACTTTAGACCCTAATAACCTGATAATTCGTGCTGATGCGGCTCAGGACCAATCCGGGAAACTATTGATCAACCTATCAGTATATCCCAACTGCCTTGGCTAAGGTCTTATGGTCCTGGCTAATCGAAATAGTGCGATATTGACTCTCTATACCGGAAGAGACGAATCCTCAACAATTACTCACTGCCTCCATGTGGCTCAGGACTATACCTAACCAAAACCTATTTGCATGACTCAGTAGTGCCGTGGTAGGGTAGTGATCAAAGTACAGTGGGAACTTATACAAGAAAAATGACGATCTCAGGTCTGAAGACTAACCCATTCTCATGTCACTTGAGAACTGCTATCTGACGATAGGTATAGTACCATATAGAAGTTCTCGGCGAGTCCGTCCAGTGTACTCACCCCCAGTGAGCACCTGCATACGAACTTAGGTGCAAAAGACCAATGCTGCAGGACCAACTATCGCCCCTCGTCGGGGTCTAGAAATGTATACACTAGTCTACTCCTGAATAACAATGCTCAGTCTCGATACTCCTATAACTAGGGACATTTTAAGGATGTGCTTATCGACTACCCCGCTCCCACAAATATGATCGCCATCACAACGAAGGTAGTCAAGCAATGATCCTACGGGCTTTATCAACATGTATATATGATACGTAATAACAAGTAAAACATATGCATATGTTAAGATAAAGACAAATCAGGTAGCATACAATCATATCGAGCAAGATTGTCCTGTACATACATATGTCCAAGCATCCACATGTATACATAGACAATAATGGATTCTAGGGCATACATATCCAAAAATCTCCCACTTACATTAAGGCCGTATATTGGCGTATCGAGTACCCAACGCGTGCTCTAGGGCCAGCTGTTGGCGTATCGCATACCCAACATCTCAAAAAGTCGTTCGAACTGCGCTTGATAGAGGGCCTTCATGAATGGATCCACCGTGTTGTCTTTTGTGTCCACTCTCCGCACCTCGATCTCCCGGCGATCAATGATCTCCCTGATCAGGTTATACCGCCTTAAGATGTGTCTGGATTTCTGATGGGACAGTGGTTCTTTCGCTAAATTTATAGCCCAATTTTTATCGCAATACAAAGGTATCAGATTAACAACGGTCGGAACCACTTCAAGTTCAGTAATGAACTTCTTCATCCAGACGGTTTCTTTTGTGGCATCGTTTGCAGCAATGTATTCAGCCTCCATCGTCGAGTTTGTGACGGTGTCCTGTTTTGAACTCTTCTAACACACCACCCCTCCATTGAGGGTAAACACAAAACCCGAGGCAGACTTGCTGTCATCCTTGTGACTCTGGAAGTTTGAATTGGTAAAGGACCCGACCTACATGTCTCTATTACCGTAAACCAAGAACATCTCCTTAGTTTTTCTCAGGTACTTGAGAATGTTCTACACAGCTGTCCAATGATTATCACCAGGGTTCCACTGATACCGGCTCACCACGGTAAGCGCGTATGCTACATCTGGTCTGGTACACAGCATCGCATATATTATAGATCCCACCGCCGAAGCGTAGGGTATAGTGCTCATGCGAACTCTCTCCTCATCAGTCTTGGAAGACATCTCTTTGGAGAAGGTGATTCCTTACAATGCAGGTATGTTACCGTGCTTGGAATCTTCCATACTAAATCTATTTAGTAAAGTTTCTATGTACCTGGACTGCGAAAGTCCCAATAATCTCTTGGATCTATCTCTGTAGATCTTAATCCCCAGAATGTACGAGGTATCACCCAGGTCTTTCATAGAGAACCTTTGTGACAAGAACAGCTTGACCGATTGTAGCATAAGAATATCATTTCCTATCAAAAAAATGTCGTCCACGTACAAGACTAGGAACACGCCATTTCGTCCTACAATTTTCTTATATATACAAGGCTCATCCTTGTTCTTGATGAAGTCAAATTCGTTGACTGTTTCATCAAAACAGATGTTCCATCTCCGCGATACTTGCTTTAATCCATAAATGGATTTAAGCAACCTGCACACCTTCCTGCTACTCTGTCACGACCCAAATATGTGGAACATGACTGGCACTTAAATTACGCAACGTTTAGAGGCGTAAGGTAATCTAAGTAAGCAAAACCCAGAAATCTAAACCATTTAAAGAAAATAGAGTGAAAGAAAACTTGTTTAAAAGTTAGGTTAACATAGAAAATCACTTTAAAAGTCTTTATAATAAGCTCAAGTTTTTATAAAAATTTCGGCAGAGTTTCCTTTGTAAATACTGGCCTTGAACGGGTACAAATATGAATATATACAAATAATGAACAAAGGCATCCCCAAGCGGGAGCTAGCTCTTCGCCGAACGGCGGAATCACAACCACATGTAAGATATATCATTCAAGAATGAAACCAACATTTAAAAGCAAAAAAACAGAAACCAAAAATATAAGTCGGCTCACACGAGCTCGACACTAGATACCAAAAATACAAGTCTCACAGTCTCACTGTCTAGTTCAATATACAAGGGGTCAATGGAGTATACTAGATACAAAATAAATATACATGGTAGAATCAAATAATATCCTCACAAACCACCTACAAGCAAGTCAATGCAAAGAAAACAGAAGAAGAAATATGCCCGTTGCTACTATACTGATGGGTCGGACCTGCAAGATACTGTGGCACAACGGTGGTGAGTTACCAACTCGTGAGTAGTAAGCAACATCTAATAAAGTTATCGTAAGCATGCACGCAAATACATCGCAACCTATATATAAAATTATGATGCAATGCACTAGTATGAATGTGACATGAATGAATAATCAACACGAAATCCGGATATATCTGGTATGAGAAAATATGTATCCATATCTCAGTAAAACCTTTGTATAATATAGCTGGATCATCATCAATGAAATCGACAGAAAATCCGTGTCAAGCATCGACACAATATATGTATCTCAATATCTCAATACCTCAATATCTCAAAATCTCAATAGCCGTCTCTCAGATCGGCTCTCAATGTGTCACATCCCATGACTCCGGTCGGTATCTTCCGGATAACCGCCGAACAATAATCATAACCGGTAGGTCATGCTCCCCTGCTAGGCTCATCGTCTACAACTCAAGCTTCTCGCCCTGGGGTACCTCACCGGGTCCACCATGTACCCGAGACGGTTCATCTTACTCCTCGAATCGGGTCTCGAAAACCAACTCAAATCAGGAAAACTCATGGTGGACTCTACATATATCATATCACGAGAAAACCGCAACTTGCATTTTTAAAATGATAATAAATTTATAACATTCTTGCGGTTTTCCCCAAAATCCATAAATCTCATAAACACTGAAATCTCCAAGAAGAATCACAATATATGAACATGTCGGCAATGATGAATGTCTATGATATCAATAATATGCCATGCGATGTATGACTAGAGAACCATGTATGAATGATGATGCAATGAGATATATATGACTTGAAATCCTACGTATTCATCCTGATGAAATGAATATACAACTACAAGTTTACATATCATATATGATGCAAATACTCACATACTGATTTAAGCAAGTTCTATAGTGTTCATTGTTGGTGTATATGCCCTAGAGGCCATTACTGTATCATACTAGTATGTATATTACTTGATGGAAGCTTGGGATATTCACAGTTGTACAGACAATCTTGCTCAATATAGTAGTATGCTACTTGGTTTGTCTCTGCTTTAATGTGTACATGTGTGTTTATTTATTATATCACCTATACGCATTAGTAGAGCCCTTAGGATCTTTGCTTGATTACCGGCGTTGTGATGGCGATCACACTCGTGGGGGCTGGGTAATCTACAAGCACATCCTTATACACGTCCCTAGTCGTGGGAGTATCGAGATAGGGCATCGATACTCCAGAGTAGACTAGCGTATGCGCTTCTCATCCCAGCACGGGAGACGGTCTGTCCCACAGCCGTCAGTACGTCGTACTTGAGATAGTATGCGGGTGCTCGTTAGGTTACGAGTACACTGGACAGGACTCGTCGGGAACTGATGGTTGGTATTATACCTATCGTCAGTTATCAGTTCCCAGGTGACATGAGTACAGCTTAGTCCACTGACTTGACACTGTCATTTCGCCTCGAGTGTGTTCCCACTATTCTTTGATTACTACCCTACCACGGCTCTACTGAGTCGTGCAAACAGGTAGTAGTTGGGAGCAGTCCCGAAGCACTTGGAGGCAGTGACGGTTAGACAGGATTCGTCTCTCCCGGTATTGGGGGTTGACATCGCGCTGTGTCTAGGAGAGCCATTACACGAGTAGTCCCTGGCCAGGGCAAGCGAGATATACTGGTAGGTTTCCAGTGTTATCTCAGGGTGTATTGGGCTTCACTCCGACACGACTTGTACCGCTATTAGGGGACTGACGTTTACCGCCCCCCTAGGCCCGCCATGCGATGTATCAGACGAACAGACCGGACTGTACGGAGATTGTCACATACAGGCTCAGTAGGAGTGCAGATGGGGTTCACCTCGTCAGTCTTCTTATCGACATCTACCTGGGGACCGTTACGTACAGCTAGTGCCGCTTGCGGTCTGTGGTTAAACCCACTGCCAGCGTAGTGTCGAGTCTTTAGAGTCCCACACAGAGAGCTATTCGCCTTTAGGCAAAACGAGTAGAGGTCGCATGGTTTTGCGACAGGGTTCGTTCGCATCCGCGCACTTGTGCGCGTTTGCTGTCCGGACAGTTTATACTAGCGGGCTTTGGTTTAAGCCGGATCCTAGTATATGATTTGAGATTGTTTTTTCTCATTGTGTTCGTGTTCCTCGGATCACGAATGCGGGTGCGTATGCACAGTTGCTTGAGATTGGGGGAGAGGACCTTGTTTAGGGTTAATGGCTTTTGTCATTTTATTAACCCTATTGATTTTGTGTGGATTATTGTTAATTGATAATTAGCTTAATTATTGTGCATGGTTGTTGTTGACAATTTGACTTCATTGACTTGTTGACCATGTTGACAACTTGACCATAATCATTTCATTTGGAAGATGCTCTTTGATCTTTGCAAAAATTGAAATGATAATGGTCAAGTCATGATTTATCATGACAATTTTCAAGCTAATTATCTAATTAAAATTATCCTCACATATTAGTGAGAATGGCTCACTAATAATTGATTCTCTCATATCTTTTCTCTCTCTTGCTCATCCTCTCCCTCAAGCTCTCTCCCTCTCATGTGTTGAGAAACAAAAAGCTTGAGAAAAACCTTCACTTGATCTTCTCTACTCACTTCTAAGGTTCAAGTCTTAGCATTTCTTGCACTCTAGTTACTCCTAGCTTGGAGTTGAAGCTAAAGGTGGTGGCTTTCAAGTGGATCTTTCTTTGACGGAAGAAGACAAGCAAGATGAACTCTTTCTACCATTCCGACGGGCAAGGAGAGAAGGAGTTCGAGCTCAAGGTATAACCTTTCTACAACTTACTTAGTTGTTAGATTACTTTAGCTAGTTTTCGTTTAGCTAAGATCCGGCTTTTACGGTCCATGTTACAAACCTTAGAAAAATTTTTGTTTACCGTTTCCGCAACCCCGAAAGTACCGGGAGAGGTAACGTGGACCTAACAGTGGTATCAGAGCCTAACTAAACATAAACTAGCTTGGTAGTAAAGTGTATCGAAGTTCGAAACGGAAAAATCGAAAAAACCAAGTTATAAAAAATCTGAGTTTCTGTTAAAACTTTTTCTGGTCAAAACAAAATTTGTTATATCCCAAAAATCATCTCAGGCTTTTTAGAAGAAACCCACCAAAAACGACACAGTGACTCACCAGATCGGCCGCGCTTCCGCGGCAATAGCTTGCTATTGCCGCGGAAGCGCCGCACTCTGGTGGAGTTGCTGTCTCGTTTTTGGTGCAGTTTGTTTCTTACATGGTTTTAGGATTTTTTTGATATATTATATGTGCCCAGATTTTCCAGAACACAAATTTGTTTTTGGGGGCCTATAATTCCGTATTTTTTCGAACTTCAATATACTTTGACTATAAAGGTTATATCTGTGATGTTCTTATGTATTGAACGTCGGCTAATCGCTATATGTCGATTAGTCGGGGTTATACATATCTGTGATCTGTGATTGATGTTGATGGTTTGTGTATATGAACTCGTTGGATTGTCGCGGATGAATAGCCGGGGTGGATGTGAGATGAGAGTTTCTTTTTCTTTCATTCATGTAATAAATTTGTAAATTGATGTAATATTATTTGTTTGGCCGCACAACCGGGTCGGGGTTGTAGCCGTCATTGTATAATTCTTTTTACTGTTTTTGCTCCTAGGATAGACCCATGGAGGGGTGCACAAACTACCGGGTAGCTCGAAGTGCCGAGTGGCCTACTCATGGCATTGAGGGAGGTTGCTTCGCTTCGGGTACTTGGCGGGTAGTTTGCCGCACCCGTAGGGGTCTTGGGTGGGGTTTTGACTATTCATCGCGACCGTGTAATCTGTTTTTCGTTGCAGGCTCGAACGAATTGCGGATTCCTAGTATATCCAAAGTGTTCATCTGTGATCTGGATTGGCTATCATTGCTATATTGCTATATATAATAACTATTTAGACGTTGCTTATGTTTTACAGCCGCGCTAGCCCAGCCCCCGCTCTGTCGTTAGTTAAGTAACCTAACGGGTGATGACGGGGCCCCGTGGCGAATGCGAATGGCATAAGCGTACGTCATATTTTGGTTGTTTTCTGCAATGGTAGGATTTAAATGATGGGATGCATTAAAAGAACTAATGCAAGAAAATAAACCTAAAAGACGTTGTTGGAACAATTTTTCAAAAAAAGCTGTTATTGCAAGGACGTTCATTTTTTGTTTTGCATCGCGGTATTCGGTTATGAATGCCCAGCACCTCAGTCGACGAGGCAAGGGCCGAGATCCCTTCACCGGGAGTGACCCCTTGGACAAAACTTTGCGTCAGGGTAATAACTTCACCATAGTCGATTATTCTTGCTTTGCATCGAGGTATTCATCTTACGAATGCCCAGCACCTCACTCGACGAGGAAAGAGCCGAGATCCCTTCGCAGGGAGTGACCTCTTTAGCAAAAGTTTTCGCCACTATGTTTTTCAAAAGGACTACCAGGTTCCTTCAACGATATCAAGTTCATTACGTTAACGGGTTTTTCGCCAAAAACCCAGCCGTAGCCCTCTGTCATTTCTTGCAAGTAACACTTAGTATTCGTGCTGCGTTTGTTGACTCCGTCAAGGCGTTGTGTACGGTAGCTAAGTGCTGCTTGTTTGTATCGGTATATGGGATTGATTAGGACAGTCGTATAACCTTGTTGACTCCGTCAAGGGTTATGCGGGTGGGTTTAATGCAATCCAGATAATGACAGGTTGAACTTGACTGGGACTCTTTGATTTGTTGACTCCGTCAAGATCACTTGGGTCCTAGGGGCAAAAACCACATCGGGAGTTTCAAAAGAACTGAAACTTGCAGATTTAGCATACCTTCTGGAGTGTGGTGACTAGAGTGGATTCCATCTAGGTTATCACACAATGACAGTTGGATCCCGATCCCACTGATGAGTTGGTTTACTCTCGGGAGATTATTTCACTTAACGATCAATGCTATAAACCTAGTAGGTGTCTAGAAAGGTGTTAGCGGGGTTACGCCCCCAGGGAAAAGAGGTTCTTTAATTAAGGAACTTCGCGAAAGCGTTGGAAAACCTCCCTCGAAGTACCGACACTAGCCTGGCTGAAAGGTTAAGCAAGTATTGTGACGTGAATTAAAACCCGGCTAGTTCTTCTTTTAGAAGGTTTTAAGAAGAATTTGAGTAAACAGTGGGAGACATCCTGGTTAGATAAATTAATAAACCAATCTAATCTTGCAAGAGCATACGCTGAGTGTTTCTTTTCTCTCTCTCCAGGCAGCAACCTTTTCACGCCCTAATCAAGATAATAAAATGTATCGCTTGACCGATCCGAATTCTTATTCGGGACTGCGGAAAGTTGGTTCAGCTCTAACTTGTGACAACAGTCATGAGTATGAGAATGGGAAAGAGGAAAGTATGGATTTCCAGGATACCCAGTTGAAGAAGAAGCATGGTTTTGCATCTACTTCAGGTGTTCTTGTAATTGAGAACTGTTTTACGGTCAGCCCTACCTCCTGGGTACTTGATACCGGATCAGGATCTCATATCTGTAATTTATTGCAGGGACTGAGAAAAAGTAGGAAAGTTGCACCGGGTGATATGTCGCTCAGAGTAGCGAACGGAGCACAAGTTAATGCGGCAGCCGTCGGTGAATATCACCTAGTATTGCCTAATGGCAAGACTATGATTTTGAACGATTGCTACTATGTACCCTCCATGGTTTGCAACATCATATCGGTTTCTTTACTCGATAAAGATGGATATGACTTTGTTCTTGAAAAGAATATCATGAACATTTACCTTCATAAGGTACTGGTTGCAGAGGGTACACTGTGTAATGGTATCTATGTTCTAAATCAGAATACAGTTCTCAATGTACAAAACACACGCAAGAGGAAGAATTCAGACACGAATGAATCCTACTTGTGGCATTGTAGGCTTGGTCATATCGGAGAGAAAAGACTGAGTAAGTTGCATAAAGATGGACTCTTGAATACGTTCGAGTTTTCATCTTATGAAACTTGTCAGTCTTGTCTCAAAGGGAAGATGACCAAATCTCCGTTCACCGGACATGGAGAAAGAGCAAGAGAGCTCTTGGGACTCATACACAGTGATGTGTGTGGTCCGATGTCTATACATGCAAGGGGTGGGTTCTCGTACTTCATCACATTCACTGACGATCTCTCTAGGTTCGGATATGTGTATCTATTGAAACACAAATCTGAAGCTTTTGAGAAATTCAAGGAATTCAGAAAGGAAGTAGAGAACCAGACAGGCAAAAGTATCAAGATCCTCCGGTCTGACAGGGGAGGGGAGTACTTAAGCACGGAATTCCTAGATTACTTAAAAGAGAATGGTATTCTCTCTCAGCTTACTCCTCCTTATACACCACAGCACAACGGTGTTTCGGAGCGGAGGAATCGTACCCTATTGGATATGGTTCGCTCCATGATGAGTAGTGCTGAGTTGCCTCTTTCATTTTGGGGACATGCGCTTCAGACAGCGGCGTACCTATTGAACTATGTTCCATCCAAATCAGTGCCTAAGACTCCATATGAAATATGGAGTGGAAGAAATCCGTATCTTAAGCGATTTAAGATATGGGGTTGTCCGGCCTATGTGAAAACACAGAAACCGGACAAGTTAGAGGCACGGTCAGTTCTCTGTAAATTTGTGGGATATCCTAAAGACTCTCTAGGATATCTGTTCTACCACACTGAGGAACAGAAGGTGTTTGTATCTCGCCACGCTACCTTCTTGGAAAGGGAGTTTCTTGCAAAAGAAACTAGTGGGAGTTCGGTAGAACTGGAAGAAATTCAGCGACCACAAAATGTAACTGAAAATTTGGAGGAACCGCTAGATTCAATAACCCCAAACGAACCTCAGCCACTCCGCAGATCTGGTAGGATTTCTCATCCGCCCGAGAGATACTACGGTTTTCTCATAGACGGGGATCGAGAGGATTGCATCTTGGAAGAAGATGACCCTACCAGTTTCAGGCAGGCCATTATCAGTAGGGACTCTGATAAGTGGCAGGAAGCAATGCAATCCGAAATGGAGTCCATGTACGCCAATAAAGTGTGGACCTTGGATATTGCTCCAGCTGGGGTAAAACCCGTTGGATGCAAATGGATCTACAAAAAGAAACTTGGTGTAGATGGGCAGGTGGAAACCTATAAAGCTAGGCTCGTTGCAAAAGGTTTCCGTCAAAGACCTGGTTTGGACTATGACGAAACTTTTTCTCCGGTGGCTATGCTCAAATCCATTCGGATCCTACTTGCCATTGCTGCCTTCCATGACTATGAGATCTGGCAGATGGATGTTAAAACGGCTTTCCTAAACGGTTGTTTGGAAGAGTGCGTTTACATGGATCAACCAGAAGGTTTCGTAGACAGTGGGAGCAGCGGAAAGGTGTGCAAGTTGCTTAAATCCATTTATGGATTAAAGCAGGCATCGCGGAGCTGGAACATCTGTTTTGATGAGGCAATCAAAGAATTTGATTTCATCAAGAACGAAGATGAACCCTGTGTTTATAAGAAGATTGTAGGACGAACTGTCGTATTCCTAGTCTTGTACGTGGACGACATTCTTCTGATAGGAAATGACATTCCTATGCTACAATCGGTCAAGCTGTTTTTGTCACAAAGGTTCTCCATGAAGGACCTGGGTGATGCCTCGTACATTCTGGGGATCAAGATCTATAGAGATAGATCCAAGAAACTATTGGGACTTTCGCAGTCCAGGTACATAGAGACCGTACTAAAGAGATTTAGTATGGAGGATTCCAAGCGCGGTAACATACCCGCATTGCACGGAATTACCCTCTCCAAGAAGATGTCTCCTAAGACTGACGAGGAGAGGGTTCGCATGAGCACTATACCCTACGCTTCGGCGGTAGGATCTATAATGTATGCGATGCTATGTACAAGACCAGATGTAGCTTACGCGTTGAGAACGGTAAGCCGGTATCAGTCGGACCCAGGGGAGGACCACTGGACAGCAGTGAAGAACATTCTCAAGTACCTGAGAAGGACTAAGGAGATGTTCCTGGTTTACGGTAATGGAGACCTTAGGGTCGAGTCCTTTACCGATTCAAGCTTCCAGAGTGACAAAGATGATAGCAAGTCCGTCTCGGGTTTTGTGTTTACCCTCAACGGAGGGGCGGTATGTTGGAGGAGTTCCAAGCAGGATACCGTCGCAGACTCGACGATGGAGGCTGAATACATTGCTGCAAGCGATGCCGCAAAAGAGGCGGTCTGGATTAAGAAGTTCATTAGTGAACTTCAGGTGGTTCCGTCCATTGTTGACCCAATACCTTTGTATTGCGATAACAATGGGGCTATAGCTTTAGCGAAGGAACCAAGGTCCCATCAGAAATCCAGGCACATCTTAAGGCGGTATCACCTGATCAGGGAGATCATTGATCGACAGGAGATCGAGGTGCGGAGAGTGGACACAAAGGACAACACTGCGGACCCATTCACGAAGGCTTTACCCCAGACTCAGTTCGAGCGGCTGATCGAGATGATAGGTCTTCGATACGCCAGTACATGGCCTTAGTGCAAGTGGGAGATTGTTGGTGTATATGCCCTAGAGGCCATTACTGTATCATACTAGTATGTATATTACTTGATGGAAGCTTGGGATATTCACAGTTGTACAGACAATCTTGCTCAATATAGTAGTATGCTACTTGGTTTGTCTCTGCTTTAATGTGTACATGTGTGTTTATTTATTATATCACCTATACGCATTAGTAGAGCCCTTAGGATCTTTGCTTGATTACCGGCGTTGTGATGGCGATCACACTCGTGGGGGCTGGGTAATCTACAAGCACATCCTTATACACGTCCCTAGTCGTGGGAGTATCGAGATAGGGCATCGATACTCTAGAGTAGACTAGCGTATGCGCTTCTCATCCCAGCACGGGAGACGGTCTGTCCCACAGCCGTCAGTACGTCGTACTTGAGATAGTATGCGGGTGCTCGTGAGGTTACGAGTACACTGGACAGGACTCGTCGGGAACTGATGGTTGGTATTATACCTATCGTCAGTTATCAGTTCCCAGGTGACATGAGTACAGCTTAGTCCGCTGACTTGACACTGTCATTTCGCCTCGAGTGTGTTCCCACTATTCTTTGATTACTACCCTACCACGGCTCTACTGAGTCGTGCAAACAGGTAGTAGTTGGGAGCAGTCCCGAAGCACTTGGAGGCAGTGACGGTTAGACAGGATTCGTCTCTCCCGGTATTGGGGGTTGACATCGCGCTGTGTCTAGGAGAGCCATTACACGAGTAGTCCCTGGCCAGGGCAAGCGAGATATACTGGTAGGTTTCCAGTGTTATCTCAGGGTGTATTGGGCTTCACTCCGACACGACTTGTACCGCTATTAGGGGACTGACGTTTACCGCCCCCCTAGGCCCGCCATGCGATGTATCAGACGAACAGACCGGACTGTACGGAGATTGTCACATACAGGCTCAGTAGGAGTGCAGATGGGGTTCACCTCGTCAGTCTTCTTATCGACATCTACCTGGGGACCGTTACGTACAGCTAGTGCCGCTTGCGGTCTGTGGTTAAACCCACTGCCAGCGTAGTGTCGAGTCTTTAGAGTCCCACACAGAGAGCTATTCGCCTTTAGGCAAAACGAGTAGAGGTCGCATGGTTTTGCGACAGGGTTCGTTCGCATCCGCGCACTTGTGCGCGTTTGCTGTCCGGACAGTTTATACTAGCGGGCTTTGGTTTAAGCCGGATCCTAGTATATGATTTGAGATTGGTTTTTCTCATTGTGTTCGTGTTCCTCGGATCACGAATGCGGGTGCGTATGCACAGTTGCTTGAGATTGGGGGAGAGGACCTTGTTTAGGGTTAATGGCTTTTGTCATTTTATTAACCCTATTGATTTTGTGTGGATTATTGTTAATTGATAATTAGCTTAATTATTGTGCATGGTTGTTGTTGACAATTTGACTTCATTGACTTGTTGACCATGTTGACAACTTGACCATAATCATTTCATTTGGAAGATGCTCTTTGATCTTTGCAAAAATTGAAATGATAATGGTCAAGTCATGATTTATCATGACAATTTTCAAGCTAATTATCTAATTAAAATTATCCTCACATATTAGTGAGAATGGCTCACTAATAATTGATTCTCTCATATCTTTTCTCTCTCTTGCTCATCCTCTCCCTCAAGCTCTCTCCCTCTCATGTGTTGAGAAACAAAAAGCTTGAGAAAAACCTTCACTTGATCTTCTCTACTCACTTCTAGGGTTCAAGTCTTAGCATTTCTTGCACTCTAGTTACTCCTAGCTTGGAGTTGAAGCTAAAGGTGGTGGCTTTCAAGTGGATCTTTCTTTGACGGAAGAAGACAAGCAAGATGAACTCTTTCTACCATTCCGACGGGCAAGGAGAGAAGGAGTTCGAGCTCAAGGTATAACCTTTCTACAACTTACTTAGTTGTTAGATTACTTTAGCTAGTTTTCGTTTAGCTAAGATCCGGCTTTTACGGTCCATGTTACAAACCTTAGAAAAATTTTTGTTTACCGTTTCCGCAACCCCGAAAGTACCGGGAGAGGTAACGTGGACCTAACATTCATGATATAGCAATTACGAATGGCGTGTGTGTTCGCATAAATAGTGCACATGCGGCATGACCAATGGTAATGGTGCAAGTGTCCTAAGTAATAACATCATGTGTAAGAAGATGCAATGCCATGCTATGAATGCTTTAAGGCTACGCATATAGATGCAAGAACTACTAAAAATCCTAACTATCGGGCGCCTTGCGCCATCCAGACGATCCCCCAATGGATGTGTACACCCACTCACCGGGACGCCTCGGCTAATTTGATCCAATCACAGCCTTTCCTTTCCTTGCCGTGTCCGACGTCTCCGCAACTGATCCTAGAATTTCACAAATAGTATATATGAGGTTAAACATTTAAATATACGCGGACACACAATGATACAAGACAACCAACGCGTACTAACTTGACGCGCATGCACTTGGTGCACAAAACGCACACGCGACATCGCCACAAACCACAACTAGGGGTTGCTATACGTAGCAAGCACCACAACTAAAATTTAATCACACTTATCGCGCATTCATATCGCACTAATATTTAGGGACATAGGTCGTAGATTATCACAACCCCAAACTCAATTAAAACCCTTTTCTTTTAAATAACCTAGTAAACAACCTTAAGCCATTTTATTGCAAACTAGATGGATTAGCAAGTCTAGTAGCCACAATCATACACGAATATTCTACTCAAGCCATACAAAACTTAATTAAATATAATCTCACTTAAACACACACTAATAATTTATTTAATTACATGAACTCCTAATTAAAATAATTAAAATCCTCTTTAGCAAAGTAATCAACTAGATTAGATTTGTAAAGCCACTAGATAATAAATTACACTTAGCTAACTTAATTAAGTGGTAAAAACCCTAACTTTAACCCAAACCCTTCTCTTTAAAACTCAAATCTTACAAATAAAACCATATTAACACTTAAATAAAATTAGATTGAAGCAAATAATCAACAAAGCAACCATTGGGTTAAGGTTTATACCTCAAGAATTTAGAGATCTAACTTGCTAACTTGGCCTCCCAAAATGCTATCTTGCTTCAAGATCCAAGCTTAGTTTAGGCCAAGGAATTTTAGTGAAGATTTAACTAGAGATTAGTGTTGGATTTGTGGATTTTTTTGTGAGAAAATGAAGGGTTTTTGAGATGAAAAGAGGAAAGCAAATGGGGAGGGGCTGCTGCCAATTATTGGCTGAGAGTGAAGGGGAGAGAGAGTGAGGGTGAGTGAGAGAGAGGTGACCATATGCCCCCCCCCCACACCATACATCTTATCTTTTTTTTTTCATTTTATTATTTATTTTGTTTTCTAGTTTTGTCTTAGAATTATCTAGAACCATGGAGAACAATTTAGAAAGAAAGAATATATTACAAAATAAATGTTAAGTTGTCATGGTGCACTAATATGTAATTAACCCTTACTAATTTGTAATTATCACTAATTAAATGTGTAAGGACATGATTAAAATAATATTTAAAATAAATACTTAAGGAAAATAATTAAATAAACTAGCAATTAAATAAGTAACTAACAAAACACCCATACATAAATCATTACATAATTAAAGTAGGTATAATTGTCTTTATGTGGAAAAATAATTATAACTAGGTTTTATGGAAAACACGTGTTGTATTACTAATTATCGGACAAATAATCTAAACGATTTTTTAAAAAACGTTACATGCTCCTACTGTCTACAAAACCTTCCGGCTGATCCATATAAACACACTCTTCTAAACCTCCGTTTAGCAAAGCCGTCTTTACGTCCATCTGTATGATTTCATAGTCATGGAAGGCAGCAATGGAAAGTAGGATTCGAATGGATTTGAGCATAGCCACTGGAGAAAAGGCTTTGTCATAGTCCACACCTGGTCTTTGACGAAAACCTTTTGCAACAAGTCTAGCCTTTTAGGTTTCCACCTGCCCATCTACACCAAATTTCCTTTTGTAGATCCATTTGCATCCAACGGGTTTACCCCTGGTAGAGCAATATCCAAGGTCCACACTTTATTGGTGTACATGGACTCCATTTCGGATCGCATAGTATCCAACCATTTATCAGAGTACCTACTGATAATGGCCTGCGTGAAACTAGTAAGATCGTCTTCTTCCAAGATGCATTCCTCTTGATCCCCATTTATGAGAAAACCGTAGTATCTCTCGGGCGGATGAGAAATCCTACCAGATCTACTGAGTGGCTGAGGTTCGTCTGGGACTACTGAATCTAACGGCTCCACTAAATCTTCAGTTTGAGATTGTGGTTTCAGAATCTCTTTAAGTTCTACCGTGCTCCTACTAATTTCTTTTGCAAGAAACTGCCATTTAAAAAATTTGGCGTGCTAAGCAACAAACACTTTCTGTTCCTCGGTGTGGTAGAACAGATATCCATAACCGTTCTTTGGATATCCCATAAACTTACATAAAACTGACCATGCTTATAGTTTATCCGGATTATGTTTTTAACGTAAGCCGGACAACCCCATATCATAAAATTTTTAAGATATGGCCTTTTACCATTCCATATCTCGAATGGTGTCTTAGGCATGGATTTGGATGGAACATCATTCAACAGATATGCCGCTGTCAGAAGCGCAAGTCCCTAAAATTAAAGAGGCAGCTCGGCGTTACTCATCATGGAGCAAACCTTGTCCAACAGGGTACGGTTTCTCCACTCCGATACACCGTTGTGCTGTAGTGTATATGGAGGAGTAAGTTGAGAGAGAATTCCATTCTCTTTTAAGTATTCTAGGAATTCCGTGCTTAAGTACTCCTCTCCTCTATCAGATCGGAGGATCTTGATACGTTTGCCTGTCTGGTTCTCTACTTCGTTTCTGTATTCTTTGAATTTCTCAAAAGCTTCAGATTTGTGTTTCATGAGATACACATATCCAAACCTAGAGAGATCGTCAGTGAATGTGATAAAGTATGAGAACCTACCCCGTGCATGTATAAACATTGGACCACATACATCACTGTGTATGAGTCCCAAGGGCTCTGCTACTCTTTCTCCGTGTCCAGTGAACGGAGATTTGGTCATTTTTTCCTTCATGACAGGACTGACAAGTTTCATAAGATGAAAATTTGAACGTATTCAAATATCCATTCTTATGTAATTTACTCAGTCTTTTCTCTCCAATACGACCACATCTACAATGCCACAAGTAGGATTCGTTCTCTTCTGAACTCTTCCTCTTGCGTATGTTTTATATATTGAAAACTGCGTTTTGATTTAGAACATAGATACCATTGCACAGTGTACCTTCTGCAACCAATACCTGATTAGGGTAAATATTCATGATATTTCTATCAAGAACAAATTTATATCCATCTTTATCAAATAAAGAAACTGATATGATGTTGCAAACCATGGAAGGTACATAGTAGCAATTGTTCAAAATCATAGTATTGTCAATGCTAGGCGATATTTACCGATGGCAGCAGCATCAACTTGTGCTCCGTTCCCAACTCTGAAAGACATATCACCAGGTCCAACCATCCTACTTTTTCTCAGTCTCTACAATAAATTACAGATATGAGATCCTGATCCGGTATCTAGTACCCAGGAGGTAGGACTGACCGAAAATCAGTTCTCAATAACAAAAACACCTAAAGGAGACACAATAGTATGCTTTTTCTTCGTTGGGGTCATCAAGGAATTCATGCAATCCTCTTTCCTTTGCTCACTGTCATGACTGTTGTCATAAGTTGGAGCTGAACTGACGTTCTCCAGCCCCGAATAAGAATTCGGATCGGTCAAGCGATACATTTTATTATCTTGATTAGGGCGTGAAATGGTTGCTACCTGGAGAGTGAGAAAAAGAAACACTCAGCGTGCGCTCTTGCAAGATTAGATTGGTTATTAGTTTATCTAATCAGGATGACTCGCACTGTTTCCTCAAATTCTCCTTCAAACCTTAAAAAGAGAACTAGCTAGGATCATTAACACCTTACAAGTTCGCCAACTGTTCAGCCAGGTGAGTGTTGGTACTCTGAGGGAGGTTCCCTGTGCTCTCGTACGGACCTAATTAAAATAAACCTCGTTTCTACAGAGGCATAACCCCATTAACACTTTTCTAGACACCTAATAGGTTAGCTAACTGTGAAGTGAAAAGTATCTCTCAAAAGTAATCCTACTTATTAGTGGGATTGAAATCGAACTATCATTGTATGATAAACTAGATGGAAGCCACTCTAGTCACCACACTCCAGAAGATATGCAACACCACCAAGTTTCCTGTATATTTGAAACTCCCGATGTGGTTTTTGTCCCTAACGGCTTATGACCTTGACTAGGTCAACATATCATAAACCGTTAGTCAAGTTCAACCCGTCATTATCCAAGACTAATTTAGACCCGCCTGTATATACCCTTGACTAGGTCAAAATGGTTATGCGGATTTCCTAAATAATCGCAACACTTGCAACGAACTTGCACTACTCAGCTACCGAACACTACGTCTTGACTAGGTCAAAACACGCAGCACGAATACTAAGTAATACTTGTAAGAAATGACGGAGGGCATGACTGGCTTTTTAGCGAAAAACCCTTTAACGTAATGAGCTTGATATCGTTGAAGGAACCGAGTAGTTTTAAAAAGGAGTGGTTTAGGCTCGGCTTTTGAAAACTTGTGGTTTTGAAGAAAACCGAGTAATCTACAGTATAAACTTTCGCTCAAGAGGTCACTCCCCGCGAACGAATCTAGGCTCTTTTGCCTCATAGAATGAGGTGCTGGATATTCATGACCGAATACCACTATGCAAAGCGAAAGACTATGACTATAGTTTTTCGAAATTTGTTCTAATAATATCTTTTAGCTTTATTTTTTTACATTAATCAAAATTAATGCGGTCCCATCAATTAATACCTATCACACCAGAAAAGAACGAAAATACAATGTACGTTTATACCATCCGCATTCGCCACGGGGCCTCGTCATACACCGTTAGGTTACTTAACTAACGGCAGAGCGGGGATTGGACTAGCGCGGGTGCAAAACATATACAACATCTACTGGTGTATATAAATATATATATATAACATTCATCCCATGCATAATATAAGCAATATCACAGGTCAACAACAAGCAACATAGAATGGTGGATAATCTTAGAGCCTCGGGTTTCATTTGAGCCGCAAATAAAACCTGAAGTTTCCGGTCGTGTGGATAGCCCATGCAATGAAAACCTGGATCCCTATGAGCACGTCAAGTTACCCTCCAATCCCAGAAGTGAGGCAACCCCAATCAACAAAGTGAATGGGCCACCGAGCACTTCATGGGATCTGGTAACTTGAGCGCCCCTCCGTGGGTCATCCTATACCCCTACGAGTGCGGTGAATAGCCCTCCAATTCTAGAGTAAGGCCTCCCCCATCTCAATGCCATGAGATGTGGGCCCGTTGCCCTCTAGAACTCGGCTATTCGAGCACTCCACCTCAGGGTAATCCTAGTACAGAAAAGAAGAAAAATATATATACAATGGTGATATCGACCTCAACCCGGTCGTGCCCCAATGAAATAATATACAACCCGGCAGAAATGGCTGTCCACATGTCGGACGCTCACCCGGCAATATGAATATACAATGAATCTGACCTGTACTACTACCATTGCAATATCGGCTATCCACCACGACAATCCAACCACAATATCAGCACATTATAGAACATCAATGTGAATATAATGTTCGCAAACCCTTCTAGCAATTAGTCGGGTTATACCGCTCAATGATATTCACGGTCATAGATACAAACTGAAACATGTAATCGATGTCAAAATCGTGACTTCGAAATACTCCGAATTTCCCCAACACAAAGATAACATAATATGCAATTTGGGCATAAACAAATATCAACTGAAACCCTAAATCCAAGTGTACAGAATACCAAAAAAATTTCAAGACCAAATTCGTATACAGAACTGGCCAGGCCGGGAATTTTTCTAATGTGGCCGGCCAATTTTTGGATTTACTTCTCGAATTTCTCTGGTGATCTAGTGGCTACATGAAGAGCACTCTGCAATTGTTTAAATAATTTTTAGAGCCTCTGCAAAAATCGACAGAAACTTAGATTTCGGTTTTGTTGTTTCGAAGTTATTTCGGTTTTGTAATTATAAACATCGTCTAAACTGTTAGTTAAGGGTTTATGGGCTGGCTCTGATACCATGTTGGGTAACACTAACGCCATGGCCATCTACCATGGCCGTTTGCGGAACAAAAATTTTATCGTTTGAAAAACTAGCGCTAGAAAACCCGACCAAGATACTACCATAAACCCTAAACTAGCAAATATGTGAGGAACTATCTACTATGATAGGAATTCCTCACCGAAAGTTCCGTGTCCTTCGGTCTTCTTTCCACTTTGTATGCTCCTAGAGATCTCCTTGATTGAGCTTGTTCTTCTTTGTCTGCTTCTTCAGTTCTCCTGGAATGATCTTGTTCGTCGGTCCTCCTCCGTCGTAGATGATCCACCCAAGGGATGTAGTCCATGTCTCTAGCTTCACACTATGTGTTAAGTGGAGCAACTAGAGGCCTTAGATTGCTAGTCTAATAAATCTAGAATGTAGTGTGAGGTTCTTGTATGTTTCTATCTCACCTCCTCTCTTGATTCTCAACACATGAGAGTGTAGCGAGGAGGTAGGAGATGAAGGTGGAGGAGCTTAAGAAATAAGAGAGAGGCGTGAAGGAAATGATGAGCTTGGAAAATAATGAATCAATTATGTGAGAGAAAATCCTCAACCTTGGTTTTGTAAAACAATTTTTACAATATAAAAATCCAACCATACTTCAATAGTAAGCACAAATGAATTAAAAATTCATTTGTCAATACTATTGAGGCATGGTTCTCACCATACTCCCCTCACCTTTCTATACACCTCATTTTCCATTTAAGATAATGGATAATAATAACTAAAATAAGGTGTCCAACTTCTAGAATATTTTCCGTATAAATACGGATTACAGTCTATTGAATATGCATACCTGTATTCGTATAAAAATACGAATACCCAAAGAGATAGAATAATACAAAGAACATAATACTAGAATATACATATCGAAATACATATATGTAAATTATTAAATCAATACTTGATTTAATAATCCGGCTCAATCCCGAGCCGACTAGTATTATCAATTATCCGATCGAAAGTCCGGGTACATAGTACAATCAATCGATCGGAACCCTGCACGTATCCAATACGGCTACTATATCATTTCTCCTTAACCAAGGAAACCCTATGTGTGGGACTCTAAAGACTCGACAGTACGCCGACAGTGAGTTACTGGATAAATCCATAACCATAAGAACGTCAGCGACACTACTGTACATAACGGCTACCTGGGTAACTGTCGAAAAGGAAGGCCGATGAGCAAACTCATCCGGATCTCTACTGAGCCTATATGTGATAATCTCCGTACAGTCCGGTCTCTTCGTCTAAGAGTATCACATACCGGGTCTAGGGGGTGGTAAATATCAGATCCTAATAACCTGATAATTCATGCTGATGTGGCTCAGTACCAATCCGAGAAACTGCTAATTAACCTATCAGTAAATCCCAACTTCCTTGTCCAAGGTCTTATAGTCCTGGCTAATCGAACACAATGCGATATCGACTCCATATACCGGGAGAGACGAATTCCCAACAATCACTCACTGCCTCCATGCGGCTCGGGACTGTACCCAACCAAAACCTGTTTGCACGACTCAGTAGAGCCATGGTAGGGTAGTGATCAAAGTACAGTGGGAACTCACATTAGACAAATGAAGATCTCGGGTCTGAAGACTAACCTGTATTCATGTCACCAGAGAACTGCTATCTGACGATAGGTATAGTACCATCTAGAAGTTCTCGGCGAGTCCGTCCAATGTACTCACCTCCAGTGAGCACCTGTATACGATCTTAGGTGCAAAAGACCAATGGCTACGGGACTAACCATCGCCCCTCGTCGGGGTCTGAAAACGTATACACTAGTCTACTCCGGAATATCGATGCCCAGTCTCGAACTCCCACGACTATGGACCTTTTAAGGATGTGCTTATCGACTACCTAGTTCCCACAAGTATGATCGCCATCACAATGCAGGTAGTCAAGCAATGATCCTACGGACTTTATCAACATGTATAGATGATACGTAATAACAAGTAAAACATATGCACATGTTAAGATAAAAACAAACCAGATAGAATACTATCGTATCGAGCAAGATTGTCCTGTACATACAAATGTCTAAGCATCTACATGTATACATATACAATAATGGCCTCTAGGGAATACATATCCAACAGTTACGATCTCATCTGCTAGGACACATGCACCATTACCGATGATATGCATGTTGCACGTATACTTGCTTGACGGCTCACATACATCATCATCGGTAATTGTCATGTCATGTACACATTAGAAACCATTACTTCACTCGTATAACTTGATAGCTTGTAGTTATAATATTGTTTAGCATTCGTAATCTCATACGCTAGTTTAGATATTGCATTTCTGTCATGACCCAATTTAGGAACACGATAGGCACTTAAATCACGCGAGGTCAAAAAGCATAACACAATTCAAGTAAGCCAAAAAATCCAGAAATCTAAACCAAGAAAAAAAGTAAAGTAATAAAACATTAGTTAAAAACATTTGAAAATATTAAGTTATAAAATCTCAAACTTAAATTTATTTTCTTAAAAATTTCGGCAGTATCACCTTTATAAAAAGTAGCCCCAAACGGGTACAAACATAGAATATATATAAAAGGCATCCCCAAATGGGAGCAACTTACGCCTAAATGCGGAACACAACTACAACAGGTAAATATGACACCGTAGTGAAGAACATAAGCAATTAAGAGTGAAAACAGTATAATAAGAGGTAAAACAGCATCGCAACATAAATAAAATACCGGCTCACACAAGCAAGACACCCAGAAGCACAAATAATACAATATCGATCCTCAAAATCTCGTCTCTAAGTCAAATACATGTAAGTGGTAGATGGAGAGTACTGGATACAAAATAAGATATACAATGGAATCATATGGATACCCAGAAATCCACCTACACCAAATTCACGACCAACAGCAGCGGTATCCGCAGAAGTAGATGCAATAAGGAGCCCTGCCGCGACTATACTGAGGGTCAAGCCTGCAAAACACTGTGGCACAACGGGGATGGGTTTCTAACTCGTGAATAGTAAATAATATCGTACAGATAATCGCAAGCATGCACGAAAAAGCGAGAATCCGAAATATGCAATCTGAAGGCATAAGTATAACATTACGGATATGTAACAAATCATGATTCAAGGTACACCACCAGGGTACAACAACTACATGAAACAGTGCACGTCATAATAAATCCTGAGTGTGGAATAAAACATAATTCTCATTAATGAATTATCATCATAAAAATCCGGTGTCCATCAACGACACCCTAAATCACAATATCTCAGGCGCCGTCACTCTGATCAGCCCTCATATCCATCACATCATGGAACCTGAGTGTCCAACATCGACACTCGAAACATCATGAAAACCGTGTCCAGTATCGACACGTAAATTCTCATATCTCAGGCGCCGCATACTCTGATCGGCCTTCATATCTATCTCATTGCATAACTCGGAAACGGTATCCTCCAGATATCCGTCGAGTTTCCATACAATCACCGATAGGTAGTGCTCCCCCTGCCAGGCTCATCATTTACTCCATGATCTTCTTGCCCCGGGGTACCTCACCGGGTCTACCATATACCCGCAGACGGTTCATCCAACTCCTCGAACCGGGTCTCGAAAACAAGCTCAGAACCGAGAAAACACATGGTGGACGCCTCAAAATCACATCACGAGAAACCGCATTTTTAAAATAATTTATAATTTTCTTTGAAATATATTCGCGGTTCTCAAATCCAGAAATCGTATGAAAACAGTATCTCAATGCATATATCCATGAAGTACAATGTATGCAAAGATAGAACAGTAATGTGAGCATATCAAGGGAAAACCGCACTTTTTAAATATTTCAAGTTTCAAAAGGTATCTTGCGGTTTCCCAAATCCACGAAATCGAAATAAAACATCATATGAGAGTGTATATGTGACTATAGCAATGTATGTATGTATGCATGTATGTACGTATGATGCAAATTCATAATGCGTAATAGAACAAGAATCAATGTCTAACTATTAATAATAATGAAAGCGGTACAATATATTTATCCATGGAAATTTCTATAGTGAGCATGTCATGGCAATTACCAACGGTATGTATGGGGCATACAATTCAGTGCTCGTACAACATGAATCTTTAGTAACGGTGCAGTGTCCAATAATACTATGTCATTGTATAACAGGTAATAGGATGTGCAAAATGGTACTAAGGCACGATCAATATATATACATATAAGCATATGGTAATATCACTGAATCTAGCCCACGACGCTTAACGCCATACAGGCGATTCTCCCGTAGATGTTAAATCTACTCACCGGACGATCTCGAGCTAGGTGAGTCCGATCACCTCTTTCCCCTTCCTAGTAGTGTCCGAAGTCCCCGCAATCGATCCTAATATAACACAAAATCATAATAAGTAAAATTAGCAAACTTTCGATAACACACGGAAACAACGCTAAACTAATGAATCGACTCCCACAAGCTACCAAGTGTTAGCTTAGTAGGCTAATGTGTGCAGCGACACCCTAAACCAAACCTATGGCTGCAAGCTACACGAAACACTTAACGGAGGTCGGAAAATCCGTATCGCACGATATCGAAACGCTAGAATTAGCTAAACGGCCCCAGATTTCGTCTACAGATAATATAAGAAAAACAAAGTGTACTAAATACCATATATAATCTACAGAGAGCTATCAACAAAAACCCACACACTCAGTCATCAAGAAAACCGGCGGCGCCGGCCATATGAGGAATCTCACCGGGCCAAAGGTGAGGGGAGGGGTCCGGGTCTCTAAGGTCCAATCATGGATCTATCATCAATCTATTGTATTATTAGATTAAAATGTGGATCAACGTAAAAACAACAGATTCAACAGAGACACTAAACTTAACACAAAATACGATATTTAGCATAAAACTAGAACTTTAAGGTATTAAACCGAAACTAATTAACACACAAACTTTCTTAGAGCCTAACAAAGAGTTAAAGATCACTATCTCACCAAAACTTGGGAAAACCCCTAGCTTTCCAACCTCCAAGTCACCACAAGATGGATAAACATGATTTGTGAAGGGTTTAGTGAGGTTTAATAAAGATTTAGGCTAGAGGTTTGTGGGAAAAATCTTTCAAGAGAAGAATTTTAGTGGAGAAGAATAAGCACATGAGAGAGAGAGAGAGAGAGAGAGAGTGAGGTGAAGATATGAGAGAGTGAGAGGGTGAGGGTGAGAATGAGCCATGCTCTCTCTCTCTCTCTCATTAATTGCCCGCTATGCCTTGTCCCATTCATTGTCTCAATTATTCAACTCTTCTCTCTTTCTTTCATTTTTTAAAATAAAAACTCTTTAATAATCAAAATAGATATAAATATATAGCATGGCATGAAAATGGTTAACTGTGCCATGGCTAGTAAAGCATGGTTAACACCTCCTTAACCCAAGATTAACATGCACATGCATGTGCAAGTATAAAAATAATTTAATAAAATATTAATTAATTATAATAAAATATGTGAAAACAATTATTGGTTAAATTTTATTAAAAACCAGCATTAAAATGCTTAATTAACTTTAATCGCATTCTAAGGTGTTGCAATCTCCCCCTTAAAGAAATGCGGTCCCCGAATTTAAAAATCTTACTATGCGTACCATCGAAGAGATGAGGAAATTTCTTCCACATCTCGCTCTCGACTTCCTATATGACCTCTTCGATATTCGGGATACACCAAAGAACTTTCACTGATAGTAAGACTTTTGACCAAAGTTTCTTCACTTACCGATCCAATATAATTACCGTCTGCTCGGTGAACGAAAGATCACGCTCCAGCTGGATGGTTTGGAGCTGAATCATGTGAGAAGGGTCATGAAGGTACCTGCGAAGTATCGATACATGAAATACGGGGTGAACATCGGGAAAACTGGGCGGAAATGCCAAACGATAGCCAACGGTACCAACTCGCTCAAGGATCTCAAAAGGACCCACAAATCTGGGACTAAGCTTCCTTTTCTTCCCAAATCTCATCACAGCTTTCATCGGAGAAATCCATAGGAATACATGATCACCCACTGCGAACTCAAGTCTACGATGATGACGGTCGGCATAAGACTTCTGCCTGCACTGGGCTGCTCTCATTCTGTCCTAAATCAATTGGATCTTCTCCGTAGTCTCTTGAACTAGTTGTGGTCCCAAAATCCTGCTCTCACTGAGTTTGGTCCAACAGACTGGCGATCGAAACTTTCTCCTATACAAAACCTCAAAATGTGCGATCTGAATCGTCTCCTGGAAAATGTTATTGTAGGAGAACTCTATCAACGGTAAGTGACGATCCAACTGCCACCAAAATTAAGCACGCATGCTCAAAGCATATCCTCGAGAGTCTATATAGTCCACTCTGACTGACCATCGATCTGCGGATGGAAAGCGATGCTAAAACTCAATCGGGTACCGAAAACTTCCTGGAGTTTCTGCCAAAGATGGCTGGTAAACTGGGTGCCTCTGTCGGATACAATGCATATAGGAACACCGTGCAAACACACAATCTCATCAATCTACGACTGAGCATACAGAGCGTATCCGAAAGCGGTCTTTACTGGAAGGAAGTGAGCCGCTTTCGTCAGTCGGTCAACAATCACCCAAATGGAGTCATAATCTCGACTGGACCTGGGTAGACCCACAATGAAATCCATGGAGATCTGCTTCCCTTTCCACTTCGGAATGGGCAAAGGCTGCAACTCTACTGCCGGTCTCTGATGCTCAGCCTTGACTTGCTGACAAGTCAGGCATCTCGAAACGAAGCCCGAAACATCTCTCTTCATCCCTTCCCACCAGTAGATATCTCTCAAATCATGATACATCTTGGTGGAACATGGATGAACACTGTAAACTGACTGATTTTCTTTCTCCAGGATCTTGCGTCTCAGCCCCTCGGAATCTGGTACACATAAACGAGTCCCAAAATATAGCACACCCTGGTCATCAATCCCAAACTCCGACTCTCTACCCTATCGAACATGCTTTAAAATCTCAGACAAACGAGCATCGTCGGGTTGCACCTCACGGATATGATTAAGTAGAAGCGGATGGGCGCGGATATGAGCAAGATGCCCTCCAGCAGAAGTGAACTCGAACTGTACTCTATTATCACATAAGATCTGCCAATCTGTAGAAGACTGTTTCTGAACTGCACTCAAATGGAACAAACTACCTCCGGGACTACGACTCAAAACATCAGCTACCACATTCGTCTTGCCCGGGTGATAAAAGATTTCACAATCATAATCCTTCACAAGCTCCATCCAATTGCGCTGCCTCAAATTCAGATCCCGCTACTGGAAGATTTTCTTCAAGCTCTTGTAGTCCGTGAAGATCCGACACGACTCTCTATAAAAGTACTGTCTCCAAATCTTGAGCGCAAAGACCACCGCGACTATCTCAAGATTATGAGTGGGATAGTTCTGCTCGTGCTTCTTCAACTGCCGAGAAGCATAAGAGATAACTCTGTCATGCTGCATCAACACACAACCTAGCCCCACTCGAGAAGTGTCACAATAAACGACATAGCCGCCTAATCCAGAAGGTAAAGCTAAAACTGGTGCAGTAATCAAACGAGTCTTCATCTGCCGAAAACTCTACCAACATGCCTCAGTCCAAAGAAAAGGAACTCCCTTCGACGTCATTTCGGTCAGCGGTGCAGCGATACTCGAGAAATCCTATATGAGACGGCGGTAATAACCGTCTAAGCCCAAGAAGCTGCAGAGCTCTGTCACTGATACAGGTCTGGGCCAAAGCTGTACGGCCTCGATCTTCTTCGGGTCTACTTGTATACCGTCTCCCGTAACCACATGACCCAAGAAGTCAACACTATCAAGCCAAAATGCACACTTCGAGAATTTAGCAAACAACTGATGCTCTCTCAATGTCTGCAAGGTAATCCTCAAGTGTGCTCATGCTCCTTTCGACTTTTGGAATAGACCAGAATATCGTCAATAAACACAATAATGAACTGGTCGAGGAACGGTCTGAAAATCCGGTTCATCAAATCCATGAACGCTATTGAGGCATTGGTGAATCCGAACGACATCACTAAGAAATCATAATGCCCGTAGAGCGTAAGAAAAGCAGTCTTCGGAATGTCATCATTCTAAACCCGCAACTGATGATAACCCGACCTCAAATCAATCTTGGAAAAATGTCCCGCACCGCGGAGCTGATCAAACAAATCGTCAATGCAAGATAAAGGATAACTATTCCACACTGTAACTCGGTTCAATTGACGATAATCAATGCACAACCTCATACTGCCGTCATTCTTCTTGACGAACAGAATAGGAGCTCCCCAAGGTGAAACACTCGGACGAACAAGTTCCCTGTCAAGCAACTCTTGAAACTTATCTTTAAGCTCTTTAAGCTCCGCCGGGGCCATCCGATAAGGCTGTATAGAAATAGGCCCCGTGCCAGGAATCAAATCGATGCAAAACTCGATATCGCGCTCTGGCGGCAATCTAGGTAACACATCAGAAAATACATCAGGAAACTCTCTCACAATATGAACCTTGTCCAACGGATCTGCTGTGGCTCCAGTATCATGAATAAAGGCTAAGAATCCCCGACATCCTTTCCTCATGAGCCGATTAGCGCAAAGTGCAGAAAGCAAACTGTGAGGGGAGGCACTACGGTCCCCCTGCATAATAAGAACTGACTCGCCCGGAAAACAAAATCTAACTTCTTTCTCACGATAGTCCACAGACGCATAGTAAGTAGCTAACCATTCCATACCAAGGAGAACGTCGAAGTCCAACATATTAAGAAGGATCAAATCGACGGATGAATCTCTATCTCCAATACGAACAACACACAACCGAAACACATGTCGCGCAACAAAAGACTCATCAACGGGAGTAATCACGACAATCAGCTGCTCTAATAAAGACGAATCTTGGCCCAACCTCGGTACGAAGTGTATGGAAACATACGACTACGTAGATCCTGGGTCGAACAATATGTGCGCATTGAAAGAACTACTGCATTCGAGGCCTGCGCATCCTGAGGAGTCAACGCAAAAACTCGGGCCTATCCTCTACCGGCATCCGGCTGTCCTCCGCTTCTGCCACATCGACCTCTCTGAATAAGACTACCATGACCATGGCCTCTCTGAGCATAGGTCTGGCGTGAAGCAACAATAGGCATAAGAGGCAATCTCTCTGAGGTGGAGAAGGTGGTAAGGTAACATGTGGAACTGCTGCCTCGCCCTGGCGTACCTCAGTACAATCTCTGATACGATGATACTGACTCCCATACCGGAAACATCCAGGCGATGGCTGCTGACCCTGTGGGTAATAGATATATAACTGGCCTCGCCTTAAGCCTCTACTACCACCACGACCTAGAAAGAATCTGTCGCGACATCTACCTATCTGCCTCTGGGATGATACATCAGTACGAATCCACTTCGGTCATGGAACGATCGAAGTCTCGGAAATACTCTCCTTTACCAGTATGGCTGCATCCACCACGGCTGCATATGTATCAAAATGCTGGGTGCCAATAGAGAGGAACAACTGGGTAACCAGGCCTCGTACAAATCTCTTGACACGTTTCTCTTCAGTATCAACCAAATATGTAGCATAAATGGATATCTGGGTGAACTGAATATCATACTCCGCCACTGTCATACCAGGAGTCTGGCGCAAAGACTTAAAGCTGCGAGTTCGAGCATCTCTGATGCTCTGCGGAAGAAAACGAGCAAGAAAAACCATCGCGAACTCAACCCAGGTCATAGGAAGAAGACCTGTGGCTCGACCTCTCTCCAAAACCTCGCACTAAGTCTGGGTAAGACCCTCCAGACGAAAACTAGCAAACTCTAACAATCTTGCATCGGAGTATCTCAATGAACGATAGATCCTGGCCATCCGGTCGAGAAACGATTGTGGATCCTCAGCTACGTCGGTGCCAGTGAAAACCAGAGGCTTCAGCCTCATAAACTTTGATAAAGATACGGCGATAATCTTTGTAGCTTTAGGTACGATTATATGACCAGTAAGTACCAACACGGTCCCCGTAGTAGGTGGAACAACCTCCGATCTCTTTGCTTAACTGGTCTCAAACAACGATCCCACCATCCGATGAAAATCCTGAATACTGGCCTCTAGCCTAGCAATACGACCTGAAGAAGTTGGATCAATCTGCTCCTGAAGAATAGGCGTACCGTCCTGGTCAATCCTCGTCTCAGACGAGCCTTCCTTGACCTTGGCTCTAGTGGAAGCTCTCTGTGCCCTTGTAGTCTTTGGCGGCAAAGTGGCTGGAATAAGAAAACAGGATTCGATAAGAACATAGAAATCAAATCATAAGGATATATGGAATCAAGGAAGGAATTAAAAGAAAATATGTCCTAAGGTCACTTAGACGGAATACCGTGTCATAAGTATGCCGTGGAACATACACACTACCTACTCCATCATATCAAGGGACATCCTACACTCCGAAAGGTAAAACCTAGCGCTCTGATACCAACTTTGTCATGACCCAATTTAGGAACGCGACCGGCACTTAAATCACGCGACGTCAAAAGGCGTAACGCAATTCAAGTAAGCCGAAAAACCCAGAAATCTAAACCAAGAAAAGAAGTAAAGTAATAAAACATTAGTTAAAAACATTTAAAAATCTCAAGTTATAAAATCTCAATCTTAAATTTATTTTCTTAAAAATTTCGGTAGCATCTCCTTTGTAAAAACTAGCCCCAAATGGGTACAAATATAGAATATATATAAAAGGCATCCCCAAACGGAAGCATCTCATGCCTAAAGGCAAAACACAACCACAGCTAGTATATACAACGCCGTAGCGAAGAACATAAGTAATTAAGAAGTCGAAACAATATAATAAGAGGTAAAACAACATCGCAACATAAATAAAAAGCCGGCTCACACGAGCACGACACCCAGAAGCACAAATAATACAATATCGATCCTCACAATCTCGCCTTTAAGTCAAATACATGTAAGTGGTAGATAGAGAGTACTAGATACAAAATAAGATATACAATGGAATCATACGGATACCCGCAAAACCCACCTACACCAAAATCACGACTAAGAGTAGCGGTATCTACAGAAGTAGATGCAATAAAGAGCCCTGCCGCGACTACACTAAGGGTCATGCCTGCAAAACACTGTGGCACAATGGGGGTGAGTTGCCAACTCGTGAATAGTAAATAATATCGTACAGATAATCATAAGCATGCACGGAAAAGCGATAATCCGAAATATGCAATCTGATGGCATAAGTATAACAATACGGATATGCAACAAATCATGATTCAAGGTACACCACTATGGTACAATAACTACATGAAACAGTGCACGTCATAATAAATCCTGATGTGGGATAAAACATAATCCTCATCATAAAAATTCGGTGTCCATCAACGACACCCAAAATGCAAATATCTCAGGTGCTGTCACACTGATCGACCCTCATATCCATCACTTCATGGAACCTGAGTGACCAACATCGACACTCAAAACATCATGAAACCCATGTCCAGTATCGACACGTAAATCCTCATATCTTAGGTGCCGCATACTCCGACCGGCCCTCATATCTATCTCATCTCATAACTCCAAAACGGTATCCTCCGGATATCCATCAAGTTTCCATACAATCATCGGTAGGTAGTGCTCCCCTTCTAGGCTCATCGTCTACTCTACAATCTTCTTACCCCGGGGAACCTCACAGGGTCTACCATGTACCCGTAGACGGTTCATCCAACTCCTCAAATCGGGTCTCGAAAACAAGCTCAAAACCGAGAAAACTCATGGTGGACGCCTCGAAATCACATCACGAGAAAACACATTTTAAAAAAAATTTATAATTTCCTTTAAAATATATCTACTGTTCTCAAATTCAAAAATCGTATGAAAATGGTATCTCAATGCATATATCCATAAAGTACGATGTATACAAACATAGAATAGTAATGTGAGCATATCAAGGGAAAACCACACTTTTTAAATA
This sequence comes from Agapanthus africanus, assembly GCA_030015575.1. Classification (NCBI taxonomy): domain Eukaryota; kingdom Viridiplantae; phylum Streptophyta; class Magnoliopsida; order Asparagales; family Amaryllidaceae; genus Agapanthus; species Agapanthus africanus. The sequence goes on along the minus strand of JASDDO010000012.1, from coordinate 81,040,570 downwards.
TTTCAAGTTTCAAAAGGTATCTTGCGGTTTACCAAATCCACGAAATCGAAATAAAACATCATATGAGAGTGTATATGTGACTATAGCAATGTATGTATGTATGCATGTATGTATGTACGTATGATGCAAATTCATAATGCGCAATAGAACACGAATCAATTTCTAACTGTTAATAATAATGAAAGCGGTACAATATATTTATCCATGGCAATTTCTATAGTGAGCGTGTCATGGCAATTACCAACGGTGTGTGTGTGTGGCATACAATGCAGTTCTTATGCAACATGAGCCGTTAGTATTGGTGCAGTGTCCAATAATAATATGTCAATATATAACAGGTAATAGGATGTGCAAAATGGTACTCGGGCACGATCAATATATATACATATAAGCATATAGTTATATCACTGAATCTAGCTCTCGACGCTTAACGCCATACAGGAGATTCCCCCGTAGATGTTAAATCTACTCACCGGACGATATCGAGCTAGGTGAATCCGATCACTTCTTTCCCCTTCCTAGCAGCGTCCGAAGTCCCCGTAATTGATCCTAATATAACATAAAATCATAACAAGTGAAATTAGCAAACTTTCCGATAACACACGAAAACAACGCCAAACCAACGAATCGACTCCCACTAGCTACCAAGTGTTAGCTTAGCGGGCTAACGTGTGGAGCGACACCCTAAACCAAACCTATGGCTGCAAGCTACATGAAACACTTAACGGAAGTTGGAAAATCCGTATCGCACGATATCAAAACGTTAGGATTAGCTAAACGGCCCCAGATTTTGTCTACAGATAATATAGGAAAAACAAAGTGTACCAAATACCATATATAATTTACAGAGAGCTACCCACAAAAACCAACACACTCAGTCATCAAGAAAACCGGCGGCGCCGGCCATATGAGGAATCTAAGGAGGGGTCCGGGTTTCTAGGTACAGTCATGGCTCTGTCATCAATCTACTGTATTATTAGATTAAATTGTGGATCAATATAACAAAAGCAGATTCAACAGAGACACTAAACTTAACACAAAATACGATATTTAGCACAAAACTATAACTTTAAGGTATTAAACCGAAACTAATTAACACACAAACTTCCTTAGAGCCTAACAAAGAGTTAAAGATCACTACCTCACCAAAACTTGGGAAAACCCTAGCTTTCCAAACTCCAAGCCACCAACAGAAGGTTAAACATGATTTGTGAAGGGTTTAGTGAGGTTTGATGAAGATTTAGGTTAGAGGTTTGTGGGAAAAATCTTTCAAGAGAAGAATTTAGTGGAGAAGAAGAAGCACATGAGAGAGAGAGAGTGAGGTGAAGAAATGAGAGAGTGAGAGGGTGAGGGTAAGAATGAGTCATGCTCTCTCTCTTATTAATTGCCTCCCATGCTTTGTCCCATGCCTTTTCTCAATTATTCAACCCATCTCTTTTTCTTTCATTTTTTAAAATAAAAACTCTTTAATAATCAAAATAGATATAAATATATAGAATGGCATGAAAATGGTTAAGTGTGCCATGGCTAGTAAAGCATGATTAACACCTCCTTAATCTAAGATTAACATGCACATGTGTGTGCAAGTACAAAAATAATTTAATAAAATATTAATTAATTATAATAAAATATGTGAAAACAATTATTGGTTAAATTTTATTAAAAACCAGCATTAAAACACTTAATTAACTCTAATCGCATTCTAAGGTGTTACAATCTTCCCACCTTAATGAAATTCGGTCCCCGAATTTAAAAATCTTACTATGCGTACCTCAAAAGAGATGAGGAAATTTCTTCAGCATCTCGCTCTTGGCTTCCCATGTGATCTCTTCGCTATTCGGGTCACGCCAAAGAACTTTCACTGATGGTAAGACCTTTGACCGAAATTTCTTCACCAGCCGATCCAATATAACTACCGGCTTCTCGGTGAACGAAAGATCGTGTTCCAACAGGATGGTCTAGTGCTGAATCATGTGAGATGGGTCATGAAGGTACTTGCGAAGTATCGATACATGAAATACGGGGTAAACATCCGGAAAACTGGGCGGAAGTGCCAAACGATAGGTAACGGTACCAAATTGCTCAAGGATCTCAAAAGGACCCACAAATCTAAGACTAAGCTTCCCTTTCTTCCCAAATCCCATCATGCCTTTCATCGAAGAAATCCGTAGGAATATATGATCACCCACTACGAACTCAAGTCTGCGATGATGACGGTCGGCATAAGACTTCTGCCTGCACTAGGCTACTCTCATTCTGTCCTGAATCAACTGGATCTTCTCCGTAGTCTCTTGAACTAGCTATGGTCCCAAAATCCTGCTCTTGCTAGGTTCGGTCCAACAGACTGGCGATCAATACTTTCTCCCATAGAAAGCCTCAAAAGGAGCCATCCGAATCGTCTCCTGGAAACCGTTAAGGGGGTAAGATTGTAACATTTCAGAAAAATGAAATATTATTTTTGGAATTTAAATAATTAAAATAATAAATTTTATGGATATTATAAAAAGTATGGAAATTGGTTTGAATGAAATGGTATGATTAAGTACTTATAGCTTGGAAAATGATTGGAAAATTGATATGAATTATTGATTTTGAAAGAATTTATGTGATTTGGACATCTTATAAATTATTATACAATTAATTGTATAAAAGTTAATGCTAAATTTGATTAATATTTCACTAATTATGTATTAATCTTGTTCATGTATCACGACATGCAACAAAACATGTTGCAAAGCTTGCCCACATGTATTTGAACCATGATTTCATTTGCATTTATATGGTTTCTGTTTTGTTTTTAAATAAAAAGAAAAAGGAAAAATGAAAGAAAAGAAGAGAGGGGACAGAAGGGGACAAGGGGTTTGGCGAGAGAGGGGGGCGAGAAGGGGGGAGAGTGCTTTGAACCATCCTCTTCATTATTTTCCTCATCTCCTCATTTATCTTCTTCATTCTCCTTCTCCTCCTCCTTCATCCTCCTCCACCACCACTACCACCCAAAAACCACCCCCAAATCTCCACCAAAACCTTACACCCCCTTCGCTAAAAACAACCACAACCTCATCCTAAACACCATGGATGAATCAAGTTGGAACTTTGAGCACTTTGGGCCATCCTAGAATTTTCTTAAGTTGCTCCATGAAGTAAAACATCCACTTTTGATCAAGTTATTAAGTTTCTTAACCTTACAAAGTAGTTTAGAGTTAATATGAGCATGTTTTCTAGACTTAGAATTTCTAAAGTGAGATTTAATGAGTGAAACTTGTAGTGGTGATGAAGTAAAGGTTTAGTGAGTGTATAAAAGCTCCTTAGTAATAAGTGAGAGTGTTTTAGTGGACAAATTCTTGGATAACTTGAGTTTAGAATTTTCCGATATCGGTTTTAGGGAGTTTTTGAGGATCAAATGAATTCTGGAGCAACTTGGTGTATTTATAAGAAAAACAAACAACTACATTGACCTAGTTATACCACTAGAAGACCACCACAGAAGAACGAGACCCAAATTCCAAAATTGACCCGCCGACACCGGTTACTGTAGCAATTTCTGGCGACCAAATTTTGGAATTTGATGTTGGGGTTTGGCCTGTAGCTCACACTCTTTATAACTTAGTCACTGTATTGTTTGTTTTGTCCTAGTATACCTATGCCAAAATCTGGAAGTGTTTTTCCAAGTTGTTGTTTTCGTTTTGCAACTTTTATTGATTTGAGTTTTCGTATTTAAGTTTTGACTCGGTCGTTTGACGTTTGTACGTCAATGTTGAGAGTTGTTTGGTTATTCTTTCATGCATAGACCATAGGTTTTAACCTATGTACGTCTCGCTTGCCATGTCGCTTTTCGGACTTGATTTTGATGTCGATACGATTTGCGTTGAATTGTAGATACTTTCGGATGGACTTCCGGGACGACAAAAGAGAGCAAGGCATTCATCGAATTCGGCTAGAGCGAGGACAATAGGTGAGTAGATGTATATCTACGGGGGAAGTTGGGTGGAAGGCGTATAGCATCCCCGCAATCACAGATTTGGATACTTATATATATCTGTATATATTTGAATGCGGGATATGGATAACTAGCTAATAGTGTTCTAGGAGACTTTGGCTTTGAATAAGTGTACTCGTAGGAAGGTTTACCCTTAGTTTTATTTCCTTAGTCGTGAGCCGTTGGTTTTATTTTGTCGCGCGCGCACACACACACTTGGAATGATATGTGTGTATATGTATATGTATATGTGTGTGCGTGTGTGTGTATATATATATATAGTTATGTTGATACATATATTTATATATATATATAATATACATATACGTGTAAGATGAGGATATGATATGTTAAGTGGATATGAGTCAATATGATCGGACATGATGTCACGAGGTTATGATATATGATTCGAGATTGTGACATCGTATTATGATATGATATTTTAAAGGATCTTTGGGCGATATACACCTAACATACGATAACATGTTTCTAAATGAGATAATAGATTGTACGTGACCTTAAATCCGTACCCTTTATTATGATACAGTACGACGGAATATACCGTACGAAATATGATATATATGATGATTGATTCGTATTCTTGATTTGAGGATATCGTATGACGGATTATACCGTACGAGAGATAATATATATGTTGATTGATCCACACTCTTGACTTGAGAATACCGTATGAGGAACTATACCGTACGTGATATTATGAGGCTGGACCGCTGACTGATAGACGTTTCGACTTGGTAATGCTATAGATTTCTAATCACTTACGACTCGGGATTAGTTTAGCCTTTTAGTCTTTTTAATTACTTAAGTAGTGTAAGTCCATGCTACCTCTCCCGGTACTTACGGGCTTGCGGAATTTGATGAAAAACAATTTTCTAGAGGCGGTAACATGGACTCAAACGGATCTTTGTTAAACTATCTACCTAACAACCTAACTAGGAGTTGTTAACTACTCGGTTAGGGGGTTATACCTTTCTTTCTTGAACTCCTTCGTCTTCAAACCTCGATGGTGTACGGATCGGCTTCACCCCGTCGTCTCCTTGCGCCGAAGATCGATCCACCCGAAAGCTTCTACCTTTGGCTTCTTCTTCGAACTTTGAAGAAACTAGTTCACTCGGTTTGCTAAACCTTGTGAACTAGAGTGAGTAGAGAAGAGTGTAATGGGATTTTTCTCTATGGTTCTTGCTTCTCAACACATGAGACAAGTGAACCATAGACTACAGAGAGAGGGAAAGCAAGAGGAAGAGGATGAGAGCTCAAGCCAAGAGAGAGAAAGGAAATGAGAGAATGAGCAAGACTTTTCTCTCTTGGCTCTCATAATCCAAAGCCATCATAACCAATAATAGCAATCAAGTATTATGTGATGGTTTAAGTCAAAATAGCCATATCATTTCATGCACTCATTTTGCACAAGATAAACAAGCAAGCAAAAGTCTTTGCCATGAAATGATAGCTATTGTCATGATGATGGTCAACTAGTCCAACCTAGTCAACCGGTCAACAAAGTCAACAAGTCAACAAAGTCAACCCGTCAACAACCATGTCACTATAATACTTAATTAATATTATTGTTAATCACATAACATATTCTCATTAGGGTTTAGCAAAAAGTCAATAGTCAACAGTCAACAGTCAACAACCCTAATGAGAATCCTCTGCCTCTGTCTCTCCGTCAACTGTGCATACACACTCGCATCCGCGTTCCGAGGAACACGAATACATACGATATAAAACCAATCCCAAAATGTACACTAAGATCTGGTTTAAACCAAAGCCCGCTAGTGTTAACTGTCCGGACACTAAACGTGCACAAGTGCACGGATGTGACCGAACCCTGTCGCAAAACCATGCGACCTCTACTCTTTTGCCTAAAGGCGAATAGCTTTCTGTATGGGACTCTAAAGACTCGACACTACGCTGGTAGTGGGTTTAACCACAGACCGCAAGCGGCACTAGCTGTGCGTAACGGCCCCCAGGTAGATGCCGACAAGAAGACTGACGAGGTGAAACCCATCTGAACTACTACTGAGTCTAAATGTGACAGTCTCCGTACAGTCCGGTCTGTTCGTCTGATACATCGCATGGCGGGCCTAGGGGGCGGTAAACGTCAGTCCCCTAATAGCGGTACAAGTCGTGTCGGAGTGAAGCCCAAAACACCTTGAAATAACACTGGAAGCCTACCAGTATATCTCGCTTGCCCTGGCCAGGGACTACTCGTGTAATGGCTCTTCTAGACACAGCGCGATGTCAACCCCCAATACCGGGAGAGACGAATCTTGTCTAACCGTCACTACCTCCAAGTGCTTCGAGACTGCACCCAACTACTACCTTTTGCATGACTCCTTTGAGCCGTGGTAGGGTAGTAATCAAAGTACAGTGGGAACACACTCGAGGCGAAGTGACAGTGTCAAGTCAGCGGACTAAGCTGTACTCATGTCACCTGGGAACTGATAACTGATGATAGGTATAGTACCAACTAGTCAGTTCCCGACGAGTCCTGTCCAGTGTACTCATAACCTAACGAGCACCCGCATACTATCTTAAGTACGACGTACTGACGGCTGTAGGACAGACCGTCCCCCTGCTGGGATGAGAAGCGCATACGCTAGTCTACTACGGAGTATCGATGCCCTGTCTCGATAGTCCTGCGACTAGGGATCTGTATAAGGATGTGCTTATGGATTACCCAGCCCCCACGAGTGTGACTGCCATCACAACGCTGGTAATCAAGCAAAGATCCTAAGGGCTCCATTAATGCGTATAGGTGATATAATAAAATAAACACATGTACACATTAAAGTAGAGACAAACCAAGTAGCATACTACCATTTTGAGCAAGATTGTTTATACAACTGTGAATATCCCAAGCTTCCATTAAGTAATATACAAATTAGTATGATACAGTAATGGCCTCTAGGGCATATACACTAACAATCTCCCACTTGCACTAAGGCCATGTACTGGCGTATCGAAGACCTATCATCTCGATCAGCCGCTCGAACTGAGTCTGGGGCAAGGCCTTGGTGAATGAATCTGCAATATTATCTTCTGAAGCAACCCTCCGAACCTCGATCTCCTGGCGATCCACGATCTCCCTGATCAGGTGATACCGCCTCAAGATGTGTCTGGATTTCTGATGGGACCTGGGTTCCTTCGCTAAAGCTATAGCCCCGTTGTTGTCACAATACAGAGGTATTGGATCAACAATGGACGGAACCACCTGAAGTTCTTTCAAGAACTTCCTCATCCAGACGGCTTCTTTTGCGGCATCAGATGCAGCGATGTATTCCGCTTCCATAGTCGAGTCAGCAACGGTTTCCTGTTTGGAACTCTTCCAACACACCGCCCCTCCATTGAGGGTAAAGACAAAACCCGACATGGACTTGGAATCATCCTTGTCATTCTGGAAGCTGGAGTCAGCAAAGGCCTCGATCTGGAGGTCTTTTCCGCCATACACCAAGAACATCTCCTTAGTCCTTCTCAGGTACTTGAGAATGTTCTTTACCGCTATCCAGTATTTCTCCCCAGGGTTTGACTGATACCGACTTACCACACTCAGTGCATAAGCTACATCCGGTCTGGTACACAACATCGCATACATTATAGAGCCTACCGCAGAAGCGTAGGGTATAATAGACATGCGATCCCTCTCCAAATCAGTCTTGGGAGATATCTCTTTGGAGAGGGTGATCCCGTGACAAGCCGGTAGGTTACCGCGCTTGGAATCTTCCATACTGAATCTTTTCAGTATGGTGTCGATGTACCTGGACTTTGAAAGTCCTAATATCCTCTTGGATCTATCACGATGGATCCGGATCCCCAGGATGTATGAGGCATCACCCAGGTCTTTCATGGAGAACCTTTGTGACAAGAACCCCTTGACAGATTGTAGCATAGGAATGTCATTTCCTATTAAGAGAATATCATCCACGTACAAAACGAGAAATACTACAGTTCTCGCTACAAATCTACTATAGATGTATGGTTCATCTGGATTTTTGATAAAGACAAATTCTTTCACTGTCTCATCAAAACAGATGTTCCAACTCCGCGATGCCTGCTTTAGTCCATAAATGGACTTAAGCAACTTGCACACCTTTCCGCTGCTCCCACTCTGAATGAAACCCTCTGGCTGGTCCATATAGACACACTCCTCTAAATTTCCATTTAGAAAAGCGGTCTTTACGTCCATCTGCCAAATCTCATAATCGTGGAAAGCAGCAATGGCAAGAAGGATCCGAATGGATTTCAGCATAGCCACTGGAGAAAAGGTTTCGTCATAATCCAAACCAGGTCTTTGACGAAAACCCTTTGCAACAAGTCTTGCCTTATAGGTCTCAACCTGTCCATCTACACCAATCTTTCTTTTGAAGATCCACTTGCATCCTACGGGTTTTACCCCGTCTGGAGCAATGTCCAACGTCCATACTTTGTTGGTGTACATGGACTCCATTTCGGTCCGCATTGCATCCAGCCATTTTACCGAGTCAATGCTCTGAACGGCTTGCTGGAAGATAGTAGGCTCATCATAATCTATGATGCAATCCTCTCTATCCCCGTCTATGAGAAAACCGTAGTATCTCTCGGACGGATGAGACTGCCTACTACTCCTGCGGAGCGGCGTAGGAATGTCCTGTTGTTTTGAACCCTCTGGTTCCACTAAGCTTTCAGTAATAGTCTGTGGTTCTGGAATTTCTTCTAGTTCTACTGCGCTCCCACTAATTTCCTTTTCTAAGAACTGGTGTTCTAGAAAGTGGGCATGACGTGAAACAAAAACCTTTTGTTCCTTTTCGCAGTAGAAGAAATATCCCTTGGAGTTCTTTGGATATCCCACAAACTTGCACTGTACTGAGCGTGCCTCGAGCTTGTCCGTATGCTGCTTTTTGACAAAAGCTGGACTTCCCCATGTCTTAATGTGATTAAGATAGGGTCTCTTCCCACACCACATCTCATATAGTGTAGTAGGCACAGTCTTAGTGGGAACTCGGTTCAAAAGGTATGCAGCTGATTCTAGCGCATACCCCCAGAATGATCGCGGTAACTCAGCGTTACTCATCATGGACTGTACCATATCCAATAGGGTTCGGTTCCGTCTCTCCGATACACCATTATGTTGCGGAGTGTATGGAGGAGTAAGCTGAGAGAGAATTCCGTTCTCTTTTAAATAGTCCAGGAACTCGGCACTCAAGTATTCACCACCTCGATCCGATCTTAGAATCTTGATACTTTTGTCGGTTTGTTTTTCTACTTCATTCTTATATTCCTGGAATTTTCCAAAGGCTTCGGACTTATGTTTCATCAAGAAGACATAACCGTACCTTGAAAATTCATCCGTAAAAGTAATGAAGTAAGAATAACCGCTTCGTGCATGCGTAGACATTGGACCGCACACGTCGCTGTGTATGAGTCCCAAGAGCTCGCTCGCTCTTACTCCGTGTCCAGTGAACGGATTCTTTGTCATCTTTCCTTTGAGACAGGATTGACAAGTGGCATACGATTGATATTCGAACAGATTCAAATATCCTTCTGTATGTAACTTCGTCAACCTTCTCTTATTGATGTGACCCAGTCTACAATGCCATAAGAAAGTCTGATTTATTTCCGGAGACTTTCTTTTGTGTGTATTCTGGACATTGAAAATCTGTGGTTGGTTTAATACGTATATACCATTGCTCAGTGTACCTGACCCAATCAGAACTTGATTAAGGTGAATGTTTACAACATTGCTTACAAACGCAAATTCATAACCTTCTTTAGAAATCAAAGATACAGAAATGATATTACAAGTTGCGTTGGGTACAAAAAAGCAATTACGCAAAACCAAAACGTGTCCATCTGACAACCCCAGGTGATAGTCCCCCACGGCCTTAGCATCCATGCTAGCCCCGTTTGCAACTTTGAGGGTCATGTCACCTGCCTTCAAAACCCTACGATTTCTCAACGTATGCAAAGAATTACAGATATGAGATCCTGATCCGGTATCCAATACCCAGGATGTAGAGTTTATTGATAGACAGTTTTCAATAACATACACACCTGAAGCTGAAGCCGCAACTTGCTTCAGTTCCTGTGTTCTGGCATTCCAAGCCCTGCAATCATTCATCCAGTGTCCACTCATATGACAATAGAAGCATTCTTCTTTATCCACAAGCTTCCCTACTTTCTTTGTTGCTTTTGCCTTTCCCTTCGTATCTACTTTACTAACACCGCCCCTTGGTTTGGCGGGGGCTTTCTTCTTCTTTCCCTTGGCTTTCGCCTTGGACTTAGAAGAGGAAGATCCTCCTACAAACAAAGTGTATGTTTCCCTACCTTTCTGTAGGGTGTCCTCTGCACTCCTCAGCATGTTGAGGAGCTCCGGAAGTTCAACTTCTTTTCCTTGTAAGTTGAAGTTCAGGATAAACTGGGCGTAAGTGGAAGGAAGGGACTGGAGAATCAAGTCCGTATAGAGCTCATTCTCCAACGTGGTCCCAAGGTCCGCAAGCTCTTCTATGTAGCCAATCATCTTAAGCACGTGTTCCGCTACCGATGATCCGACGGCCAACCTTGCCGAAAATAACTTCTTCGACACTTCGTATCTTGCGATACGAGATTGCTCTCCATACAGTTCTTTTGTATAGAGAAATATGGATTCGAGGTCCATATTCTCGTGCCTCCTCTGATGTTCGTTGTCCATAGAGGCAAGCACGAGGCACTTGGCCTTCGCGCAATCGATCTCCCAAGTCTTACGGATTTCCTTATCCGCGACGCTGGAGGTGGGACCTGGGACAGGGGGAGCTTTGGTGGTAAGAAGATACCCCAGCTTGTCGTAAGTGATTGCCATCTTGATATTCCTGAGCCAATCTTTGTAGTTTGGCCCTATCAGTATGTTTTTATCTAGAAGTAACTTAAGTCCAGTCATGTCGATTGGTCGCTCCAATTAGGAGAGAGAGAAGAAATACTCAGCATGATGCTCTTGCAAGTTTAGAGTGGTTTTTAGTTTGTCTAAACAGGATGGCTCCCACTGTCTCTCGAATCCTTCCTCAAACCAAAAAGGAAGAATTAGTCAGGATCAATCTCACCGTACAATACTTGCTTAATCGTTCTTCCAGGCCAGTGTCGGTACTTCGAGGGAGGTTTTCCAATGCTTTCGCGAAGTTCCTTAATTAAATAACCTCTTTTCCCTGTGGGCGTAGCCCCGCTAACACCTTTTTAGACACCTACTTGGTTTATAGCATTGATCGTTAAGTGAGAAATTTCCCGAGGAGTAGCATATACTCACAGTAGGATCGGGATCCAAATATCACCGCGTAACAAAACTGAAGGAATCCTACCAGAATCATCACACTCCAAATGGTATGCAGCGCTAGCAAGTTTCAGTACTTATGAAACTCCCGATGTGGATTTTTGCCCCATGCTCTTATGACCTTGACTTTGGCCAAAATATCATAAGTCACATGTCAAGTTCTACCCGTCATTCTCCAGGTTAATTTGGACCCATCCGCACCTACCCTTGACTTTGTCCAAAATGGCAGTACGACTGTCCCAAACCAACCCATCTATCTATGCTGCACATGAATACCTAATAGCTACCAATCACTATGCCTTGACTTTGGCCAACATACATAGCTTGAATACTATTGACCATTCATGTGAAATGACGGAGGGCTACGAATGGTTTTGGTGAAACCGTGAACGTAGTGAACTTGATATAATCGATGGAACGAGATAGCTTTTAAAAGGAGTGGCTCAAACTCCGCATTTAAAAGTTGGTTTTTGAAAAAGAACCGAGTGGTTTTTGAAAGTGTTCCAATGACTTTTACTTGGTTTATTTTCTTGCATTAGTTCTTTTAATGCATATTTTTCTTGCATTAGTTCTTTTAATGCATCCCATCATTTAATCCTACCATTGCAGAAAACAACCAAAATATGACGTATGCTTATGCCATTCGCATTCGCCACGGGGCCCCGTCATTACCCGTTAGGTTACTTAACTAACGACAGAGCGGGGGCTGGGCTAGCGCGTCTCTAAAACATAAGCAACGCCTAAATAATATCATATATAGATATATTGCAATGATAGCCATTTCAGATCACAGATGAACACATTGGATATACTAGGAACCCGCAATTCGTACGAGCCTGTAACGAAAAGCAGATTACACGGTCACGGTGAATAGCCAAGACCCCACCCAAGACCCCTACGGGTGCGGCAAACTACCCGCCAAGTACCCGAAGCGGAGCAACCTCCCTCAACACCGTGAGTAGGCCACTCGGCACTTCGAGATACCCGGTAGTTTGTGCACCCCCTCCATGGGTCTATCATAGGAGCAAAAACAGTAAAAAGAAATTATACAATGACGGCTACAACCCCGACCCGGTTGTGCGGCCATACAAATAATTATTACATCAATTTACAAATTTACATGAATTGAAAGAAAAGAAAACACTCGTCTCACAACCCCCCGGCTATTCACCCGCGACAATCCAATGAATTCATATACATATACCAGCAATATTACAGATCACAGATTTGTATAACCCCCACTAATCGACATATAGCGATTAGCAGACGTTCAATACAAATATCACATCACAGATACAAACCCGTTAGCCTTAGTCTTTAGAAACTCGATCAAAATACGGTTTTTAATGTCCCAAAAACAAAATTTTCTTTTTGGAAAATCTGGGCTGAAAAAACATATACCAAAATTCCCAAAATAACCCACTGAGTATACTGTAGTAAAGAAAATCCAGAGAAGAGCTAAGTTGACCGCGGAACCGTGGCAATAGCAAGCTATTGCCGCGTCTACGCGGCGGTTTGATGGGTTCTCTGCACCGTTTTTCTACAGTATCTTTAAAAAACCCTGAGTCGATTTTTAAAGCATGATTTATTATTTTTACAGAACTTAAAAAATCGACAGCAAGTTTGATTTCCGGGTCTATTTCGGAACTTTTTCTCCGATCGAACTTCTAGTTACTATGCTAACATGTTAAGTAGTGTTTAACTAGGCTCTGATAGCACTGTAAGTCCATGCTACCTCTCCCGGTACTTACGGGCTTGCGGAATTTGATGAAAAACAATTTTCTAGAGGCGGTAACATGGACTCAAACGGATCTTTGTTAAACTATCTACCTAACAACCTAACTAGGAGTTGTTAACTACTCGGTTAGGGGGTTATACCTTTCTTTCTTGAACTCTTTCGTCTTCAAACCTCGATGGTGTACGGATCGGCTTCACCCCGTCGTCTCCTTGCACCGAAGATCGATCCACCCGAAAGCTTCTACCTTTGTCTTCTTCTTCGAACTTTGAAGAAACTAGTTCACTCGGTTTGCTAAACCTTGTGAACTAGAGTGAATAAAGAAGAGTGTAATGGGCTTTTTCTCTATGGTTCTTGCTTCTCAACACATGAGACAAGTGAACCATAGACTAGAGAGAGAGGGAGAGCAAGAGGAAGAGGATGAGAGCTCAAGCCAAGAGAGAGAAAAGAAATGAGAGAATGAGCAAGACTTTTCTCTCTTGGCTCTCATAATCCAAAGCCATCATAACCAATAATAGCAATCAAGTATTATGTGATGGTTTAAGTCAAAATAGCCATATCATTTCATGCACTCATTTTGCACAAGATAAACAAGCAAGCAAAAGTCTTTGCCATGAAATGATAGCTATTGTCATGATGATGATCAACTAGTCCAACCTAGTCAACCGGTCAACAAAGTCAACAAGTCAACAAAGTCAACCCTTCAACAACCATGTCACTATAATACTTAATTAATATTATTGTTAATCACATAACATATTCTCATTAGGGTTTAGCAAAAAGTCAATAGTCAATAGTCAACAGTCAACAACGCTAATGAGAATCCTCTGCCTCTGTCTCTCCGTCAACTGTGCATACACACCAGCATCCGCGTTCCGAGGAACACGAATACATACGATATAAAACCAATCCCAAAACGTACACTAGGATCTGGCTTAAACCAAAACCCGCTAGTGTTAACTGTCCGGACACTAAACGTGCACAAGTGCACGGATGTGACCGAACCCTGTCGCAAAACCATGCGACCTCTACTCTTTTGCCTAAAGGCGAATAGCTTTCTGTGTGGGACTCTAAAGACTCGACACTACGCTGGCAGTAGGTTTAACCACAGACCGCAAGCGGCACTAGCTGTGCGTAACGGCCCCCAGGTAGATGCCGACAAGAAGACTGTGTAGGGTTCCTAGGCACGCTAAGGAGGTCTCACAAGGCATCAACCATGCCAATTTCAAATTTTACTAGTGCCTACAAACCCTAATACGGATCATTAACTAGATATATAGGCGACAAACGAAACTAGTTAACAACTTAACTACAAGAACGGAAATACAACATTTGTAGATCCGGTGCTCCACCTCCATAGCTCCGTGATGAAGTCCCCTTGCTGTCCAAATCGAATCCCGGGCTCTAGCGTCGGCTTCATCGGAGAAATGGGCGGGCTAGGTCATCGACTACGATGCCGAAGATGATCTACGTCGAGGCATCGCTAGATCAAGCTCCCACTTCACCAAGTCATGAAACTTGTGAAGTTAACACCCTTTACTACTTGGCAAGAGGTAGAGGATGAAAAAATAGGAAGTGGGTTCACTTTGGAATTGGATTTCTCATATGATTTCATCACTTGCCATTGATGAGGCAAGCTTTTTCTTTCTTGCTCATGAAGAAGAAGATGAAGCAAGAATATGATAAGTATTAGAATATGAAAAAGAATTGATTCTTATCATATTCTAACCTTAGTTAAGTGTAGAGAATAGACTAGGGTTAGTTTAAATGGTTAGGGTTAAGGATGAGAACAAAAAGGTCATTTAGTCAAAGCTTCATGAAGCTTCAACTAAAAACAAATCAAGCCACCATTCATTTATCTTTCAATTTATTCAAAATGAATAAATAAATAAGATAAATGAATAAGTAAAACCCTAATTAACAACTTAACCATGGTTTAATTCTTTACACTTAACCAAATAAGCATGTATCATCAAACATGATACAATGAAGTGCACAAAAGTATATCACATATACAACTTGCACAAATCAAGTGAGAAAATCCACTTAAAGTGAACCAATACTAGTTAATGCAAAGTAATATATCAAATATATAATTATACATTAAATCATTAAATCAACACTTGATTTAACGATCCGGTCATATCGCATATAATCGACCAGTATCCCATGTATCGGCTTATCGAATCAATCCTTGATTCGATAACTAGGTTATATCGCATATAACCTAATCGATACATTCATCGCGAGAATGGAATACGGTATCACATACACGCATTATTCTCGGTCCCGCACATATCTCATACGCACTCCTATTTCGTTTCGCTTGAGCCAGGAAACCTCTGTGTAGGACTCTAAAGACTCGTCAATACGCCGGCAGCAGGTGATGATCATATCAAACACCCACAAGCCGCAAGCGGTCTGCTAAACGTAACGGCCACCCGGGTATTGAGCGATCAGAAGATCGAAGAGCAAGCCCGCTCACACTCCTGTGAATCCAACCAGTAACACTTACCGTACAGTCCGGTCTCGTCGTCTGATATGTCGCATATCTCGCCTAGGGGTGGTAAATGTCAGACCCCAATAGCTCGATAAGTCGTGTCGATATGAGGTCTATAACAGTTCGAGAAACTACTGGTAACACTTACCAGTAAATCTCAGCAACCCTGGCCAGGGATTTCCGGTTATAGCCAATCGAACACAGCGCGAAATCAACTCCCTATACCGGGAGAGACGAATCCCCTCCTATCGCTCATTGCCTCCATGTGATTCGGGACTGTACCCAAAAACCACCGTTTTGCACGCCCTCTTGGACGTGGTAAGGTGGAAATCAAAGCACAGTGGGAACCACACAAGACTCTATGACGATCTCGGGTCAACAGACTACTCTGTACCAGTGTCACCAGAGAACTGCCATCTGACGTAAGGTATAATACCATCTGGGAGTTCTCGGCGAGTCCGTCCAGTGTACCCAGTCTCCACTGAGCACCCGTATATCCTCTCTGATGTCAAACACCAATGGATATGGGATCACCCATCGCCCATCTGTATAGGTCGAGAAGGTATACGCTAGTCTACTCTGGTATATCGATGCCCCGTCTCGATATACCCACGACTAGGGACTTTGAAGGATGTACTTATGGACTACCATGTCCCCACTAGTATGATCTGCATCATAGTCCAGGTAGTCAAGTACTCAAACTATGGGCTTTACCAACATGTAACAGAGAGACTATCAGTGTACACGTTAAGGTAAAGAGTAACCAGATAGCATACTATCATGTCGAGCAAGAAAGTCCTCCCTATATATGTCCCAGCATCCACTACAATATACATCCTATGTATAGTAATGGCCTCTAGGGCATATATATAACTAACAATCTCCCACTTGCACTAGGGCCATCTGATAGCAGTGGTTGTAGTATCTCATACTCAACCATCCCGTAAAAGTCTCTCTCTGGGAAAAGGCCTTTGTGAGTGGATCCGCCGTGTTGTCCTCTGAGTCTGCTCTCCTTACCTTGATCCCCTAGGAGATCAACCATCTCCATAGTCAGGTGATACTGCCTTAGAATATGTCTGGATCACTGATGGGACCGGCGTTCCTTGGCATAAGCCACAACTCCATTGTCACACATTGGGAGGAACTAAGTTCATCTCATGAACAAATATACATCCAGACTGCCTCTTTGGTAGCATCTTAAGTAGCGATGTATCCAGCCTTTATCTTCTAGTATGCCACGGTATCTAGCTTGGAACTCTTCCAACATACCGTCCCTTTACTCAGGGTAAAGACAATGCCTGTGACTGACTTTCAGTCGTCCTTATCACCCTGGAACCCTTCCAGTGATTCTCCCCAGGATCGGTTGATACCATCTCACTACAACTAGTGAGAATCCTAACATCCAATTAGATCTATCTCATAGATCCAAAACCCAGGATTTGGGAGGTATCACTTTGATCCTATATGGAGAATCATTGTGATAAGCGGAGATTGACCGAGCGTAGCGTAGGAAACTCCTTCCCTATCAAGAGCATGTCATCCACGTACTTTACGAGGATCGTCACTATACTCCCTACTACCTTTTTGTATATACAAGGTTCATCTTCCATTTTGATGATGTCAAACTGTTTGACTACTACATCAAAACAGATGTTCCAACTCCGCGATACCTGCTTTATCCTATAAAGCATCTTGTACACGTTTCCGCTGCTCCCACTGTCTACGAAGCCCTCTGGCTGTGTACTTATAGACGTTCTCTTCTAAAACATCATTTAGAAAAGCAGTCATGGCACCCAACAGCCAGATATCGTAGTCATGGTATGTAGCCGTGGTAAGTAGGATCTGGATGGACTTAAGCATAGCCACTTGAAAAAGTTTCATCATTATCCATGCCTGGTCGATGACGAAAAGCTTTAACAAGTCTAGCTTTGAAAGTCTCAACTTTTCCATCTACACCAAGTAATCTTCTCAAGATATACTTGCTCCTGATGGGGATTTAACCCTTCAGATATAGCAATCAAAGTCCACACTTTGTTGGTGTATAAGGATTCCATCTCAGATCGCTAAGCATCCAGCCATTCTTACAGAGTCCCACTCCTGATGGCCAGCTCGAAACTAGTTGGGTCATCATCTCATGATGCAATCCTCGTTCCCACTGTCATAGAGAAACCGAAGTATCTCTCAGATTGGCGGAGAGGCTGAGGTTCGTTGGTTACTATTGAATCCTTCGGTTCTACCAAATCATTTGCTGTAGTTTGTATAGCTGAAACACTTCCAGTTCTACATAACTAACCTTACCTCGAGCTTGTCCGGATTTTGCTTTTAGACATAGGCCGGACAACCCCAAATCTTAACTAACTTAAGATATGGGCTCTTCCCTTATCATATCACATATGAAATGGTAGGCAACTGATTTGATTTGAACCCTATTCAATAGGTATGCAGCTTCTCAAGTGCATAACTCCCAAAAGGAAATAGGTAACTCAGTAGTACTCATCATAGAGCACACCATATCACATAGGGTGCTAATGCTCCGCCCCGATATACCATCGTGCTTTGGTGTATACGGAGGAGTAATGCTGAGAGAGAATCTTATTCTCCTTTAGAATAGTCCAGGAATTCCGTGCACAAGTATTCTCCTCCCTGATCTCATCATAGGACATAATACTTATACCCGTATTAGTTCTCTACTTCTAACTTATATTCTGTGAATATCTCAAAAGGTTCGGACTTGTGTCTCAACAGGAACATATGTCTGAATCTTAAGAGATTATCAGAGAATGTAATGAAGTATAAAGAACCAGTCCTGGCATATGTAGACAGGGGACCTTACATACATCAACATGTATCATCCCAAGAGTTCACTAACTCTTTCTCTGTTTCCAGTAAACGGAGCTATGGTCATCTTATCTCTGTGACATGACTGGCAAGTTTCACAAGATGTAAATTCAAACTGATTTAAATATGCATCTTCATGTAACTTCAGCTAGTCGGGTCGCATTGATATGACCTAGTCTACAATGCCTCAAGTAAAATTCGTTCATTTCTGAACTCATCCTCTTGTGTGTGTTCAGTATACTAAAGAACTGTAGTTTGATTTAGAACATCAATGTTTTTAGATAACGTGCCTGAACCGATCAACTTTTGATATAGGAAATGTTCAAAACATTATCCAATAATACAAAATTTTATCATTTCTTTAATAATAAAGAGAGTGATATGATTTTGTATATCAGGTTCGATATCTAATAACATTCGTTCAGAATCAATGTATTCAGGTAATACAGGGTGACAGTGACCAACAGACTTGGCTGCAACACTTGCACCGTTTTCTGCCTCATGAAACTTATCACCCGTTCTCAGTTTTTCTACCTTTTTGCAGCCCTATGTAACAGATTACATATCTGGGATCCTGATCCGGTATCATATACCCAGGATGCGGAGGATACTGAGAAACAGTTCTATGTAACGAACACACCCGAAGATGATGCATCAGCATGCACTCTCTTCGTTTGGGCGGCACGGGAATTCTGGTAATCCCCAAATTCCTGCTCGGTCTTATAACAATTATAAGTTGGAGCGGGACCAACGTTCCCCAGCTCAGTATAACAAGCGGGTTCGGTCAATATTCCGTATTATTATCTTGATTAAGGCGTGATCTGGTCGCTACCTGGAGAGAGAGAGAAGAAAACACTCAGCGTGCGCTCTTGCAAGAATAGATTGGTTATTATTTTATCTAATCAGGATGGCTCCCACTGTTTTAATCAAATCTTCCTTCAAACCCTAAAAGGAAAGACTAGCCGGGATTAATTACATACTACAAGTTCGCCAATCTTTCAGCCAGGCCAGTGTCGGTACTTTGAGGGAGGTCCCCCGTGCTTTCGCACGAACCTAATTAATGTAAACCTCGTTTTCCCAGAGGCATAACCTCGTTGACACCTTTCTAGACACCTACTTGATCGGCTAATTGTAATATGTAAAACTCTCCCAGGAGTAACTCTTACTCACAGCGGGTATCGGGATCCAACTATCTCATAGAATGTATGCAATCTCATTGCAAATTTCAACACTTGAAATTTCCGATAATATTTTGCCCCAAACGATCTATGACCTTGACAAGGTCAACAAACCATAGACCGTAAGTCAAGTTCAACCCGTCATTTCTTGATTGAATCAAACCCACCCGCACGACCCTTGACAAGGTCAACAAGGTCGTACGACAACCCTAACCCAATCTGCATCATATGCATAAGCAGATAAATACTGGTTAGCTACCGCACACTGCGCCTTGACAAGGTCAACAAACGCAGCACGAATACTAAACAGGACTTATCTGAAATGACGGACGGCTACGACAGGTTTTTCTGAAAACCTATTGCGTAATGAACTTGATATCATTGTAGAATCAAATGATTTTTTAAAATGGAGTGTTTTTGAAACTTTTCTAGTTTTGCCAAAGGGGTCACTCCCGGTGAAGGGATCGTCGGCCCTTTCCTCGTCGAATGAGGTGCGGGATATATCATATATATCACTGTGCAAAGTAGAACTCTTAATAGCAATCAAAAGACAAACCGAGTGTGTAGCAACTGCTAGTTATTGCTAAAGGAGTCACTCCCGGTGAAGGGATCTCGGTCCTTTCCTCATCGAATAAGGTGCAGGATATATCACATATACCTCTGTGCAAAGCAAGAACTGTAGCTAACTGTTTTATTTTGAAATTCGATTCTACAACATCTTAGGTTTCTTTTTATTTCATTAATCACATTAATGAAGTCCCATCATTTAAGTACCTAAACATCACAGATAAATACGACGTACACTTATGCCATCCGCATTCGCCTCGATGTCCCTTCGTGCACCGTTAGGTTAGGTAACTAACGGCAGGGCAAGGCAGGGCTAGCGCGGGTGTGAAACATAAGTAACGTCTATATAATATATCATATATACTATATACAGTATCCATCACAGAACATATCACATGATCACATCACAGATATCGCAGCAGAAGAAACATATGAAATATTAGATATACTAGGACGTCCGTGTTTTCAATACGAGCTAGTATAAAACACGGATTCCACGGTCGTGATGAATAGCCAATCCCATACCCCTAGACCCCTACGAGAGCGGCAAGAAACCCTACCAATTCTAGAGTTAGGAGACCCGGACTCGACTCCTCGAGTTGGTCTCCCACTGGACCCCAGAACCCGGTTACTTGTGCTCCCCTCCTTGGGTCTATCCTAGTGCGGAAAAGTAAATAATATACAAACGGTGACATCTTCCGCAACCTGGAAGTGCCCCAATAAAAGAATATTACATACAAGTTTTTACATGAATGAAAATGAAAAACACTCATCTCACATAAAAACCCCCGGCTATTCAAACACGACGATCCAATATAACATATCCAGCAACACATAACATCACATGTCATCAACGTAAGTAAATATGCGCATCCCAATTGTCGTTGACATATAGCAACGAAACCGGCGATATCACATATTACACATACGGTCACAGAAAAGAAAGTGTAAAACTACAACAGTTGGAATCCGCAACCTCTTTAGACATCGCATGCCTAATCAAATGAATTCCTTAGACATCTCATGCCTAACAATTATAAACCCCGCATTTTAGTCTCATTATCGAAAACACTTTTCAATATCAAGTCGGGCAATTCAACAAGATTCCCGACATCCTGATCGAATGCTCGTCGCAAACTTTAGTAGGCGTCCGCACCCCCGATACCGTCGATGAAGTGCACCAAGGCGGAACACCGCTACCGCGAGCACCCGGATCGATGCTTTCAGCGACGGGGTTCTCCTACAGTCACTTGGTCGGGGCTATGGAGTGAGGCTGTCTATTAAGTTTACCCGGCGAGTATCCGCGTATGCTACGTGATTGCGACGGACTTTTGATCACATCAAAATTCCGTGGAAACCGATCAAGTGAGACTAAACTGCTATGTTTATAACATTCATTCAGTTATCTCATAACTGCTTGTGAATTCCAATTGTTGTATCACATTCCAGATAAACAGAAAATGTTAAACTTTCCGATCGAACAGTTGAACACCCAAGTTTTCCCGATACAGCTCAACTCATGAAATAAGTTCAAAGACATTCACTTCGTGCCTCAGTACCAACGGTCCAGCCGTAGAAGGATCAAGCCAACGCCTCACATGTGGCACGCCGTACTGCCCCAAACCCTAAGGTTCAAAGGGCAGTTCAAGACGGTCACATAATCGAGTTAAGGTTTGTTGTCTTCTAGAGGGACCATTGCATTACTTGCACTACTTAGAACGTCATTAAACTACGGAAAAGTCCAACACTTGGAAATTTCCCGACAGGGGAAAAATTGGGTATTTATATCCGGTCGAACTTTTTAACATATTCAAAAATTATCCGGAAAACACATAGACAAAGTTTGATAATCCGATCGAATATACGAAACCCCAAAGCAACCCAGAATATTCAACTCTTGAATAAATATTAAAAATTTCCATAAAATCCAGCACCATAAAAGAGGAATTACTGTGCAAAAATGGTTGGATGATATGACAATTTGGCCGCGGAACCGCCGCACAAGCCATGCTTGTGCCGCGGTTCCGCTGCGCTATGAGGGAATCATGGGTACGGGCTTCACAGTAATTCTTACAATTCCCTGCTGAATTTTCTGCATATTTTTAATCTGGAAAAATCCCAGTTTTTGAAAAAAGTCCAGAGAGCATGTTTTGAATTAGGGTTTCGGTTCGATCGGGTTTCAAACTTTGCCTACGCATCGCCTAAGGCTCTAGCTAGGCTCTGATACCACTGTAGGGTTCCTAGGCACACTAAGGAGGTCTCACAAGGCATCAACCATGTCAATTTCAAATTTTACTAGTGCCTACAAACCCTAATACGGATCGTTAACTAGATATATAGGCGACAAACGAAACTAGTTAACAACTTAACTACAAGAACGGAAATACGACCTTTGTAGATCCGGTGCTCTACCTCCATAGCTCCGTGATGAAGTCTCCTTGCTGTCCAAATCGAATCCCGGGCTCTAGCGTCGGCTTCATCGGAGAAATGGGCGGGCTAGGTCATCGACTACGATGCCGAAGATGATCTACGTCGAGGCATCGCTAGATCAGGCTCCCACTTCACCAAGTCATGAAACTTGTGAAGTTAACATCCTTTACTACTTGGCAAGAGATAAAGAATGAAGAAATAGGAAGTGGGTTCACTTTGGAATTGGATTTCTCACATGATTTCATCACTTGCCATTGATGAGGCAAGCTTTTTCTTTCTTGCTCATGAAGAAGAAGATGAAGCAAGAATATGATAAGTATTAGAATATGAAAAAGAATTGATTCTTATCATATTCTAACCTTAGTTAAGTGTAGAGAATAGACTAGGGTTAGTTTAAATGGTTAGGGTTAAGGATGAGAACAAAAAGGTTATTTAGTCAAAGCTTCATGAAGCTTCAACTAAAAACAAATCAAGCCACCATTCATTTATCTTTCAATTTATTCAAAATGAATAAATAAATAAGATAAATGAATAAGTAAAACCCTAATGAACAACTTAACCATGGTTTAATTCTTTACACTTAACCAAATAAGCATGTATCATCAAACATGATACAATGAAGTGCACAAAAGTATATCACATATACAACTTGCACAAATCCAGCGAGAAAATCCACTTAAAGTGAACCAATACTAGTTAATGCAAAGTAATATATCAAATATAATTATACATTAAATCATTAAATCAACACTTGATTTAACGATCCGGTCATATCGCATATAACCGACCAGTATCCTATGTATCGGCTTATCGAATCAATCCTTGATTCGATAACTAGGTTATATCGCATATAACCTAATCGATACATTCATCGCGAGAATGGAATACGGTATCACATACACGCATTATTCTCGGTCCCGCACATATCTCATACGCACTCCTATTTCGTTTCGCTTGAGCCAGGAAACCTCTGTGTAGGACTCTAAAGACTCGTTAATACGCCAGCAGCAGGTGATGATCATATCAAACACCCACAAGCCGCAAGCGGTCTGCTAAACGTAACGGCCACCCGGGTATTGAGCGATCAGAAGATCGACGAGCAAGCCCGCTCACACTCCTGTGAATCCAACCAGTAACACTTACCGTACAGTCCAGTCTCGTCGTCTGATATGTCGCATATCTCGCCTAGGGGTGGTAAACGTCAGACCCCAATAGCTCGATAAGTCGTGTCGATATGAGGTCTATAACAGTTCGAGAAACTACTGGTAACACTTACCAGTAAATCTCAGCAACCCTGGCCAGGGATTTCCGGTTATAGCCAATCGAACACAGCGCGACATCAACTCCCTATACCGGGAGAGACGAATCCCCTCCTATCGATCATTGCCTCCATGTGATTCGGGACTGTACCCAAAAACCACCGTTTTGCATGCCCTCTTGGACGTGGTAAGGTGGAAATCAAAGCACAGTGGGAACCACACAAGACTCTATGACGATCTCGGGTCAACAGACTACTCTGTACCAGTGTCACCAGAGAACTGCCATCTGACGTAAGGTATAATACCATCTGGGAGTTCTCGGCGAGTCCGTCCAGTGTACCCAGTCTCCACTGAGCACCCGTATATCCTCTCTGATGTCAAACACCAATGGATATGGGATCACCCATCGCCCATCTGTATGGGTCGAGAAGGTATACGCTAGTCTACTCTGGTATATCGATGCCCCGTCTCGATATACCTACAACTAGGGACTTTGAAGGATGTACTTATGGACTACCTTGTCCCCACTAGTATGATCCGCATCATAGTCCAGGTAGTCAAGTACTCATCCTAAGGGCTTTACCAACATGTAACAGAGAGACTATAAGTGTACACGTTAAGGTAAAGAGTAACCAGATAGCATACTATCATGTCGAGCAAGAAATTCCTCCCTATATATGTCCCAGCATCCACTACAATATACATCCTATGTATAGTAATGGCCTCTAGGGCATACATATAACTAACAGACTGACGAGGTGAAACCCATCTGAACTCCTACTGAGCGTGAATGTGACAGTCTCCGTACAGTCCGGTCTGTTCGTCTGATACATCGCATGGCGGGCCTAGGGGGCGGTAAACGTCAGTCCCCTAATAGCGGTACAAGTCGTGTCGGAGTGAAGCCCAAAACACCCTGAAATAACACCGGAAGCCTACCAGTATATCTCGCTTGCCCTGGCCAGGGACTACTCGTGTAATGGCTCTCCTAGACACAGCGCGATGTCAACCCCCAATACCGGGAGAGACGATTCATGTCTAACCGTCACTGCCTCCAAGTGCTTCGGTATTGCACCCAACTACTACCTGTTTGCACGACTCTTTTGAGCTGTGGTAGGGTAGTAATCAAAGTACAGTCGGAACACACTCGAGACGAAGTGACAGTGTCAAGTCAGCAGACTAAGCTGTACTCATGTCACCTGGGAACTGATAACTGACGATAGGTATAGTACCAACTAGTCAGTTCCCGACGAGTCCTGTCCAGTGTACTCGTAACCTAACGAGCACCCGCATACTATCTCAAGTACGACGTACTGACGGCTGTGGGACAAACCGTCTCCTCTGCTGGGATGAGAAACGCATACGCTAGTCTACTCCAGAGTATCGATGCCCTATCTCGATAGTCCTGCGACTAGGGACCTGTATAAGGATGTGCTTATGGATTACCCAGCCCCCACGAGTGTGACTGCCATCACAACGCTGGTAATCAAGCAAAGATCCTAAGGGCTCCACTAATGCGTATAGGTGATATAATAAAATAAACACATGTACACATTAAAGTAGAGACAAACCAAGTAGCATACTACCATTTTGAGCAAGATTGTTTTTACAACTGTGAATATCCCAAGCTTCCATTAAGTAATATACAAACTAGTATGATACAGTAATGGCCTCTAGGGCATATACACTAACAAGTGGATGTTAGAATATAATATCAGAGTCATACCTATTTTCAAACTAACGAATCCTAGATATTTCCAAAGGACAATCCGAGGGACGCTACGGATTTTAAAAAGGTATCTCTTTTCTCAAAAACACCGTAGCCCCTACTTTTCTAAAAACAACGATTCGTGTTATTTTTAATACTATAACTGTATGGATCGTATATATATATATATTTATATATATATATATATATATATATATATATATATAGCATTTACTGTTTACCTTTCTTCTATGTTCATATTTTTCTCATTGCATTTTATATATACATGTTCTCTCATTAGCTGTTACGATCTTGTTTGCTAGGACACACGCACTATTACCGATAATACGCATGTTACACGAACACTTGCTTGCCGGCTCACTCACATCATCATCGGTAATTGCTATATCACGTACATATTAGAAGCCGTTATTTCACTCGTATAACCTGATAGCTTGTAGTTATAGTATTGTTTAGCATTCATAATCTCACATGCTAGTTTAGATATTGCATTTCTTACTTAGATGCCACATGCATATACATATACATTCTGGTTATGCACTGTAGATTGGCTCTATGCCAATATTCATTGTTTCATTATTAGCTTATGATCATGAGATTTTGGTATTCATGAGATTTCTGGATTTGGGAAACCGCATACGAATTTTGAAAACTTATGATCATTTTAAAAGAAAAATGCGGTTTCTCGTGATATGATGTGTGGCGTTCACCATGAGATTTCTTGGTTCTTGAGCTATATGTATACCCGATTCGAGGAGAGATGCGACACCGTCTGTGGGTATATGGTGGACCCGGTGCGGTACCTCGGGACAAGAAAATCGTATAGAGAGACGTTGAGCCCGGCACGGGAGCACCACCGACGAGTGATAGTTTGGCTCGGTGGATATCCGGAGGATACCGACCGGAGTCATGAGATCATATAGATATGGGCTGATCCGAACTAATGGAGTCCGAGATTTGAGGATTATGTGTCGCTGTTGAACACGGTTTTCATGATGTTTTTGAGTGTCGATACTGGGCACTCAGGTTTTATCATGATTTAGTGTGTCGTTGCTGGACACACGTTGGATGATGTATTTATATATGATACACATTACATGTTACCACTTTATTACACGGACACGAGTACATTGGTATTATACTTATGTTTATACTGTTACCTTTGTTATCATTCGATGTCATTATATTATTATATCATTGTATGACCTAGGAGATTGGCATACATTCGATTTCTTCTCGGTGATGTCTTCTACTCACGAGTTGGCAACTCACCCCGTTATGCTACAGTTTTCTTGCAGGTTTGACCGCACAGGTTCCGTTGCGGCTTGCTGGCACACCGCTTCCTTTCGGGTGATTGCTTTGGTAGGTGGGGTTCACTTGCATCATGACCACCATTATACTTATATATTTAACTGTTGTATCTAGTTAAAGGCTCCATCAACTAGACTATGTATATTTGGTAGACGTAGAAAGCACAGTTTGTATATTCTTTCAGACTTAGAGTCACGCTCATGTATTATTCTTTATTTCTGGTTTCTTTGATCGTGATTTGCTTTTCTTTACTTTCTTCTCTGTTTTGATCTTCGCCTTAGAGCGTCATATATATCTTTGCGTGGTTGTTTCCGCTAATTGGCGAAGTGCTAGCTCCCGCTTAGGGATGCCTATTATTATTATTGCTTGTATTGTTTTCGCGTTAAAATTTACAAAGGAGGTGCTGCCCAAATTTCAAATGACGAAAATGTTTTTAAGATAGATACAAAACATTGCATTTCCATATATTATTACTGGTGTTTTTTAAGAAAGAACCCGGTTTCATTAAACCTTTATTTCAAAACTTCACCTCCACTATTTTCCCTAAAAGGTTTAGATTTCTGGGCTTTTGGCTTACTTGGATTAGGTTGGGTTCTATAGACTTCAGGTGATTCAAGTGCTAGTCACGTGCCTTTTCCGGGTTATGACACGATCCCACTCTTGACAAGTTCTAGCCCATCCGTATGCCAAGATATTATACGGATGGATTAAAAGAGCTGTTAAAACGCCAAGGCGTGCTTCTCGAACAAACTGTTCGACATGCCCAATTCTAAAAAAATTAGAATATTTCCGGGACCCAACGAAAGAAGCCTAACAGGAAGATGAAAACAACTGGGATGGGATATGTTCGGTCCAAGAAATGGGTGAAAATCTACATCTGCCATGCCATAAACAGCTCGAATGGAGAAGAAGATGTTTCTCCAAGCAGCCATATTGCCGAACGAGAGAAAAGTCTCGCTCGAAGAACAAATTGACGAAATAATAAAAGAAGCTTGTCAAGCAAGCCGAGAAAACCACAGTCGCAAAATGACCATGTATGAAAAAGCCAAGACACATCGTCTCAATGGACAATCAGTGGAAGAAATAGGCCATGATACTCTTCATCCATAGCCCGTTATGTACTTTCATGAAAAAAGAAAATCCCGAAGTGGAGACTAGAATAAGGCGACAATTGCAAGCATCGCTCAAGGAAAACTAAGCAGGTCCAAGACGCCGTTTAATCGAGAAAAGTTCGGTTGGAGCCCGTCCCTCATAAAGAAGATGGAACAAAAATATCCGTTCCCTCGAGATAAGATAGGAAAGATCTTCAACCTTGTCATGAAGCACCAAATGATGACGCTTCCGGAGTCTCGACACCCCGAATAGATAAATAAAGTCCATCATCCGGATTATTGCTCCTATCACCGAGCAATAGGTCACCCCCTCGAAAATTGTTTCACGTTCAAGTGTTGGGTGGAGGATCTATATCAACAGGACAGGTTTATGTTATCCGATAGCTAGAGCATAAGACCGCCGCAAAAGCATGAGCCAAAGAAGACCTATACCATCAGGTTGGGACCAACTCGACCACGAAAATGGAAGCGAACTCGTACCTGTCATATGATAACACTCTCAAGAGAGGGAGGGGACGAGAATATGATTGACCTTTTCGGATGCTTCACAAACGAAGTCGATGGCGAGATCTCTGAATTTTCACCAGCAACAAAGGAACTGGAAGATGGAATACATACCACGGTGGACAACCTTAGAAAAATCAACTTAGGAATAGAGGATGATTCGAGGTCGACATTTGTAAGTGAGCCGTTGTCGGAAAATCAAGTAGCCATATTAAAACATGTGCTTATGCAGTACAAAGACTGCTTCGCTTGGAACTATTTCGAAATGCTTGGTTTAGATCCAGAAGTAGCGATACATAAGCTGGACATATCGCCAGAGATGAAACCAGTCAAGCAGGCACCAAGAAGGATACGGCTTGAACTTGAGATGAGTATCAACGCTGAAAACAAGAAATTAATCGACTCTGGCTTCATCCAAAATGTTCAATATCATGATTAGATCGCAAACATCGTTCCGGTGATGAAGAAAAATGGGATAGTTCGCATTTGTGTAGATTTTTGGGACCTTAACAAGGCATGTCCGAAAGATGACTTCTCAGTGCCTGTTACCGTGCTGATGATCGATAACACATCCACCCACGAAGATTTCTCCTTCATGGATAGATCTTCAGGATACAACCAAATAAAGATGGATCCTGAAGACCAGAAGCATACCGCCTTTCGGACTCCGTTCGGCGTATTCTGCTATAAGCTGATGCCTTTCGGGTTAATGAATGCCGGAGCTATGTACCAAAAGGCCAAGATGAAGATATTCGATGACCTCATACACAAGATCGTTGAATGTTATATCGATGACCTTGTGGTCAAGAGAAAATCTTATAAGGAACACTGGGAACATCTGAAGATCGTGTTCGAACAACTTTGGAAGTATAATCTGAAGATGAACCTTCTAAAGTGCGCGTTTGGAGTATCCCCTAGAAAATTCCTAGGCTTCATCATCCGCCACCGAGGTATCGAAATTGATCCCTAAAAAATCAAGGCAATTATGGAAATGGCCTCGCCCAAAACCCTCAAACAAATATGATCTCTCCAGGGAAATCTCACGTATATCCGGCGGTTCATAGCCAACCTATCCGGAAAACGTCACCCCTATAGCTATCTGATGAAGAAGGGGACCCCATTCGTTTGGAATCAGAAATGCCAAAACGCATTGGATGAAATCAAACAATTCCTGCAAAACCCACCGGTATTGGCCACTTCGGTTAAAGGAAAACCCCTTATTTTATACACGATAGCCCTTGATGGTTCTTTAGGCGCGCTGTGGGCACAAGAGAACGATCAAGGAAAAGATAGAGCTCTTTACTATCTAAGTTGAGTTATCCTGGGGGCAGAAAGCAACTACTCCCCGATCGAAAAACACTGTTTGGCGCTGATCTTCGCAATAACGAAACTCAGACACTACGCCTTGGCACATGAGGTCTACCTCATATCAAAAGTGGATCCTGTGAAATATTTGATGTCAAATGCCATGCTAACGGGAAGGCTTGCTAAATGGGCCCTACTGTTGATGGAATTCTTGGTAACATATAGGCCCATCAAAGCGGTGAAAAGACAAGTCATCGCCGACTTTCTTGCGGAACATCTGATACTAGTCGATTTTCCCCTAAATTACGAGTTACCGGATGAACATGCATTCAACGCAATTGAGGAGGAGAAAGAGGAAAATAAGTCTCAATAGGAGCTCTACTTTTATAGAGCATCTTCCATGAAGCGGCAAAAGAAGAAAACTCTCATAATCAAAGCCGGGGTAGGTCTTATCTTCGTGATCCTGTAAAGAGGAATATTGCTTTATGCCCTCTCCATGACGGAACCCATGACTAATAATGAAGCGGAATATGAAGTTTTGATAACTGGTCTGGAGATCGCTATCGACATGGGAATCAAGGACCTCCTCATATATGGAGATTCTCAACTGATCGTCAGTCAAGTAAATGGTGAATATCAGACATGCAAACCATAGCTAATAAGAAATGGCAAAAGAGTGCAGCAGCTGCTGACCCAAATCCCTTCCTATAGACCAGAAAGAACACCGCGAGCAGATAACAGTAATGCGGGCGCGTTAGCCAAGCTGGCCAAAGAATTGGCCGACGACGGTCTCGATGACGTAAGGATCATTATTCAAAACCGCATGATCCTGGCGCCAGCAGATATACCTTCGGAAGCCCTGATAGTACTATCCGAGGAAAAGGAAACGATCGAACGAGAAGTTCTCCAAATAGAGAATGAAGAAAATGTCAAGGACTGGAGTGAAGCCTTTATAAGCTACTTTAAGTCCTAACGAACACTCGAAAATGCGTCGTTTAGACATTAGCTCATGAAACGTGCTCTGTAATTTTCCTTCGTCAACGATACTCTATACAAGAGATCCGTTGACTTCGTATGGTTATGATGCCTAGGGCCGAAAGAAGAAAAGAAAGTCATCCAAGAAGTACACGACGGACTTTACGGCTCTCATCAAGCAGGACCAAAAATGAAGCCGAAGATAAAAACGATGGGCAATTATTGGCCCACGATGATTCAGGATTGTCTTGAATATTCGAAGCAGTGTCACTCGTGCCAAATACATAGGGATTTCATACATAAACATTGTAACAACTCTAAACTTTCTGTACAATTTTATCAAAAATATAGAAAGGGGTACTTTTGCCTGAGCACAAGTTATAAATTTGATTTGCTTTTTAACAACAAGAAGGAGCTTGTAGCTCATTGGTAAGACCTTGCAATGCTAAACCAAAGCACCAGAGTTCAAATACCATCAGCCGCATATTATTTTTATTTTAATTTATTTTAATATTTTAGAAGCCCAAGAGTCTACAAGTGTATAACTGTTAGTTATATGTATGCCCTAGAGGCCATTACTGTACATACGTTGTATATTGTAGTGAATGCTTGGACATATATAGGGAGGACTTTCTTGCTCGACATGATAATATGCTATCTGGTTACTCTTTATCTTAACATGTACTCTGATTGTCTCTATGTCACATGTTGATAAAGCCCTTAGGATGAGTACTTGACTACCAAGACTATG
Source organism: Agapanthus africanus (assembly GCA_030015575.1). Lineage (NCBI taxonomy): Eukaryota > Viridiplantae > Streptophyta > Magnoliopsida > Asparagales > Amaryllidaceae > Agapanthus > Agapanthus africanus. The sequence goes on along the minus strand of JASDDO010000012.1, from coordinate 81,009,103 downwards.
ATGCAGATCATACTAGTGGGGATAATGTAGTCGCCAAGTACATCCTTCAAATGTTCTTAGTCGTGGGAGTACCGAGACAGGGCATCGATACTCCAGAGTAGACTAGCGTATGCGCTTCTTGACCCATATGATGGGCGATGGATGATCCCATATCCATTGGTGTTTGACATCAGAGAAGGTATACGGGTGCTCAGTGGAGACTGGGTACACTGGACGGACTCGCCGAGAACTCCTAGATGGTATTATACCCCACGTCAGATGGCAGTTCTCTGGTGACACTAGTACAGGTTAGTCTGTAGACCCGTGATCGTCATAGAGTCTTGTGTGATTCCTACTGTGCTTTGATTTCCACATCACCACGTCCATAGGGGCATGCAAAACGATGGCTTTTGGGAACAGTCCCGAATCACATGGAGGCAATAAGCGATAGGAGGGGTTTCGTCTCTCCCGGTATAGGGAGTTGATGTTGCGCTGTGTTCGATTGGCTATAACTAGAAATCCTTGGCCAGGGTTGCTGAGATTTACGGGTAAGTGTTATCAGTAGTTTCTCAAACTGTTATGGACCTCATATCGACATGACCTATTGGTTATTGGGGTCTGACGTTTACCACCCCTAGACTGCATATGCGACATATCAGACGAAGAGACCGGACTGTACGGGAGTGTTACTGAATAGATCCACAGGAGAATGTACAGGCTTGCTTGTTGATCTTCTGATCGCTCAATACCCAGGTGTCCGTTACGTTTAGTAGACCGCTTGTGGCTTGTGGGTGTTTGATATGATCATCACCTACTGCCGGCGTATTGATGAGTCTTTAGAGTCCTACACAGAGGTTTCCTGGCTCAAGCGAAACGGAGTGTAGGAGCGCATATATGATATGTGCAGGACCGAGATTGATGCGTGTATGTGATACCGCATTCTATTCTAACGATGTATGACATGATTGGTTATATATGATATAGCCGAGTTATCGGATCAAGCGTTGATTCGATAAGATGTTGCATTTCATATTAGTCGGTTATATGTGATATAGCCTGATTATTAAATCAAGAGTTGATTTGATAATTTAATGTATAATTATATATTTGATATATTATATTACATTAACTAATATTTAGCTCACTAATGATTTCTTTTATCACTTAGTGTGCACATTGTATATATGTGATATATATATTTGTGTACATGTATTGTGTCATGCTTGATGATACATACAAGATGAGTGTATGAGATTAATACCACACTAGGGTTAAGTTAGGGTTTCTATTTATGTTAAGCTAATTCAAAAGAGATTGAGTTTGTTATGCTAAAGCTTGGACAAAAGCTTTTGGATAAGCTTTGAGAAAGTCAACTCTTTTGTCTAGTTAAAGATATTTATTAAACCCAACCCTTAACCATAGTGTGTAGTTTATTCTCTACATGAGTTAAGCATGGTAGCTTTAACTCAACCAAGGATGCAATAATTCATTTGGATGAATTATTCATGACTTTTTCTTCTTCTTCTTCTTCTTCTTCAAGCTCCATGAAAAGCTTTCTAATTTCAATGGAGGTATGAGAAATAAAGTGAGAAAATCAATTCTAAAGGGAGCCCACCTCCTACTTCTTCATCCTCTACCAGTTGCCATGTAGTAGAGTGTGTTCTCTTCACAAAGTTCATGACCTAATGAAGGAATAGCTTGAGTTAGTGTCTCCTCGACGTAAATCATCTTCGGCCTTGAAGTCATCAAAGCAAGCACGTTCGTTTCTTCATAGAGCCTCTCTAGAGTCCGGAGTTTACGATCGCAGCGAAGGGGACTACTACACGGAGCTATAAGAAGTGAAGGGCCGGTCTACAAAGGTTGTAATCCCTAACTCATAGATGTAAAGTTGTTTACATGCATGTTTAACCCTAAGTCTCTAGTTAAGATCTTGGTTAGGGTTTGTTTAGCACCCAAATTTTTTTAAAGTAGCATGATTGATGCTTGCCAAAACCTTCACAAGGTGCTATGCTAACTCTATAGTGGTATCAGAGCCAAGCTAGAGTATTAGGCATCGTGTAGGCAAAGTTAGAAGTCCCATCGAACCCCAAAACCCCAAAACAACCCCTTCTCTAGAAATTTTTCAAAAAGTTGAAATTTTTCATATTAAAAATACTCAGAAAATCATGCAGGGAATTGTAAGAATTACTATGAAGTACAAAGCCATAACTCCATCACATGACAGCGGAACCGCGGCCAAACCATGCGTTTGGCGGCGGTTCCGCGGCCAGCATGAGGAATTAGGGGCTAATATTTCAGGGCTTTATTCTTGGGTACTTTTTCATGCTTCTGGGAATTTTTAATTCTACTCAAGTGTTGAGCTTTCTGGAAAATATTGGGAACTCGTTGATTCGATTGGAAAGTATAACTTCGTTTAAGTTTCTTCCAGGTAATTTAGAACGTGTTAAAAGGTTCAAACGGATATCAATAACTCACTTTTTCCCCTGTTGGAAAACTTTCCAAGTGTTGGATTTTTCCTTAGTTAAAGAACGTTCAAAGTCGTGCAAGTATCGCGGTGGACCCTCTAGAAGAACACATACCTTAACTCGATTATGTGACCGTCTGAACTGTCTCTAAACCTTAGGGTTTGGGGCTGTACAGTGTTGCCACATGTGAGGCGTTGGTTTGACCCTTCTACGGCTGGACCATTGGTACTGTGGCATGTGATGGATGCTTTTTAAACTAAGTTCAAGTGTTGAGCAAAAGGGGAAATTTTTGGTGTTTGTTTATTCGATTGGAAAGTTTAACATTGTCTATTTATCTGGAATGTGATACAATATTTGGAATCCACAAGTAGTTATGAGATAACTAATTTGAATGTTATAAATCTAGCAGTTTAGTCTCATTTGATCGGTTGCCACGGGATTTTTATGTGATCAAAAGTCCGTCGCAATCACGTAGCGTGCGCGGATACTCGCCGGGTAAACTTAATAGATAGCCACGCCCCATAGCCCTGACCAAATGACTGTAGGAGAACCCCGTCGCCAAAAGCATCCGTTCGGGTGCTCGTGGCAGCGGTGTTCCGCCTTAGTGCACTTCATCGACGGCATCGGGGTTGCGGCCGTCTACTAAAGTTTCCAACGAGCATTCGATCAGGATGTCGGGAATCTTATTGAATTGCCCGACTAGATATTGAAAAGTGTTTTCGAGATCGAGACTAAAATGCGGGGTTTATAATTGTTAGGCATGCGATGTCTAAGGAATTCATTTGGTTAGGCATGAGATGTCTAAGGAGGTTGCGGATTCCAACTGTTATAGTTTTACACTTTCTTTTCTGCGACCGTAAGTGTAATATGTGGTGTATCGCCGGTTTCGTTGCTATACATCAACGACAATTAGGAAACACATATTTACTTACGTTGATGGCATGTGATGTTATGTGTTGCTGTGATATGTTATATTGGATCGTCGTGTTTTGAATAGCCGGGGGTTTATGTGAGATGAGAGTTTTTCATTTTCATTCATGTAAAATTCATTGTATGTAATATTCTTTTATTGGGGCACTTCCGGGTTTAGGATGATGTCACCATTGTATATTATTTATTTTTCCGCATTAGGATAGACCCAAGGCGGGGAGCATAAGTAACCGGGTTCTAGGGTCCAATGGGAGACCATCTCGAGGAGTCGAGACTGGGTGTCCTAACTCTAGAATTGGTAGGGTTGCTTGTCGCTCTCATAGAGGTCTAGGGGTGTGGGGTTGGCGATTCATTGCGACCGTGGAATCCGCATTTTATACAGACTCGCATAAAACACGGAAACCCTAGTATATCCAATATTTCATATGTTATCTTCTGCTGCAATGTTCTGTGATGAGATCATATTACTGCCTAAAACGAATGTTTATATTATATATATGAGATATATGTTATATTGCTGATTTCGTTTCAAATGTGATGCATTTGAAGCATAATAAAATGGGACTTCATTAATGAGATTAATGAAACTAAAAGAAACCTAAAGATGTTGTAGAAAGTTGTCTCAAAAACTGGTAGCACTAGTTCTTGCTTTGCATAGCGGTATTCCTTGTAGAATATCCAGCATCTTATTCGATAAGGAAAGAGCCGAGACCCCTTCACCGGGAGTGACCTCTTTAGCGAAACTAGCATATGCTACAAACTCGGTTTGTCTTTTGATTGTTTTTATAGCTTTTGCTTTGCATAGTGAAATTTGTGAAATATCCTGCACCTTATTCGATGAGGAAAGAGCCGAGATCTCTTCACCGGGAGTGACCTCTTTGGCAAAACTAGAAAAGGCCTCAAAAACATTCCATTTAAAATCACTCGATTCTACAACGATATCAAGTTCATTACTCAAAGGGTTTTCTTAAAAACCTGTCGTAGCCCTCTGTCATTTTAGGAAGTAGAGTACTTAGTATTCGTGCTGCGTATGTCGACTATAGTTGAGGCGTAGTGTACGGTGGCTAAGTGATGTCTTCCTACACAGCATATAATGCGATTAATTAGGACAGTCATGTGATTATGTCGACCATATTTGAGGGTCATGTGGGTGGGTCTAATTAATCATGAAATGACGAGAAGAACTTGACTAGTGCTTTTGATATGTTGACCATAGTTAAGGTCATAAGTATTAGGGGTAAAATATTATCTGGAATTTCAAGTGTTGAAATTTGCAATGAGATTGCATACCTTCTATGAGATAGTTGGATCTCGATACCCACTGCGAGTAAGAGTTACTCCTGGGAGAGTTTTACAAATTACAATTAGCCGATCAAGTAGGTGTCTACAAAGGTGTCAAAGGGGTTAAGCCTCTGGGAAAATGAGGTTTATTTCAATTAGGTCCGTGCGAAAGCACGGGGAACCTCCTTCAAAGTATCGGCACTGGCCTGGCTGAAAGATTGGCGAACTTGTAGAGTGTAATTAATCCCGGCTAGTCTTTCCTTTTAGGGTTTGAAGGAAGATTTGACTAAAACTGTTGGAGATAGTGCCCTAAGAGTCAATTATTGGATCACAGGCACGTGATTGCAATGATTGAAAGGGGATCTATACCGTTAGAACAGTCTTACTCAAGATGATAGTATGCTATCTGGTTTATCTTTATCATCGTGTACTGCTTTAGGTGACCTTACAGGTCACTATTGCGCGTTGATAGAGCCCTTAGGATTCTTGCTTGACAGCCAGCAGTATGATGGCGATCATATACGTGGGAGCTGGTGGTCTATAAGCACATTCTTAAAAGGTCCCTAGTCGTGGGAGTTTCGAGACAGGGCATCGATACTCCCGAGTAGACTAGTGTATACAGTCAAGACCCCGACGAGGGGCGGTGGCCGGTCTCACAAGCCACTGGTGTCAGTTGGATCACCTAAGATGTATACAGGTGCTCATTGGGTTATGAGTACATGGGACAGGACTCGCCGGGAACATGCTAGTTGGTCTTATACCAGACGTCAGATAGCAGTTCCCTGGTGACATGTGTACAGGTTAGTTCATCGAACTGAGATCGTCATTTGTCTCGTGTGAGTTCCCACTGTACTTTGATTACTACCCTACCACGCTTAAAGGAGACGTGCAAACAGGTTTTAGTTGGGTACAATCAAGAGCCACATGGAGGCAGTGAGCGGATCTTCAGGGGTTCGTCTCTCCCGGTATTGGGGGTGAGGTCGCGCTGTGTCTAGGAGAGCCATTACACGAAGTCCTTGGCCAAGGCAGGAGATTTACTGGTAGGTATTCCAGTAATATCTCAGGGTGTTCTGTTAGTTGTATGTATGCCCTAGAGGCCAGTATTGTACAAATGATGTATATTATATTGGATGCTTGGACATATATAGAGATGACTTTCTTGCTCGATATGATAGTATGCTATCTGGTTGCTCTTTATATTAACATGTATACTTGTCTCTTTAAACTGTCTTATAGTTACATGTTGGTAAAGCCCTTAAGATGTGTACTTGACTACCTGGACTATAATGCAGATCATACTAGTGGGGACATGGTAGTCCATAGGTACATCCTTCAAGGTCCCTAGTCGTGGGTGTATCGAGACGGGGCATCGATATACCAGTGTAGACTAACGTATACGCTTCTCGACCCATGAGATGGGCGATGGATGATCCCATATCCATTGGTGTTTGACATCAGAGATGATATACGGGTGCTCAGTGGAGACTGGGTACACTGGACGGACTCGCCGAGAACTCCCAGTTGGTATTACACTTCACGTCAGATGGCAGTTCTCAGGTGACACTTGTGCAGGTTAGTCTGTAGACCCGAGAACGTCATAGAGTCTTGTGTGATTCCCACTGTGCTTTGATCTCCACCTTACCACGTCCAAGAGGGCGTGCAAAACGGTGGTCTTTGGGTACAGTCCCGAGTCGTATGGAGGCAATGAGCGATAGGAGGGGTTTCTTCTCTCCCGGTATTGGGGGTTGATGTTGCGCTGTGCTCGATTGGCCGTAACAGGGAAGTCCCTGGCCAGGGCTGATTAGAGATTTGCTGGTAAGTGTTACCAGTAGTTTTTCGACCCGTTATGAGCCTCACATCGGCACAACTTATCGGTTATTGGAGTCTGACGTTTACCACCCCTAGACTTGATATGCGACATATCAGACGAACAGATCGGACTGTACGGTAAGTGTTACTGATTGGATTCACAAGAGTGTGAGCGGGCTAGCTCGTCGATCTTCTGAACGCTCAATACCTGGGTGGCCGTTACGTTTGGAAGACCGCTTGCGACTTGTGGGTGATTGATATGATCATCATCTGCTACCAGCTTATTGACGAGTCTTTAGAGTCCTACACAGAGGTTTCCTGGCTCAAGCGAAATGAGATAGGAGCGCATATGAGATATGTGCAGGACCGAGAATAATGCGTGTATGTGATACCGTATTCCATTCTCACGATGAATGTTTCGATTGGTTGTATGCGATATAACCTAGTTATCGAATCATTGATTCGATAAATCGATACATTGTATACTAGTCGGTTATGTGCGACATGACCGGATCATTGAATCAAGTGTTGATTTAATGATTTAATGTATAATTATATATTTGATATATTACTTTGCATTAACTAGTATTGGTTCACTTTAAAGGGATTTTCCCACTTGTATAGCACATTGTATATGTGATATATTTTGTGTGCTCTTGATTGTATCATGTTTGATGATACATTCTCACTTGGATTTGTGTAAAGAATTAAACCATGTTTAGTGAATGGTTAGGGTTTCTTATTTTCACATAATTATTTATCTTTTCCTTCTTGAGAAAATGATATAAGAAAACAAAATGGTTTCTTTTTATCATGAAGCTTGTTGAAGCTTCATGAAGCTTTGACTAAAGAGACCATTTTGTCTTCATGCTTAACCCTAACCATTCCCACTTACCATGGTCTATTCTCTACACTTGACTTTAGTTAGGATATGATAAGTATTGATTTCTTTTCTATTATGAAAATACTTTTATCATATTCTATCTTCATCTTCTCTTTCTTCTTCAAGAAAGAAAACTAGACTCCATTAATGGCATCTTGAGTTCTAAAGTGAGAAATCCAATTCTAAAGTGAACCCACCTCCTATTTCTTCATCCTCTACCTCTTGCCAAGTGGTTTTGGGTGTTTTCTTCACAAGTTTCACAACTAGGTGAAGTCGGAGCTTGATCCAGTGTAGCCTTGACGTAGATCATCTTCGGCATCGAAGCCGACGACTAGTCCGCTCATTTCTCCGATGAAGCCGATGAGAGAGTTCGGGATTCGAGATGGACAGCGAGGGAACGACTACATGGAGCTAAGGAAGTGGATAACTGGATCTACAAAGGTTGTAGCTTTCTTCTTTTAGTTAAGATGTTAACTAGTTTATTGTTTCGCCTAAAATTCTAGTCGACGATCCGTATTAGGTTTTCTCGGCACTCATAAAATTTAAAATTGGCATGGTTGATGCCTTGTGAGACTTCATTAGCGTGCCTAGGAACCCTACAGTGGTATCATAGCCTAGCTAGAGCCTTAGGCGAAGTGTAGATGACGTTTGAAATCCGAACGAATCGAAACCTTAATCCCAAACTTGCTCTCTGGACTTTTTTCAAAAACTGGGTTTTTTCCATATTAAAAATATGCAGAAAAATCAGCAGGTGATTGTAAGAGTTACTGTGAAATTCGATAGCCTAATACCATAGAAGCGCGGCGGAACCGCGGCATTAGCATGCTTAATGCGGCGGTTCCGCGGCCATCTAGTCTCCTCTGTTGTTCAATTTTGCACAGTAATTCCTATGTTGCAGTGTTGATTTTCCTGGGAATTTTTAATCTGAACTCAAGAGTTGAGTTTTCTGGGTTGTATTAGGAGTTCGTAGATTCGATCGGATTATCAAACATTGTCTATGTGTTTTTCCGGTTAATTTTGGAATATGTTAAAAAGTTCGATTGGATGTAAATACCCAATCTTTCCCCTGCCTGAAAATATCCAAGTGTTGGATTTTTCTGTGGTTTAAGGACGTTCTGAGTAGTGCAAGTAACGCGATGGTCCCTCTAGAAGACAACAAACCTTAACTCGATTATGTGACCGTCTTGAACTACCCTTTGAACCTTCGGGTTTGGGGCAGTACGGCGTGCCACATGTGAGGCGTTGGCTTGACCCTTCTACGGCTGGACCGTTGGTACTGAGGCATGAAGTGAATGTCTTTGAACTAATTTCATGTGTTGAACGGTTTCGGGAAAACTTGGGTGTTCGAATGTTCGTTCGGAAAGTTTAATATTTTCTATTTATCCGGAATGGGATACAATAATTGGAATTCACAAACAGTTATGAGATAACTGAACGAATGTTATAAATCTAGCGGTTTAGTCTCACTTGATATTGAAAAGTGTTTTCGATAATGGGACTAAAATGCGGGGTTTATAATTGTTAGGCATGTGATGTCTAAGTATTTCATTTGATTAGGCATGTGATGTCTAAAGAGATTGCGAATTCCAACTGTTGTAGTTTTACACTTTCTTTTCTGTGACCGTAAGTGTAATATGTGATATCGCCGGTTTCGTTGCTATATGTCAACGACAATTGGGATGCGCATATTTACTTACGTTGATGCCATATGATGTTATGTGTTGCTGGATGTGTTATATTGGATCGTCGTGTTCGAATAGCCGGAGGTTTTTATGTGAGATGAGTGTTTTTCATTTTCATTCATGTAAAAACTTGTATGTAATATTCTTTTATTGGGGCACTTCCAGGTTGCGGAAGTTGTCACCTTTTGTATATTATTTACTTTTCTGCACTAGGATAGACCCAAGGAGGGGAGCACAAGTAACCGGGTTCTAAGGTCCAGTGGGAGACCATCTCGAGGAGTCGAGTCCGGGTCTCCTAACCCTAGAATTGGTAGGGTTGCTTGCTGCTCTCGTAGGGGTCTAGGGGTGTGATGTCTAAGTATTTCATTTGATTAGGCATGTGATGTCTAAAGAGATTGCGAATTCCAACTGTTGTAGTTTTACACTTTCTTTTCTGTGACCGTAAGTGTAATATGTGATATCGCCGGTTTCGTTGCTATATGTCAACGACAATTGGGATGCGCATATTTACTTACGTTTATGACATATGATGTTATGTGTTGCTGGATGTGTTATATTGGATCGTCGTGTTCGAATAGCCGGAGGTTTTTATGTGAGATGAGTGTTTTTCATTTTCATTCATGTAAAAACTTGTATGTAATATTCTTTTATTGGGGCACTTCCAGGTTGCGGAAGTTGTCACCTTTTGTATATTATTTACTTTTCTGCACTAGGATAGACCCAAGGAGGGGAGCACAAGTAACCGGGTTCTAAGGTCCAGTGGGAGACCATCTCGAGGAGTTGAGTCCGGGTCTCCTAACCCTAGAATTGGTAGGGTTGCTTGCTGCTCTCGTAGGGGTCTAGGGGTGTGGGTTTGGCTATTCATCACGACCGTGGAATCCGTGTTTTATACTGGCTCGTATTGAAAACACGGACGTCCTAGTATATCCAATGTTTCATATGTTACTTCTGCTGCGATATCTGTGATGTGATCATGAGATGTTCTGTGATAGATACAGTATATAGTAAATATGATATATTATATAGACGTTACTTATGTTTTGCACCCGCACTAGCCCTGCCCTGCTCTGTCGTTAGTTACCTAACCTAACGGTGCATGAGGGGACATTGTGGCGAATGCGGATGGCATAAGTGTACGTTGTATTTATCTGTGATGTTTAGGTATTTAAAAGATGGGACTTCATTAATGTGATTAATGAAAGAAAAGAAACCTAAGATGTTGTAGAATCAAATTTTAAACAAAACAGGTAGCTACAGTTCTTGCTTTGCATAGCGGTATATGTGATATATCCTGCACCTTATTCGATGAAGAAAGGACCGAGATCCCTTCACTGGGAGTGACTCCTTTAGCAATAACTGGCAGATGCTACACACTCGGTTTGACTTTTGATTGCTTCTATAGTTTCTGCTTTGCACAGTGATATATATGATATATCCCGCACCTCATTCGACGAGGAAAGGGCCGACGATCCCTTCACAGGGAGTGACCCCTTTAGCAAAACTAGAAAAGCCACAAAATCACTCCATTTCAAAACTTCATTTTGATTCTACAACAATATCAAGTTCATTACACTCATGGTTTTCAGAAAAACCTGCGTAGCCCTCCGTCATTTCAGATAAGTACTACTTAGTATTCATGCTGCGGTAGTTTGGCCTCCGTCAAGGCGTAGTGTATGGTAGCTAACTAGTGCTTATCTGCCATCATATGATGCGATTGGATTAGGGTATTCGTACGGCGTAGTTTGGCCTCCGTCAAGGGTCGTACGGGTGGGTTTAATTCGATCAAGAAATGACGGGTTGAACTTAACTAGCGCCCTGTGGGTAGTTTGGCCTCCGTCAAGGTCACAGGACGCTAGGGGCAAAAGTATTATCGGTAATTTCAAGTGTTGAAATTTGCAATGAGATTGCATACCTTCTATGAGATAGTTGGATCCCGATACCCACTGCGAGTAAGAGTTACTCCTGGGAGAGTTTTACACATTGCAATTAGCTGATCGAGTAGGTGTCTAGAAAGGTGTCAACGGGGTTACGCCTCTGGGAAAACGAGGTTTACATTAATTAGGTTCGTGCGAAAGCACGGGGGACCTCCCTCAAAGTACCGACACTGGCCTGGCTGAAAGATTGGCGAACTTGTAGTGTGTAATTAATCCCGGCTAGTCTTTCCTTTTAGGGTTTGAAGGAAGAATTGATAAAAACCAGTGGGAGCCATCCTGATTAGATAAGATAATAACCAATCTGATCTTGCACGAGCTTACGCTAAAGTGTTTTCTTCTCTCTCTCTTCAGGTAGCGACCATGTCATGCCCTAATCAAGATAATAATATGGATGTATTGACCGAAACCGCATGTTATACTGTGCAGGGGAACGTTGAACCCGTTCTATCTTATAAGTGTTATAAGAATGAACAGGAAACATGAGAATATCTGGATTCTCACACCGCCCAAACGGAGAACATGCATGTTGATGCATCATCTTCGGGTGTGTTTGTCATTGAGAACTGTTTCTTAGTTCACCCTACGTCCTGGGTATTAGATACCGGATCAGGATCCCACATATGTAAGATGTTACATGGGCTGCGGAATGGTAGAGAACTGGGAAAAGGTGATCATTCCGTTCAAGTTGGGAATGGGGAAAATGTTGCAGCCAAAGCAGTTGGCGAATATCACCTAGTATTACCAAGTGGTGATACACTGATTCTAAATGAATTCTATTATATACCGAACATGATGTGCAACATTATATCAGTTTCTTTATTAAGTAAAGAAGGATATAATTTTGTAGTAAAGGATAATGCTATGAACATATTCCTAGATCAAAAGTTGATTGCATCAGGCTCGATGTATAATGGCATATTCATTCTCAATCAAAATACAGTCTTCAATTTACAAAACACACACAAGAGGAAGAGTTCTGAACTGAACGAATCTTTCTTGTGGCATTGTAGACTGGGTCACATCAATGCGACACGCCTAGCTAAGTTGCATAAGGATAGATATTTAAATTCGTTTGAATTTTCATCTTATGACACTTGTCAGTCATGTCTCAAAGGCAAAATGACCAAAACTCCGTTTACTGGACACGGAGAAAGAGTTACCGAACTCTTGGGACTAATACATAGTGATGTATGCGGTCCCATGTCTACACATGCCAGGGATGGTTCTTCGTACTTCATTACATTCACTGACGATCTCTCTAGATTCGGATATGTGTTCCTGATGAAACACAAATCAGAAGCTTTTGAGAAATTTAGAGAATATAAACAAGAAGTAGAGAACCAAACGGGCAAAAGTATTAAGATCCTTCGATCTGATCGAGGAGGAGAATACTTAAGTAACGAATTCAGAGATTATCTAAAAGAGAATGGGATTCTCTCTCAGCTTACTCCTCCTTATACACCACAGCACAACGGTGTATCGGAGCGGAGAAATCGCACTCTATTAGATATGGTGCGCTCTATGATGAGTGCAGCTGAGTTACCTATTTCCTTCTGGGGATATGCACTGGAGACTGCTGCATACCTATTGAATAGAGTTCCAACCAAATCAGTGCCTACCACTCCATTTGAGATATGGAATGGCAAGAGACCATGTCTTAATTTTATTCAGATATGGGGTTGTCTGGCCTATGTTAAAACACAAAATCCGGACAAGCTCGAGGCAAGGTCTGTTCTATGTAAGTTTGTTGGATATCCCAAACATTCGCGAGGGTATATCTTCTACCACTCCGAGGAACAAAAAGTGTTTGTTTCTCGACATGCCACTTTCTTAGAAAAGAGTTTTCTTATGAAACAGACAAGTAGCATTGAGGTAGAACTGGAAGAGGTTCCAGCAACACAAACTGTAACAGAAGACTTGGTAGAACCAGAGGATTCAGTAGAACTCGACGAACCCCAGCCTCTCCGCCGATCTAGTAGGGTATCTCATCCACCTGAGAGATACTACGGTTTTCTCATTGACGGTGGAAGCGAGGATTGCATCATGGAGGATGATGACCCAACTAGCTTCGAGCAGGCCATCACGAGTAGGGACTCAGTGAAATGGCTGGATGCTATGCGGTCCGAGATAGAATCCATGTACACCAACAAAGTATGGACTTTGGAAGTTGCTCCTGAAGGGGTAAAACCCATTGGGAGCAAGTGGATCTTCAAGAAGAAACTTGGTGTAGATGGGAAAGTGGAGACTTTCAAAGCTAGACTTGTTGCAAAGGGTTTTCGTCAAAGATCAGGTGTGGACTATGACGAAACCTTTTCTCCAGTGGCTATGCTTAAATCCATCCGGATCATGCTTGCCATCGCTGCATATCATGACTACGAAATCTGGCAAATGGATGTTAAGACCGCCTTTCTAAACGGTGATTTAGAAGAGTGCGTGTACATGACTTGGCCAGAGGGCTTCGTAGATAGTGGGAGCAGCGCGAAGGTGTGCAAGCTGCTTAAATCCATTTATGGATTAAAGCAAGCATCGCGGAGTTGGAACATCTGCTTTGACGTCATTATCAAAGAGTTTGATTTCGTCAAAAACCCAAATGAACCTTGTATCTACAAGAAGGTAGCAGAGAGTAAGGTTGTCTTCCTCGTATTGTACGTGGACGTCATACTCTTGATAGGAAATGATATTCCTATGCTGCAATCGGTCAAGCTCTTCTTATCACAAAGATTCTCGATGAAAGATCTTGGTGATGCCTCCTGCATATTGGGAATTAGGATCTATAGAGATATATCCAAACGGATATTGGGATTGTCCCAATCCGGGTACATTGACACCATACTAAAGAGGTTTAGTACGGAAGAATCCAAGCGTGGGAACTTGCCCACGATCTCTGGAGTCACTCTCTCCAAAGAGATGTCTCCCAAGACTGATTTGGAGAGAGCTCGCATGCAAGGGATACCCTATGCTTCGGCAGTAGGCTCTATCATGTACGCGATGCTATGTACCAGACCCGATGTTGCTTACTCACTAAGTGTAGTGAGCAGGTATCAAGCTGATCCTAGAGAGAGTCACTGGACAGCTGTGAAGAGCATTCTCAAGTACTTGCGAAGGACTAAAGAGATGCTCTTGGTGTATAGTAATGGAGAACTCCAAGTGGAGTCCTTTACCGATTCAAGCTTCCAGAGTGATAAGGACGACTCTAAGTCGCAGTCGGGATTTGTCTTTACCCTTTACGGAGGGGCGGTTAGCTGGAAGAGTTCCAAGCAGGAAACCGTGGCAGACTCGACGATGGAGGCTGAATACATCGCTGCCAACGATGCTGCTAAAGAGGCTGTCTGGATCAAGAAGTTCATTACTGAACTTGGAGTGGTTCCATCCATTGAGCATCCAATACCTTTGTATTGCGATAACAATGGAGCGGTGGCTTTGGCCAGGGAACCCAGGTCCCATCAGCGATCCAGGCATATTCTGAGGCGGTATCACCTGATCCGGGAGATAGTTGATCGCCGGGAGATCGAGGTTAGGAGGGTTGACACGAAGAAAAACTCGGCGGATCCACTCACGAAGGCCATTCCCCAGATACAGTTTGAGAGACTCTTCGGGATGCTCGGTATGCGATACTACAGCAGCTGGCCCTAGTGCAAGTGGGAGATTGTTAGTTGTATGTATGCCCTAGAGGCCAGTATTGTACAGATGATGTATATTATATTGGATGCTTGGACATATATAGAGATGACTTTCTTGCTCGATATGATAGTATGCTATCTGGTCGCTCTTTATCTTAACATGTATACTTGTCTCTTTAAACTGTCTTATAGTTATATGTTGGTAAAGCCCTTAGGATGTGTACTTGACTACCCGGACTATGATGCAGATCATACTAGTGGGGACATGGTAGTCCATAGGTACATCCTTCAAGGTCCCTAGTCGTGGGTGTATCGAGACGGGGCATCGATATACCAGTGTAGACTAGCGTATACGCTTCTCGACCCATGAGATGGGCGATGGATGATCCCATATCCATTGGTGTTTGACATCATAGATGATATACGGGTGCTTAGTGGAGACTGGGTACACTGGACGGACTCGCCGAGAACTCCCAGATGGTATTATACCTCACGTCAGATGGCAGTTCTCAGGTGACACTTGTGCAGGTTAGTCTGTAGACCCGAGATAGTCATAGAGTCTTGTGTGATTCCCACTATGCTTTGATCTCCACCTTACCACATCCATGAGGGCGTGCAAAACGGTGGTCTTTGGGTACAGTCCCGAGTCGCATAGAGGCAATGAGCGATAGGAGGGTTTCGTCTCTCCCGGTATTGGGGGTTGATGTTGCGCTGTGCTCGATTGGCCGTAACAGGGAAGTCCCTGGCCAGGGCTGATTAGAGATTTGCTGGTAAGTGTTACCAGTAGTTTCTCGACCCGTTTTGAGCCTCACATCGGCACGACTTATCGGTTATTGGAGTCTGACGTTTACCACCCCTAGACTTGATATGCGACATATCAGACGAACAGACCGGACTGTACGGTAAGTGTTACTGATTGGATTCACAGGAGTGTGAGTGGGCTAGCTCATCGATCTTCTGATCGCTCAATACCCGGGTGGCCGTTACGTTTGGCAGACCGCTTGCGGATTGTGGGTGATTGATATGATCATCATCTGCTACCGGCGTATTGACGAGTCTTTAGAGTCCTATACAGAGGTTTCCTGGCTCAAGCGAAACGAGATAGGAGCGCATATGAGATATGTGCAGGACCGAGAACAATGCGTGTATGTGATACCATATTCCATTCTCGCGATGAATGTTTCGATTGGTTGTATGCGATATAACCTAGTTATCGAATCATTGATTCGATAAATCGATACATTGTATACTAGTCGGTTATGTGCGACATGACCGGATCATTGAATCAAGTGTTGATTTAATGATTTAATGTATAATTATATATTTAATATATTACTTTGCATTAACTAGTATTGGTTCACTTTAAAGGGATTTTCTCACTTGTATAGCACATTGTATATGTGATATATTTTGTGTGCTCTTGATTGTATCATGTTTGATGATACATTCTCACTTGGATTTGTGTAAAGACTTAAACCATGTTTAGTGAATGGTTAGGGTTTCTTATTTTCACTTAATTATTTATCTTTTCCTTTTTGAGAAAAAGATATAAGAAAACAAAATGGTTTCTTTTTATCATGAAGCTTGTTGAAGCTTCATGAAGCTTTGACTAAAGAGACCATTTTGTCTTCATGCTTAACCCTAACCATTCCCACTTACCATGGTCTATTATCTACACTTGACCTTAGTTAGGATATGATAAGTATTGATTTCTTTTCTATTATGAAAATACTTTTATCATATTCTATCTTCATCTTCTCCTTCTTCTTCAAGAAAGAAAACTAGACTCCATTAATGGCATCTTGAGTTCTAAAGTGAGAAATCCAATTCTAAAGTGAACCCACCTCCTATTTCTTCATCCTCTACCTCTTGCCAAGTGGTTTTGGGTGTTTTCTTCACAAATTTCACAACTAGGTGAAGTTGGAGCTTGATCCAGTGTAGCCTCGACGTAGATCATCTTCGGCATCGAAGCCGACGACTAGTCCGCTCATTTCTCCGATGAAGCCGATGAGAGAGTTCGGGATTCGAGATGGACAGCGAGGGAACGACTACATCGAGCTAAGGAAGTGGATAACCGGATCTACAAAGGTTGCAGCTTTCTTCTTTTAGTTAAGATGTTAACTAGTTTATTGTTTCGCCTAAAATTCTAGTCGACGATCCGTATTAGGGTTTCTCGGTACTCATAAAATTTAAAATTGGCATGGTTGATGCCTTGTGAGACTTCATTAGCATGCTTAGGAACCTACATGTTCTGGGTTACACTCTGACACGACTTGTACCGCTTTAGGGGGTCTGACTTTTACCAACCCCCTAGGCCCGCCATGCGATGCTTATAGACGAACGGACCGGACTGTACGGATATTGTCACTAACAGGCTCAGTAGTGTGTCAGGATGAGTTCGCTCATCGACGTCCCTTTTGGTCAATACCTGGTAGCCCGTTACGTATGGCTAATACCTCTGACGTGCTAGTGGTTAAATCCACAGCCAAAGTATTGACGAGTCTTTAGAGTCCCCCACAGACCGTTTCTCAAGTTTCGGGAGAAACGCTGTAGAGACCGTATGGAGATATGGCAGGGTTCGATCAGATACGTGCGGTATTACACGGTTCATGATCGGACGGATAATACTAGTGGGCTTTGGTTTAAGCCGGATCCTAGTATTGTACAGTGTAGATTTTGTCTCATTGCATTTGTATTCAGTCGGAATACAAATACAGGTATGTATATACAGTCGTGGGGTTTTCCTGTAATTTATTACGGAATCAGTTTTCTGAGGTTACCAGTTTGCTTTCCGGTTTCGGCCATTTTCCTTTGTTTCTTTCTTTGGCTGAATTTTGGTGGAGGGGGTTATTTGCAATTGTGCATAGAGAAGACTTTTTGAGATAGCTTCATGATGGTTTAACCATCATTTGACTTTTGGTTCATCATGGTTTTTGCCTCTCATGATTACCTTTTTGTTCATCATGGTTGTTGATGATGGGAGTTGATTTGGATTTGATAGTGATCATTATTCATGATGATAACCCTTTCTCTCTCTTGCATTATGTTGGGGCTCACTCATTTTTCATTCATTCTCTCCATTCTCTCATTCCTCATGTAGAGGGCTGGCCATATTAGAGGTGGTGCTGTCCAAAATTTGGGGAGAGCATTTTGCTCTTATTTGTCTTGGAAAAATTCTCTAGTTCATCACAAAATTTCATCTCATTCCTCCACCAAAAAAGGCAACTTCTTACAACCCCATGAGACATAAAGTTCCATACTATTCTATAGCAATTCTTGGACACGTCGACTCGCCAACTTCGTGCCCGAGTAGCCTCGGTCCAGAGGTGGGAGCCCGTAAAAAACCCGGCGATGTGGTGCCCTTCCGACGAGGAGATGAAGACCGGAGATTCCGCGGGAAGATCGGGACGACGACGAGAAGACCGAAGGACACGGATTGCTCAGTATATCTCTGCACCCCTTCTCTAGTTAGCTAGGAGTAGGTTTATGGCCCGATCCGGGATTTTAGTACGCGGTGGTGCCGGTTTACAAGTTTCGTAAAAGTATCGTTTCCGCATTTTGTCCTCGTTCAAACGGCCGGGGCGCCGCCGTGCACTTACACTGGTATCAGAGCCACGCCATTAACCTAGTCTAGCTTGCTCTAACATGTTTACAAGCTCGATCGAACGGATTTTCAAAAAACCGCGTTTTCATGTCCAGTTTCTGTCGAATTTTTGCAGTGCTCAAAAAATTATTTGGTACATTGTAAAGTTACGTGCAGGGTTTTTTGTGCATTCTGTGAAAATTTGGTAGGCTGAAATTACTGTAGCACGGCGGATCAGCGGCCAAAACCACGTTTTGGCCGCTGATCCGCCGCCGAATTTTGGCTTAACTGCATCAAATTTTTACAGTGGCTCTCTAACATGGAAATAGGGTTTATGGTATATTCTTTTTGGGCCCAGATGTTTTTGAGTGCTACAGTTGAGCTTGGGGCCCACTTCGGAAAATTCAGTCGATCGAAAATTTTAAACATGTTTGTTCACAGTATTTACATTATATCTGCGACCGTGAATGTCACTCGATCGGTAAATCCTGTCTAACTGCTATAGCCCTTTTAGACGAATTTGCGAACGTGACATTCACGTTGATGTTCTGTGTTGTGCTGTGATGTTGCGGTTTTTCGTGGTGGATAGCCTCGATGCAATATTAGTACAGTTTGGTTTATTATGTACATTTGATATTGCGGGGCGAGCGTCCGATATGTGGACTGCCGTCACTTCCTGTTTGTATATTATTCTTTTGGGGCACGACCGAGTTGAGGTCGATGTACCCGTTGTATGTATATTTTACTTTCTGTACTAGGATTACCCTGCGGAGGGGTGCACGGATAGCCGGATTCTAGAGGGCAACGGGCCCGCATCTCATGGCGTTGAGACAAAGGGGGCTTCACTCTAGAATTGGCGGGCTATTCGCCGCACTCGTAGGGGGTATAGGTTGACCCAAGGAGGGGTGCTCAAGTTACCGGATTCCGTGAAGTGTAGGGTGGTCCATTCACGTTGTTGAAGGGGGCTGCCTTGCTTCAGGTTTTGGCGGGTAACTTGCCGCGCCCGTAGGGGTCTAGGATTTCATTGCACAGGCTATCCACATGACCAGGGGAACGTCGGGTTTCAGTAGTGGCTCTGTGAAACCCGGGGATCCCAGATATCTATATTAATCTATGATGGTTATTACATTTCTGTGATGTTGTATTTTATCACGCCTTGAGAGAATATTATATATTGATATATATACTAGTAGATGTTGTATATGTTTTGCATCCGCACTAGTCCAGTCCCCGCTCTGTCGTTAGTTAACTAACCTAACAGGTAATGACGGGATCCAGTGGCGAATGCGGGTGGCATATACGTACATCATTATTTTTGTTCTTTATTGGTGTGATCAATTGATGGGACTGCATTGATTCGGATCAATGCAAGTTAAACAAACCTATTCTGATGCTGTTGGAACATTTTTCAAAAAGCTGTTATTGCAAAGACGTTCTCTTTTGTTTTGCACAGTGGTATTCGGTTATGAATATCCAGCACCTCAGTCGACAAGGCAAGGGCCGAGATCCCTTCACCGGGAGTGACCCCTTGGACAGAAGTTTGCGTCAGGGTAATAACTTCACTATAGCCGATTACCTTTTGCTTTACATCGTGGTATTCAGTTGGAATATCCTGCACCTCATTTACGGGGAAAGAGCCGAGATCGCTTCACCGGGAGTGACCTCTTTAGCAAAGGTTTTCGCCATTATATTTTTATAAAGCTATCCATTCCTTCAACGATATCAAGTTCATTACGTTAAAGGTTTTTCGCCAAAAACCATTCGTAGCCTTCCGTCATCTCAGACGGGTAGCACGTAGTATGCATGCTATATTTGTTGACCTTAGTCAAGGTATAGTGTATGGTAGCTGCTTGTTACCTTTCTGCTGCATAGATAGATGCGTTGGTTTGGGACAGTCGTACAGCCTTGTTGGCCCTAGTCAATGGCTTGTACGGGTGGGTTCAAATTAACCTGGACAATGACGGGTAGAACTTGATATGTGACTTATGATTTGTTGGCCTTAGTCAAGGTCATAAGAGCATGGGGCAAAAATCACATCGGGAGTTTCTAAAGAAACTGAAACTTTCCAGGTATGCGCATACCTTCTGGAGTATGATAGCGTGAGTGGATTCCATCACGTTAGCATGCGATGATATTTGGATCCCGATTCCCACTGATGAGTTGGTTTACTCCTTGGGTGATCCCGACTAATTCTTCTTTCAGGTTTGGAGGAGAATTTGACGGTACAGTGGGAGGTTTCCTGACAAGATAAAGTGATAACCATTCTGATCTAGGTTAGAGTGCATGCTGAGTGTTTCTTTTCTCTCTCTTTTTGGCAGCGACCATGACCCGACCCTAGACTATGACTTAGTGACCAAGTTGACCGAACCTTCTTATAACACTGGCTTTTGGATTGTCAGAGTTGCATACCTCATTGCCACTCCTACTTTTATCCTTTTCTCCAGGAAACCTCGTATTACTACGAACGTCCACTTCCATTGGATAAAACCATCGTATGGTTATATGCGAACTCGAAGGAATTTATTCGAGGATGGTTTCCGGTTCTGGAGAAAACGAATAGGACTATTCAGTTGTCTTTTCCTTTTACCTTCTCTCAGGTTGCGAGTACTCCTTGGATTAGGGGATAGTACACCGTTACGCCTATTGGATAGTCTTCTTCCAAACCTTAGGCTGGTGCCGAACGGTAGGGAATGAAGAAAACCAATTAGCCTAAACGGTGTACAGAAGGTATTAAGTAAAGACAAATAAAGGGATTAGTAAGAGGGCAAAGTAAATTGCGACTGCTATTCACGACCAAACCAAGTATTTCATTACCACTCCCACTTCACCTTTGTATTTCTCCATGACACTCCGTATCACTACGAAGATCCACAGTTATTTGGATACTCCATCGTATGGTTATATACGAACTCGAAAGGAACTTGTTCCAGTTCGGGGATGGATTCTGGTTCAGGTCAAATAGGAATAAGGTTTATTCAGATATCTTTTATCATCACCTTCTCTCAGGTTTCGAGTGCTCCTAGGATTAGGACAGTACACCCATTATGCTTATTGGATAGTCTTCTTCCAAACCATAGGCTGGTGCCAAACGGTAGGGAAGGAAGAAAACCATTTGGCCTAAAGAGGTGTACAGAAGGTAATGACTAAAGACATATGAAGGGATTTGGAGAGATGGCAAAGAAATATACGGTTACATTTGTGAATCTGGATAATGGAAGAGGCATTACTAGGAATACCCGGATACCCCTACGAAACATTTTAATGTTTCAGTTTCACTGTGTACTGTCAAAAGAAAACTGATTTCCCAATTAGACACTTACTAGAGGGTATGTATTTACCTGATGTGATTCTCACATCTGTATAGATTTACACATGATGAGTGGGAGTAAGCTATTGGGAATTAGGTGATTATCCTCATCATATCGGGATTCGTTGTAATCGGTGATATTTGAGGAAGTCACCTGGGTTGTTTGCCGGACGGCAAATATTTGGTTTAGAATATCCGCTGTTATGCACCAATTTCAAGTTAATATATCTGTACGTCTATTTTTATAGAGTGAGATATACCCTTTTGAAATTATGTCCATGACATTTACCTATATCAGTGGATGATTAGGTAAGGAGCATTAAACAGCGGTGCAATTCTTCTTAACCATAAGTACAGTTTTCAACTTACGACACACAGCGAATGAGTTATTGGACTCAGGGGACTTATATAGAGTATTGTATGTTGTCCAGTGTCTATTACGACAGAGGGGTTGGTCCTCGTACTATATTCGGTTTACTTATGACTTCTCTAGTTTTTAGACAAGTGTTTCGTAGAAACGCAAGGTCCGAATTTTGAGAAGTTATAGGTATAAGAGTAAAGTAGAGAACCAGGTATTGCAAGTATTGGGATTCTTCAAGGTGATCGAAGATGTAGATACTTGTGTATGGTATTCAGTTAATAGTAATGGTTTTGAGAAACTTGTTTCTCTTTCAGGTTACTTATAATTGGATGCACTCCTAAGTTGAGTAACGCTGATCGGCCTTTTTCCATTTAGTTGACATGCACTGGAGACAGCTGCATGATTTGAATCTGGTTTAATTAAATCAGTGCCTCTATTTCTATATTGGATATAGAATAGTTCACATCTTAACTTTGTTAAGGTATGGGGAGTTGTTCGGCTTATGCTTAAAACCAGACTCTGGATAACTCAAGGCACATTTCTGTAATGGCTGTTTGTGGGTTGACCCAGGCTATGACAAGGGTTGACTTTCTACCATCTGGAAGATCAATAGTGATATTGTTCTAGACGCGCCACAGTTTTAAGTAAAATAGATTTTTTTTTCAGAAAACAGAAGTGGAAGTATGGTAGAACTGGAAGTGATTCCAGAACCGCAAACGATTACTGAAAATTTGATAAGAACCTAAAGATTCAATCTGGTTTGACATTCCATTGGCCACTCCGCAGATAAGGTTGGTAACTTCAGGCACCCGAGAGGTACTCCGGTAGCCTCAAGGACGGTGGCAGGGAGGTTCTTGTTTACCCATACTTGCCATTGCAGTTGTTCCAGACTGTGAGACCCGGCAGGAGGATGAGTATAGCGTCGTTCTAAACTGGCTTTAGAAGTGTACGTCTATATGACTCTGCCAGAGGGTTGTCGTAGTCAGTGGGAGCAGAGAAAGCATGGTGGACAAGTGGCTTATGTCTATTTATAGACTAAAGCAGATATAGCGGAGATAGATCATCTATTTCTTATGTGACAGTCATAGGTTTGACTTCATCAGAGTAAGGCATGGATCTGTTAAGAAGGTAGTAGGGTGTGATGTCCTGGTATTTGGATGACATACACAGAGTAGGAAGTGAAATTCTTATACTACGGTCAGTTATACTTTGGTTGTCACACAGTGGTTTCTTCACATAGGATATAGATATTATATCAGACATTGTTGTTACTAGATCTATGGTTTTAGATCTAGATTTGGGTAGTTTCCCAATCTGGGTACTTAGATAGCATTCTAAAGGTGCTTTAGAATGGACGACTCCTGGCACGGTGGTGTACCTGCAGGTGATGGAGTCACCCTCTCTAAAGGTGTCTTACAGACTAAAGGGGAGAGGGATGTGTATGATTGGCAGATCACTTGCTTAGGCAATTGAGTCAATCATGAGATGTCAAGTACCACACCAGATGTTGTTTTTACAGTAGATGCAATAAGTTGATATTAATCCAATCCTGGAAAAACAATCGGAAACAGTTTTAGAACATAAGTGGATGTTCTAGGGATTTGATGACGGCAGCCTCCTTTAGGAGACGGTTATCATTCCAGGCTTCCAGGGTGACCTGGATGACAGAGTGACTGTCAGAGTTATAGTTTTCCCTCTGACGAGGGGCAGTAGTTTGGACAGGAGGTCCAAGCGGATACTGAGGGAGGCATGGCGCAGGATACTGATTAAGTTCAGTTGACGATACAGTCTAAGAAGTTTGGATTTAGAGTTCATTTATGAGCTAGGTCCCATCAGATATCCAAACATATTCTAAGGCAGGTATTGCTCATTTCGGGAGATGGCTTTCTCCGCGATCTTGAGATAAAGAGAGACATAGAAAGAAACATCTGAGCGAATCCACTCATTGAGGCTAATCCTCGAACACATTAGTTTCGCAAACAGGTTTTGTGAGACTGATTAGTAGAGGAGTTGGGTGTTCGGTATCACACGGGCTGTGAGTATGCAACATCGCAATAATTAGCCTTGAGTGCAAGTGGGTGATTGTTGGAGATAGTGCCCTCAGAGTCAATTATTGGATCACAGGCACGTGATTGCAATGATTGAAAGGGGACCTATACCGTTAGAACAATCTTACTCAAGATGATAGTATGCTATCTGGTTTATCTTTATCATCGTGTACTACTTTAGGTGACCTTACAGGTCACTATTGCGCGTTGATAGAGCCCTTAGGATTCTTGCTTGACAGCCAGCAGTATGATGGCGATCATATACGTGGGAGCTGGTGGTCTATAAGCACATCCTTAAAAGGTCCCTAGTCGTGGGAGTTTCGAGACAGGGCATCGATACTCCAGAGTAGACTAGTGTATACAGTCGAGACCCCAACGAGAGGCGGTGGCCGGTCTCACAAGCCACTGGTGTCAGTTGGATCACCTAAGATGTATACAGGTGCCCATTGGGTTATGAGTACATGGGACAGGACTCGCCGGGAACATGCTAGTTGGTCTTATACCAGACGTCAGATAGCAGTTCCCTGGTGACATGTGTACAGGTTAGTTCATCGACCTGAGATCGTCATTTGTCTCGTGTGAGTTCCCACTGTACTTTAATTACTACCCTACCGCGCTTAAAGGAGACGTGCAAACAGGTTTTAGTTGGGTACAGTCCCGAGCCACATGGAGGCAGTGAGCGGATCTTCAGGGGTTCGTCTCTCCCGGTATTGGGGGTGAGGTCGCGCTGTGTCTAGGAGAGCCATTACACGAAGTCCTTGGCCAAGGCAGGAGATTTACTGGTAGGTATTCCAGTAATATCTCAGGGTGTTCTGGGTTACACTCTGACACGACTTGTACCTCTTTTGGGGATCTGACTTTTACCAACCACCTAGGCCCGCCAAGCGATGCCCATAGACGAACGGACCAGACTGTACGGATATTGTCACTGACAGGCTTAGTAGGGTGTCAGGATGAGTTCGCTCATCGACGTCCCTTTTGGTCAATACCTGGTAGCCCGTTACGTATGGCTAATACCTCTGACGTGCTAGTGGTTAAATCCACACCCAAACTATTGACGAGTCTTTAGAGTCCCCCACAGACCGTTTCTCAAGTTTCGGGCGAAACGCTGTAGAGGCCGTATGGAGATATGGCAGGGTTCGATCAGATACGTGCGGTATTGCACGGATCATGATCGGACGGATAATACTAGTGGGCTTGGTTTAAACCGGATCCTAGTATTGTACAGTGTAGATTTTGTCTCATTGCATTTGTATTTAGTCGGAATACAAATGCAGGTATGTATATACAGTCGCAGGGTTTTCCTGTAATTTATTACGGAATCAGTTTTCTGAAGTTACCAGTTTGCTTTCCGGTTTCGGCCATTTTCCTTTGTTTCTTTCTTTGGCTGAATTTTGGTGGAGGGGGTTATTTGCAATTGTGCATAGAGAAGACTTTTTGTGATAGCTTCATGATGGTTTAACCATCATTTGACTTTTGGTTCATCATGGTTCTTGCCTCTCATGATTACCTTTTTGTTCATCATGGTTGTTGATGATGGGAGTTGATTTGGATTTGGTAGTGATCATTATTCATGATGATAACCCTTTCTCTCTCTTGCATTATGTTGGGGCTCACTCATTTTTCATTCATTCTCTCCATTCTCTCATTCCTCATGTAGAGGGCCGACCATATTATAGGTGGGGCTATCCAAAATTTAGGGAGAGCATTTTGCTCTCATTTGGCTTGGAAAAATTCTCTAGTTCATCACAAAATTTCATCTCATTCCTCCACCAAAAAAGGCAACTTCTTACAACCTCATGAGACATAAAGTTCCACACTATTCTACAGCAATTCTTGGACACGTCGACTCGCCAACTTCGTGCCCGAGTTGCCTCGGTCCAGAGGTGGGAGCCCGTAAAAGAACCCGGCGATGTGGTGCCCTTCCGACGAGGAGATGAAGACCGGAGATTCCGCGGGGAGATCGGGACGACGACGAGAAGACCGAAGGACACGGATCGCTCGGTATATCTCTCCACCCCTTCTCTAATTAGCTAGAAGTAGGTTATTGGCCCGATCCGGGATTTTAGTGCGCGGTGGTGCCGGTTTACAAGTTTCGTAAAAGTATCGTTTCCGCATTTTGGCCTCGTTCAGACTACCGGGGCGCCGCCGTGCACTTACAAAAACAGTGGGAGACATCCTGATTAGATATATTAATAACCAATCTAATCTTGCAAGAGCATACGCTGAGTGTTTTCTTCTATCTCTCTCCAGGTAGCGACCATGTCACGCCTTAATCAAGATAATAATACGGATGTATTGACCGAACCCGCTTGTTATACTGCGCTAGGGAATGTTGGTCCCGCTCCAACTTATAATTGTTATAAGACCGAGCAGGAAATATGGGATTACCAGAATTCCCGTGCCGCCCAAACGAAGAAAGTACTTGCTGATGCATCTTCTTCGGGTGTGTTCATTACCGAGAACTGTTTCTCAGTATCCTTTACGTCCTGGGTATAAGATACCGGATCAGGATCCCGCAAATGTAATTTGTTACATGGGCTACAGAGAGGTAGAGAACTGAGAACGGGTGATAAGTTTCAAGAGTTGGAAATGATGCAAGTGTTGCATCCAAGTCTGTTGGCAGTTATCACCCTGTATTACCAGAATACATTGATTCTGAACGAATGTTATTAGATACCGAACCTTATATACAACATCATATCAGTCTCTTTATTTAATAAAGAAGGATAGAATTTTGTATTGTTGGATAATGTTTTGAACATTTCATATATCAAGAGTTGATCGGTTCAGGCACGTTATCTAAAAGCATAGACGTTCTAAATCAAACCACTGTTCTTAACGTACAGAACACGCACAAGAGGAAGAGTTCAGAAATGAACGAATCCTTCTTGAGGCATTGTAGACTAGGTCATATCAATGCGACCCGACTAGCTGAAGTTACATAAAGATGCATATTTAAATTAGTTTGGATTTACATCTTGTAAAACTTACCAGTCATGTCACAAAGATAAGATGACCACAGCTCCGTTTATTGGAAACAGAGAAAGAGCTAGTGAACTCTTGGGATTGATACATGATGATGTATGATAGTCCCATGTCTACATATGCCAGGACAGGTCCGTTGTACTTCATTACATTCACTGATGATCTCTCAAGATTCAGACATATGTTCCTGTTGAAACACAAGTCCGAAACTTTTGCGATAATCACAGAATATAAGTTAGAAGTAGAGAACCAAAAACGGGTATAAGTATTATGTCCTTTGATGTGATCAAGGAGGAGAATACTTGAGCACGGAATTCCTGGACTATTCTAAAGGAGAATGAGATTCTCTCTCGGCATTACTCCTCCGTGTACACCACAACACGTCGGTGTATCAGGGTGGAACAATCGCACCCTATGTGATATGGTGTGCTCTATGATGAGTACTACTGAGTTGCCTATTTTCTTTTGGGGTTATGCACTTGAGAAGTTGCATACCTATTGAATAGGATTTCAAAAAAATCAGATGCCTACTACTCCATATGTGATATGGTATGGGAAGAGCCCATCTCTTAAAGATGTTAAGATTTGGGGTTGTCCGGCCTATATCAAAAGCAAAATCCGGACAAGCTCGAGGCAAGATCAGTTCTGTGGAAGTTTGTTGGATATCCCAAGTATTCGCAAGGGAATATCTTCTACCAAACCGAGAAACAAAAGATGTTTTATTTCTCGGCATACCACTTTTTGAGAGAAAGGGAATTTCTTGTGAAGAAATTAGAGGTCATGAGGTAGAACTGGAAAGAGTTCCAGCTAAAACAAACTGCAGCTGATGATTTGGTAGAACCGGAGAATTCAATAGTTTCCAACGAACCTCAACCTCTCCGCCGATCTGGTAGGGTTCTTCATTCACCTGAGAGATACTTCGGTTTCTCTATGACAGTGGGAGCGAAGATTGCATCATGAGATTTTGACCCAACTAGTTTCGAGCAGGCCATCAGGAGTGGGGACTCTATGAGAATGGCTGGATGCTTAGCGATCTGAGATGGAATCCTTATACACCAACGAAGTATGGACTTTGGTTGCTTTATCTGAAGGGTTAAATCCCCATCAGGAGCAAGTATATCTTGAGAAGATTACTTGGTGTACATGGAAAAGTTGAGACTTTCAAAGCTATGCTTAAGTCTATCCAGATCCTACTTTCCACTGCTACATACCATGACTACGATATCTGGCGGTTGGGTGTCATGACAGCTTTTTTAAATGATGATTTAGAAGAGAGCGTCTATAAGTACACAGCAAGAGAGCTTCGTAGACAGTGGGAGCAGCGAAAACGTGTGCAAGATATTTTATGGGATAAATCAGGAATTGCGGAGTTGGAATGTCTGTTTTGATGTAGTAGTCAAAGAGTTTGACTTCATCAAAATGGTAGATGAACCTTGTATATACAAAAAGGTAATCGAGAGTATGGTGGTGATCCTCATATAGTACGTGGATGACATACTCTTGATAGGGAAGGAGTTTCATATGCTACGCTTGGTCAATCTCCTCTTATCACAAAGATGCTCCATATAGGATCAAGGTGATACCTCCTAAATCCTGGGTTATGGATCTATGAGACAGATCTAATTGAATGTTAGGATTCTCACTAGTTGTAGTGAGATGGTATCAATCGATCCTGGGGAGAATCACTGGAAAGGTTCCAGGGTGATAAGGACGACTGAATGTCAGTCGCAGGCATTGTTTTTACCCTCAGTGGAGGGACGGTATGTTGGAAGAGTTCCAAGATAGATACCGTGACTTACTAGACGATTAAAGGCAAGATACATCATTACCAAAGATGCTACCAAAGAGGCAATCTAGATATATTTGAGTTCATAAGATGAATTTTGTTCCTACCATTCGGTGACAATGGAGTTGTGGCTTAGACCTAAGAACCCCCGTCCCATCTGTGATCCAAACATATTCTTAGGCAGTATCACCTGATCATGGAGATGGTTGATCTCCAGGGAGATCGAGGTTAGGAGAGTAGACACATAGGACAATAGCGCGGATCCACTCAAAAAGGCCTATTTCCCAGTAGAGACTTTTATAGGATGGTTGAGTATGAGATACTTCAACCACAACTTATTATTGGATATGAGATACTACAACAGATGGCCCTAGTGCAAGTGGGAGATTGTTAGTTATATGTATGCCCTAGAGGCCATTACTGTACATACGTTGTATATTGTAGTGAATGCTTGGACATATATAGGGAGGACTTTCTTGCTCGACATGATAATATGCTATCTGGTTACTCTTTCTCTTAACATGTACTCTGATTGTCTCTATGTCACATGTTGATAAAGCCCTTAGGATGAGTACTTGACTACCAGGACTATGATGCAGATCATACTAGTGAGGACAGTGTAGTCGTCAAGTACATCTTTCAAATGTTCCTAGTCATGGGAGTACCGAGACAGGGCATCGATACTCCAGAGTAGACTAGCCTATGCGCTTCTTGACCCATATGATGGGCGATGGATGATCCCATATCCATTGGTGTTTGACATCAGAGAAGATATACGGGTGCTCAGTGGAGACTGGGTACACTGGACGGACTCGCCGAGAACTCCTAGATGGTATTATACCTCACGTCAGATGGCAGTTCTCTGGTGAAACTGGTACAGGTTAGTCTGTAGACCCGAGATCATCATAGAGTCTTTTGTGATTCTCACTGTGATTTGATTTCCACCTCACCACGTCCATGGAGGCGTGCAAAATGGTGGCTTTTGGGTACAGTCCCGAATCACATGGAGGCAATGAGCGATAGAAGGGGTTTCGTCTCTCCCGGTATAGGGAGTTGATGTTGCGCTGTATTCGATTGGTTATAACTGGAAATCCCTGTCCTGGGTTGCTGAGATTTACTGGTAAGTGTTATCAGTAGTTTCTCAAACTGTTATAGACCTCATATCGACATGACTTATCGATTATTGGGGTTTGACGTTTACCACCCCTAGACTGCATATACGACATATCAGATGAAGAGACCGGACTGTACGGGAGTGTTACTGAATAGATTCACAGGAGAATGTACAGGCTTGCTTGTTGATCTTCTGATCGCTCAATATCCGGGTGGCCGTTACGTTTAGAAGACCATTTGCGGCTTGTGGGTGTTTGATATGATCATCACCTACTGCCGGCGTATTGACGAGTCTTTAGAGTCTTACACAGAGGTTTCCTAGCTCAAGCAAAACGGAGTAGGAGCGCATATGTGATATGTGCAGGACCGAGATTGATGCGTGTATATGATACCGCATTCTATTCTCGTGATGTGTGACAAGATTGGTTATATGTGATATAGCCGAGTTATCGGATCAAGCGTTGATTCGATAAGATATTGCATTTCATATTAGTCGATTATATGTGATATAGCCGGATTATTAAATCAAGAGTTGATTTGATAATTTAAAGTATAATTATATATTTGATATATTATATTACATTAACTAATATTTAGCTCACTAATGATTTCTTTTCTCACTTGGTGTGCATATTGTAAATATGTGATATGTATATTTGTGTACATGTATTGTGTCATGCTTGATGATACATACAAGATGGGTGTATGAGATTAATACCACACTAGGGTTAAGTTAGGATTTCTATTTATGTTAAGCTAATTCAAAAGAGATTGAGTTTGTTATGATAAATCTTGGACAAAAGCTTTTGGATAAGCTTTGACAAAGTCAACTCTTTTGTCTACTTAAAGATATTTTTCAAACCCAACCCTTAACCATAGTGTGTTGTTTATTCTCTACATGAGTTAAGCATGATTGCTTTACCTCAACCATGGATGCAATAATTCATTTGGATGAATTATTCATGACTTTTTCTTCTTCTTCTTCTTCAAGCTCCATGAAAAGCTTTCTAGCTTCAATAAAGGTATGAGAAATAAAGTGAGAAAATCAATTCTAAAGTGAGCCCACCTCCTACTTCTTCATCCTCTACCACTTTCCATGTAATAGAGTGTGTTATCTTCACAAAGTTCATGACCTAGTGAAGGAATAGCTTGAGTTAGTGTCTCCTCGACGTAGATCATTTTTCGCCTCGAAGTCATCGAAGAAAGCACGTTCGTTTCTTCATAGAGCCTCTCTAAAGTCCGGAGTTTACGATCGCAGTGAAGGAGACTACTACACGGAGCTATAAGAAGTGAAGGACCGGTCTACAAAGATTGTAATCCCTAACTCTTAGATGTAAAGTTGTTTACATGCATATTTAACCCTAAGTCTCTAAATAAGATCTTGGTTAGGGTTTGTTTAGCACCCCAAAAATTTTAAAGTAGCATGATTGATGCTTGCCAAAACCTTCACAAGGTGCTATGCTAACCCTACAATAACTCGTAAAAACCAAAAGTCACATATAAAACAAACGAGTTCAGGGGGTAGACCAAGCGACGAGGGACACATGGCGGGGAGACTCGGCCCAACTCGGTCCGACTCGGCCGGCGACTCACCTGACCCGGCCGTCGCCGCCGGCCGACTCTGCCCAAATCCGATTTTTCCCTTCTTGAGATCTATGCCTCTTTGCCTCCCCATAACCCCTATGCTGTTTAAAATCCCTGCACATTTACAGAGAATTTTAAACACCCCTTTTAATTTTATAAATGCAAAATTTAATACATTTTTTTCACACCCATTCATCTACCCTAAACTCTAACTTTTCCTACAAATACCACACCTAAACTCACCCCTCCTTAATTCCAAATCTCTTTCCAAACTCTCAAGAAAATTCCATAGACTTTGTGTGTTCAAGTGGAGTTACTAAAGGGCGAAACTCCGGCGAACTTCCGACGACGATTCGAGAAGATTCCGGCGACAAAACGACGCACCGGCGCCTCACACTTCTTCCTTTTCCTCCCCTCTATCCAAAAATCCCGTAAGTCCCTTCTTCCCCTTCTCTTTACTATTCTAAAAACTTAGAATTCTAAATCCCGACGGAAGAGGAGTTAATCCGACTTCCGATTCGGTTTTCCCTTAAAAATCATATTTTTCTTAAAAACAATAATACCAAACTCTCATCATGATCGTTAAACATTAAAAAAACATCTTGACAAGTTTCATATCAAAAGAATTCATATTTTAATTTTTATAGCACATTTACAGAAAAATACCATATAGTTTAGTTTCGACATAAAATATCATTACCCCTTGCTATACCTTTAGATAGTTCACGAGGTAATGACCTATCTCCTCAAAACACTCATATGTAATATAGCACGATGATCATTGGGAACATAGTTTTGGAAAAATACGATTTTACACAAAACTATCTCAAACTTATAAAAACCTGTTCTACAAGATATGTATTTTTAACAAATCTTTGCAATGCGCCGGTACAACCCATTTTGGGGAACCCGTTCAGGATGGTGCGGTTTATCGCACATCCTCGGTCTTAGTAGTGCGAGATGCGGACCTCCGGATGTAGCATACGGTCTTGAAAGATTTAAAAATACAAATATCTTAAGAAAATGAGATTTCTGGAAAAAATAATAAGTTAAATTATTTTATAAATATATATATGTATCATCAAAATATCTATTTTTGATATAGTATAAATATTCTAACTTTTCTAAATAAAAAAGAATCACTTCATATGAAAATACCATGCAATTCCATGAAAGTTCAATACTTTACAATTAAATACCATATATTATAAAAATTAGGTTTTATTCACTAGAAATGTCACAATGATAAAAATATACATCAATGAAAACTTTAAAGACGATAATAAAATACTTTAAGTGTATTTTGAAAACTTTACAAAATTATTTTTACATAAAACCCCCTCAAGTTATACTAAATTACAATAAGGACCCTAATAAACATAGGTTTAAGTGGGACCAGTCTCTTGAGCCTCAGGGAGGCGGAGATATGGGTGCTTGCCTATTTAAGGTAGACAACTTAACAAAGGGTGTTATCAACACGGTAATCGTCTTTGAAAAAGACACAAATCCTGTCGTTCATGTGCAGCGGTTACCGATAACACCAAAACCTAATTCAGGACTTCAATTTCTTTTCTAATTGTCTGACTCAGACTGAGTCTCATTATAAATAATCTAACTTGAATATGATTCAAGTACAAAGTACAATTCAATATGAATCCATGAATCCATATAATCAATATGTTCAATCTATTCAATCTGTATCGACCGAACTAAACCAAGGATATACATCCATCTACATGATTCTCCAGTTACATCCATTTACTGATATCATGGTTTCGGCAAGTCATCCATCTGTACAATCTATAATACAAGACATTACGATTTATAATATAATACAAACAATACAAATAAGACATCGCGGGGTTTATAAGGGGTAGATTGGTACGGAAGGTGTTAGAAATGGCACGAGACTGCAACCATTAAGACACCTAACCTGAATTCTATGTCGTTGTACCATGGCTGAACGGTTCCTTGTACTTTCCGTCCACCTGTCTACTGAGACTCCTCTCATATACACTGATCTCTTCTGTATCAAGCTACAAACAACAATGTTAACAATATTGTACAATTTTAAAAGTTACACTCTATCTGTCTATTCTATTTCTCCCTCATGTTAGGGACTTATCGAGCGATTTGTTCGCTGAAGACATCCTTTTTCTTTTTCATTGGAATGTCATCAGGTGATTCGGAACTTCAGGAGATCGAGCCCACCAGCGAGGATTTGGACCAGCTAGCTTACGACCCGGAGCTTTAGATTCTTTGTACACATTTACATTCTGTATTTTCATTACTGTTATGCCACTGTTTAGGCATTGCTTTCCATTCCATGTATTTACTTTTCTGATGTATTGTGAAAAAGAATGTTAATAAATAAAGTTGTTGTTCAATTATATCTATTGTCTTTGTCACTTGTGTATATTACTTATATTTCTTAAATACGCTTAGCGTGCTTACTTCTGAGTAAATACGTAGCAGCCTCATCGTATCCTCTGCCCGTATACTGGGAAGCGGGACGTGGCAAGTTCTGTTGGTGGCCTATGCAGGTCAGAGCTGTATGGAACCCTACCATTCAGTTCAGTTCTGCATGGACAACCTAAGCAATATAACACAAGATCCAGCAACTGAAAACATTCTTTACAATTAATATTCCTTGAATCTTATCATTTCATATACTTTGAATATATGCTAACCAAATTTTTCTTTCAAGGTTATGGATTCCGCAAACAACACCAGCACGAATGTCAACAACACTCCCCAACCACTGCCACTCACACCTGTCGTCGCTGCTCCAATCAACGAGCAGACGGTTCTTCTTGAGGCAATCCGTAGCCTCCTGGAAGGACAGCAGCAGCAGACTGCTATTCTTATGAACCGACCAGAAACGGAAGCCCTTAGGGTAAAGCAATTCAGAGCTTTACACCCCAAGCAATTCTCGGGAAAAGAGAGCCCTCTGGAAGCAAAGGAATGGGCTCAAAGCATTGAAGATGACCTGGCAGCAGTACAAGTGCCAGAGATAGCTTGGGTTCGTATTGCGAAGCTGCAGCTCACGGACAATGCACGGGTTTGGTGGAAGGAGGAAGAAAGCCGTCTTGACCAACCTATCGAATGGAAAACTTTCCGTGACATGTTTGATCCAAAGTACTTCCATAAGACTGCCCGCTTTGATATGGAACATCAGTTCATCCATCTGCAACAAGATTCACTGTGGACCAAATCTATAGATGAGTATGATGCCGAGTTTACCATGCTCAGTAGGTTTGCGGCTCATCTCGTACCGACTGCTGAAATCAGGTTCAGACAATTTCAGCAAGGGTTGGATCAGAAGATCCAAGCAGCATTAGCTACAGGGGATTTCCAAACCCATGATTTGGCTTTGAAGGCTGCTCGAAGATAAGAAGCAGTAGTAAAGAGGAAGGGCAGACCCCAATCTGCTGGAGTTAAACGCCCTGCCAATCAGATGGCTGGAGGAGCCTCTTCAAGGCCAAATGTTGAACCGAGGAGATCGGAAGAAATGAATAACTAGCCGAGTCCCGACTTTTGCTTATATTGCAAGAGGGAAGGACACTTGTGGAAGAACTGTAGGCGCGCAAATGGCCTATGCTTAGTTTGTGGCGCGGCCATTCACAGAATTGGAAACTGTCCTTATAGACGCAACCCAGCTCACACACCCACTAACTACCCACAGCGGCCAGCTATCCAGGCTCCTGCACCTCATCTTGCACTCCCAGCTCCACCACCTGCACAGCCTACTCGCCAATTACATTAGGCACTGAGGAACATGCCTTGAGGGTAGAGAAACATGCCCCAAAGACAGTGGAATGTGCCTCCAGTTAAGAGGAATATACCACGGCGTCAGGCTTTCCTTTTAGCGGCCGAAGAAGCAGAGGCCGTAGACCAAGGTAACACTGGTAATTTCCTCAACTCTTTTCAAATCTCTCGCATTCTTTCGTTCTCTCACATATTTTTCATACACTATCAATAGTTTTAACTCCAAACTTTCCTTAAATCTGTTACACTTTCCTTTTACAAATTTCAAGGACGAAATTTTTATAAGGAGGGTAGAATGTAACAACCCTAAACTTTCTGTACAATTTTTTTCAAAAATACAGAAAGGGGTACTTTTGCCTGAGCATAAGTTATAAGTTTTATTTGCTTTTTAACAGCAAGAAGGAGCTTGTAGCTCGTTGGTAAGACCTTGCACTGCTGAACCAAAGTACCAGAGTTCAAATCCCATCAGCCACACATTATTTTTATTTTAATTTCTTTTAATCTTTTAGAAGCCCAAGAGTCTACACATGTATAACTCGTAAAAACCAAAAGTCACATATAAAAGAAACGAGTTCAGGGAGTAGACCAAGCAACGAGGGACACATGGCGGGGAGACTCTGCCCGACTCGGCCGGCGACTTGCTTGACTCGGCCGCCGCCGCTGGCTGACTCAGTCCAAATCCGATTTTTCCCTTCTTGAGATCTGTGTCTCTTTGCCTCCGCATAACCCCTGTACTGTTTAAAATCCCTGCACATTTACAGAGAATTTAAAACACCCTTTTTAATTTTTTAAATGCAAAATTTAATACAATTTTTTCACACCCTTTCATCTACCTTAAACCTTAACTTTTCCTATAAATACAACACCTAAACTCACCCCTACTCACTTCCAAATCTCTGTCCAAAATCTCAAGAAAATTCCATAGACTTTGTGTGTGCAAATGGAGTTAGCAATGGGTGAAGCTCCGGCGAACTTCCGACGACGATTCGAGGAGATTCCGGCGACGAAACGACGCACCGATACCTCACACTTCTTCCTTATCCTCCCCTCTATCCTACAATCCTATAAGTCCCTTCTCCCCCTTCTCTTTACTATTCTAAAAACTTAGAATTCTAAAACTCGACGGAAGCGGAATTAGTCCGACTTCCGATTCGGTTTTTCCTTAAAAATCATATTTTTCTTAAGAACAATAATACCAAACTCTCACATCATGATCACTAAACATTAACAAAACATCTTGATAAGTTTCATATCAAAATAATTCATATTTCAATTTTTATAGCACTTTTACAGAAAAATACCATATAGTTTTGTTTTGACCTAAAATATCATTACCCCTTGTTATACCTTTAGATAGTTCACGAGGTAATGACCTACCTCCTCACAACACTAATATGTAACATAGCACGATGTTTTTTGGCAACATAGTTTTGGGAAAATATGATTTTACACAAAACTACTTCAAACTTATAAAACCTTTTCTATAAGATATGTATTTTAACAAATTTTTGCAATGTGCTGCTACAACCGATTTTAGGAAACCTGTTCGGGATGGTGCGGATTATCGCACATCCTTGGGCTCAGTAGTACGAGATGCAGACCTCCGCAAGGAGCATACGGTCTCGAAAGATCTAAAAATACAAATAACTTAAGAAAATGAGATTTCTAGAAAAAATAATAAGTTAAATTATTTTATAAATATATATATGTATCATTAAAATATATATTTTTGATATAGTATAAATATTCCAACTTTTCTAAATAAAATGAATCACTTCATATGAAAATACCATGCAATTCTATACAAGTTCAATACTTTACAATTAAATACCATATATTATGAAAATTAGGTTTTATTCACTAGAAATGTCACAATGATAAAATATATATCAATTAAAACTTAAAAAACGATAATAAAATACTTGAGGTGTATTTTGAAAACTATACAAAATTATTTTTACATAAAACCCCCTCAAGTTATACTAAATTACAATAAGGACTCCGGTAAACATAGATTTAAACGGAACCAGTCTCTTGAGCCACAGGGAGCCAGGGATATGGGTGCTTGCCTATTTAAGGTAGAAAACTTAACAAACGGTGTTATCAACACGGTAATCGTCTTTGAAAAAAACACAAATCCTGCCGTTCATGTGCAGCGGTTACCGATAACACCAAAACCTAATTCAGGACTTCAATTTCTTTTCTAATTGTCTGACTCAGACTGAGTCTCATTATAAATAATCTGACTTGAATATTATTCAAGTACAAAGTACAATTCAATATGAATCCATGAATTCATATAATCAATCTGTTCAATCTATTCAATCTGTATTGACTGAACCGACCCATGGATATACATCCATCTACACGATTCTCCAGTTAAATCCATTTACTGATATCATGGTTTCGGCAAGTCATCCTTCTATACAATCTATAATATAAGACATTACAATTTACAATACAATACAAACAAAACAAACAAGATATCGCGTGGTTTATAAGGGGTAGATTGGTACGGAAGGTGTTAGAAGTGGCACGAGACTGCAACCATTAAGACACCTAACCTGAATTCAATTGCCGTTGTACCATGGCTGAACGGTTCCTTGTACTTTCCGTCCACCTTAGTCTTTGGTCTACTGAGACTTCTCTCGTATACACTGGCCTCTTCTGTACCAAGGTACAAACAACAACGTTAACAATATAATACAACTTTAAAAGTTACACTCTTTCTGTCTATTCTATTTCTCCCTCATCTTTGGAACTTACCAAGCGATTTGTTCACTGACGACATCCTCTTTCTTTTTATTTGGAATGTTGTCAGGTGATTCGGACCTTCAGGAGATCGAGCCCACCAACGAGGATTTGGACCAGCTAGCTTATGACTCAGAGCTTTAGATTCCTTGTACACATTTACATTCTGTATTTTCATTTCTGTTATGCCACTGTTTAGGCATTGCTTTCCATTCCATGTATTTACTTTTCTGATGTATTGTAAAAAAGAATGTTAATAAATAAAGTTGCTGTTCAATTATATATATTGTCTTTGCCTCTTGTCTATATTACTTATATTGCTTAGATATGCTTAGCATGTTTACTTCTGACTAAATACGTAGAGGCCTTGTCGCGTCCTCTTCCCATATACTGGGAAGCGGGGCATGGCAAACATCCACATATGCTGCATCCGATAGTAGCCAGTTGTCCGTTCGAGATGTAGAGAACAAATTTAATCGGCCCTATCGAATCGGTCATCCAAAGGACATCGATTTATACTAGCAACAACCGACTACTTCTCTAAGCAGATAGAAGAAGTACCGCTAAGGGAGGTGAAGACGAAGAATATCCTCCACTCCTTCAAAACTCAGGACATTTACTGGTTCGAAACTCCACGACAGATAATTTTGGATAATGGATCAGCCTATAGAAGCCACAAAATAAGCCGTTTCGGACAGCTACACAAGATAGACTGGAGATACTCCTCGATCTAAAATCCTTGGGCTAATGGTCTAGCTGAAACATTCAACAAGACCTTGACCAAGATTATAAAAAAGACGGTGTCCAGAAACAAAAAGGACAAGCACGAGGGGTTGCATGAAGCTCTTTGGGCATACCGAACAACGTTCAAGATGGCCATAAATACAACACTATATGCACTAGTATTTAGCACTGAAGCAGTACTCCCACTGGAGACAGAACTCCCTTCATTACGAGTGGCAGTTCAATATGAGCTAACGGATGAAAAAAATGCACATCTTAGGCCTGAGGAGCTCGATGCCCTCGATGAAACCCGCCTTATAGCACATCAAAATCTGGAGGCTTATAAGGCAAGAATGACACGATCATATGAAAGACTGATCGGGCCAAGAACATTCTGCCAAGGTGAACTTGTGCTGGTTGTCAAAAGACCAATGATTCCCAATCATGCAAAACGGGGAAAGTTTGAGCCAAACTATGAAAGCCCGTACATTATAGATAAGGTCTACCAAGGTGGAGTTGCTCATTGATATGCATGGAGAAAGGCCATTCCGGCCAATAAACGGCTGATTCCTCAAAATGTATTACGCTATAAGAGTCGCGAGTCAATGATAGATGACGACGCTTATGTCCGCTCGCTATCTTTCTGAGTCAAAACCCTGAAAGTGGTACCAAATGATATGCGTCCTATTATGTGCGCCATGGACCACTATGTCCTTAAACTGATATCGGACCGAAATGTCCTTAAACAATCATTTCGTCATGAACATGGGAATGTTGGACCGAAATGTCCCTAAAACTAATATGTTACCCCACATACTCTTCATGATATACATGATGGTGGACCATAATGTCTTTGAACTAATATATTGCCCTACGGTGGGTCTCCATATCGAGCACCGTATACAATCTACACGCATAAAACGATTTATATCTCTCCTAAGTTCTATATGATGCGGTCTTTCGAAAAATGTCGTGAACTGTAGCCGATAGTGAGTTACCTTACGGGCCGCCTGTCTCTTCAAGCGATGTAAAAAATGTTGTCCTCAAGCGAAATAGGCACGGATGAAAACCCGAAAGTGCGCCATGAGTAAAAACAGCAGGGCTACCGGTGAGCTTGTGAAAACCTGAAAGGGCGTGAACTCGTTAAAAGAAAAGAAAAATGCACTTGCAAAGTCCTCTCGATTTTGTGAGAAAAAACGCATGTGTGAGATCCTTACGACTCATAAAAGAGCAACACACTTAGGAATCCATACGATCCCTAAGGAGAAAATACACTTACGAGATCCTCACGACTCGTAAGGAGAATATACCCTCTGTAAGACTCTCACGACTTATGAAATTCAAAAGCCTTAAGTTAAAGGGATTTGAACCTGTTCTTAAGCCATCATAACCTCACAAATTTATGCTCTATAAGCAGTCCAATATCAACTCTTGTATATAATCCACGGGCGTAAATAAATATATTCCTAACCAAGTTCCACAAAAAACAAAAAATATTGCTCTACAAGATGAACGACACTTGCAAGTCTTTTCGAATCGCAAGGAGAAAGTACTCCTGTAAGATCCTTACGATTTACAGGAAGAAAACACAC
Source organism: Agapanthus africanus (assembly GCA_030015575.1). Lineage (NCBI taxonomy): Eukaryota > Viridiplantae > Streptophyta > Magnoliopsida > Asparagales > Amaryllidaceae > Agapanthus > Agapanthus africanus. Next base: position 80,968,916 of record JASDDO010000012.1, on the reverse strand, counting down.
TTAGGAGCCCTCACGACTCCTAAGGAGAAAATAAACCTATGAGATCCTCATGATTCATAAGGAAAAATACCTTTATGAGACCTTTATGGCTCGTAAAGTCAAAAAAGCCTTAGTTAACAGGGATCTAAACCTGTTACCTAAGCCACCATTGGCCGAAATTGGCAATGAATATGGTGAGTTTCTCCTGGCAATATTCCAGTCGTAGCAATAATGATGCCAAATAAGGTACCATCATACCAAATTATTGGATATAGTGCCCTCAAGGCAATTATTGTAATCTCAGGCAGGCGATTATAATGATTGAGGGAGGACTTATATGGGTTGAACAATCTTACTCGAGATAATAGTATACTATCTGGTTTGACTTTATCACCATGTACATGCATTATGTGGTATTAAAGATCAAAATTACTTGTTGATAGAGCTCATATGATCCTTTCTTGACTACTAGCATTATGATGGAGATCATATATGTGGGTGCTGGGTGGTCTATAAAAACATGCTTAAATGTCCCTAGTCAAGGGAGTATAAAGACTGGGCATCGATACTCCGGAGTAGACTAGTGTATACTTTTCGAGACCCCGACGAGGGGCAGTGGTCGGTCTCACAAGCTATTGGTGTCAGTTGATCAGTTAAGATAGTATACAGATGCTCATTAGGTTATGAGTTACACTGGACGGACTCGTTGGAAACATGCTAGATGGTATTATACCTATTTTCAGGTAGTGGTTCTTAGGCGACATGAATACAGGTTAATCTGTCGACCTGAGATCGTCATTTGTCTCGTGTGAGTTCCCACTGTGCTTTGCTTACTACCCTACCACGGCTTAAAGGAGTCATGCAAACAGGTTTTAGTTGGGTACGGTCCCGAGCCACTTAGAGGCAGTGAGCGGATCGTCGGGGATTCGTATCTCCCGGTATTGGGGGTAGATGTTGCGCTGTGCACGGATAGTCATCACCAGAAATCTTTAGCCAAGATGGACGAAAATTACTGATTTAGATCCGTAGTTTCTTGGTAGGTGATGGTCTTCACACCGACACGAAATATCACATTATTAGAGGTCTGGCTTTATCCACCCCCTATACCTGATATGCGATATTCTTAGACAAACAGACCAGACTGTATGGAGATTGTCACAAATAGGCTCAGTAGGGATATGGACAAGTTTGCTCGTCAGCCTTCTTTTCGCTCAATACCTGAGTAGCCATTACGTACAGCTAGTGTCGCTAACGTACTTGTTGTTGACCCACTGCCGGCATATTGACAAGTATTTTGAGTCCCACACAGAGGGTTTTCCTGGTTCAGACGATATAATGTAGATGGCGTATGTTAGTATATACTGGTTTCCGATTAAATATCTGTACAAGCTACACGGACTTTAATCGGACTGTTGATAATTATCGGGATCCAGTTCTTGCTCACGGAACAAAGTGTTACGCCAATTGTCATACCAAGGGGTGGAGGCCACCTCTGAATCCGTGGAGGCCACCTCTTGAGTCCGTGGGACCCACTGTAGAATAATGAGAAATTTTCGGAACACATTCCGAAAGAGGATCAAACTGCATTATAAACGTAATATACCACCCTCTATTACATAGGTGCCTTTTTAAGTGAATCGGCACTACAGGAGCTTGAGAACTCTGTAGTTAAGCGTGCTCGAGCAAGGGAAGTCTTGGGATAGGTGACCTCCTGGGAAGTGGTCCTTGGTCGGTTCCGGTTTGCTCTAAAGGGAAAAACCGTGCGGTTTCGGCCAGAGCAGACAATACCATCTGTACTGAGTGATGAGGCGTTACATTTAAGGTGGCCCATCCAGGTCTTGAACCTGCGACCTTCGTGTTATCAGACTACAAGTCTATGATACATAGGACCATTCGACATACTCGAACGAGTTAGAGAAGTGGCGTACCGTTTAGCACTACCACCCTTGTTAGAAGGAGTGCACAACGTGTTCCACATATCCCAACTATGACGATATGTGAGTGACCCCGGCCATATACTTGATTACTCAGAACTCACGGTACAGACTGACCTAACCTGCGAGCAATAACCAGTTGAGATCCTGGATCAAAAGGTGAAGACATTGCGGAACAAGAAGGTGAACTTAGTCTGAGTGATATGGAGAAAGGATTCGCCAGGAGAATCAACTTAGGAAAGAGAAGAAGATATATGTACACAATACCCTTACCACTTTGAAAATAAGTCTTTATGTAAATGTAAATTTGAGGAAGAAATTTTTATAAGGAGGGTAGAATGTAACGACTCTGAAATCTCTGTACAAAAAATTATTTGTTTATTGTATAAAAAAGGGTATTTCAGCCTGTGCAAGATTCATAAATTAAATTTGTTTAATAAAAGCAAGAAATAACTTGTAGCTCATTGGTAAAGCCTCTACACTTCTGCGACATAGCCTGTGTGTTCGAATCCCATCAGACCCAATTATTTTTTAGATTTTTCTTTTTAATTTTTAGGAAGCCCAAGAGTTGCACGCGCAATTCACGAAGAAACACAAAGTTTCAAAAAATCAAACATGCGCAAAAAGGAGTAAACACTGTTTAAAGCTGGTGGCACGATTCTTGAAGCGATTGGGCCAAATCCAACCTCCCATTCTTTGCTCCTGGATGCCACCGACGGTCCGCCTTGTTCCAAATCCCTCCGTGGTTTGCACACACACACCTTCAGCTCCCCTCAACTCCCCTGCACTGTTTGATTTTCCTGCAATTAAACAGTGAACTTTAAATTCATCATTTAACATCATTTTAATTCTTTTAATTCAATTTTTAATTCCCAAACCCTAAATTCTTCACTATAAATACTGCCTCATGCCCTAGCTCCCCTTTATTCTGAAAATTTCTATCAAAATTCTTCCAAAAGTTTCTATGTGCAAGTGGAGTCAAGTGGAGTTAGTAACGAAGCTCTTTTTGTTGAAGATAGAAGTCGTTTTCAGAGTTTCCGCGACGCCACAGAACTCCCTCTCTTCCTTAACGTCTTCCTAATGCTACGCAACGAGTAAGTCCCTTCATCTTTCTCCTTTTCCATCTCAAATCAATTTTTAAAACAAATTGATAAAAATGGAGTTATCTCCGATATAATCTTCTTTTTAATATTTGTAATCCACTTGATAAGCAAATTAGATCAAACTAATATTCTATACTAATCTTTACCTTATTCACATCATTTAGTTTTTAATTTAACAAAAAAATTTATGTGAAACAAACATATAATGAACTTTTTCGTTAAAATACCATGAAATTTAGTATAACCTTTCTCGATACTTACTTTATCTACTTTTAACAAAACTTCACCAGGTAACGACCTACCACACACGCACACTATGCTTTCATAGCAGGTATTCTAGATCTATGCTTCATTTAAAGAATAACTTTTTCATTAAAATACCACACCTTTTCAAAACGGGTTTCTTTCAATCAGTATTTTTGTAATCCTTGGTAATTACGCCTCTACAACTCTCGTCAAGGGACCTGCTAATGGATGGTGCGGATTATCGCATATCCTCGGGATAGTAGAGCGAAATGCAGAACTCCTAAATTTTGGAAAATTATATAAAACTATGAATTCGTATTTTCAATAAAACATATTATGAAACTATATTTTTTTAAATGAAAGATTAAATTTTTAATAAAATACCACCAAGTTTCCAAAAGAAGTAGTTTTCATAAAAATACCATAAACTTTCAAAAGCTAGATTTTATCATCAAAACACCACAACAATTAAAATAAATGTTCATGAAAACCCTAAATATTATAAATCACTCTCGAGGTTTATTTTTAAACTATATTAAAGTATTTTTCATAACCCCCCCAAGATATGCAAACAACATTTTAAGGACTCTAGAATTAATATAGATTTAAGCGGTATCATTTCTCTTGTGTCCCAAGGAGCTGGAGAAAGTGAGTGCTTGCCTCTTCACGTTAGATAACTAAACGGGTTTATCAAATGGCGATTGTCTTGGAAAAAAACACAAATCCTGCCGTCCATATGCAGCAGTTGCCTATTTCTCCTGAACATAAGATTTTTTAACAGTTTAAAACAATTCATATGAAAAAGTCCTGAACTCGAATCCAAACTCGAATCTAAACTTGAACTCAAACTCGAACACAAACTCGAACTCTAACCCAACTCGAATCTAAACCTGAACATGAACTCAAACCCAGTATCCTCGAACTAATATGACTCGAACCAAGATTGCAATTGACATGACTTTCATATTACTTGACTCGCTCGATTTCATTCTACATCTTTTGCCATCTATGGTTTCGATCAAGACATGTTATAACCAATCAATCAAGTTAATTAAGTAAACTTATACTCAGGGTGTTTGGGATAGTTTTTTGTGTGAATCCAACGGAGCTTCAGGAGTCCCGTATTAACCTCTTTTTTTATTTTACTCGAATATCAGTCGGGTTGATTCATCCACAGCATAAAGCCCCGATGCTAACACATGAAATAGGCCCGTGTTTCCTTGCTCCATAGGGCCCCACTCTTGAGCTCATGAATACTTCTACGGTTGCATTGGCATTCACACTTGAAACTTAATGTTAACATAGTGACCATATAGAGACCTATAGTACATATTCATCCATGAACATATACTCTTACTCATCATCTTTATATTCTATATTTGTTATTTTCTTTACTCTTACTTTATCCTTGGGACTTACCGAGCGATAGTTCACTGACGGCCATTCCACCCACCCTTATTTTCTTGGAATGTTCGTCAGATACGGTCGAGACGGATGAAGTGGAGGCTTCAGAGGAGGACTACAACCAGATTCCTGCTCAGGACTAGCTCAGCTTCACTTTCCTTCAGTTTATGTATGCCACATGTTTAGGCATTTTCTTTTATTGTATTTACTTTCCAGCTGAAATTCATGTACTTGTAAATATTGGAAGTTGAATGTAAATAAAGATATTTGTTGAAAAATTTTATAGTTTCCATTTATTCATATATTGAGTATTATTTTTTCAATACGCTTAGTATATTTATTTAGGGAATAACCTTCTCTGGATAAATATACCGCGGGCTTGCCACGTCACCGTTTCCGTTTACTGGAAAGCAGGGCGTGACATGTTTTTGTTGGTGGTCCATGCAGGTCTCTCAGTAGTAGGTCTATAGTTCAAGGACGAACCATTGTCCAAAGGTGGGGAGAATGTCGGGACTCGGTTCTTGCACACGGAACAAAGTGCCATACGGAACAAAGTGCTACGCCAATTGTCATGCCAAGGGGGCGGGGGCCACCTCTTGAATCCATGGGGGCCACCTCTTGAGTCCGTGGGGCCCACTGTGGAACAATGGGGAATCTTCGGAACACACCCAAAAAAAGACCGAACTGCATTATAAATGTAATGAAGCCACCCTCAATTACAGAGGCGCTTTTTAAGTGAATCGGTACTACAGGAGCTTGAGAACTCCGTAGCTAAGCGTGCTCGGGCTAAGGAAGTCTTAGGATAGGTGATCTCTTGGGAAGTGGCCCCTGGTCGGGTCCGATTCGCTCTAAAGGGCAAAACCGTGCGGTTTTGACCAGAGAGGACAATACCAACTGTATTGGGGCGTGGGGCGTTACACTAATACCAGCGGCTTAAGATTAAGCCGGATTATTAAATCAAGTTTTGATTTAATTATATATATATATACGTATTCTAACTAATCATTTTCTCTCTTGATTATTTGTATTTTTATATCGATACGGGTATATTTATTTCGATACGTATACCGGGTTGTATATACGGAATTTGTTTTAAAAGATGGGCACCTCATTTGTGAATATTCATTTATGAATATTCATGAAATGAGGTGGAGGGTGAGGTGGTATTGAACATGGTTGAAGACATGTAGAGAGAAATAGGCTTCTTTATGTTATTACATATTGATTTAAGTTTTTTTTTATTAGTATGGTTGCTAAAAATTATGAAGCCATTCTTCACTCTACACTTGATTCATTCTTCACTCATGCGTTCAACACTTGCTCATGACTATTCTTCTTCATCTCCTCCTCCTCTTTAGATACTCTCTTGAGCTTAGATTTGAGAGAAAATTATAGTAAAAAATTCCTACATCCCCACTCTCCATTCCTAGTGAGCTTGGAGCATCGGTTGCATCACTTGGTGAAGCCGGAGCTTGAATGGGTTCCCTCGGGTGGATCATCTTCGGAGAAGGAGGGCCGGCTTGCAAACGTGATCCGGAGCTCTTGAGAGAATAATAGAGTCCAACCCAATTGGAGCTAATGAAGACGCTACAAATGTTGCGATTTCTATCTTTGTGTGCTTTCAAGTTTAGGTGTTTGATTCGATTCTTGGGTTTTAGTTTCTAGTGCCATGAAATTTTTTTAATTCCGCATTGGCCGCGGATTAGCAGCGAGGGCACTAGAAACTTTCATAAATATTCAACTCACAATAAAACTGTCAAGACCCGAAATGGCACGTGACTTGCACTTGAATCAAATGAAGTCTATAGGACCCCATCTAATTCAAGTAAGCCAAAAATCCCAGAAATCTAAACCATTTTAAAGAAGAAGTAACGAAAACATATTTTAAAGCAAGTGGTTTTAATAACATAAGCCGAAGTATATATTTTTAAAATCTCAAGTCTTTTCTGAAAATTTCGGCAGAGTTTCCTTTATAAATACTGGCCCCAAAAGGGTACAACGTGCATAATATGAATAAAAGCATTCCCAAGCGGGAGCTAGCTCTTCGCCAATTGGCGGTCACAACCACGCAAGCAATATAATATACAACGCCGAAGGGCGAGGATCAAAACTCAAAAGGAAACTCAAAATCATCAAATAAACCATGATAATACAAGCGCGACTCTAAGGTCGAAAGAATATACAACTGGTCTTCTAGGTCTATCAAATAATACAAATCTGGTTGATGGAGTTTAGTAGATACAACAATATAAATAAAATACAAGGGTTGTCACGATGCGAGTGAACCCACCTACCAAAGCAATCACCCGGAAATAAGCAATGTGCCAGCAAAACCGCCAAAGAAACTTGTACGGCAAAACCTACAAGAAATTGTAGCACAACGGGGGTGAGTTGCCAACTCGTGAGTAGAAATCGCATGTATGACTCAATCCTAGATCATACGATAGTATCCATATATAAATAACCTGAAACAACTGGTAATGGCCAGGGTAAATATCTATACATAAGTGTAATACTAAGTGCTCGTGTCAGTGCTTCAGGTAGCAACATATCAAATATGATGTATGGATGCAATATAATGAAAATAGAATACATCATGAATGAGAAAACCATTTTCTTAATTTAGTGAGATTTCTGTATATATATAAATCGAGATATCATCAATGAAATCAACATAGAATCAGTGTCAAGTATCGACACAAAACTTATATCCCAATATCTCAATATCTCAGGCTCCGGCAATCTGGACTGGCCCGTAACCTCGAATCTCAATATGTAGGGCTCCGGCTATCCGAACTGGCCCATATCATCAAATCTCAAAACCTCAGGCTCCGGTAACTAGAACTGGCCTATACTCCGATCGGTATCCTTCGGATATCCGTCGAGTCACAATAAAATCACCGGTCGGTAGTGCTCCCTTGCCAGGCTCAACGCTATCATCTGCGACCATCTTGTCCCGGGGTACCGCACCGGGTCCACCATGCACCCACAGACGGTTCCTCCTCCTCGAATCGGGTGTATGATATCGCTCAAGAGCCAAGAAAACTCATGGTAGACATATCTCAAATCATAACATAAGAAAACCGCAATTTTCTATCTTTTATAAAGATAATAAGTTTATAAAATCTTTGCGGTTTCTCCAAATCCAGAAATCTCATGAAAATCCGAAATCCCAATCTCAAAGGTAAATAAACAATGAAATACGGGTAATAAGTTCCATAATATTGGATGACAATAAATAAATGAATGCATCGGATATCAAGTAAGGAATGCAATAATTAAACTAGCATAGGGAAGCAATAACATATTGGAACTATCAGCTAACAAGCTATGTCAATGAAATAATATCCTCTAAAGTGTACATGACATAGCAATTACTGATGACGATGTGTGTGAGCCGGCAAGCAGGTGTACGTGGAGCATACACACCATCGGTAATGGTGCTGGTGTCGTGACAGCATGATTTTAATAATAACTAATGAAAACACAATATAAGTATGCAATGCGATGCGAACAGCAAGAATATGCAGAACATGAATAATAACGCAACATGTAAGAATATACATTTATATATATGAGTCATACAGTTTTGAGATATGAAATAACACGAATCGTGGTGTTTAGAAAATAAGGGCTACGGTGTTTTTAAGAAAATGTACGTCCTTTGAAATGTCCGTAGAATCCCTTGGCCTCTCTTTAAAATACTCACGACTCGTTAATTTGAAATAGGTATCACTCGAGTCTAATCTAACATCTACAAGTAAACTATAGGACTAAACTAACAGACTAGTGTAAAGGGTAAGGAAAACCACCCAAGTCTGAGTCGATATATATATATATATAATAGTCGGTGATCCTGCCTCAATAGTATCACATATGATACAATATACATAATATGAAATCCTCGAGTCAAGAGTGCGGATCAATCATCATAACTATGTCTCGTACGGTAAATCCATCGTACGGCATCCCAAATCTGGCTACGGGTCGAATATCACATTTATCTCATTATTCATCTGATGTCCTTATCTTCATATCCTAAATAGGGGTACTGATCAAAGTCTAGTACATTCTGATACCATCAACATACATATATATATGCGTGTATATGAAAACACATCTCCAATAGACCCGCTAAAATATCATGTCGTATCTCATAATACGAACCATGTCTCATCACCGATCTCGTGGCATCATGCCCAATCACATCGATTCATCTCCAAGTATCATATGCTATCCTCATTATCCATGTATATGTATACATAAACATACATACATACATACATATACACACACACACACACATACTCATAAACATATATGTTTATATATATCTATATCCCCATATACGCACAAGAAAGTAAAATGTATGCGAGTGTGTGTGTGCGTGCGTGTATGCGTATCATTAATCTAGGGTTTCACGACTAAGAAGCTAAATCAAGTTACTTCTAATTACAATAAACTAACTCATGAACACATAAACCTATCTTGATAATCATAGTCTCGCAATACACACCTTTATATATATAATATAATATATTCGTATTTTACACTACGAAACTGTGGGGGTGCTATACGCCATCCATCCGACTTCCCCCGTAGATATATATTTACTCACCCGATCCTTGCTTACCGAAGACGATGACGCCATGCTCGTCCTTATCGTTCAAGTCCACTCGAGGGTACCTATATATATACACATATAGCATCGTAAACAGAAATCACGCATGAAAACCAAAACGGCACACGAATCACACATACGTTAAAACCTATGTCTATGTATGCGAGAATAACCAAACGATTCTCGACGATTGGCGTATAAACGAGAATCGACCAATAAAAACATGAATATCAAAACTCTAATTCATAAACATCACGAAATACATGGCAGCAACTCATGAAAATGGTCCCAGATTTTACCCTAGGTGAAATTAGTCAATTTTTCATATGGGAGGGGTCTAGTTTACTGATATAGGAGCCACAGAACAAACACGAGACCAAGAACACATAACCTGGCCGCAAATTGCGGCCAGAATGGATTTAATTATGGCCAGGAAGTGGGGTTTGGGTCTCGGGTCTTGGGGTTAGCTTCTTAGGTGCCTGCATGACTCTATGTAATCACTAAATAATTTTTAAGATACCCGGGTTATAGCTGTTCTCCAATTACCATCACAAATCCAACACCAATCTGATATCGGGGTTTCTAAGTTTAGGGTTTGGGGTTCCAGTCTCAGGTTTTGTCCTGAATTCTAACACTAGAGGGGTTGTCAGGTCTCTACTAACCTCAATTACAACTTTGGATTCAAATCAAACCCTAATTCTCAACTTGGAATTTTCAAAGTTCACTAAATATCGCTTAATCACATCTAAACTTGCATGGAAGCTAAAGTAAACCAAATACAACACTAATGGTTAAAGGATTACCTCATTTGGCAACTCAAGAAAATTCTTGAGTTGCCCCAAGTGCTCAAAATCCAAACTTTCTTGGTGCAAAGTGCTTGTGACGAGCTTGTGCATGTTTTTAGTGAAAGGGGGACGATGTTTTGAGGTGGATTTAGTGGTGTTGAGTGGAGGTATAGGAGGTGGGAGGACGAGGCAGCCATGGTGAGGAAGTGGGGAAAAAGTTGAAGGAAATAATGGAGGAAGAAATGCCCATGGTCAACTTGACCCCTCCCCTCTCACCCTTCTCTCTCTTGCCCATTCTCTAATTCTTTATTCTCTTTTCTTTTTTCTTTTCTTTTCTCAATTTTAAAAACAAACCATGCAAGAGGAAAAGAAAAGCCATGGTAGAAAAATGTAGCAAATGTGAAAAATGATTTGGTGCATGTCACATACACAAAATAAGCTTAATGCACGATTAGTGATATTTAATCGTGGTTAGCATTAAAATACAATATAATTAATCATAAGGAATTTATAATTTGCTTAAATCATATAAAACATCTCATTTCAGTAATTCCTATAATTTTCCAAATATTTCCCAATTTATCAGTATTTAATTATACCGTATAATTAAAATATTCATAATATTTATTATTTTAATTATATAAATTCCCAAAAATAATATTTTATTTTTCTGAAATGTTACAATCTTCCCCCTTAAAGACATTCGGTCCCCGAATTTAAATTTAAACCCCTCAAATACTAAAACATTTCAATAAAAAGGTCAAGTCGTCCGGGCTCCGAAATCATAAATACATAAATCATATCGTAGCGCAATATATGCACATGAAAAATGGGTATATAAACCAAAATCAAAACTCCATCAAGCATCCCGCAATCATCGGAGTCATGGCGAAGACGCCAATGTCAAAGCCCAATATGAAATCAACATGATATACATCAAACTATTCATGTAAAAATCATTAAAACATCTGAAAGAAATGCATGCCAAACCTTTTCAAGTCTTTGTGCGATGCGCGTATCACTTCACAGTGGCGGACGTTTATTGGAAGAAAATAACTATATATATACATCTTTTGTTTAACACACACGCCCCGCTGTTTTGAAAACAATTTAGAAGGGTTCCCTTGTAAAATATTTCGTGTCATCTCGGACACGTAGGTAAATACTGAGACTATAGCTCCTTTTTAGAAATCTCTTCGATAACTATCAATGCATGCAAGAATATAGTCATGCACTGTCCTCGAACTAGTCCTGTTCAGCTACTATACCAAATAGTAAATATCATAAAAACGTAGTGCTCCGCAAGAAATCAATCCCAAAATGTGCATAAGAATGCGACGTGCGTCTGGTGTGCACGGGAATCGAAATCAACCAATGTGCCCTACATATGCACAGAAACAAAATCTGAGTGTAACGGGTGTGCACGAAAACACCTGTCAAGGGAAATGGTGTGTACCTGACAACAATATCAGGTGCATCTAATATGAGCGAAGAATCTCGATTTAGTGCATATGGTGTGCACCAAAATCGCATCAAGCGTGTCAAGTCTGCGGAAAATCCAACTCAAGTGCACAAGGTGCACGAAAACAAATATCGAGTATCACAATCGAAATCGACGGTATACAACACATCTCAAGCCAAATCAGGTATACCGTGGTATATAATCTCACAATCATGTGCATTAGTGTGCACAAAATCGAATCAAAATACTAAAAGTGTATGAAAACTATGCCGAAAGCATAAGTCAAATCACATGCATACCATAGGCATGAAATCAAAATCAACATCTCGAATGACATTAAATCGAAGTCAAGTGCAACTGTGGTGCACAAAATCTCAATCATACAAATAAATCGCCCAAAATACCGAAATCAAAGATGGCGGAATCAGTTCCGCTCTGGCACATCCTCTAAAGATCACTGGCCAACTGTCATGGTCACTCATAATATATATCGTCGACGATCCTGAATTCTGGCCTACTGGATGTGTGTAATATAACCGATCCTGGGTCCAAGTCTTCTCATATTGTATTCCAGAAAGGTTCTGTCGAGATTGTAGGGTTTCTAGGCACACCCATGAGGTTCTACAAGTGATCAAATATGGCCAATTCAAAATTTTTCTATGTGCCGAGAAACCCTAAACTAGATCGTTTCTAGAGGTAAGGCGATGCAAGCAAGTAAACAACTTTACTGCTAAGTGAAAGAGACTACAACCTTTGTAGATCCGGTCCTCCACTTCCTTAGCTCCGTGATGATATCCCTCCGCTGCGATCATCGGATCCCGCACTCTAGCGATGGTTTCGTCGAAGAAATGATCGGGCTAGGTCGTCGACTTCGATGCCGAAGATGATTTACGTCGAGGCAACTCAAGATCAAGCTCCAACTTCACCAAGTCATGAAACTTGTGAAGAAAACATCCTATACTACTTGGCAAGTGGTAGAGGATGAAGAAATAGGAAGTGGGTTCACTTTAGAATTGGATTTTTCACTCTTTTTCTCAAGTCACCATTGAAGCTAGCAAGCTTCTTTCTTCTTGAAGAAGAAGAAGAAGAAGAAAAAGAATATGATAAGAATTATATAATCAAATGATAAATCAAGTGAAGTTATCATAATGCAACCTTGGTTAAGTGTAGAGAATAAACTAGGGTTAGGTGAATGGTTAGGTTTAGGCAAAAGACAAAATGGTAGATAATCTAAAGAAGCTTCATGAAGCTAAAGCAAAGAAACAAAATTAGCCACCATTTCATTTTACCAAAAATGAATAAATAAATAAATGAATAAGTAAATAAATCAAACCCTAACCATTAACCTAATCATAGTTACAAGCATACACACACCCAAGCTTGCATGTATCATCAAACATGATACAATCAAGTGCACAAAAATATATTACATATACAATGTACACTTCAAGTGAGAAAATCCATTTTAAGTGAACCAATATTAGTTAATGCAAAGTAATATATCAAATATATAATTATACATTAAATCATTAAATCGACACTTGATTTAATGATCCGGTCATACTGCATATAACCGACTAATATCAAGTGTATCAATGTATCGAATCAACACTTGATTCGGTAACCCGGCTATATCACATATAACCTGTCGATGATACAAATCGCGAGAATAGAATACAGTATCACATACTGGTATTATTCTCGGTCCCGCACATATCTCATATGCGCTCCTATTTCGTTTCACTTGAGCCAGGAAACCTCTGTGTAGGACTCTAAAGACTCGTCAATACGCCGGTAGCAGGTGATGATCATATCAAACACCCATAAGCCGCAAGCGGTCTGCTAAACGTAACGGCCACCCGGGTATTGAGCGATCAGAAGATCGACGAGCAAGCCCGCTCACACTCCTGTGAATCCAACCAGTAACACTTACCGTACAATCCGGTCTCGTCTGATATGTCGCATATCTCGCCTAGGGGTGGTAAACGTCAGACCCCAGTAGCTTGATAAGTCATGCCGATAAAAGGTCCATAGCAATCGTGAAAACACTGATAACTCTTACCAGTATATCACAGCAACCCTGGCCAGGGATTTCCTGTTATGGCCAGTCAAGCATAGCGCAACATCAACCCCCAATACCGGGAGAGACGAATTCCCTCCTATCGCTCATTGCCTCCATGTGAATCGGGACTGTACCCAAAAACCACCTGATTGCACGGCTCAGTAGAGCCGTGGTAGGGTGGAAATCAAAGCACAGTGGGAGACACACAAGACTCTATGACGATCTCGGGTCAACAGACTAAGATGTACCAGTGTCACAAGAGAACTGCCATCTGACGTGAGGTATAATACCATCTGGGAGTTTTCGGCGAGTCTGTTCAGTGTACCCAGTCTCCACTAAGCACCCGCATACCATCTCTGATGTCAAACACCAATGGATATGGGATCATCCATCGCCCATCACATGGGTCGAGAAGATATACGCTAGTCTACTCTGGAATATCGATGCCCCGTCTCGATATTCCCACGACTAGGAACATTGAAGTATGTACTCATTGACTAACCAGGCCCCACTAGTATGATCTGCATCATAGTCCTGGAAGTCGAGTACACATCCTAAGGGCTTTATCAACATGTAACAGAGAGACAGAAAGTATACATGTTAAGATAAAGAGTAACCAGATAGCGTACTATCATGTCGAGCAAGAAAGTCCTACCTATATATGTCCCAACTTCCACTACAATATACATCCAATGTACAGTAATGGCCTCTAGGGCATACATATAACTAACAATCTCCCACTTGCACTAGGGCCATCTGTAGCAGTGGTTGCAGTATCACATACTCAACCATCCCATATAAGTCTCTCTCTGGGAAAAAGCCTTTGTGAGTGGATCCGCCGTGTTGTCCTCTGAGTCTACTCTCCTAACCTCGATCACTCTGGAGATCAACTATCTCCATGATCAGGTGATGCTGCCTCAGAATATGTATGGGTCACTGATAGGATCGGGTTCCTAGGCCAAAGCCACACTTTCATTGTCACACAATGGTAGGAACCTAGTTCATCTTATGAACCAATATACACCCAAACTTCCTCTTTGGTATTATCTTTAATAGCGATATTACCAGCCTTTATCTTCTAGTTTGCCACGGTATCTAGCTTGGAATTCTTCCAACATACCGTCCCTTTACTGAGGGTAAAGACAATTCCTGCGACTGATATTCAATCGTCCTTATCACCCTGGAACCTTTCCAGTGATTCTCCTTTATCCTATTTGGAGAATCCTTGTGATAAGAGGAGATCGACCGATCGTAGTATAGGAAACTCTTTTCCTATCAAGAGTATGTTGTCCACGTACAATACAAGGATGATCATCTTACTCTCTACTACCGTTTTGTATATACAAGGTTCATCTATCATTTTGATGAAGTCAAACACTTTGACTACCATATCAAAACAGACGTTCCAACTCCGCGATGCCTGCTTTATTCTGTAAAGCAACTTGCACACGTTTCCGCTGCCCCCACTGTTTACGAAGCCTTCTGGCTGTGTTCTTATAGACGTTCTCTTCTAAATCATTATTTAAAAAAGTAGTCATGGCACCCAACCACCAGATATCGTAGTCATGGTATGTAGCAATGGTAAGTAGGATCTGGATGGACTTATGCATAGTCCCTGGAAACGGTTTCATCATTATCCACGCTTGGTTGATGACGAAAACCTTTAACAAGTCTAGCTTTGAAAAGCTCAACTTTTCCATCTACACCAAGTAATCTTCTCAAGATATACTTGCTCCTGATGGGGATTTAACCCTTCAGATATCGCAACCAAAGTCCATACTTTGTTGGTGTATATGGATTCCATCTCAGATCGCTAAGCATCCAGCCATTCTTACAGAGTCCCTACTCTCGATGACCTGCTCGAATCTAGTTGGGTCATCATCTCATGATGCAATCCTTGCTCCCACTGTCATCGAGAAACCGAAGTATCTCTCAGGTAGGTGAGGAACCCTACCAGATCGACGGAGAGGCTGAGGTTCGTCGGGGACTATTGAATCCTTTTATCCTGTCAAATCAGCTGCAGTTTTGTATAGCTGGAACCTTTCCAGTTCTACAGAACTGACCTTGCCTCGATCTTGTCCGGATTTTGCTTTTGACATAGGCCGGACAATCTCAAATCTTAACTTACTTAAGAGATAGGTTCTTCCCATACCATATCTCATATGGAGTGGTAGGCACTGATTTGATTCAGACCCAATTCAATAGGTATGCAACTTCTTAAGTGCACAACCCCTAAAAGAAAATAGGTAACTCAGTAGTACCCATCATAGAGCACACCATATCTAATACGGTGCGATTGCTCTGCCCTGATACACCGTTGTGCTGTGGTGTATTCAGAGGAGTAATACTGAGAGAGAATCTCATTTTCCTTTAGAATAGTCCAAGAATTCCATGCACAAGCATTCTCCTCCTTGATCTTATCATGGGACATAATACTTATACCCGGTTTTTGGTTCTCTACTTCTAACTTATATTCTGTGAATATCTCAAAAGCTTTGAACTTATGTTTCAACAAGAACATATGGCTGAATCTTGAGAGATTATCAGAGAATGTAATGAAGTATAAAGAAATGGTCCTGGTATGTGTAGACAGGGGACCTTGCATACATCACTATATATCAGTCCCAAGAGTTCACTAACTCTTTCTCTGTTTCCATTAAACAGAGCTATGGTCATCTAATCTTTGTGACATGACTGGCAAGTTTCACAAGATGTAAATTCAAACTGATTTAAATATGCATCTAAAATGTAACTTAAGCTAGTCGGGTCGCATTGATACGACCTAGTCTACAATGCTTCAAGACGGATTCGTTCATTTCTGAACTCTTCCTCTTGTGTGTGTTCTGTATACTAGGAACTGTAGTTTGATTTAGAACATCAATGCTTTTAGATAACGTGCCTGAACCGATCAACTTTTGATATAGGAAATGTTCAAAACAATATCCAACAATACAAAATTATATCGTTTCTTTACTAATAAAGAGACTGATATGATTTTGTATATCAGGTTCGGTATCTAATAGCATTTGTTCAGAATCAATGTATTGGAAATACAGGGTGATAATGACCAACAGACTTGGCTGCAACACTTGCACCGTTTTCTGTCTCATGAAACTTATCACCCGTTCTCAGTTTTCTACCTTTCTGTAGCCCTATGTAACAGATTACATATCTGGGATCCTGATCCGGTATTAAATACCCAGGATGCAGAGGATACTGAGAAATAGTTCTTTGTAATGAACACACCCGAAGGAGATGCATCATATGCACTTTCTTCGTTTGGGCGGCATAGGAATTATGGTATTCCCCTATTTCCTGCTCTGTCTTATAAAAATTATAAGTTGGAGCGGGACCAACGTTTCCCAGCTCAGTATAACAAGCGGGTTCGGTCAATACATCCATATTATTATCTTGATTAAGGCGTGATATGCTCGCTACCTGGAGAGAGAGAGAAGAAAACACTCTGCGTGCGCTCTTGCAAGATTAGATTGGTTATATATATTATCTAATCAGGATGGCTCCCACTGTTTTTATCAAATCTTCCTTCAAACCTTAAAAGGAAAGACTAGCCGGGATTAATTAAACTCTACAAGGTCGCCAATCTTTCAGCCAGGCCAGTGTCCGTACTTTAAGGGAGGTTCCCCGTGCTTTCGCACGGACCTAATTACAGTAAACCTCGTTTTCCCAGAGGCATAACCCCGCCGACACCTTTCTAGACACCTACTTGATCGGCTAATTGTAAAGTGCAAAACTCTCCCAGGAGTAACAATTACTCGCAGTGGGTATCGGGATCCAACTATCATATAGAAGGTATGCAATCTCATTGCAAATTTCAACACTTGAAACTCCCGATAAAGGTTTTTACCCCTAGCACTTATAACCTTGGCTAAGGTCAACAAATCATAAGCACTATTCAAGTTCTACCCGTCATTTCGTGATTAATTAGACCCACCCACATGACCCTTGGCTAAGGTCAACAAAGCCACATGACTGTCCTAACTAATCGCATCATATGCTGTGTAGGAAGACATCACTTAGCTACCGCACACTACGCCTCGGCTATGGTCGACAAACGTAGCACGAATACTAAGTACTCTACTTCCTAAAATGACGGAGGGTTGCGGATGGTTTTTAAGAAAACCTTTAACGCTTTGAACTTGATCTCGTTGCGGAATCAAATGGTTTTTAAATGGAGTGTTTTTGAGGCTTTTCTAGTTTTGCTAAAGGGGTCACTCCCGGTGAAGGGATCGTCGGCCCTTTCCTCGTCGAATGAGGTGCGGGATATATCATATATATCACTGTGCAAAGCAGAAACTATAGAAGCAATCAAAAGACAAACCGAGTGTGTAGCATCTGCCAGTTATTGCTAAAGGAGTCACTCCCGGTGAAGGGATCTCGGTCCTTTCCTTATCGAATAAGGTGCAGGATGTTATACAAGGAACATCGCGATGCAAAGCAAGAACTTTAGCTACCTGTTTTATTTAGAAATTCGATTCCACAACATCTTTTAGGTTTATTTTCTTTCATTAATCTCATTAATGAATTTTCCATCATTTAAGTCCACCTAAACATCACAGATAAATATAACGTACGCTTATGCCATCCGCATTCGCCTCGATGTCCCGTCTGCACCGTTAGGTTAGGTAACTAACGGCAGAGTGGGGAAGGGCTAGCGCGGGTGTAAAACATAAGCAACGACTATATAATATAACATATATATACTATATACCATATCTATCTGAACAAATCACATGATCGCATCACAGATAACGCAGCAGAAAATATCATATGAAATATTGGATATACTAGGATGTCCGAGTTTTTAATACGAGCCAGTATAAAACACGGATTCCACGGTCGCGATGAATAGCCAATCCCACACCCCTAGACCCCTACGAGAGCGGCAAGCAACCCTACCAATTCTAGGGTTAGGAGACCCGGAATCGACTCCTCGAATTGGTCTCCCACTGGACCCTAGAACCCGGTTACTTGTGCTCCCCTCCTTGGGTCTATCCTAATGCGGAAAAGTAAATAATATACATCAACGGTGACATCTTCCGCAACCTGGAAGTGCTCCAATAAAAGAATATTACATACAAGTTTTTACATGAATGAAAATGAAAAACACTCATCTCACATAAAACCCCCCGGCTATTCAAACACGACGATCCAATATAAAATATCCAGCAACACATAACATCACATGTTATCAACGTAAGTAAACATGCGTATCCCAATTGTCGTTGACATATAGCAACGAAACCGGCGATATCACATATTACACTTACGGTCGCAGAAAAGAAAGTGTAAAACTACAACAATTGGAATCCGCAACCTCTTTAGATATCGCATGTCTAATCAAATGAAATACTTAGACATCGCATGCCTAATAATTATAAACCCCGCATTTTAGTCTCATTATCGAAAACTCTTTTCAATATCAAGTCGAGCAATTCAACAGGATTCCCGATATCCTGATCGAATGCTCGTCGCAAACTTTAGTAGGCGGCCGCACCCCCGATGCCGTCGACGAAGTGCACCAAGGCGGAACACCGCTGCCGCGAGCACCCGAACGGATGCTTTCGGCGACGGGGTTCTCCTACATTCACTTGGTCGGGGCTAAGGTGTGTAGCTGTCTATTAAGTTTACCCGGCGAATATTCGCGTACGCTACGTGATTGCGACGGACTTTTGATCACATCAAAATTCCGTGGCAACCGATCAAGTGAGACTAAACCGCTATGTTTATAACATTCATTCAGTTATCACATAACTACTTGTGGATTCCAAATGTTGTATCACATTCCAGATAAGATAGAAAATTTTAAACTTTCCGATCGAACGATCAAACACCCAAATTTTCCCGAAACAGCTCAACACATGAAATAAGTTCAAAAACATTCACTTCATGCCTCAGTACCAACGGTCCAGCCGTAGAAGGGTCAAGCCAACGCCTCACATGTGGCACGCCGTACTGCCCCAAACCCTAAGGTTCAAAGGGCAGTTCAAAACGGTCACACAATCGAGTTAAGGTTTGTTGTCTTCTAGAGGGACCATCGCGTTACTTGCACTACTTAGAACGTCATTAAACTATGGAAAAATCCAACAATTGAAAATTTTCCGGCAGGGGAAAAAGTGGGTATTTATATCCGGTCAAACTTTTTAACATATTCTAAAATTACCCGGAAAAACACATAGACAAAGTTTGATAATCCGATCGAATCTACGAACTCCCAATACAACCCAGAATACTCAACTCTTGAGTAAATATGAAAAATTCCCAGAAAATACAGCACTTCAGATAGACATTACTGTGCAAAAATCATTAAATGATGAGACTATATGGCCACGGAACCGCCGCATAAGGCATGCTTTTGACGCGGTTCCGCGGCTCTTTAGTGGAATCAGACGCTCGTTTTGCACAGTAACCCTTATAAAACCCTGCTAATTTTTCTGCATATTTTTAATTCACAAAAATCCTAGTTTTGAAAAATTGTACAGAGAAGGTATATGGATTAGGGTTTCGGGTTCGATCGGACTTCTAACATCGTCTACACTTCACCTAAAGCTCTAGCTAGGCTCTGATACCACTGTAGGGTTCCTAGGCACACCCATGAGGTTCTATAAGTGATCAAACATGGCCAATTCAAAAAAATTCTATGTGCCGAGAAACCCTAAACTAGATCATTACTAGAGGTAAGGCGATGCAAGCAAGTAAACAACTTTACTGCTAAGTGAAAGAGACTACAACCTTTGTAGATCCGGTACTCCACTTCCTTAGCTCCGTGATGATGTCCCTCCGCTACGATCATCGGATCCCGGACTCTAGCGATGGTTTCGTCGAAGAAATGATCGGGCTAGGTCGTCGACTTCGATACCGAAGATGATCTACGTCGAGGCAACTCAAGATCAAGCTCTAACTTCACCAAGTCATGAAACTTATGAAGAAAACATCCTATACTACTTGGCAAGTGGTAGAGGATGAAGAAATAGGAAGTGGGTTCAGTTTAGAATTGGATTTCTCACTCTTTTTCTCAAGTCACCATTGAAGCTAGCAAGCTTCTTTCTTCTTGAAGAAGAAGAAGAAGAAGAAAAAGAATATGATAAGAATTATATAATCAAATGATAAATCAAGTGAAGTTATCATAATGCAACCTTGGTTAAGTGTAGAGAATAAACTAGGGTTAGGTGAATGGTTAGGTTTAGGCAAAAGACAAAATGGTAGATAATCTAAAGAAGCTTCATGAAGCTAAAGCAAAGAAACAAAATTAGCCACCATTTCATTTTACCAAAAATGAATAAATAAATAAATGAATAAGTAAATAAATCAAACCCTAACCATTAACCTAATCATAGTTAAAAGCATACACACATCCAAGCTTGCATGTATCATCAAACATGATACAATCAAGTGCACAAAAATATATCACATATACAATGTGCACTTCAAGGAAACTAGTACGGTAAAACCTACAAGAAACTGTGGCACAACGGGGGTGAGTTGCCAACTCGTGAGTAGAAAATATCACCGAGCAGAAATCGCATGTATGACTCAATCCTAAATCATACGATAGTATCCATATAAAAATAACCTGAAACATCTGATAATAGCCAGGGTAAACATCTATATATAAGTGTAATACCAAGTGCTCGTGTCATTGCCTCAGGTAGCAACATATCAAATATGATGTATGGATGCAATATAATGAAAATAGAATACATCATGAATGAGAAAACTGTTTTCTTAATTTAGTGAGATTTCTGTATATATATAAATCGAGATATCATCAATGAAATCAACATAGAATCAGTGTCAAGCATCGACACAAAATTTATATCCCAATATCTCAGGCTCTGGCAATCTGGACTGGCCCGTAAACTTGAATCTCAATACCTAGGGCTTCGGTTATCCGGACTGGCCCATATCATCAAATCTCAAAACCTCAAGCTCCGGTAACCCGGACTGGCCTATACTCCGATCGGTATCCTTCGGATATCCGTCGAGTCACAATAAAATCACCGGTCGGTAGTGCTCCCTTGGCAGGCTCAACGCCATCATCTGCGACCATCTTGCCCCGGGGTACCGCACCGGGTCCACCATGCACCCACAGATAGTTCCTCCTCCTCCTCGAATCAGGTGTATGATATCGCTCAAGAGCCGAGAAAACTCATGGTAGACATATCTCAAATCATAACATGAGAAAACCGCAATTTTCTATCTTTTATAAAGATAATAAGTTTATAAAATCTTTGCGGTTTCTCCAAATCCAGAAATCTCATGAAAATCTGAAATCCCAATCTCAAAGGAAAATAAACAATGAAATACGGGTAATAAGTTCCATAATATTGCATGACAATAAATAAATGAATGCATCGGATATCAAGTAAGGAATGGAATAATTAAACTAGCATATGGAAGCAATAACATATTGGAACTATCAGCTAATAAGCTATGTCAATGAAATAATATCCTCTAAAGTGTACGTGACATAGCAATTACCGTTGACGATGTGTGTGAGCCGGCAAGCAGGTGTACGTGGAGCATACACATCATCGGTAATGGTGATGGTGTCCTGACAACATGATTTTAATAATAACTAATGAAAACACAATATAAGCATGCAATGCGATGCGAACAGCAAGAATATGCAGAACATGAATAATAACGCAACATGTAAGAATATACATTTATATATATGAGTCATACAGTTTTGACATTTGAAATAACTCGAATTGAGGTGTTTAGAAAATAAGGGCTACGGTGTTTTTAAGAAAAGACACGTCCTATGAAATGTCCGTAGAATCCCTTGTCCTGTCTTCAAAATACTCACAACTCGTTACTTTGAAATAGGTATGACTCGAGTCTAATCTAACATTTACAAGTAAACTACAGGACTAGACTAACAGACTAGTGTAAAGGGTAAGGAAAACCACCTAAGTCTGAGTCGATATATATATATTTATATTTATATATATATATATATATATATAATAGTCGGTGATCCTGCCTCAATAGTATCACATACGATACAATATACATAATATGAAATCCTCGAGTCAAGAGTGCGGATCAATTATCATAACTATGCCTCGTACGGTAAATCCATCGTACGGCATCCCAAATCTAGGTATGGGTCGAATATCACATTTATCTCATTATTCATCTGGTATCCTTATCTTCACATCTTAAATAGGGGTACTGATCTAAATCTAGTACATTCTGATACCATCAACAAACATATATATATATATATATATATATATATATATATATATATATATATGCGTGTGTATGAAAACACATCGCCAATAGACCCGCTAAAATATCATGTCGTATCTTATAATACAAACCATGTCTCATCACCGATCTCGTGGCATCATGCCTAATCATATCGATTCATCTCCAAGTATCATATACTATCCTCATTATCCATGTATATGTATACATACATACATACATACATACATACATATATATATATATATATACACATACTCATAAACATATATGTATTATGTATGTATATATATATATATATATATATATATATATATATATATACGCACAAGAAAGTAAAATGTATGCGAGTGTGTATGTGTGCGTGTATCCAAATCATTAATCTAGGGTTTCGCGACTAAGAAGCTAAACCAAGTTACTTCTAATTACAATAAACTAACTCATGAACACATAAACCAATGTTGATAATCATAGTCTCGCAATACACACCTTTATATATATAATATAATATATTCGTATTTTACACTACGAAACTGTGGGGGTGCTATACGCCATCCACCCGACTTCCTCCGTAAATATATATCTACTCTCCTGATCCTTGCTTGCCGAAGCCGATGACGCCACGCTCGTCCTTGTCGTTCAAGTCCTCTCGAGGGTACCTATATATGTACACATATAGCATCGTAAACAGAAATCACGCATGAAAACCAAAACGGCAAACGGATCGCACATAGGTTAAAACCTATGTCTACGTATGCAAGAATAACCAAACGACTCTCGACGATTGACGTATAAACGTGAATCGACCGATAAAAACACGAATATCAAAACTCCAATTCATAAACATCATGAAATACAAGGCAGCAACTCATGAAAATGGTCCCAGATTTTACCCAAGGTGAAATTAGTCAATTTTGCATATGGGAGGGGTCTAGTTTACTGATATAGGAGCCGCAGAACAAACACGAGACCAAGAACACATAAACTGGCCCCAAATTGCGGCCAGAATGGATTTAATTACGGCCAGGAAGTGGGGTTTGGGTCTCGGGTCTTGTGGTTAGCTTCCTAGGTGCCTTCATGACTTTATGTAATCGCTAAATAATTTTTAAGATACCCGGGTTATAGCAGTTCTCCAATTACCATCACAAATCCAACACCAATCTGATATCGGGGTTTCTAAGTTTAGGGTTTGGGGTTCCAGTCTCAGGTTTTGTCCTAAATTCTAACACTAGAAGGGTTGTAAGGTCTCTACTAACCTCAATTACACCTTTGGTTTCAAATCAAACCCTAATTCTCAACTTGGAATTTTCAAAGTTCACTAAACATCGCTTAATCACATCTAAACTTGCATGGAAGCTAATGTAAACCAAATACTACATAATGGTTAAAGGATTACCTCATTTGGCAACTCAAGAAAATTCTTGAGTTGCCCCAAGTGCTCAAAATCCAAACTTTCTTGGTCCAAAGTGCTTGTGATAAGCTTGTGCATGTTTTTAGTGAAAGGGGGATGATGTTTTGAGGTGGATTTAGTGGTGTTGAGTGGAGGTAGAGGAGGTGGGAGGAAGAGGCAGCCATGGTGAGGAAGTGGGGAAAAAGTTGAAGGAAATAATGGAGGAAGAAATGCCCATGGTCAACTTGACCCCTCCCCTCTCACCCTTCTCTCTCTTGCCCATACTCTAATTCTTAATTCTCTTTTCTTTTTTCTTTTCTTTTCTTTTTCTTTTCTCTTCTCAATTTTAAAAACAAACCATGCAAGAGGAAAAGAAAAGCCATGGTAGAAAAATGTAGCAAATGTGAAAAATGATTTGGTGCATGTCACATACACAAAACAAGCTTAATGTACGATTAGTGATATTTATTCGCGATTAGCATTAAAATGCAATATAATTAATCATAAGGAATTTATAATTTGCTTAAATCATATAAAACATCTCATTTCAGTAATTCCTATAATTTTCCAAATATTTCCCAATTTATCGGTATTTAATTATACCGTATCATTAAAATATTCATAATATTTATTATTTTGATTATATAAATTCCCAAAAATAATATTTTATTTTTCTGAAATGTTACAATCTTCCCCTCTTAAAGAAATTCGGTTCCCGAATTTAAATTTAAACCCCTCAAATACTAAAACATTTCAATAAAAAGGTCAAGTCTTCGAGGCTCCGAAATCATAAATACATAAATCACATCGTAGCGCAATACATGCGCATGAAAAACTGGTATATAAACCAAAATCAAAACTCCGTCAAGCATCCCGCAATCATCGGAGTCATGGTGAAGACGCCAATGTCAAAGCCCAATATGAAATCAATATGATATACATCAAACTATTTATGTAAAAATCATTAAAACATTTGAAAGAAATGCATGACAAACCTTTTCAAGTCGCTGTGCGATGCGCGTATCACTGCACGGTGGCGGACGTTTATTGGAAGAAAATAACTATATATATACATCTTTTGTTTAACACACACGCCCCGCTGTTTTGAAAACAATTTAGAAGGGTTCCCTTGTAAAAAATTTCGTGTCATCTCGGACACGTAGGTAAATACTGAGACTATAGCTCCTTTTGGAAATCTCTTCGATAACTATCAATGCATGCAAGAATATAATCATGCACTGTCCTCGGACTAGTCCTGCTCAGCTACTATACCAAATAGTAAATATCATAAAAACGTAGTGGTCCGCAAGAAATCAATCCCAAAATGTGCATAAGAATGCGACGTGCGTCTGGTGTGCACGAGAATCGAAATCAACCAATGTGCCCTACATGTGCACAGAAACAAAATCTGAGTGTAACGGGTGTGCATGAAAACAGCTGTCAAGGGAAACGGTGTGTGCCTGACAACAATATCAGGTGCATCTAATATGCATGAAGAATCTCGATTTAGTGCATATGGTGTGCACCAAAATCGCATCAAGCGTGTCAAGTCTGTGCAAAATCCAATTCAAGTGCACAAGGTGCACGAAAACAAATATCGAGTATCACAATCGAAATCGATGGTATATAACACATCTCAATCCAAATCAGGTATACCGTGGTATATAATCTCAAAATCATGTGCATTAGCATGCACAAAATCAAATCAAAATACTAAAAGTGCATGAAAACTATGCCGAAAGCATAAAACAAATCACATGCATACCATAGGCATGAAATCAAAATCAACGTCTCGAATGACATCAAATCGAGGTCAAGTGCAATTGTGGTGCACAAAATCTCAATCATGCAAATAAATCGCCCAAAATACCGAAATCAAAGATGGCGGAATCAGTCCCGCTCTGGCACATCCTCTAAAGATCTCTGGCCAACTGTTATGGTCACTCATAACATATATCGTCGACTATACCGAACTCTGGCCTACTGGGTGTGCGTAATATAACCGATCCTGGGTCCAAGTCTTCTCGTATTGTATACCAGAAAGGTTCTGTCGAGGTCTCTCCTAAATCTCGTTTCTTCCGAACTGCCCGGATGTCATCATCCTTTTACTAAATCTATTTCTTGTTCCGGAACGGCTGCATATTCATCATGACTCCTTCTGGAAGATATATCCATATTCGACGTCTCTGCATGAGTATCACATTTCTGATGTCAGCGAAGTGGAACGTCATCTCGTCGAAATCTCGTACGAACCTCTTACTCCGCTTTTCTCTAATGTCGACTGATTCGGACTCGTCTCTTCGTGGCTGTATGGACTGCGCTCCAATGGCTATACTCGTATCTGGAGTCTCCCAAGCAATGTATCCCATCTCATGATATCCGAATGACGTCGAACCTTTCGATCGATTTGTCAAAGTCTCATAATCCGCCAAGAGCTCAACATCTTGAGTACAGTATAATAGTATTCCAGTACATACCACAGTACCTATGGACCAGCCGTAGAAGGGCAAACCCAAGCCTCATTAATGGCACCGCGGAACTGCTGCAAATCCTAAGGTTTCAAAGCGTTCTCATGGTCATTATATCGAGTTAGGGTTTCATTCTTCTAGAGGGTCCACGGAATTACTTGCATGTTTTTCCGAATACTTTAAATTTGGAAAATGGGTTTCTGACATTCGATCGTTTTCCTTTGACTCCCAACGTACCTATGTGAAGTCGTCTTAAGCTGGAATCAATCAATCTGATGACCTCGCATCGGGGTAGGCAACGAATCACATGTCCTAGTCATTCCTCCTTAGGTGACTAGCGATCTTCTATCATATCTCTAAGTACAACTCGTACGGCATTAGCTTCAAACATCTGGGGCGATATCTCGTCAATCGCAACAACAACTGAATCATTCGTCCACACGCTGAACAGTGCCTCAATCATCAAGAATAATCGGTGCATTGACGGTCATCACGTTCTGGCTGGCCTCTTACAGTGGCCCAATCCTCTGGTGATGATCTGCACATTCGAGAAATTTGTAAAAGCAATCCATCAAACGCTCATGGCGTGAAAACATAATAAAATGACTCATTTATACAATCGTGTGTCCTTGGAATCACGCCCTGGTCAGTCCTCGTCCATGTCGAGC
Organism: Agapanthus africanus; assembly: GCA_030015575.1. NCBI lineage: Eukaryota > Viridiplantae > Streptophyta > Magnoliopsida > Asparagales > Amaryllidaceae > Agapanthus > Agapanthus africanus. The sequence continues at coordinate 80,941,557 of JASDDO010000012.1, read as the reverse complement.
TCGTGCTGACCGTAACTTTAGCCGCAACTCTCTCTGCCCATGTAATCATGGCAACAAAAACCATAAACCGATATCGATAAGGATAGATCATAGGAATGAATATAATAATGTGCAAGGAAATGTACATCCTAAGACTTCTTAAGCGGAGTAGCGTATCGTAAGTATGTCGTGGAACATACACACGGTACATCACCCTCCTTAAGTCACCTACTCCATCAACCAAGGTCAACCTACGTGACGAAAGTTCGGGTCTAATACCCCCTCGACCAAGTCTAAGTTCCGTAAGGACAAGCCTAGGTTCCAAATATATATAAACGCCCTAGACTCCGCATAGTCAATCATAGACTCGAACTAAGGTTAACCTAGAACTCTGATACCAACTTTGTCAAGACACGAAATGGCACGTGACTGGCACTTGAATCATATGAAGTCTATAGGACCTCATCTAATTCAAGTAAACCAAAAATACCAGAAATCTAAACCATTTTAAAGAAGAAGTGAAGAAAACTTATTTTAAGGAAAGTGGTTTTAATAACATAAGCCGAAGTATACATTTTTAAAATCTCAAGTTTTTTCTGAAAATTTCGGCAGAGTTTTCTTTGTAAATACTGGCCCCAAAAGGGTACAACATGCATAATATGAATAAAGGTATCCCCAAGCGGGAGCTAGCTTTTTGCCAATTGGCGGTCACAACCACGCAAGCAATATAATATACAATGCCGAAGGGCGAGGATCAAAACTCAAAAGAAAACTCAAAATCATCAAATAAACCATGATAATACAAGCGCGACTCTAGGGTCGAAAGAATATACAACTGGTCCTCTAGGTCTATCAAATAATACAAGTCTGGTTCATTGAGTTTACTAGATACAACAATATAAATAAAATACAAGGATGGTCACGATGCGAGTGAACCCACCTACCAAAGCAATCACCCGGAAATAAGCAACGTGCCAGCAAAGCCACTAAGGAAACTTGTACGGCAAAACCTATAAGAAACGGTGGCACAACGGGGTTAAGTTGCCAACTCGTGAGTAGAAAACATCACCGAGCAGAAATCACATGTATGACTCAATCCTAGATCATACGATAGTATCCATATAAAAATAACCTGAAACATCTGATAATGGCCAGGTAAACATCTATACATAAGTGTAATACCAAGTGCTTGTGTCAGTACCTCAGGTAGCAACATATCAAATATGATGTATGGATGCAATATAACGAAAATAGAATACATCATGAATGAGAAAACTGTTTTCTTAATTTAGTGAGATTTCTGTATATATATAAATCGAGATATCATCAATGAAATCAATATAGAATCAGTGTCAAGTATCGACATAAAACTTATATCCCAATATCTCAATATCTCAGGCTCCGGCAATCTGGACTGGCCCGTAACCTTAAATCTCAATATCTAGGGCTCCGGTTATCCGAACTGGCCCATATCATCAAATCTCAAAACCTTAAGCTCCAGTAACCCGGACTGGCCTATACTCCGATCGGTATCCTCCGGATATCCGTCGAGTCAAAATAAAATCACCGGTCGGTAGTGCTCTTTTGCCATGCTCAATTCCATCATCTGCGACCATCTTGCCCCAGGGTACCGCACCGGGTCCATCATGCACCCACTGACGGTTCTTCCTCCTCCTCGAATCGAGTGTATGATATCGCTCAAGAGCAGAGAAAACTCATGGTAGAAATATCTCAAATCATAACATGAGGAAACCGCAATTTTCTATCTTTTATAAAGATAATAAGTTTATAAAATCTTTGCGGTTTCTCCAAATCCAGAAATCTCATGAAAATCCGAAATCCCAATCTCAAGGGTAAATAAACAATGAAATACGGGTAATAAGTTCCATAATATTGCATGACAATAAATAAATGAATGCATCGGATATCAAGTTAGGAATGCAATAATTAAACTAGTATATGGAAGAAATAACATATTGGAACTATCAGCTAACAAGTTATGCCAATGAAATAATATCCTCTAAAGTGTACGTGACATAGCAATTACCGATGATGATGTGTGTGAGTCGGCAAGCCGATGTACGTGGAGCATACACATCATCGGTAATGGTGCTGGTGTCCTGACAACATGATTTTAATAATAACTAATGAAAACATAATATAAGCATGCAGTGCGACGCGAACAGCAAGAATATGCAGAACATGAATAATAACGCAACATGTAAGAATATACATTTATATATATGAGTCATACAGTTTTAACATTTGAAATAACACGAATCGTGGTGTTTAGAAAATGAGGGCCACGGTGTTTTTAAGAAAAGGTACGTCCTTTGAAATGTCCGTAGAATCCCTTGGCCAGTCTTTAAAATACTCACGACTCGTTAGTTTGAAATAGGTATGACTCGAGTCTAATTTAACATCTACAAGTAAACTACAGGACTACACAAACAGACTAGTGTAAAGGGTATGGAAAACCATCTAAGTCTGAGTCGATATATATATATATATATATATAATAGTCAGTGATCCTGCCTCAATAGTATCACATACGATACAATATATATAATATGAAATCCTCGAGTCAAGAGTGCGGATCAATTATCATAACTATGTCTCGTACGGTAAATCTATCGTACGGCATCCCAAATCTGGGTATGGGTCGAATATCACATTTATCTCATTATTCATCTGGTATCCTTATCTTCATATCCTGAATAAGGGTACTGATCTAAGTCTAGTACATTCTGATACCATCAACATACATATATATGCGTGTGTATGAAAACACATCGCCAATAGACCCGCTAAAATATCATGTCATATCTCATAATACGAACCATGTCTCATCACCGATCTCGTGGCATCATGCCCAATCACATCAATTCATCTCCAAGTATCATATACTATCCTCATTATCCATGTTTATGTATATATACATACATACATACATACACACACACACACATACTCATAAACATATATGTATATATATATATATATATATATCCCCATATACGCACAAGAAAGTAAAATGTATGCGAGTGTGTGTGTGTGTGTGCATGTATGCAAATCATTAATCTAGGGTTTCACGACTAAGAAGCTAAACCAAGTTACTTCTAATTACAATAAACTAACTCATGAACACATAAACCTATCTTGATAATCATAGTCTCGCAATACACACCTTTATATATATAATATAATATATTCGTATTTTACACTACGAAACTGCGGGGGTGCTATACGCCATCCACCCGACTTCCCCCGTAGATATATATCTACTCATCTGATCCTTGCTTGCCGAAACCGATGACGCCACGCTCGTCCTTGTCGTTCAAGTCCACTCAAGGGTACCTATATATATACACATATAGCGGGGCGTGACAGGTTTTTGTTGGCGGTCCATGCAGGTCCCTCAGTAGTAGGTCTATAGTTCAAGGATGAACCATTGTCCAAAGGTGGGGAGAATGTCGACGCCCGGTTCTTTCACACGGAACAAACTGCCATACGGAACAAAGTGCTACGCCAATTGCTATGCCAAGGGGGCGGGGGCCACCTCTTGAATCTATGGGGGCCACCTCTTGAGTCCGTGGGACCCACTGTAGAACAATGGGGAATTTTTGGAACACATTCCGAAAAAAGACCGAACTGCATTATAAATGTAATGAAGCCACCCTCAATTACAGAGGTGCCTTTTAAGTGAATCGGTACTACAGGAGCTTGAGATCTCCGTAGCTAAGCGTGCTCGGGCTAAGGAAGTCTTAGGATGGGTGATCTCTTGGGAAGTGGCCCCTGGTCGGATCCGGTTCGCTCTAAAGGGCAAAACCGTGCGGTTTTAACCAGAGCGGACAATACCATCTGTATTGGGCTGTGGGCGTTACACTAATACCAGCGGCTTAAGATTAAGCCGGATTATTAAATCAAGTTTTGATTTAATTATATATATATATACATATTCTAAATAATCATTTTCTCTCGTGATTATTCGTATATCAAGTAAGGAATGCAATAATTAAACTAGCATATGGAAGCAATAACATATTAGAACTATCAGCTAACAAACTATGTCAATAAAATAATATCCTCTAAAGTATACATGACATAGCAATTACTGATGATGATGTGTGTGAGCCGGCAAGCAGGTGTACGTGGAGCATACGCATCATCGGTAATGGTGCTGGTGTCCTGACAACATGATTTTAATAATAACTAATGAAAACATAATATAAGCATGCAATGCGATGTGAACAACAAGAATATGCAGAACATGAATAATAATGCAACATGTAAGAATATACATTTATATATATGAGTCATAACGTTTTAACATTTGAAATAACACGAATCGTGGTGTTTAGAAAATAAGGGCTACGGTGTTTTTAAGAAAAGGTACGTCCTTTGAAATGTCCGTTGAATCGCTTGGCCTGTCTTTAAAAAACTCACGACTCGTTAGTTTGAAATAGGTATGACTTGAGTCTAGTCTAACATTTACAAGTAAAGTACAGGACTAAACTAATAGACTAGTCGAAAGGGTAAGGAAAACCTTCTAAGTCTGAGTCGATATATATATATACATATATATATATATATATGTCGGTGATCCCGCCTCAATAGCATCACATACGATACAATATACATGATATGATATCCTCAAGTCAAGGGTGCGGATCAATCATCATAACTATGTCTCATACGGTAAATCCATCGTACGGCATCCCAAATCTGGGTACGGGTCGAATATCACATTTATCTCATTATTCAACTGGTATCCTTATCGTCATATCCTGAATTGGGGTACTGATCTAAGTAGTACATTCTGATACCATCAACATACATATATATGCGTGTGTATGAAAACACATCGCCAATAGACCCGCTAAAATATCATGTCGTATCTCATAATACGATCACCGATCTCGTGGCATCATGCCCAATCACATCGACTCATCTCCAGGTATCATATACTATCCTCATTATCCATGTATATGTATACACACACACACACACACATACGCATAAATATGTGTGTGTGTGTGTGTGTGTGTGTCCCCATATACGCACAAGAAAGTAAAATGTATGCGAGTATGTGTGCGCGCGTGTATGCAAATCATTAATCTAGGGTTTCGCGACTAAGAAGCTAAACCAAGTTACTTCTAATTACACTAAACGAACACATGAACACATAAACCTATCTTGATAATTATAGTCTCGCAATACACACCTTTATATATAAAATATAATATATTCGTATTTTACACTACGAAACTGCGGCGGTGCTATACGCTATCCACTCGACTTCCCCCGTAGATATATATGTACTCACCTGATCCTTACTTGCCAAAGTCGATGACGCCACGCTCGTCCTTGTCGTGCAAGTCCACTCGAGGGTACCTACATATGTACACATATAGTATCGTAAACAGAAATCGGCACGAAAACCGAAACGGCACACGAATCACACATAGGTTAAAACCTATGTTTACACATGCAAGAATAACCAAACGACTCTCGACGATTGACGTATAAACGTGAATCCACCGATAAAAACATGAATATCAAAACTCCAATTCATAAACATCACGAAATACAAGGCAACAACTCATGAAAATGGTCCCAGATTTTACCCTAGGTGAAATTAGTCAATTTTGCATATGGGAGTGGTCTAGTTTACTGATATAGGAGCCACAGAACAAACACGAGACCAAGAACACCTAACCTGGACTCGAATTGCTGCCAGGAAGTGGGGTTTGGGTCTCGGGTCTTGGGGTTAGCTTCCTACGTGCCTGCATGACTCTCTGTAATCGCTAAATAATTTTTAGGATACCCGGGTTATAGCGGTTCTCCAATTACCATCACAAATCCAACACTAATCTGATATCGGGGTTTCTAAGTTTAGGGTTTGGGGTTCCAGTCTCAGGTTTTGTCCTGAATTCTAACACTAGAGGGGTTGTAAAGTCTCTACTAAGCTCAATTACACTTTTGGATTCAAATCAAACCCTAATCTTCAACTTGGAATTTTCAAAATTCACTAAATATCGCTTAATCACATCTAAACTTGCATGGAAGCTAAAGTAAACCAAATACTACACTAATGGTTAAAGGATTATCTCATTTGGCAACTCAAGAAAATTCTTAAGTTCCCCCAAGTACTCAAAATCCAAACTTTCTTGGTCCAAAGTGCTTGTGATGAGCTTGTGCATGTTTTTAGTGAAAGGGGATGCTATTTTGAGGTGGTTTTAGTGGTGTTGAGTGGAGGTAGAGGAGGTGGGAGAAAGAGGCAGTCATGGTGAGGAAGTGGGGAAAAAGATGAAGGAAATAATGGTGGAAGAAATGCCCATGGTCAACTTGACCCCTCACCTCTCACCCTTTTCTCTCTTGCCCATACTCTAATTCTTTATTCTCTTTTCTTTTTTCTTTTCTTTTTCTTTTCTTTTCTCAATTTAAAAAAAAACCATGCATGAGGAAAATAAAAGCCATGGTAGAAGAATGTAGCAAATGTGAAAAATAACTTGGTGCATGCCACATGCACAAAACAAGCTTAATGCACGATTAATGATATTTAATCACGATTAGCATTAAAATGGAATATAATTAATCTTAAGGAATTTATAATTTGCTTAAATCATATAAAACACCTCATTTCAATAATTCCTATAATTTTTCAAATATTTCCCAATTTATCGGTATTTAATTATACCGTATCATTAAAATATTCATAATATTTATTATTTTAATTATATAAATTCCCAAAAATAATATTTTATTTTTCTGAAATGTTACAAAAACTGACGAGTATGAAAAAGAAAAATTGCCGAAATGATAGGGCAACTCGCAATAAAAAGCGGCGAGTGTGTGTGTGTGTGTGTGTGTGTGTGTGTGTCTTTGTGTGTGTGTAGCCGAAATGATTGGGCAATCGCGACTTTCGCGATATGAAAAGCTGAAATAATAGAGTGTCGCAGAATATAAAAAAAGGAGAATATATAATATAAAAAGAAATTTTTCTGCTCTGCTAGTAGGTCCACACTGACTCTTGTATACAATCCGTGGGCACAAATGAAAGAAAGGGAACCATATTTTCCCACCATGCTTCGTCCAAAGAATAACCAAATCTTAACAGTACATCTATAGCCTATAGACTATTTCGATGTTCCTCCTCATTCCAGCAGGGTGTGGATGAAACGTTAAAATAAAAGCGGAGTAGCGACATATTCCTAGCTCCATATCTCCATAGTGATATGTACAGCATAGAGGCCATACAGATGTCTACCCTACTTCAGCGAAGAATCGGCGTGACACCAAAACAAAAGCAAGGTGATGACAGATGCCTAGCATCGGGTCTTGATGGCAAGCCTAAAGACTATTGGATGTCATCCCACCTTACAAAGGCACGGTTATGACTCATCGGGCTCCAAATAGAGCCTAACTTCAAGTAAAGCGCCAAGGCAACACATAAGGCTAGATCTTCTGATGGTAATATTCTAACCTAAGAAGACTACTTGAAGATGTCTTGTGTTGGCTATAGTGCCCTCAAGGCAATTATTGTAATCACAGGCATGTGATTATGATGATTGAGGTATGGCCTATACGGATAGAACATTCTTACCCAAAATGATAGTATGTTATCTGGTTTTTCTTTATCATCATGTACATGCATTTTGTGGTATTACAGATCACTATTATATATTGATAGAGCCCATAGGATTCTTTCTTGACTACCAGCATTATGATGACAATCATATACGTGGGAGCTGGGTGGTCTATAAGCACACCTTAAATGTCCCCAGTCGTGGGAGTATCGAGACTGGGCATTGATACTCCAGAGTAGACTAGTGTGTACTTATCGAGACCCCGACAAGGGGCGGTGGTCGGTCTCACAAGCCATTGGTGTCTGTTAGTCACCTAAGATAGTATACATATGCTTATTGGGTTATGAGTACATTGGACGGACTCGCCGGGAACATGCTAGTTGGTATTATACCTATTGTCAGATAGCAGTTCCCAGGTGACATGTGTACAGGTTAGTCTGTCAATCTGAGATCGTCATTTGTCTCGTGTGAGTTCCCACCATGCTTTGATTACTACCTTATCATAGCTCAAAGGAGTCATGCAAACAGGTTTTAGTTAGGTACAGTCCCGAGCCACATGGAGGTATCAAGCGGATCGTCGGGGATTCGTCTCTCCTGATATTTGGGGTTGATGTCGCGTAGTACACGGGTGGCTATCACCAGAAATCCTTGGCCAAGGTAGTCGAGAATTACTGATTTGGATCAGTAGTTTCTCAGTTGGTGATGGGCTTCATACCGATATGAAATGTCACGTTATTAAGGATCTGACATTATCCATGCTCCTAGACTCGATATGCGATACTCTTAGAAGAATGGACCGGACTGTACGGAGACTGACATGGACAGGCTCAGTAGAGGTTCGGATGAGTTTACTCGTCGGCCTTCCTTTCGCTCAATACCTGGGTTGCCGTTACGTACAGCTAGTTCCGTTAATGTGCTTATGGTTAAACCCAATGCTAGCGTATTGACGAGTCTTTAAAGTCCCACAAAGAGGGTTTCCCTGCTTCGGGCGAAACGATGTAGAGGCCGTATGGTTTTACGGCAGGGTTCAATCATACATGCACTTGTGCACGTATCTTGATTCGGACGGATAATACTAGTGGGCTTTAGTTTAAGCCAGATCCTAGTATTATATTATTGGATTGTTTTCTTCTCTTTGTATTCATATTTTTTGCAATACGGATACATGGATCTATATACGGATAAGGGGTATTCCTGTAATTTATTACAAGGTGTTTCTAGAAGAAGACACCTCATTTTAGTTTTAACCATTTATTTAAATGGTTTAATGAGGTGGAGGGATGAGGTGTTATGGCTTTAATATTAAGCATGGCTTTATGGTGACTTATGGGGTGACTCATGGTGGCACTATTGAGTCATGCTTGATATTTATGTGTTGTGAGATATTTTGTAAGCTTGATGATTCATTCTTAGTACACAACACTTAGCCATTTTCTATGGTTTCTTCACTCTCATCTCCTCAAGCTTCCTCTTCTACCTCCACCCTAAGAGTCTCATATGTTGAGAAACCTAGGGTGTTTGGAGATAAATTAATCCATCATTAGTCTCTACATCCACTAGATTATCTAGTTTAGCGAACTAGATAATCTAGTTATCTCGATTATGAGGTTGGAGCTCGAACTACAAATTCTCAGGTGGATCATCTTCGACGGAGGAAGACCGACGATCAAGCTTGATCATGGTGGCCTCTAGGAGCTAGGGAAGATGGTTAAAGACCGAAGGACACAGATCATTCGGTATAACCATTCTTAACTCATCTTTAGTTTTCTAGCTTTACGTTTATGGTAGAACTGGGTTATAGGGTTATTCTAGCACCAGTTTTAAAATTTTTTGTTCCGCAAACGGTCACGGTTGATGGCCAGGGAGCTGGCATAACCTAACATGGTATCAGAGCCAACCCACAAACCCTAAACTAGCTGTTTAAATGATGTTTAAAGTAACGAAACCGAAACAACTCCGAAACAATACGAACATTATTCATGTTTCTGTCAATTTTATTTGTCTTCTAAATTTTTTTAAATAATTGCAGAAGACTACTCTTAAGACAACTAAAACACACTCCAAAAACGAGCCACAAATTTTCTAGTATGGCCAGCGAGATCGGGAATTTTCCCAGCACCGCCGGTTTGTTAGGGGAGTTGGGTCTTGATTTTTTTAGTGCGTTCTGGGATCTTGAATATTGGGTTTCTGGTATTGTTTGTTCTTCCCTAGATTACATATTATGCCATCTCATGGTTTGAGGCAATACGGAATATTTCGTAGTCGCTATTTTAACACCGTTTATTATTTTCAGTACATACATTACTATCTGTGACCGTGAATGTCATTAGAGCGGTATAACTCGTCTAATTGCTATATGTTCTTTTAGACGGGTTGCGAACATGACATTCATGTTGATGTTCTGTGTTGTGCTGAGGTTGTGGTTGGATTGTCATGGCGGATAGCTTATGGTGCAATGATGGTTGTACAGTTCAGATTCGTTTGTACATTTGATATTGCGGGGCGAGCGTCCGACATGTGGACTGCCGTCTCTGCCAGTTTGTATATTATTTGTTCAGGGCACGACTGAGTTGAGGTCGATTTCTCCCTTGTACATATATTTCCTTTTTCTGTACTAGGATTACTTCGCAGTGGAGTGCTCGAATAGACGGATTCTAGAGGGCAAAGGGCCCATATCTCATGGCATTGAGACGGAAGGGGCATTACTCTAAAATTGGCGGGCTATTCGATGCATTCGTAGGGGGTAAAAGTTGACCCACGTAGGGGTGCTCAAGTTACCAGATTCTGTGATGTGCTGGGTGGCTCATTCACTTTGTAGATTGGGGTTGCCTCACTTTTGGGATTAGCTGGTAACTTTCCGTGCTCATAGGGATCCAGGTTTCATTGCAAAGGCTATCCACATGACAGGGAATGACGGGTCTCATTTGCGGCTCAAATGAAACTCGAGGCTCCAAGATTATCCACCATTCTGTGTTGCTTGACGAGATTCTATGATGTTGCTTATATCATGCCCGGGACGAAGATTATATATTTATATATATACTAGTAGATGTTGTATATGTTTTGCATCCGTGCTAGTCCAGCCCCGCTCTGCCATTAGTTAAGTAACTTAACGGTGCATGACGAGACCCCGTGGCGAATGCGGATGGCATATACGTACATTTTATTTTCGTTCTTTTCTGGTGTGATATGGATTAATTGATGGGATTGCATTAATTCTGATTAATGAAAGGAAAACAAAGCTATATGATGTTGTTGGAACCAAGTTTTTGAAAATGGGCATTATAGAAGTTTCCTTTTGCTATGCACAGTGATATTCGGTTATGAATATCCAGCACCTCATTCGACGAGGCAAGAGCCGAGATCCCTTCATAGGGAGTGACCTCTAAGGCAAAAGCTTGCGTCAGTGTAATAACTTTTTTTATAGTCGATTCTTTTGTTTTGTATCGTGGTATTCGGTTTGGAATATCCTGCACGTCATTCAACGAGGAAAGAGTCGAGATCCCTTCACAGGGAGTGACCTCTTTAGCAAAAGTTTGCGCCACTATATATTTGTAAAACCACTCGGTTCCTTCAACGATATCAAGTTCATTACGTTAATTGTTTTTTGCCAAAAACCAGTCGTATTCCTCCATCATTTCCTACGAGTAGTACTTAGTATTCATGCTTCATTTGTTGACTTCGTCAAGGCGTAGTGTACGGTAGCTAAGTGGTGCTTGTTTGTAGCAAACGATGCGATTGGTTAGAACAGTCGTGCGACTTTGTTGACTCCGTCAAGGGCTTGTGCGAGTGGGTTTAACGCAATCAAGATAATGACGGGTTGAACTTGACAAGGACTCTTTGATTTGTTGACTCCGTCAAGGTCACTTGGGTTCTAGGGGTAAAAACCACATCGGGAGTTTCAAACAAACATGAAACTTTCCAGTCATGCACATACCTTCTGGAGTGTGGTGACTTGAGTGGCTTCCATCAAGTTATCATGCGATGATAGTTGAATCCCGATTCCCACTGATGAGTAGGTGTTACTCCTTGGGTGATTTTAGATGATCCCGACTAATTCTCTTTTTAGGGTTTGAAGGAGAATTCGAGAAAACAGTAGAAGCTATCCTGATTAGATAAATTAATTAACCAATCTGATCTAGGTTAGAGTGCACGCTGATGTTTCTTTTCTCTCTCTCTCTCTCTCTTTGGTAGTGACCATAGCCTGACCTTAAAAATTCATGAACCAAGTTAACCGAACCATCTTAAAATACTTTGGCTTTTGGATTGTCACAGAGTCGCATATATCATTGCCAATCCTACATCCCATTTGCATTTCTCCAGAACACTTCGTATCACTACAAAAATCTATATAGCTTGGATATTCCATCGTATAGTTAAACACCGACTCGAAGAAACTTGTTCCAGTTCGAGGATGGATTCTAGTTCTTGAGAAATTGAATAGGATTATTCGGTTGTCTTTTATCTTTATCTTCTCTCCGGTTGCGAGGGCTCCAGGTATTAGGAGAGTACACCTATTGTGCTTATTGGATAGTCATCTTCCAAACCATAGGCAGATACCAAAAGGTAGGGACGGAAGAAAACCAATTAGCCTAAGTGTGGTGTATAGAAAGTAATAAATAAAGACATATAAAGGGATTAGATAAAGGGCAAAGGAAATTGCGACTGCTATCATTCACGACGATACAACGTATACCCCTGCCACTCCTATATCACCTTTTCATTTCTCTGGAACACTCCGTATCTCTACGAAGATCCATATTGCTTGGGTATGCCATCGTATAGTTACATACGAACTCGAAGGAACTTGTTCCAGTTCGAGGATGGTTTCTGGTTCGGGAAAAATTGAATAGGATTATTCGGTTGTCTTTTATTTTTACCTTCTCTCAGGTTGCGAGGGCTCCTGGAATTAGGAGAGTACACCTATTGGGCTTATTGGATAGTCTTCTTCCAAAGCTTAGACTGGTGCCGAAAGGTAGGGAAGGAAGAAAATCAATTAGCCTAAGTGTGGTATACATAAGGTAATAAGTAAAGACATATAAAGGGATTGGAGTGAGGGAAAGGAAGTATACGGTTACTGTCATGAATCTGGATAGTAGAAGAGGCATTACTAGGAATACCGGGCTACCCTTTTGAAACATTTTCATGTTTCAGTTTGGTTGTGCGATATTAATTGAAAACTGTTTTTCCAATTAGATTCTAACTCCAGGGTATGTATTTACCAGACTTAATTCTCACATATGTATGGCGTTACAGATGGTGAGTGGGAGTAAAATATTGGGAATTGGGTGGTTAGATTCTCAATATATATCAGAATTCTTTGTAATTGGTGATAATTGAGGAAATCACCTTGGTTTTGCCAGACGACAAATATTTGGTTTTGAATATCCGTTGTTATGCACCAATTTAAAACTGATATATCTGTACATTTATTTTATAAAGTGAGATATAACTTTTTGAAATTATATCTATGACATTTACCTGTATCAGTTGATGGTTAGGTAAGGTGCATTCAACGACGGTGTAATTCTCCTTAACCATAGTACATTTTTCAATCTTCGGCGCACAGGGTTTGAATTGTTAAACTCAGTGGACTTATACAAAGTATTGTATCTTGTCTGACATCCGTTAGGGCTGGTACTCGTATTATATTCTGTTTACTCATGACTTCTCTAGTTTTAGACAACTATTTCGTAGAAATACAGGGTCCAAATTTTAAGAAGTTATAGGTATAAGAATAAAATAGAGAACCATATATTGCAAGTATCAGGATTCTTCAACGTGATCAAAAATATAGATACTTGTGTTTGGTACTCCGTTGTAAATAATAGTTTTGAGAATTTGCTTCTCTTTCAGGTTACACATACGTGGATGCATTTCTTAATGTGTAATGGTACTTGGCCTCCTTCCATTTGGTTGATATGCACTGGAAACGGCATGATTTTTGAATCTGGTTCCAATTAAATTAGTGTCTTTGTTTCTATATTAGATATATAGATTGGATTCATATCTTAACGATGTTAAGGTATATGGAGTTGTCCGGCTGTGTTAGTTGTATGTATGCCCTAGAGGCCAGTATTGTACAGATGATGTATATTATATTGGATGCTTGGACATATATAGAGATGACTTTCTTGCTCGATATGATAGTATGCTATCTGGTTACTCTTTATCTTAACATGTATACTAGTCTCTTTATACTGTCTTATAGTTACATGTTGGTAAAGCCCTTAGGATGTGTACTTGACTGCCTGGACTATGATGCAGATCAACTAGTGGGGACATGGTAGTCCATAAGTACATCCTTCAAGGTCCCTAGTCGTGGGTGTATCGAGACAGGGCATCGATATACCAGAGTAGACTAGCGTATACGCTTCTCGACCCATGAGATGGGCGATGGATGATCCCATATCCATTGGTGTTTGACATCAGAGATGGTGTACGGGTGCTCAGTGGAGACTGGGTACACTGGACGGACTCGCCGAGAACTCCCAGATGGTATTATACCTCACTTCAGATGGCAGTTCTCAGGTGACACTTGTACAGGTTAGTCTGTAGACCCGAGATCGTCATAGAGTCTTGTGTGATTCCCACTGTGCTTTGATCTCCACCTTACCACGTCCATGAGGGCGTGCAAAACGGTGGTCTTTGGGTACAGTCCCGAGTCACATGGAGGCAATGAGCTATAGGAGGGGTTTCGTCTCTCCCGGTATTGGGAGTTGATGTTGCGCTGTGCTCGATTGGCCGTAACAGGGAAGTCCCTGGCCAGGGCTGATCAGAGATTTGCTGGTAAGTGTTACCAGTAGTTTCTCGACCCGTTATGAGCCTCACATCGGCACGACTTATCGGTTTTTGGGGTCTGACGTTTACCACCCCTAGACTTGATATGCGATGTATCAGACGAACAGACCGGACTGTACGGTAAGTGTTACTGGTTGGATTCACAGTAGTGTGAGCGGGCTAGCTCGTCGATCTTCTGATCGCTTAATACCCGGATGGCCGTTACGTTTAGCAGACCGCTTGCGGTTTGTGGGTGCTTGATATGATCATCATCTGCTACCGGCGTATTGACGAGTCTTTAGAGTCCTACACAAAGGTTTCCTGGCTCAAGCGAAACGAAATAGGAGCGCATATGAGATATGTGCGGGACCGAGAATAATGCGTGTATGTGATACGGCATTTCATTCTCGCGATAAATGTTTCGATTGGTTATATTCGATATGACCTAGTTATCGAATCATTGATTCGATAAGCCGATACATTGGATACTAGTCGGTTATATGCGATATGACCGGATCGTTAAATCAAGTGTTGATTTAATGATTTAATGTATAATTATATATTTGATATACTACATTGCATTAACTAGTATTGGTTCACTTTATATGGATTTTCTCACTTGATGTGCAAGAAGTATATGTGATATACTTTTGTGCACATATTTGTATCATGTTTGATGATACTTGATCTTGTGGTTAAGTGTAAAGGATTAAACCATGGTTAAGAGATGATTAGGGTTTTGCTTTTCCATTTATTTATTTGTTTATTTATTTGGAAATGATTTAGATAAGAATGGTGGCTTCTTTTGTTTCTAGTTGAAGCTTCATGAAGCTTTGACTTATGCAACCATTCTTGTCATCATGCTTAACCCTAACCCTCTCAAGTGACCATGGTTTATTCTCTACACTTAACCCTAGTTAGACTATGATAAGTATGAATTTTTCTTTTCATTTTAAATAACTTATCATAAACTAGCTTCATCTTCTCCTTCTTCTTCAAGAGAGAAAACTAGATGCCATCAATGGCAACTTGAGCAAAAGTGAGTGAAATCCAATTCTAAAGTGAACCCACCTCCTATTTCTTCACCCTCTACCTCTTGCCAAGTTGTTTTGGGTGTTTTCTTCACAAGTTTCACAACTTTGTGAAGTCGGAGCTTGAACTTGTGATGCCTCGACGTAGATCGTCTTTGACACGAAGCCGACGACTAAGCTTGCTCGTTTCTCCAATGAAGCCGACGATTGAGTTCGGGATTCATGATGGACAGCGAGAGGACACCCACGTAGAGCTAAGGAAGTGGAGAACCGGATCTACAAAGGTTGTAGCATCAAACTTTTAGTTAAAGTGTTAACTAGTTTATAGTTTCGCCTAGAAATCTAGCCGACGATCCGTATTAGGGTTTCTCGGCACCCATAAAATTTTAAATTGGCATGTTCGATGCCTTGTGAGACCTCTATAGTGTGCCTAGGAACCCTACAGTGGTATCAGAGCCTAGCTAGAGCCTTAGGCGAAGTCTAGACGCAATTTGAAGCCCGAACGAACCCGAAACCCTAAATCAAACATGCTCTCTGGACTTTTTCCAAAATCTGGAGTTTTTCGATATTAAAAATATGCAGAAAAATCAGCAGGAAATTCTAAGGTTTACTGTGAAATTCGTGAGCCTAATTCCACTTTATCACCGCGGTTCCGCGGCATGAGCAAGGCTCATGCGGCGGTTCCGCGGCCGTACGGCTACAGTATGTAAAGTTTTTTGCACAGTAACTCTTAGTTTCCAGTGGTGATTTTCCTGGGAATTTTTTAATGTTTTTTCCAGAGTTTTAATTTTCAGGGTTGTTTTGGGGATTCGGTATTTCGATCGGATTATCAAATTTCGTCATTTGTGTATTTCCGGATAATTTTTAGAATATGTTCGACCGGATATAAATACCCAATTTTTCCCCTGTCGGGAGATTTCCAAGTGTTGGATTTTTCCGTAGTTTAACGACGTTCTAAGTAGTGCAAGTAACGCGATGGACCCTCTAGAAGACAACAAACCTTAACTCGATTATGTAACCGTCTTGAACTGCCCTTTGAACCTTCGGGTTTGGGGCAGTACGGCGTGCCACATGTGAGGCGTTGGCTTGACCCTTCTACGGCTGGACCGTTGGTACTGAGGCACGAACTGAATACTGTTAGACTTATTTCATGTGTTGAGTTGTATCGGGAAAACTTGGGTATTCGACTGTTCGATCGGAAAGTTTAACATTTTCTGTTTATCTGGAATGTGATACAATAATTGGAATTCACAAGTAGTTATGAGATAACTGAAAAAATGTTATAAATCTAGCAATTTAGTCCCATATGATATTGAAAAGAGTTTTCGATAATGAGACTAAAATGCGGGATTTATATCTGTTAGGCATGCGATGTCTAAAAAGGTTGCGGATTCCAACTGTTGTAGTTTTACACTTTCTTTTCTGTGACCGTAAGTGTAGTATGTTCATATCGCCGGTTTCGTTGCTATACGTTAACGACAATTGGGGTATGCATACTTACTTACGTTGATGACATGTGATGTTATGTGTTGCTGGATATGTTATATTGGATCGTCGTGTTTGAATAGCCGGGGGTTTTTATGTGAGATGAGTGTTTTTCATTTTCATTCATGTAAAAACTTGTATGTAATATTCTTTTTATTTGGGGCACTTCCAGGTAGCGGAAGTTGTCACCTTTTGTATATTATTTACTTTTCCGCATTAGGATAGACCCAAGGAGGGGAGCACAAGTAACCGGGTTCTGGGGTCCAGTGGGAGACCAACTCGAGGAGTCGAGTCCGGGTCTCCTAACCCTAGAATTGGCAGGGTTGCTTGCCGCTCTCGTAGGGGTCTAGGGGTGTGGGATTGGCTATTCATCACGACCGTAGAATCCGTGTTTTATACTGGCTCGTATTCAAAACACGGACGTCCTAGTATATCCAATGTTTCATATGTTTCTTCTGCTGCGATATCTGTGATGTGATCATGTGATGTTCTGTGATAAATACTATATATATAGTATATATGATATATTATATAGACGTTACTTATGTTTTACACCCGCGCTAGCCCTGCCCTGCTCTGTCGTTAGTTACCTAACCTAACGGTGCACGAGGGGACATCGAGGCGAATGCGGATGGCATAAGTGTACGTCATATCTATCTGTGATGTTTAGGTATTTAAATGATGGGACTTCATTAATGTGATTAATGAAAGAAAAGAAACCTAAGATGTTGTAGAATCAAATTTTAAACAAAACAGGTAGCTACAGTTCTTGCTTTGCACAACGATATATATGATATATCCCGCACCTTATTCGATGAGGAAAGGACCGAGATCCCTTCACCGGGAGTGACTCCTTTAGCAATAACTGGCAGATGCTACACACTCGGTTTGTTTTTGATTGCTTTTAAGAGTTTTTGCTTTGCACAGCGATATATATGATATATCCCGCACCTCATTCGACGAGGAAAGGACCGAGATCCCTTCACCGGGAGTGACTCCTTTAGCAAAACTACAAAAGCCTCAAAATCACTCCATTTCAAAACTTCATTTGATTCTACAACGATATCAAGTTCATTACGCAATAGGTTTTCAGAAAAACCTGCGTAGCCCTCCGTCATTTCAGATAAGTTACATATAGTATTCGTGCTGCATTTGTTGGCTTTCGTCAAGGTGTAGTGTGCGGTAGCTATGTGCTGTTTATCTGCTGTATATGATGCGACTGGATTAGGGTAGTCGTACGGCTTTGTTGGCTTTCGTCAAGGTTCGTGCGGGTGGGTTTAATTCAGTCAAGAAATGTACGGGTTGAACTTGACTAGCGGGCTGTGGTTTGTTGGCTTTCGTCAAGGTCATAGCACGCTAGGGGCAAAAGTATTATCGGGAATTTCAAGTGTTGAAATTTGCAATGAGATTGCATACCTTCTATGAGATAGTTGGATCCCGATACCCACTGCGAGTAAGAGTTACTCCTGGGAGAGTTTTGCACATTACAATTAGCCGATCAAGTAGGTGTCTAGAAAGGTGTCAACGAGGTTACGCTTCTGGGAAAACGAGGTTTATATTAATTAGGTTCGTGCGAAAGCACGGGGGACCTCCCTCAAAGTACCGACACTGGCCTGGCTGAAAGATTGGCGAACTTATAGTGTGTAATTAATCCCGGCTAGTCTTTCCTTTTAGGGTTTGAAGGAAGATTTGATAAAAAGCAGTGGGAGCCATCCTGATTAGATAAGATAATAACCAATCTGATCTTGCACGAGCATACGCTAAAGTGTTTTCTTCTCTCTCTCTCCAGGTAGCGACCATTTCATGCCCTAATGAAGATAATAATATAGATGTATTGACCGAACCCGCATGTTATACTGTGCTGGGGAACGTTGGTTCCGTTCTTTCTTATAAGAGTTATAGGAATGAACAGGATATAGGGGAATACCAGGATTCCCATGCCACCCGATTGAAGAAAGTACATGTTGATGCATTTTCTTCGGGTGTGTTCGTTACAGAGAACTGTTTCTCCATTTGCTCCACGTCCTGGGTATTAGATACCGGGTCAGGATCCCATATATGTAATCAGTTACATGGGCTTAGGAAAGGTAGAGAACTTGGAGAAGGTGATAAAGACATTAGAGTTGGAAATGGTGCAATTTTTGCAGCTAAGACTGTCGGGGAATATCACCTTATATTACCAACTGGTAGTACATTGGTTCTGAACGAATGTTATTACATGCCGAACCTGATATGCAACATTATATCGGTTTCTTTATTGAGTAAAGAGGGATATAATTTTGTATTACAGGATAATGTTATGAACATTTTCCGTAACCAAAAGTTGGTTGGATCGGGCACGTTGTGCAATGGCATTTATGTTCTAAACCAATCAACAGTTCTGAGTATAACAAACACACACAAGAGGAAGAGTTCAGAACTGAACGAATCCTTCTTGTGGCATTGTAGACTGGGTCACATCAATGCGACACGACTGGCTAAGTTGCATAAGGATGGATATTTGAAACCATTCGAATTTTCATCTTATGACATTTGCCAATCATGTCTCAAAGGCAAGATGACCAAAACTCCGTTTACGGGACACGGAGAAAGAGTTACCGAACTCTTGGGACTGATACATAGTGATGTATGTGGTCCCATGTCTACACATGCCAGGGATGGTTCTTCTTACTTCATTACATTCACTGACGATCTCTCAAGATACGGACATGTGTACTTAATAAGACACAAGTCTGAATCTTTTGAGAAATTTAGAGAATATAAACAAGAAGTCGAGAACCAAACCGGAAAAAGTATTAAAATCCTTCGATCTGATCGAGGAGGTGAATACTTGAGCAATGAATTCCTAGACTTCCTAAAAGAGAATGGGATTCTCTCTCAGCTGACTCCTCCATATACACCACAGCACAACGGTGTATCAGAATGGAGAAACCGCACCCTATTAGATATGGTGCGCTCTATGATGAGCACAGCTGAGTTACCTATTTCCTTCTGGGGGTATGCGCTTGAGACAGCCATACATCTATTGAATATGGTCCCCACCAAATCTGTGCCTACCACTCCATATGAGATATAGAAAGGGAAGAGACCAAGTCTTAACTATGTTAAGATATGGGGTTGTCCAGCCTATGTCAAACGACAAAATCCGGACAAACTCGAGGCACGGTCTGTTCTATGCAAATTTGTAGGATATCCCAAGAATTCTCAAGGGTATATCTTCTACCACCCTGAGGAACAAAGAGTGTTTGTTTCTCGGCATGCCACCTTTTTAGAAAAGGAATTTCTTGACAAAGAGATTAGTGGTCATGAGGTAGAACTGGAAGAGGTTCCAGCTGCAGAAGCTACAACAGAAGATTTGGTGGAACCAGAGGATTCCGTAGTACCCGACGAACCCCGGCCTCTCCGCCGATCTAGTAGGGTTTCTCGTCCACCTGAGAGATACTACGGTTTTCTCATTGACGGTGGAAGCGAGGATTGCATCATGGAGGATGATGACCCAACTAGCTTCGAGCAGGCCATCACGAGTAAGGACTCAGTGAAATGGCTGGATACTATGCGGTCCGAGATGGATTCCATGTACACCAACAAAGTATGGACTTTGGAAGTTGCTCCTGAAGGGGTAAAACCCATCGGGAGCAAGTGGATCTTCAAGAAGAAACTTGGTGTAGATGGGAAAGTGGAGACTTTCAAAGCTAGACTTGTAGCAAAGGGTTTTCGTCAAAGACCAGGTGTGGACTATGACGAGACCTTTTCTCCAGTGGCTATGCTTAAATCCATCCGGATCATGCTTGCCATCGCTGCATATCATGATTACGAAATCTGGCAAATGGATGTTAAGACCGCCTTTCTAAATGGTGATTTAGAAGAGTGCGTGTACATGACTCAGCCAGAGGGCTTCGTAAATAGTGGGAGCAGCGGGAAGGTATGCAAGCTGCTTAAATCCATTTATGGATTAAAGCAAGAATCGCGGAGTTGGAACATCTACTTTGACGTCGTTATCAAAGAGTTTGATTTCGTCAAAAATCCAGATGAACCTTGTATCTACAAGAAGGTGGCAGAGAGTAAGGTTGTATTCCTCGTATTGTACGTGGACGACATACTCTTGATAGGAAATGATATTCCTATGCTGCAATCGGTCAAGCTCTTTTTATCACAAAGATTCTCAATGAAAGATCTTGGTGATGCCTCCTGCATATTGGGAATCAGGATCTATAGAGATAGATCCAAACGGATTTTGGGATTGTCCCAATCCAGGTATATTGACACCATACTAAAGAGGTTTAGTATGGAAGAGTCCAAGCGTGGGAACTTGCCCACGATCTCTGGAGTCACTCTCTCCAAAGAGATGTCTCCCAAGACTGATTTGGAGAGAGCTCGCATGCAAGGGATACCCTATGCTTCGGCAGTAGGCTCTATCATGTATGCGATGCTATGTACCAGACCCGATGTAGCATACTCACTAAGTGTAGTGAGCAGGTATCAAGCTGATCCTGGAGAGAGTCACTGGACAGCTGTGAAGAGCATTCTCAAGTACTTACGAAGGACTAGAGATATGTTCTTGGTGTATGGTAACGGAGAGCTCCAAGTGGAGTCCTTTATCGATTCGAGCTTCCAAAGTGATAAGGACGACTCTAAGTCACAGTCGGGCTTTGTCTTTACCCTTTACGGAGGGGCGGTTAGCTGGAAGAGTTCCAAGCAGGAAACTGTGGCAGACTCGACGATGGAGGCTGAATACATCGCTGCCAACGATGCTGCCAAAGAGGCTGTCTGGATCAAGAAGTTCATTACTGAACTTGGAGTGGTTCCATCCATTGAGCATCCAATACCGTTGTATTGCGATAACAATGGAGCGGTGGCTTTGGCCAAGGAACCCTGGTCCCATCAGCGATCCAGGCATATTCTGAGGCGGTATCACCTGATCCGGGAGATAGTTGATCGCCGGGAGATCGAGGTCAGGAGGGTTGACACGAAGAACAACACGGCGGATCCACTCACGAAGGCCATTCCCCAGATACAGTTTAAGAGACTCTTCGGGATACTCGGTATGCGATACTACAGCAGCTGGCCCTAGTGCAAGTGGGAGATTGTTAGTTGTATGTATGCCCTAGAGGCCAGTATTGTACAGATGATGTATATTATATTGGATGCTTGGACATATATAGAGATGACTTTCTTGCTCGATATGATAGTATGCTATCTGGTTACTCTTTATCTTAACATGTATACTAGTCTCTTTATACTGTCTTATAGTTACATGTTGGTAAAGCCCTTAGGATGTGTACTTGACTGCCTGGACTATGATGCAGATCATACTAGTGGGGACATGGTATTCCATAAGTACATCCTTCAAGGTCCCTAGTCGTGGGTGTATCGAGACAGGGCATCGATATACCAGAGTAGACTAGCGTATACGCTTCTCGACCCATGAGATGGGCGATGGATGATCCCATATCCATTGGTGTTTGACATCAGAGATGGTGTACGGGTGCTCAGTGGAGACTGGGTACACTGGACGGACTCACCGAGAACTCCCAGATGGTATTATACCTCACGTCAGATGGCAGTTCTCAGGTGACACTTGTACAGGTTAGTCTGTAGACCCGAGATCGTCATAGAGTCTTGTGTGATTCCCACTGTGCTTTGATCTCCACCTTACCACGTCCATGAGGGCATGCAAAACGGTGGTCTTTGGGTACAGTCCCGAGTCACATGGAGGCAATGAGCGATAGGAGGGGTTTCGTCTCTCCTGGTATTGGGAGTTGATGTTGCGCTGTGCTCGATTGGCCGTAACAGGGAAGTCCCTGGCCAGGGCTGATCAGAGATTTGCTGGTAAGTGTTACCAGTAGTTTCTTGACCCGTTATGAGCCTCACATCGGCATGACTTATCGGTTATTGGGGTCTGACGTTTACCACCCCTAGACTTGATATGCGACGTATCAGACGAACAGACCGGACTGTACGGTAAGTGTTACTGGTTGGATTCACAGGAGTGTGAGCGGGCTAGCTCGTCGATCTTCTGATCGCTCAATACCCGGATGGCCGTTACGTTTAGCAGACCGCTTGCGGCTTGTGGGTGCTTGATATGATCATCATCTGCTACCGGCGTATTGACGAGTCTTTAGAGTCCTACACAGAGGTTTCCTGGCTCAAGCGAAACGAAATAGGAGCGCATATGAGATATGTGCGGGACCGAGAATAATGCGTGTATGTGATACGGCATTTCATTCTCGCGATAAATGTTTCGATTGGTTATATTCGATATGACCTAGTTATCGAATCATTGATTCGATAAGCCGATACATTGGATACTAGTCGGTTATCTGCGATATGACCGGATCGTTAAATCAAGTGTTGATTTAATGATTTAATGTATAATTATATATTTGATATACTACATTGCATTAACTAGTATTGGTTCACTTTATATGGATTTTCTCACTTGATGTGCAAGAAGTATATGTGATATACTTTTGTGCACATATTTGTATCATGTTTGATGATACTTGATCTTGTGGTTAAGTGTAAAGGATTAAACCATGGTTAAGAGATGATTAGGGTTTTGCTTTTTCATTTATTTATTTGTTTATTTATTTGGAAATGATTTAGATAAGAATGGTGGCTTCTTTTGTTTCTAGTTGAAGCTTCATGAAGCTTTGACTTATGCAACCATTCTTGTCATCATGCTTAACCCTAACCCTCTCAAGTGACCATGGTTTATTCTCTACACTTAACCCTAGTTAGACTATGATAAGTATGAATTTTTCTTTTCATTTTAAATAACTTATCATAAACTAGCTTCATCTTCTCCTTCTTCTTCAAGAGAGAAAACTAGATGCCATCAATGGCAACTTGAGCAAAAGTGAGTGAAATCCAATTCTAAAGTGAACCCACCTCCTATTTCTTCACCCTCTACCTCTTGCCAAGTTGTTTTGGGTGTTTTCTTCACAAGTTTCACAACTTTGTGAAGTCGGAGCTTGAACTTGTGATGCCTCGACGTAGATCGTCTTTGACACGAAGCCGACGACTAAGCTCGCTCTTTTCTCCGATGAAGCCGACGATTGAGTTCGGGATTCATGATGGACAGCGAGAGGACACCCATGTAGAGCTAAGGAAGTGGAGAACCGGGTCTACAAAGGTTGTAGCATCTAACTTTTAGTTAAAGTGTTAACTAGTTTATAGTTTCACCTAGAAATCTAGCCGACGATCCGTATTAGGGTTTCTCGGCACCCATAAAATTTTAAATTGGCATGTTCGATGCCTTGTGAGACCTCTATAGTGTGCCTAGGAACCCTACAGGCTGATGCTTAAAACTAGAATCTGGACAAACTCAAGGCACGTTTCAGTAATGGCAGTTTGTGGGTTATCTCGGGCTTTGATGAGGGTTAACATTCTACCATGTGGAAGATCAATAGTTATATTGTTCTTGACTCGCCACAGTTTTAGTAAAATGGATTCTTTTTAGATAACATTAGTGGGAGTATGGTAGAACTGGAAGTGATTCCAGAACCACAAATGATTACTGAAAATTTAGTAAAACCTAAACATTCAATTGGTTTTGACAATCCATTAGCCACTCCGTAGATTTGGTGGGTAATCTCAGGCACCCGAGAGGTATTTCGGTATCCTTAAAGATGGTGACATGGAGGTTTTTGGTTACCCAAACTTGCCACTATTGTTGTTCTAGACTATGAGGTCTGGCAGGAGGATGAGTATAACGTCGTTCTAAATTAGCTTTAGAAATGCATATGTATATGACTCTGCCAGAGGGTTGTTGTAGTCAGTGGGAGCAGAGAAAGCATAGTGGGCAAGTAGCTTATGTCTATTTATAACCTAAAGCAAGTATAGCAGAAATATATCATCTATTTTTGATTTGACAGTCATAGAGTTTGACTTAATTAGAATAAGAGATGGATCTTGTGAGAAGGTAGTCGGGAGTGATGTCCTAGTGTTTGGATGACATGCACTTAATAGGAAGAGATCTTCCTATACTACGATCGGTTATACTTTGGTTGTCATAAGGTGGTTTCTCCACATAGGTTATATATAAAATATTAGGGATTCTGATGACTGGATCTATAGTTTTAGATCTAGATTTAGGAAGTGTTCCAATTAGGGTACTTGATATTATTCTAAAGTGTTTAAGAATGGATGACTCCTGGCGTGGTGGTGTACCCGCAGGTGATGGAGTCACCCTTTCTAAAGAGATGTCTTCTAGACTAATAAGGAGAGGGATTTGCATGCTTGGAATATCACTTGCTTAGGCAATTGAGTCAATCATGAGATATCAAGTATAACACCAGATATTGATTTTGCAAAGACTGCAATAAGTTTATATTAATCCAATCCTGGAGAAATGTTGGGAAGCGGTTATGAATATAAATGGATATTCTTGGTATATGATAACGGCAGCCTCCTTCGGGAGGTGTTTATCATTTTAGGCTTTCAAGGTGACCTGGATGACAGAGTGGCTGTTGGAGTTATTGTTTTCCCTCTTTTGAGGGGCAGTATGTTGGACAGGTGGTCCAAGCGGATACTGTGAAGGCATGGCACAGGATACTGATTAAATTCAGTGGATGATACATTCTAAGAATTTTGTTGGATTTGGAGTTCATTTGTGAACTATGTCCCATCGGATATCCAGACAAATTCTAAGACAGGTAGTACTCATTTTGGGAGATAGTCTTTTCTCTGCGAAGTTAAGATATAGAGAGAGATAAAGATAGAAATACTGGAGCCGGTCCACTCACTGAGGCTATTTCTCGAACACAATAGTTTCACAAACGAGCTTTGTGAGACTGATTAGTAGAGAAGTTGGGTGTTCGGTATTACATGAGCTGTGAGTATATGACACCGCAATTATTAGCCTTAAGTACAAGTGGAAGATTGTTGGATATAGTGCCCTCAAGGAAATTATTGTAATCGCAGGTAGGTGATTATGATGATTGAGGGAGGACCTATACGGATAGAATATATCAGCCAATGTGACGGTACAATAGACTTAACCCAGTACCACAATCCTAACGGACTCCTATCATAAAAAAGAGTTATCTATATTTAACGTTAGGACGAGTTTGCCTATAAGTCTAAGGGAAGGGTAAACGAAACACTCCGAAATGAGTAAATAAACTAATTCATGCCAGTTCGAGGCAATTAAGAGACAGAGAGATGCAAATACAAAAGGAGATACATTTTATTCATGAACCAAAGTGGTTAAAAGATACAATCTGTAAAGAGGGGTACAAAAAATATATATATATCCATATCATGAAGGTGGAGCTCGTAGCAAGTTGGCAAAATATCCAATCCTCTCTTTAAGCTCTTTCTCTGTCTCTTCCAAAGTGGCTAGTAGGGTTTCAGTTTCTTCCTTTTGGCGACGGCGTTCGGCGAGTTTATTGTCAATTACACACTTCTCAACAATATGGCCCTGGACCACCGCCTCCATAGCCGCTACTTCATCATCCAAGGCCAGTCCTCTGGCCATAGCTTGGGCGAGTGCTCTGCGAAGTTCGTGTACCCTATTAGTAGTGGTTATCCTCTCACTTCTTAAGCATCCAAGTTACTGGGAACCGTTTCACCCTCTGACTTTTTTCGGATTAGCCTCTTCTCTTCAGACTCGATGAGGGAAACACACCACTCGACTCGTTCGGTTATCTTAGCCCTTGACAATTGTACTTTAGCGGTGGAATGCTTAGACGCGATCTCATGAAGGCAGGCTTCAATTTGCCGATAATAGTAAACCCAAGTGCAAACCAGGGATTCTTCATGATAGATACTGAAAGTGCCCAACATGAGGTTGGCTGTCTCAGCAAATTCTCCTGTGGAATATGAAACTCCAGCATTCAGCTCTGCGATGAGAGCCATCATCGACTGTAAACTTCTCGCTACCAATATCGAAGACATGCATCGAGCAAAAGGCTCCATGGGCATGACAACTTGGGACTCAAAATGGACCGGATCTGTCGGAACTGTCAAATTAAGAAGTGCAGCAGGTTCCCTTGCGCTCTTATCGTCTATAAGCTGCAGAACTACAACACAAATCATTCCTATTGTGAATGTTAAACTTTATAAAGGAACAAGAAAAGAACGGGCCAAAACTTACCGACGCTGGACCCAAGTGCTGGGTGGGAAGATGAGTTGTGACCTAGCCTCGCCAAAATAACACTGGCAAGTTAGGACACCATTAGGCCCATCGCTGAAACATCAGACGGACGATATAAGGACGAAGTCGGTACAAAAGATGATGAATATTAAAATCAAAAGGTACCTTTCGTCGTTATCGCAGAAGTAGTAGGAGAAGCGAAAATGGTCATGATGCCAGCCTCTCCAGTCTGTAGAACATCAGGAGTCGCAAAAGCGGCAACTCTCGATGTTAAAGATGAAGAAGTTGCCGGCACGCCTGTACCTGAAATAAAAAGAAATGCATCAGCAAATATATTTAGTGAAGATGAAAATGAGTGTAAGGTAAATGCAGCAGAAAATACCTATGGGCCTTAAAGGAGTCAGTGGGATGGGAGCCACAAATGTTCCCCGAACGCCGCTATCCTCAACGCCTGCCTCAATAGATACACTTCTGATCACAGAATCAGAAGGAGCCGAGGATCTTAAGTCAACATCTGCTGTCCTCATACTGTTGGCCCCATCAGATGTCTGTAAGCCACTAACAGAGGCGGTGACTTCAGGAGCAACAAGATCGTGCATGTCAGAACCCGAATAGGCGAGTTCATCCACGTAGGGATTGAACTGTCTGTCATTCGCCGGCTCCACAGCTGGCACAAGGACCTCCACTGATTAGATTTCACCTTCTTTAGAGGTATCAGCAACAGCCTGATTGCTGGAACTAGCGCCAGCTATAAGAACATTCACCAAGAGGTTAATAAAGTAACCACGTGTACTACGATAAAGAAAATGAAAGATCTTTTTACTTGAAGAGGCCCGAAGTTCAACTTCCTCACGGTGACGGCGTGTCTCTTCCGCCTCAGCCGTTCGAAGAGATCTTCTCTCGGCGTGTACCAGTTGGACCTCTTTGTCATCAATAGGTTCGGTGTGTAAAGCAGCTGGCACAGGCCGTTTAAGAACTCTTTCCTACAACAACCGGGAAGGGCCGTGAACCAGAGTCGGCGATCCCAAAGAGCGCGCAATAATTATTCGGGGAGGGATATCTGATATATGAATACCAGATGGTCGTTCACTGGCATCTGTGGAGAAAATCATAGAGAGAAGAAATCAATAAGTGCACAAGATAAATTACGCATGGTAAATATAGAACATCAGGAGAACGAATTTTACCGGAACTCTGACTGGCTCGTTGCCTCACGCGTACTTCCTACCAGCGACCGTTCTTTTCCTAGTGACAGGAACAAGCTCTGGTTGGATCGAGTAAAGATAAGCGACATCCCTATTTGACAAGCTTAAATTAGCCATTTTAATATATCTAACAGAGGTTGACCAATGGAGTGAGTCCTTACATGCACCCAATCATCAAAATAGATTCGCCTTTGCTCTCGGAGATTGAAAGGGTTGAGACATAGTCGGCAGATGTCTCTATTTGGTTTGATCCCTGCAACTCCGATGAGTTTCATCACCATGGGAATTGATCCCGTCTCAAAGAACATTGGTTGTACACGCTCGCTATACGCCCCGTTTACATGCAAGTGGATCCATGCGCCAAAATAGTGCAACGGCATATACATATGCTCCTCTCCTGGGGCGTTTGAGGTGGCCAATTCGATGAGACCTTGATAAAGGAACGATAACCCGGCGATACCAATGGCCAGCCTTGTACCGAAAACTATGCGATCGACAGGGTAGAAAAAAGAGGCCCGCATTAGTCTAGGGTGAACAGGGATCGCGAACTAGCGCAACTATAAGCCTATGAAAGCTATGAAGAAGAAGTTCTGATCAATCCCTAGAGCGGCGATGTCCGTAAACTCATAAGAGGATGCGTTAGGACGGAAGTAGTCCTCTATCGCCACATAATCGTTTCCCTATATGCGGAGACTAAATGGATTTCTTATGTCTACAAGCCTATCGATATTGTCCCTAAGGACAAGCGGACGCACAAATCTGGCAATAAAGGCTTCGAAAGTAACCCCTTCTCCTTTAGAAGCCTTCTGCATCTCCTCCAAAATGATTAGCACCTTCCTAAGACCCCGTAGGCAGGAAAGCTACCGCCTTATCACTTGTCAAATCTGTAGCAGTCGGGCCCGCTGTAAGGACAAATACATCATGAGGCACCACTTCCTCATAATGTTCACCCATGATTGACAACCCAGATATATGCTGGAATTCCAACAGAGAGATAGATGCCTCCCTGTCAGACATCCTAAAGGTGCTTGTCTCCATATTCCACTATTCGGAGAAAGACTTCACCTACTATAGCCTAGTCTTGGGTTACTCGAACAATGAAGCATAGACTGCTTCATAAAGCCCAGTGCGCTCTAACAGAGTCCCCTCCATCGGCAAGATGAACCTGGCCCAGCTGACATAGCTAGCCAAATATTTTGGGATCATACCACATGGTAAGGTATTCCCCAAGGTTTAGCCTCATCCTGGCTCATCCGACGTCCCAAAAGATCTACTGGTGCCGGTGTCGTCACCTCTTTGCGAATGGTTGCAACCTATTGTGGGCTATCCAGTATTCTACCTTTGTCGTAAAAGCTGTTGGTGCAGGCTCTATGTATTGGATAGGCCCCAAAGGATCAGAGGGCGCCTCACATTGAAAGCTAACTCGGCTGTGGACTATTTGTTTATACCATCCTGCCCATAGATGTAGATACTGTTGCTGAGCATCGTGAGCACGAATCATTTGAAAGATCTCTTGGTCTGTCGGTTCATTCGAACGCAAGTCCGCCTAACGCTCATAACCGAAGTCTGATGGATATGCCATTATACTTGAAAGGCAACAGAAAAAGGTAGGGTGTTAAAAACACAATCATGGAGTATCCCGTGAATGATGAACAGTAGGAGTCTTAACTACGAAATTAAGAAACTCCACAGGAGTTCTTAGGAAAAATTGTCTAAAGTTTCTTTAAAATACTTAGACCCAAGTGTTTAAGTTTCTTTAAGGTACATAAATAAAGGCCTAAGTAAATATTGTTTATAAGTGGGTATCCAAAACAAGTGCGCAGCCGACAAGCTAAGGGCAAGTGCGCAACTCATAGGTGCACACTAGGAAAATAGATCAAGAATAGAAATGCGTAACACACTTCTTGTTTGAATTCTAAGGAAGTAAAGGCTTCTGAAAGGAAACAAAAGCTTCGAACAAGTGCGTAGACACTGGAGAGGCAAGTGCACAAAAAGAACAGTTCTTAAAGTGTGCAGGCGAAAGTAAAAAATGATGCACTTCAAAGAAAGGGGAGCGACCCTTTTATAGGGGTTAAAAGTAGGTTCACTTTCAGCAAATATCGAAGTAAATCCGGTGATTCACAGTTCGACACCGATCACCACCACATGCAGGTCACGTGCACGCAATCGATGGAGGGCTTTTGTTTGCAACTGTTTAAGCTCGCATCAGATGTCAAGAGTGCACATGATTTAAATGACTTGATCGACTTGCGCACCTCTATACATGCGCACCTCTATACATGACTCGATTGACTTGCGCGCTGATTAGTCAAAAATATTGCATATTTTTATGGACATTTTAACTACTAAAAAATGTTAATGGTAAATAAAGAACATATGTGTATTTATTTGTAAAAAGATTATTATCATATGTTTCTTCATTTATAATTAATATAATTAGGAAAAATATATGCACATAATATTTAAATAAAATATTCATATTAAAATATGCATATCATATCAAATATTCCTACCCAATATTCTTAAGATATTATATCATATAAATGGTTGGAATAATATTTCAAAAATAACAAATGCTACTAATAAGATGATTTGAGATATTGTGCAGGTATTATAAAAGATTAGCTCAGGTTTGAACTATCAGTAGGAGATCCACATCAAATCGGATTACAAAATCGAATCTGCCAAATATTAGAAGAAAATCGAAGAATCTAGCAACGGTAGAGACTAAGAGCAATATTTTCAGAATCTTTGGAGACGGGGGATCCGCGGTCAAGATGGGGTTTGGATGGCGGTTCCAAGGTCGGTTATGGGCCGTAGGATCTGAGATTTTAATGTCTTGATCGTAATTTCACCTACTCCAATATGACATCTAGGGTTTCTAATTTCAAAGACTATATAAAGGACCAAGAGTTGTCCTTCAAAGGCATTCAATATTCCAAATTCAAAATTTCAATTCAAGAGAGAAATCTACGAGCAAAACTAAGGTTCTTATAATTTACCTTTTTAAGGAGAAATTTTATACTGTAATAGTTGATCAATAAAGGTAGTCTTTTATTTTAATTCTTTTCGCATTTACTTTCCTCATTACTTTTCTGCATTTCTTTTCCCATTACATTTCTGCATTACATTCAGAATTACTTTCTGATTTTAAATATGGTTTCATTCATCTTTCATCTCTCTTTTAAATCGCTAATATCCATGAGCGAGTAAATTCTTGCTTGCAAGGGTTTGTAGGATAGGATAGAATAATAGATGAAAACTATAACTTAAATTCTTTTTAAAAGTTTTAATGTTTATAAACTTTAGTAAAATAAATGTTTACCCTCTTGTCGGGCGCGCTATCAATTAATGATAGTCACGACCATGATTTGAGATTCGTTAATACTTGTTTTGTTAAAGGCTTGAGATAGATAGAGATCAATGCAAGGACAAGGGGCAGTAGTGGGAAACCCTAATTCCCTTCAAGAACCGTAATCCACATTCATCGCTATCTCTCTAGTATTAAACAATTAAAAGAAAAAAAGAATTATATTTTTTTACTTCATCCATTAACTACTAAGTCCTATAAACCCTACAAGTGTTAGTTATATGTATGCCCTAGAGGCCATTACTGTACATAGGATGTATATTGTAGTGGATGCTGGGACATATATAGGGAAGACTTTCTTGCTCGACATGATAGTATGCTATCTGGTTACCCTTTACCTTAACGTGTATGCTGATTGTCTCTCTGTTACATGTTGGTAAAGCCCTAAGGATCTGTACTTGACTACCTGGACTATGATGCGGATCATACTAGTGGGGACATGGTAGTCCATAAGTACATCCTTCAAAGTCCCTAGTCGTGGGTGTATCGAGACGGGGCATCGATATACCAGAGTAGACTAGCGTGTACCTTCTCGACCCATACAGATGGGCGATGGATGATCCCATATCCATTGGTGTTTGACATCAGAGGAGATATACGGGTGCTCAGTAGAGACTGGGTACAGTGGACGGACTCGCCGAGAACTCCCAGATGGTATTATACCTCACGTCAGATGGCAGTTCTCTGGTGACACTGGTACAGAGTAGTCTGTTGACCCGAGATCGTCATAGAGTCTTGTGTGGTTCCCACTGTGCTTTGATTTCCATCTTACCACGTCCAAGAGGGCGTGCAAAACGGTGGTTTTTGGGTACAGTCCCGAGTCACATGGAGGCAATGAGCGATAGGAGGGGATTCGTCTCTCCCGGTATTGGGGGTTGATGTTGCGCTGTGTTCGATTGGCTATAACAGGAAATCCCTGGCCAGGGTTGC
This sequence comes from Agapanthus africanus, assembly GCA_030015575.1. Classification (NCBI taxonomy): domain Eukaryota; kingdom Viridiplantae; phylum Streptophyta; class Magnoliopsida; order Asparagales; family Amaryllidaceae; genus Agapanthus; species Agapanthus africanus. The sequence goes on along the minus strand of JASDDO010000012.1, from coordinate 80,909,089 downwards.
TGAGATTTACTGGTAAGTGTTACCAGTAGTTTCTCGAACAGTTATAGACCTCATATCGACACGACTTATTGAGCTATTGGGGTCTGACGTTTACCTCCCCTAGGCGAGATATGCGACATATCAGACGATCAGACCGGACTGTACGGTAGTGTTACTGGTCGGATTCACTGGAGTGTGAGCGGGCTTGCTCGTCGATCTTCAGATCGCTCAATACCCGGGTGGCCGTTACGTTTAGCAGACCGCTTGCGGCTTGTGGATGTTTGATATGATCATCATCCGCTGCCGGCGTATTGACGAGTCTTTAGAGTCCTACACAGAGGTTTCCTGGCTCAAGCGAAACGAAATAGGAGCGCATATGAGATATGTGCGGGACCGAGAATAATGCGTGTATGTGATACCGTATTCTATTCTCGCGATAAATATATCGAATGGTTGTATGCGATATAACCTAGTTATCGATTCAAGCGTTGATTCGATAAGCCGATATATTAGATACCAGTCGGTTATGTGCGCATGACCGGATCATTGAATCAAGTGTTGATTTAATGATTTAATGCATATTTATATATTTGATATATTGCTTTGCATCAACTAGTATCGGTTTACTTAAGATGGATTTTCTCGCTCGGGTGTGCACATTACATATGCGATATGATTTTGTGCACTTGATTGTATCATGTTTGATGATACAAGTATACTTGGTTAAGTGCAAAGAATAAACCATGGTTAAAAGAATGGTTAGGGTTTTATTTTCCATTACTTATTTATTCATTTATTTATTTGTTTATTCACTTTGGAAAATAAAAAGAAAAGAGAAAAGAATGGTTGCTAGATTTGGAGTTTAGTTGAAGCTTCATGAAGCTTTGATAAAGTCAACCATACTTATCTCATCCTTAACCCTAACCATTCACACTAACCATGATTCATTCTCTACACTTGACCATGGTTAGAATTATGATAAGAATTCATTTTCTTTTCATTTTCTAATAACTTATCATAATATCTTTCTTCTTCTTCTTCATTCTTCAAGTGAAGAAAAGCAAGGTCCATCAATGGTGATTGTTGGAAATGAGTGAGAAATCCAATTCTAAAGTTTACCCACTTCCTATTTCTTCATCCTCTACCTCTTGCCAAGTAGTAGAGTGTGTTTCCTTCACAACTTTTCACGGTTTGGTGAAGGTGGAGCTTGATTCATCGATGCCTCGACGTAGATCATCTTCGGCATGGACATCGACGACCTAGCTTGCCCATTCTCCGACGAAGCCGATCCTAGAGCCCGGATTTGATTTGGACAGCGGAGAGGGCCTCGTTGCGGAGCTATGGAGGTGGAGCACCGGATCTACAAAGGTTGTATTTCCGTATTTTATATAGTTAACTGTTAACTAGTTCTTTTCGCCTAGACATCTAGCAAACGATCCGTACTTTAGGGTTTGTAGGCACCATAATTTTTGAAATTGCCATGGTTGATGGCTTGGGAGACCTCACTAGTGTGCCTAGGAACCCTTCAGTGGTATCAGAGCCTAGCTAGAGCCTTAGGCGAAGCGTAGACGGAAATTGAAGTCCGAACGAACCCGGAACTCCAAAACAAAATTGCTCTCTGTACAATTTTTAAAAACAGGGATTTTTCCACATTAAAAATGTTCAGAAATATCAGCAGGCAATTATAAGAAATAGTGTAAAATTCGGATGCCTAATTCCTACAGTGCGCCGCGCTTCCGCGGCACGAGCTTGGCTCGTGCGGCGCAAGCGCGGCCATTTTGTCGTTTCTGGCATACTAATTTCTACAGTAATTCATATTGTGCTGTGATGATATTCCTGGGTATTTTTAATAATTTTTCAAGAGTTGAATTTTTCTGAGTTGTTTTGGGGATTCGGTGTTTCGATCGGGATATCAAATTTTGTCTGTGTGGCTTTCCAGATAAATTTTAGGATATGTTAAAAAGTTCGACCAGATATAAATACCCAACTTTTCCCCTGTCGGGAAATTTCCAAGTGTTGGATTTTTCCGTAGTTTGACGACGTTCTAAGTAGTGCAAGTAACGCGATGGTCCCTCTAGAAGACACAAACCTTAACTCGATTATGTGACCGTCTTGAACTGCCCTTTGAACCTTCGGGTTTGGGGCAGTACGGCGTGCCACATGTGAGGCGTTGGCTTGACCCTTCTACGGCTGGATCGTTGGTACTGAGGCACGAACGGAATGTTGTTAGACTTGTTTCATGTGTTGATCTGTTTCGGGAAAACTTGGGTGTTCGATTGTTCGATCGAAAAGTTTAACATTTTCTGTTTATCTGGAATGGGATACAATAATTGGAATTCACAATAAGTTATGTGATAACTAAATGAATGTTATAAACATAGCACTTTAGTCTCACTTGATCGGTTGCCACGGAATTTTGATGTGATCAAAAGTCCGTCGCAATCACATAGCGTACGCGGATACTCGCCGGGTAAACTTAATCGACAGCCTCGCTCCATAGCCCCGACCAAGTGACTGTAGGAGAACCCCGTCGCCGAAAGCATCCGTCCGGGTGCTCGCGGTAGCGGTGTTCCGCCTTGGTGCACTTCGTCGACGGTATCAGGGGTGCGGCCGTCTACTGAAGTTTGCGACGAGCATTCGATCAGACTGTCGGGAATCTTGTTGAATTGCCCGACTTGATATTGAAAAGAGTTTTCAATTTTGAGACTAAAATGCGGGGTTTATAATTGTTAGGCATGCGATGTCTAAGTAATTCATTTGGTCAGGCATGCGATGTCTGAGGAGATTGCGGATTCCAACTGTTGTAGTTTTACACTTTCTTTTCTGTGACCGTAAGTGTAATATGTGATATCGCCGGTTTCGTTGCTATATGTCAACGACAATTAGGATGGACATATTTACTTACGTTGATAACATGTGATGTTATGTGTTGCTGGATATGTTATATTGGATCGTCGTGTTTGAATAGCCGGGGGTTTTTATGTGAGATGAGTGTTTTTCATTTTCATTCATGTAAAAACTTGTATGTAATATTCTTTTATTGGGGCGCTTCCAGGTTGCGGGAGTTGTCACCTGTAGTATATTATTTACTTTTCCGCACTAGGATAGACCCAAGGAGGGGAGCACAAGTAACCGGGTTCTGGAGTCCAGTGGGAGACCAACTCGAGGAGTCGAGTCCGGGTCTCCTAACTCTAGAATTGGTAGGGTTGCTTGCCGCTCTCGTAGGGGTCTAGGGGTGTGGGTTTGGCTATTCATCACCACCGTGGAATCCGTGTTTTATACTGGCTCGTATTGAAAACACGGACGTCCTAGTATATCCAATATTTCATATGATTCTTCTGCTGCGATATCTGTGATGAGATCATGTGATGTTTCTGTGATGGATATAGTATATAGTATATATGATATATTATATAGACGTTACTTATGTTTTACACCCGCGCTAGCCCTGCCCTGCTCTGTCGTTAGTTACCTAACCTAACGGTGCACGAGGGGACATCGAGGCGAATGCGGATGGCATAAGTGTATGTTATATCTATCTGTGATGTTTAGGTCTTTAAATGATGGGACTTCATTAATGTGATTAATGAAATAAAAGAAACCTAAGATGTTGTAGAATCGAATTTCAAAATAAAACAGGTAGCTACAGTTCTTGTTTTGCACAGCGGTATATGTGATATATCCTGCACCTTATTCGATGAGGAAATGACCGAGATCCCTTCACCGGGAGTGACTCCTTTAGCAATAACTGGCAGATGCTACACACTCGGTTTGTATTTTGATTTCTTTTAAGTGTTTTTGCTTTGCACAGTGATATATATGATATATCCCGCACCTCATTCGACGAGGAAAGGACCGACGATCCCTTCACCGGGAGTGACTCCTTTAGCAAAACTAGAAAAGCCTCAAAAGCACTCCATTTTAAAATTCATTCGATCCTACAACGATATCAAGTTCATTACGCAATAGGTTTTCAGAAAAACCTGTCGTAGCCCTCCGTCATTTCAGATAAGTTGTATATAGTATTCGTGCTGCATTTGTTGGCTTTCGTCAAGGTGCAGTGTGCGGTAGCTATATGCTGCTTATCTGCTAGCATACGATGCGATTGGATTAGGGTAGTCGTGCGGCTTTGTTGGCTTTCGTCAAGGGTCGTGCGGGTGGGTTTAATTCGATCAAGAAATGTACGGGTTGAACTTGACTAGCGGGCTATGGTTTGTTGGCTTTCGTCAAGGTCATAGCACGTTAGGGGCAAAATATTATCGGGAATTTCAAGTGTTGAAATTTGCAATGAGATTGCATACCTTCTATGAGATAGTTGGATCCCGATACCCGCTGCGAGTAAGTGTTACTCCTGGGAGAGTTTTGTACATTACAGCTAGCCGATCAAGTAGGTGTCTAGAAAGGTGTTAACGGGGTTACGCCTCTGGGAAAACGAGGTTTACACTAATTAGGTTCGTGCGAAAGCACGGGGGACCTCCCTCAAAGTACCGACACTGGCCTGGCTGAAAGATTGGCGAACTTGTAGTGTGTAATTAATCCCGGCTAGTCTTTCCTTTTAGGGTTTGAAGGAAGATTTGATAAAAAGCAGTGGGAGCCATCCTGATTAGATAAAATAATAACCAATCTATTCTTGACAGAGCGCACGCTGAGTGTTTTCTTCTCTCTCTCTCTCCATGTAGCGACCATATCACGCCTTAATCAAGATAATAATACGGATTATTGACCGAACCCGCTTGTTATACTGAGCTGGGGAACGTTGGTCCCGCTCCAACTTATAATTGTTATAAGACAGAGCAGGAAATTGGGGAATACCAGATTTCCCATGCCACCCAAACGAAGAGAGTGCATGCTGATGCATCATCTTCGGGTGTGTTCATTACAGAGAACTGTTTCTCAGTATCCTTTACGTCCTAGGTATGTGATACCAGATCAGGATCCCAGATATGTAATCTATTACATAGGGCTACAGAAAGGTAGAGAACTGAGAACGGGTGATAAGTTTCATGAGGCAGAAAACGGGGCAAGAGTTGCAGCCAAGTCTGTCGGTCACTGTCACCCTGTATTACAATACATTGATTCTGAACGAATGTTATTAGATACCGAACCTGATATACAAAATCATATCTATCTCTTTATTAGTAAAGAAATGATAAAATTTTGTATTGTTGGATAATGTTTTGAACATTTCCTATATCAAAAGTTGATCGGTTCAGGCACGTTATCTAAAAGCATTAATGTTCTAAATCAAACTACAGTTCTTAGTATACAGAACACACACAAGAGGAAGAGTTCAGAAATGAACGAATCCTTCTTGAGGTATTGTAGACTAGGTCAGATCAATGCGACCCGACTGGCTAGAGTTACATATAGATGTATTTTTAAATAAGTTTGAATTTACATCTTGTGAAACTCGCCAGTCATGTCACAAAGATAAGATGACCACAGCTCTGTTTAATGGAAACAGAGAAAGAGTTAGTGAACTCTTGGGATGATACATGTTGATGTATGTAAGGTCCCCTGTCTACACATGCCAGGATTGGTTCTTTATACTTCATTACGTTCTCTGATGATCTTTTTAGATTCAGACATATGTTTTTGCTGAAACACAAGTCCGAACCTTTTGAGATATTCACAGAATATAAGTTAGAAGTAGAGAACCAAAATACGGGTATAAGTATTATGTCCTTTGATGTGATCAAGGAGGAGAATACTTGAGCACGGAAATCCTGGACTTTTCTAAAGGAGAATGAGATTCTCTCTCAGCATTACTCCTCCGCATACACCATAGCACGATGGTATATCGGGGCGGAGCAATCACACCCTATATGATATGGTGTGCTCTATGATGAGTACTACTGAGTTACCTATTTCCTTTTTGGGAGTTATGCACTTGAGAAGCTGCATACCTATTGAATAGGGTTCGAATCAAATCAGTTACCTACCACTCCATATGGAAAGGGAAGAGCCCATATCTTAAGTTAGTTAAGATTTGGGGTTGTCCGGCCTATGTCTAAAAGCAAAATCCGGACAAGCTCGAGGCAAAGTCTGTAATGTAGAACTGGAAAGGTTCCAGCTATACAAACTACAGCTGATGATTTGATAGAGCCAAAGGATTCAGTAGATTCCAACGAACCTCAGCCTCTCCGCCGATCTAGTAGGGTTCCTCACCCACCTGAGAGACACTTCGGTTTCTCTATGACAGTGGGAGCGAGGATTGCATCATGAGATGATGACCCAACTAGTTTCGAGCTGGCCATCAGGAGTGTGACTCTGTAAGAATGGCTGGATGTTTAGCGATCTGAGATGGAATCCTTATACACCAACAAAGTATGGACTTTGGTTGCTATATCTGAAGGGTTAAATCCCCATCAGGAGCAAGTATATCTTGAGAAGATTACTTGGTGTACATGGAAAAGTTGAGACTTTCAAAGCTAGAATTGTTAAAGGTTTTCGTCATCGACCAGGCGTGGATAATGATGAAACCTTTTCCAGTAGCTATGCTTAAGTCCATCCAGATCCTACTTGTCACGGCTACATATCATGACTACGATATCTGGTGGTTGGGTGTCTTGACTGCTTTCCTAAATGATGATTTGGAAGAGAGCGTCTATAAGTACACAGCCAGAGGGCTTCGTAGACAGTGGGAGCAGCGGAAACGTGTGCAAGATGTTTTATATGATAAAGCAGGCATCGCGGAGTTGGAACATCTATTTTGATGTGTTAGTCAAAGAGTTTGACATCATCAAAATGGTAGATGAACCTTGTATAAACAAAAAGGTGGTAGGGAGTATGGTGACGATCCTCGTAGAGTACGTGGATGACATACTCTTGATAGGGAAGGCGTTTCCTATGCTACACTCGGTCAATCTCCGTTTATCACATTGATTCTCCATATAGGATCATGATGATACCTACTAACTCCTGGATTTTGGATCTATGAGATAGACTAAATGGATGTTAGGATTCTCACTTGTCGAAGTGAGATGGTATCACATGATCCTGGGGAGAATCACTGGAAAGGTTCCAGGGTGATAAGGACGACTGAATGTCAGTCACAGGCATTGTCTTTACCCTCGGTAAAGGGACGGTATATTGGAAGAGTTCCAAGCTAGATACCGTGACATACTAGACGATAAAGGCACGATACATCGCTATTTAAGATGCTACCAAAGAGGCTGTTTGGGTGTATATTGGTTCATGAGATGAACTACGTTCCAACCATTGTGAGACAATGGACTTGTGGCTTATGCCAAGGAACACCGGTCCCATCAGTGATCCAGACTTATTCTAAGGCAGCATCGCCTGATCATGGAGATGGTTGATCTCCAGGGAGATCGAGGTTAGGAGAGTAGACTCAGAGGACAACACAGCGGATCCACTCACAAAGGCCTATTCCCAGAGAGAGACTTTTATGGGATGGTTGAGTATGAGATACTGCAACCACTGCTACAGATGGCCCTAGTGTAAGTGGGAGATTGTTAGTTATATGTATGCCCTAGAGGCCATTACTGTACATAGGATGTATATTGTAGTGGATGCTGGGACATATATAGGGAGGACTTTCTTGCTCGACATGATAGTATGCTATCTGGTTACCCTTTACCTTAACGTGTATGCTGATTGTCTCTCTGTTACATGTTGGTAAAGCCCTAAGGATCTGTACTTGACTACCTGGACTATGATGCGGATCATACTAGTGGGGACATGGTAGTCCATAAGTACATCCTTCAAAGTCCCTAGTCGTGGGTGTATCGAGACGGGGCATCGATATACCAGAGTAGACTAGCGTGTACCTTCTCGACCCATACAGATGGGCGATGGATGATCCCATATCCATTGGTGTTTGACATCAGAGGAGATATACGGGTGCTCAGTAGAGACTGGGTACAGTGGACGGACTCGCCGAGAACTCCCAGATGGTATTATACCTCACGTCAGATGGCAGTTCTCTGGTGACACTGGTACAGAGTAGTCTGTTGACCCGAGATCGTCATAGAGTCTTGTGTGGTTCCCACTGTGCTTTGATTTCCATCTTACCACGTCCAAGAGGGCGTGCAAAACGGTGGTTTTTGGGTACAATCCCGAGTCACATGGAGGCAATGAGCGATAGGAGGGGATTCGTCTCTCCCGGTATATGGGGGTTGATGTTGCGCTGTGTTCGATTGGCTATAACAGGAAATCCCTGGCCAGGGTTGCTGAGATTTACTGGTAAGTGTTACCAGTAGTTTCTCGAACAGTTATAGACCTCATATCGACACGACTTATTGAGCTATTGGGGTCTGACGTTTACCACCCCTAGGCGAGATATGCGACATATCAGACGATCAGACCGGACTGTACGGTAGTGTTACTGGTCGGATTCACTGGAGTGTGAGCGGGCTTGCTCGTCGATCTTCAGATCGCTCAATACCCGGGTGGCCGTTACGTTTAGCAGACCGCTTGCGGCTTGTGGATGTTTGATATGATCATCATCCGCTGCCGGCGTATTGACGAGTCTTTAGAGTCCTACACAGAGGTTTCCTGGCTCAAGCGAAACGAAATAGGAGCGCATATGAGATATGTGCGGGACCGAGAATAATGCGTGTATGTGATACCGTATTCTATTCTCGCGATAAATATATCGAATGGTTGTATGCGATATAACCTAGTTATCGATTCAAGCGTTGATTCGATAAGCCGATATATTAGATACCAGTCGGTTATGTGCGCATGACCGGATCATTGAATCAAGTGTTGATTTAATGATTTAATGCATATTTATATATTTGATATATTGCTTTGCATCAACTAGTATCGGTTTACTTAAGATGGATTTTCTCGCTCGGGTGTGCACATTACATATGCGATATGATTTTGTGCACTTGATTGTATCATGTTTGATGATACAAGTATACTTGGTTAAGTGCAAAGAATAAACCATGGTTAAAAGAATGGTTAGGGTTTTATTTTCCATTACTTATTTATTCATTTATTTATTTGTTTATTCACTTTGGAAAATAAAAAGAAAAGAGAAAAGAATGGTTGCTAGATTTGGAGTTTAGTTGAAGCTTCATGAAGCTTTGATAAAGTCAACCATACTTATCTCATCCTTAACCCTAACCATTCACACTAACCATGATTCATTCTCTACACTTGACCATGGTTAGAATTATGATAAGAATTCATTTTCTTTTCATTTTCTAATAACTTATCATAATATCTTTCTTCTTCTTCTTCATTCTTCAAGTGAAGAAAAGCAAGGTCCATCAATGGTGATTGTTGGAAATGAGTGAGAAATCCAATTCTAAAGTTTACCCACTTCCTATTTCTTCATCCTCTACCTCTTGCCAAGTAGTAGAGTGTGTTTCCTTCACAACTTTTCACGGTTTGGTGAAGGTGGAGCTTGATTCATCGATGCCTCGACGTAGATCATCTTCGGCATGGACATCGACGACCTAGCTTGCCCATTCTCCGACGAAGCCGATCCTAGAGCCCGGATTTGATTTGGACAGCGGAGAGGGCCTCGTTGCGGAGCTATGGAGGTGGAGCACCGGATCTACAAAGGTTGTATTTCCGTATTTTATATAGTTAACTGTTAACTAGTTCTTTTCGCCTAGACATCTAGCAAACGATCCGTACTTTAGGGTTTGTAGGCACCATAATTTTTGAAATTGCCATGGTTGATGGCTTGGGAGACCTCACTAGTGTGCCTAGGAACCCTTCAACAAGTCTTTCTATTATAAAATTTTCTAACCATCTTAGTTTAAAACGACAACAATCCCTCCTCTCTTTTATCAACTCATCTAAAATAAGATAAGAAATTCACGGTTTCCCTGCGGACGACCCGTACTCATCACGACTAGCTATTTGCGACACCGTCTTGATTGCGGTTATTTACAACACATGTATACACACTTTTTCACATCAATCAAAAAGCGCCATTGCCGGGGAAACGGTCATAATTATTTTTCTTGTTATTCGGATTGAATCTTATAAAAACAATAAAAAATAAAAATAAAAAGAGAACCAAAACCGCATCTTGTGTTTTTAACGATTCTTGTGCGAGTTTTTGTAAGGACATCTGGAGTAATTGGAGCGGGCCAATAGAGATTCAGAGACTTTCAATTTGGACTAGAGGAGCCTTGGTGTGCTCTAAAGAAATTTAAAGAGAAGAATTTGTCAAGAGGCGGCGGAACCGCGGCCCAGAGGTGCATTTGGTGGTGGAAGCGCGGCTGTATTGAGAAGTTGGGCCCCCAAACTTCTCTGGTATTCTCCTATCGTCTTACTCTCTCCTCTAAAGCTCCAATAAACTATTTTTACCTGCAGTATTCTTTGCCAACAGCGCCGCTAAAAGTTTTTTTGCATGTTTTCGAATTCGGATTGTTTTGTATATTTAAAACGGACATTAAGGGGCAATAAACCCAAATTCAGATTAGGTGGGGATTTCATCACCCTTCCTAGGACCCAAAAATCACAAACGAGCATACTATCACCATACATTAATAAAAAATATCTAGACCAAGCCTCTAAGGACATTCGTGCTAAATTAGGACAAAAGAGGGTCGTGGGTTATCTATTGCTTATCCGCATTTCTCTTGTGGTGTCTAAGGCAAGTGTTTCTAAGGAAAGTGGTTACTTAATTAGCCCCACTATTTCGGTGATTCGTATAAAGGATACCTACCACATACCTGGCTGCAAGATTGATAAGGAGGTGATAAAGGATTTATCCTACGTCTTGTCTTTTGGAAGTTTAGGAGCGGTCTAGTGACTTGACCTAGGTGACCCTAGCTCTGGGTATTGATTTTGCATTTTATGATTGGTTGAGTCAAGCCTTGTGTTCATCACTCTTTTCAAAACAAGCCTTCTTAAAATCGTTCTCACACATATCACACGCTGCCTCATGCACTAAACCCGCTTAGTGCATGATTGGCTGGACACGAGATTCTAGTGCCCGTCTAGTCTGCGTTTTCATTGTTGACTCTGAAGTCAACACTTCTTCATCTTCTATTTCTCCTCCACCTACCACATCTCCCGAGATAGACGGATCTCCGCCAGGTTTTAACAACACCACATTGCCACCACCCGTCGGTGCACAAATTCAAAATCTACTACGCATCGCTCTCCAAGACCAATGCTACCTCGTACGCGGACCCCTTCCTACGTGTCTTTCTCTTCTACCAGCCAATAGGGATAATTTCGAAATTACATCCCACTTCATCAACTTATTGTCCAAATTTCACGGGCTTGAATATGAAGATGCATACGTTTTTATAACCAAATTCGAAAACGTATGTGCAATGATGAGCATCACCCAACTTTCAGGGATGCTATGCAATTGCGTCTTCTCCCTTTTACCTTGTGCGATCTCGTAGAGAAGTGGTTTTATAGCACCGCCTCACATTCTATCACTAAATGGGATGAATTCATTAAAGCATTCCTTAAGAAATTTTATCCTAATCCCAAGACTGCCCGTATTCGGAGTGAGATTAACCAGTTTGCCTAACTTCCCAACGAACCCTTTTGGAAATATTTTGAACGGTTTAAAGATCTCCTTTTCTAATGCCCTCATCACGAAATCGAAAGATGATAACTTTGCCAAATTATGTATAAGGGTATCAATCCAGTGACAAAATAAATACTAGAAACCATTTGTTGATGTCATTTCATGTCAAAATGCGACGACGAAGCGTGGAAATTTCTGGAAGATCTTGCCGAACAAACATTACAGTGGGAGAGCACTAGACCAACAACATCGTCTTCATCTAGGGTAGGTATCCATCAGCTCGACGCTTCCATCGCAATGAAAGCCGAAATGGCTGCAATGCAAAAAACACTCGAAGCTATGGAAAGCAAGTTCTCTTCATCTTCCCTAAACCAAGTTACGCTCCCTAAAACTGTGTGTGGTTGCTTTTTTGACTCATCACAATTAACGGAAGAATGTCTTTTGAATCTACCATCTCAAGGTCAAGAACAAACTAAAGCTGCTTTTCAGCAACGACCTAGAAACGATCCTTATTCATCCACATATAATCAGGGATGGAGGAATCATCCTAATTTTTCTTAGAACCAAAACCAAACACAAACTCAAAATCTGTTCCCAAGACAAAATAACTATCAAAGGCTTCCCCCACAGTAACAACAACCACCACAACAAATTCAGCAACCCTTTCAACCACAATCTTTCCAAAATCCGGCCAACAACTTTGCCCATTATAATAATTCTTTCCAACCACAAACTAATATTCCAACGGTCGGTACCGATAAAATTTCTGCACACGAAAGAAGCTTAGAAACGTTTATTAAACAATCCGCGCAAACGTCGGCCAATTTAACGTCTTCTATCCAAACGCTAGTGCAACACACTGTTTCCCACGGTGAAAGTATAAAATCGATCGAAGCACAAATTGCACAGTTGAATGCCGCGATGAGTGAGAGAGAGAAAGGAAAACTTCCATCTCAACCTCTACCAAATCCCGGCAACTCACAAAGCACAAATATCATTCTTAACCAACAAAATCATAATGTGAGTGCCGTAACTACGTTGAGATTAGGAAGAGTGATGGACAACCATGTTAGTGAACAAGTTGATGATTTAGATGATACCCTAGCTACTACTTCTACTCCTATTTCGTCTAATCCAACATCTTCTTCCAAGCCCATTCTAGATTGTGAAAATATTTAAGCAAGTTAACTTAAATATTTCTCTCTTAGATGCTATCCAACAAGTTCCATCCTATGCGAATATTCTAAAGGACTTGTGCACTAAGAAAAGAAAAACTCAAGTTCCCAAAAATGTTTTCTTAGCGAGCAATGTGAGCGATACTCTTACCCAACATTTGCCCAAGAAACATAAGGACCCCGGTTGTCCTACAATTTCTATAACTATTGGGGGTAAAAATATCAATCGCGCTCTACTCGATCTAGGTGATAGTGTTAGCTTTCTCCCATATTCTGTTTATGAGCAATTACGCATAGAAGAGTTGAAACCTACGCACTGCAATCTCCAGATGGCCGATCGATCTATCACCCATCCTAGGGTTGAGCTAGAGGATGTGTTGATCAAAGTCGGGGAATTTATATTCCTTGTGGACTTTATAGGTTTAGATACACATCCTGTGGCGAACCCACACAACCAAATTCCGGTGATTCTTGGTCAACCTTTTCTTGCAACTTCAAACGCGATAATCAATTGCCGTAACGGTTCCATGAACCTATCCTTTGGAAAGATGAAAATTGAACTTAACATTTTCAGGGTAGGAAGCCAATCCTCCGAACCCTCTACTCGTATAATTGATATATGTTCTGTCAATGAGAAATCTTCCGACAGTTGCAAAATGGAGGAGTTTTTGCTCCATGATAATGATCTCGACGCCACTAGTGCGTTGTTGTTTGAACCAGCTATTTATTATATGAGTAGGGACCCTTCTGTCGACAAGTCCAACCCCCCAGTTTGAATCCTTTGACTTATTGAACAAGTTAGTTGAGCTATCCGAGTCGATCTCTTACACTGTCTATGAATCTCTTATGGAGTCTGAGTATCATCTCCTTATCTTACCTTCTATCGTCTCTCTGCCGACACTAGATCTCAAGCCATTGCCGTCTCATCTTAAATATGTATATTTAGATGAGAATAAGTCTTTGCCCGATATCATATCAACTTCTCACCTTTTAGAGAAAGAGAGAGCTTTTCTGTCTGTCTTGAGATCGAATCGGTAAGTTTTTGGTTGGACAATGGCGAACATCAAATGGATTAGTCTCTTAATTGTTGAAAATCATATACATTTGATGGATAAGGCCAAACCAGCCCGAGACCTACAAAACGGTTAAATCCTATCTTGAAAGAGGCGGTGAAGAAAGAAATCGTCAAATGCCTAAATAATGGTATAATTTATCCAATATCTGATAGCCATTGGGTAAGTCCTATTCATGTGGTCTCTAAAAAGTCTGGCATCACGGTCATAACTAATGAGGCTAATAAATTGATTCAAACACGCACCTAAACCGGGTGGTGAGTGTGTATTGATTATAGAAAACTCAATGCCGTGAAGAGGAAAGATCACTTCTCTCTACCTTTCATCAACCAGGTGTTAGAACGATTAGCCAGGCACGGGTACTACTGTTTCTTGGATGGATGCTCTGGCTATAACCAGATTCTCATCGCCGAAAAGGATCAAGATAAGACAACTTTTACTTGTCCTTTCAGTACTTTCGCTTATAGACGCATACCCTTTGGGTTATGCAATACTCCCGCTATATTTCATTGGTGTATGATGGGGATATTCTCGGACATGGTCGAGAATTTTCTGGAGATATTTATAGACGATTTCTCTATATGTGGGGACTCCCTTAAGGAATGCTTACATCATCTTGACGCTATTCTTACCCGCGCTAAGGATAAGAATTTAAGTTTTAATTGGGAAAATGTCACTTTATGATTCAAGAAGGTATTGTCTTATGGCATATCATTTCACGAAAAGGCATTGAGATAAACAACGCTAAAATAGATGTCATTTCCAACGTTCCTCCTCCTAAATGCATCAAAGATATATGATTCTTTCTTGGTCATGCCGGGTTTTATAGACAATTCATTAAAGACTTTAGCAAGATTACTCGACCCTTAATTGTTCTCTTGGCCAAGAATACAACATTTCACTTCGACTCGGATTGCGTGCCTTCTTTTGAATTGCTTAATCGTTTTCTCACTACAGCCTACGTTTTATCATCTTCAGAATGGATCATCCTTTTGAGCTTATGTGTGATGCATCCGATTTTGCTATAGATGCAGTCTTGGGATTACACATCTATAAGATGCCACATGTGATTTATTATGCGAGTAGGAGCCTAAACGATACCCAAATGAATTATACAACCACTGAGAAAGAAATCTTGGCAGTTGTATTTGCATTATAAAAATTCAGGCCCTACTTAATTGGCTCTCCGGTCGTAGTTTATACCGATCATTCCACCTTAAGACATCTTTTATCAAAGAAGGATATTAAGTCTAGGCTAATATGTTGGATCTTTTTGTTACAAGAATTTGACCTTGTCATAAGAGATAAAAGTGGATATAAAAACGTTGTAACCGACCATCTTTCACGACTTTCTTCTTCGCCAACGTTGACCTTACTAATAAATGATTCCTTTCCGGACGAACTACTCTTGACTATATCTTGCGAACCTTGGTTCACTGATATTGTAAATTATTTAGTAACGGGACTTCTACCCAATGAATGGTCAAATCAAGACAATCACAGATTTTTATCCCAGGTGAAACACTTTTACTGGGACGAACCTTATTTGTTTAAGTATTGGCTCGATCAGATCATTCGCCGATGTGTCCCTAATAATGAGTTCAAGAGTGTATTGTCTTTCTGCCATGATCAAGCATGTGGAGGTCACTTTGGTCCAAGGAAAATGGCGGAGAATGTTTTGCAATGTGGTTTTTATTGGCCAACGTTATTTAAAGATGCATATGATTATTGCAAAACTTGTTGACGGTGTCAACACATAGGTCAGATTTCACGAAGAAATGAGATGTCGCTCCAACCTATCTTGATTATTACAAAAATTGATTTTATGGGCCCGTTTCTCAACTCTTTTTTGAACTTATACATTTTATTAGCAGTTGATTATTTCTTTAAATGGATGGAAGCAAAGACCGTGCTGTACTAAGGACAACAAGGTTGTTGTTAAGTTCCTTAAAGAAAATATCTTTTCTCGATTCGAGCACCCGCACGCTATCATTAGCGACAATGAGACACATTTTTGTAATCGATCTTTCAAGACTTTGATGCGAAAATATTCAATCAACCATAAGTTTTCTACGTCCTATCATCCCTAAACAAGCGGGCAAGCTGATATCTCGAATAGAAATATCAAATTTTTTTTGGAGAAAACGGTTTCTAAGAACCGTAAAGATTGGTCCACCAAATTAACAGATGGTCTTTGGGTATTTCATACTGCTTATAAGATCGATCTTGGTATGTCTCTATACCGATTAGTGTTTGGGAAGACTTGCCACCTTCCTGTTGAGATCGAACACAAAGCAATGTGGGCTAATAAAGAGCTTAATTGTGACTTTGATCAAGCCGGCAGATATCAAAAGCTGCAATTAAATAAGCTAAGCGAGCTTCGTGATGAAGCCTATGATAACGCGGTTATAGTAAAAAACCGGACAAAGGTGTTCCACGACAAATATCTTTTGAAAATAACATTCACACTGGGACAACAAGTCCATTACGATTCCCGTCTCCATCTTCATCCGTGTAAGCTAAGATCTCATTGGAAAGGACCTTTTGTGGTGCGATATCTGTACCCGCACGGTGCAGTGGATGTAGAAAATGTTAAAAACGGTTCTATTTTTAAAGTAAACGGGTATAGATTAAAACTGTACTTTTCCGCTAACCCATCGGAGGAGCTCCTGCTCTTGCAGGAGCCGCTTTATCATGACTAACTTTCTTCCGCCTCACCTGCATATTTCAGTAACACTGTTTCATCTAAGAATGGAGGTAGGTGTAAAAAAAATATGAATATCTGTGCGTGCTAAAAAACAAGTTTGGGGGAGGTTTTTCATTTGACTATCTTTTGCCCCTATTATTCTCCACCCAAGTCTACAGGTTTATGCGCTCAAAAAATAACATCAGTGGGGACACTGCTGCAAATAGGTTTGGGGGGAGGTTTGTGTTTACTGAAATATTATTTGACACAAGGCATTAAAAAAATAACAGTTTTTTTTGAAAAAAAAATTCTGTTTGAAAATAAAAGTTAGAAAGTAAAAAATACATATGAAAGAGAGGAAGAGATTTAAAAAATGCAAGAAAATTATATATTTTAAAACGAAACTAGTAATACATAGTCATGAGCTATTGTCCCAAGGGTTAGTAAGATGAAGGAATCACTAATCTACGGATAGAAATAAGTCTGAAAAATAGTCTCAATTCTTGAGTCCAACCTTTTGAGCGTTGATACCCTACTATACGCACTTGCACACATCTTAAAATTTGGGATAGTAGGGGATACCTTGAAACACTCTTGCCTAGAAGCCTTAGTATGAAGAATTAACAAAATATAATTGGTGTATAAAAAAATTGAAATGAAAAATGAACACTGGTTTTGTAATTATTTAAGGCAGTATAAAAAAAATATAGCGAGGGTACCTTATCACCTAGTGTCTTAGACCAACTGGTTTGGGAGTCACTACTAAGTCTTAACTGTTGCAAGACTAGAAAATTGTTTACTTCTTAAATAGTGAGTACATTCGGTAATCGGTTGGTTAGTACCTTCAGAAGTATTAACGGTCGCATGAAGAATGTGTGAGCAAAATCCATCTAAAAACATCATCGACTAAAAAGTACTAAGGAATATGGACGAAGGGTATGATAGCTTGAATTGAATTCTGCAAGTGTAGGGATGTCTTTTACACACACGTAAGGGTATATGATCGATCTTTGGAAGAAAGGTAGGGAGAAAGATTAAAGACGATATTTTAATGATGAATGATATGATTTCTGACATCTTTTCAAGACCATTAAGATAGGGCTAATGACAACTAAAAAGCTAGTGTAGTTTGAAGCACTTATTTTCAAGTTTTTTCTTTTATATGTTCCTTACCTTTGCATTTAATTTTCAACTTTTTTTATTTTGGGATTTTGTGGATGAAATCCGCTGAAAACCCTTAGGAGACAACACTCCTCCTACTAGGGACACCTAGACATTTAAAAGAATGTTGCACGAGCTAAGTGCAATCGTGTTGCCTACGAAAGTGTGCAAGGTTTTTCTTTTTCTTTTTAATAAATAGTTTGCTCGGGACGATCAAAGATAAGTTTAGGGTATTTGATTAGTCAATATTGCACATTTTTATGGGCATTTTCCCTACTATTATTAACTACTAAAAAGTGTTAATTATAAATAAAGAACATATGTTTGTAAAAAGATTATTAACATATGTTTCTTCATTTATAATTAATATAATTAGGGAAAATATATGCATATAATATTTAAATAAAATATTCATATTAAAATATGCATATCATATCAAATATTCCTACCTAATATTATTAAAATATTATATTATATAAATGGTTGGAATAATATCTCAAAAATAACAAATGCTACTAATAAGTTGATTTGAGATATTGTGCAGGTATTATAAAAGATTAGCTCAGGTCTGAACTATAAGTAGGAGATCCACATCAAATCGGATTACAAAACCGAATCTGCCAAATATTAGAAGCAAATTGAAAAATCTAGCAACGACAGAGACTAAGAGCGATATTTTTAGAATCTTTGTATCAAGAGGATCGCTAAATATCTATAGAAAAAGCCAGAAAAAATCCTAAGTCAGACACCCACAAAGGGGCGGCGGATCCGCGGTCAAGATGGGGTTTGGGCGGCGATTCCGTGGTTGGTTATGGGCTGTAGGATCTGAGAATTTAAGATCTTGATCGTAATTTCACCTACTCCAATATGGCATATAGGGTTTCTAATTTCAGAGACTATATAAAGAACCAAGAGCTGTCTATCAAAGGCATTCAATATTCTAAATTGAAAATTTTAATTCAAGAGAGAGATCTACGAGCAAAACTAGGGTTCTTGTAATCTACCCCTTTAAGGAGAAATTTTGTAATGCAAAAGTTGATCAATAAAGCTAGTTTTTTGTTTCAATTCTTTTCGCATTTACTTTCCGCATTACTTTTCTGTATTACCTTCCGCATTACTTTTCCGCATTACTTTTCCTATTACTTTTCTGCATTATATTCAGCATTACTTTCTGATTTTAAATATGATTTCATTCATCTTCCATCTCTCTTTTATAATATCCATGAGCGGGTAAATTTTTGCTTGCTAGGGTTTGTAGGATATGGTAGAATAATGGATGAAAAGTATAACTTAAATTCTTTTTAAAAGTTTTAATGTTTATAAACTTTAGGAAAATAAATGTAGACCCTCTTATCGGGCACGCTATCAATTAATGAAAATCACAACCACAATTTGAGATTCGTTAATACTTGTTTTGTTAAGGGCTTGAGATAGATAGAGATCAATAGAAGGACAAGGGGCAGTAGTGGGAAACCCTAATTCCCTCCAAGAATTCTAATCTACATTCATCGCTATCTCTCTAATATCAAACAATTAAAACATAAAAAGAATTATATTTTTTACTTCATCCATTAACTACTAAGTCCTATAATCCCTACAAACCTTTCTATTATAAAATTTTCTAACCATCTTAATTTAAAACGATAACAATCCCTCCTCTCTTTTATTAACTCGTCTAAAGCAATATAATAAATTCACCGTTTTCCTACGTACGACCCGTACTCATTGTGGCTAGCTATTTGTGACACCGTCTTGATTGCAGTTATTTACAACACACGTATACACACTTTTTCACATCAATCATGCACTTATGTAAATGCGCACATAAAGGCCAATGCACGACACGTGTGCATATGCTAACGGCGGACCCCGGTAATAAAAGCAAAGCCATCTTAGCAAAAAAAGAAAAAAAAAGGAATGCGAATATAAAAAAGGGGAGATTCTTTTCATTCAAAAGGTGGATTATAAGCAACGAACTACTAAACGTTAAAAGACAAATAAAAGAAAAACCGCTCACAGCCGCAGAAGACTAGAGTCGGTGTATGGATTCTGAAAATCAAAGATAAGGTCATGCAGGGCATCCCAGGCAGCATCCTCCATCTGTTGATGCTTCTGCTCATGAATACGAGTATCAGGGTCGCCGCTGATATCTTCTGTCCTCACATATTAAGATATGATTGTCTTCTGCTCATATATCTGGTGCAGGATGTCTATTGCACGATCTCTTCGATTCTTTGAAATCAAATACATTAGATAGACCGAGTGCATTTTATCCTTGGCCTGATCTAGTGCATGAAGCGGAATCGCCTTGACAAGCCCGGGTGTAGAAATCCAGATCATGAGGAAAATCATTTGTAAAAGGGAAGACCAGCGAGGGTGCAACCGCTCACAATGATCTTTGAGGTGACGAAGTATAGCCTCGCATTGGGCATCACTATAGACAAGTTCATAAGAACGGACGTTGGCATGGGAAACAATCTCTCTTATCGAATATAGACGGCTGGCCATGACACCTGAAAGAAAAAGACAGAAAAAGTGCCAGTTCACTAAAAAGGCAGACCAAGAATATCCAACTTCAAAACTAAGGGATAAAAAAATTGGTTGATTTAGGCCAAATTTAAGTGACATTCTTGAAGGCAATGAAATTTTTTAAGGTTTATCTTAAGTGCGCAACCAAAAAGGTGCGCAAGCTAAGTCAAATGCCCAACAAAAAGAAGTATGCGGCTCAAGTTAAGTGTGTAAAGGCAGAAGTGCACACACGCACTTACCAAATTAGCAAAGAAGCAAAGGCTTCTAACGGAAAGCAAAAACTTCAAAAAAAGTACAACTCTAAAGAGAGTGAAGAAAATGGCACTTATTTATAGGGTCTGAAAGGACGGTTCTGTTGGCTATAGTGCCCTCAAGGAAATTATCATAATCACAGTTAGGTGATTATGATGATTACGGGAGGACCTATACCGGTAGAACAGTCTTACTCGAGATGATAGTATGCTATCTGGTTTGTCTTTATCATCTCTATTACATATTGATAGAGCCTATAGGATTCTTACTTGACTGCCAGCATTATGATGGCAATCATTTATGTGGGAGCTAGGGGTCTATAAGCACATCCTTAAATGTCCCTAGTCGTGGGAGTATCAAGACTGGACATCGATACTCTAATGTAGACTGGTGTATACTGATTGAGACCCCAACGAGGGGCGGTGGCCAGGTCTCACAAGCCATTGGTGTTATTTTGTTCACCTAAGATAGTATACAGGTGCTCATTGCGTTATGAGTACACTGGACGGACTCGCTGGGAACCTGCTAGTTGGTATTATACCTATTGTCAGATGGCAGTTCCCTGGTGACATGTGTACAGGTTAGTCTGTCGACCTGAGATCGTCATTTTTCTCGTGTGAGTTCCTACTGTGCTTTGATTACTACCCTACCATGGCTCAAAGGATTCGTGCAAACAGGTTTTAGTTGGGTACAGTTCCGAGCCACATGGAGGCAGTGAGCGGATCATCAGGGATTTGTCTCTCCCGGTATTGGGGGTTGATGTCGCACAGTGCACGGGTGGACATCACCAGAAATCCTTGGCCAAGGTAGTCGAGAATTACTGATCTAGGATCAGTAGTTTCTCAGGAGATGATGGGTTTCATACCGACACGAATTATCGCGTTATTAGGGGTCTGACTTTATCCACCCCCTAGACTCGATATGCGACACTCTTAGACGAACAGACGGACTGTACGGATATTGTCACTGTCATACTCAGTAAGGGTTTGGATGAGTTTGCTTGTCGGCCTTCTTTTCGCTCAATACCTGGGTAGCCGTTATGTACAGCTAGTGCCACTGATGTGCTTGTGGTTAAACCCACTGCCGGCGTATTAACAAGTCTTTACAGTCCCACACAGAGGATTTTCACGGTTCAGTAGATATGGTGTAGATGACGTATGTTGGTACATACAGGTGTCCGATTAAATATGTGTACAGGCTGCACAGACTTTAATCGGACGGTTGATAATACTAGCGGCTTAGGATTAAGCCGGATTATTAAATCAGGTTTCGATTTAATAATATATATATATATGTATATGTATGTATGTATGTATTTATAAATATGTATTCTAGTATTATTTTTCACTATTCATTTTCTCTCTTGGCTATTCGTATTTTTGTACAAATACGCGTATATGTATTTCAATACGTGTACCGGGAAGTATTCTGTATTTATACGAAATAGCTTCTAGAAGATGGCCACCTCATTATTGATTTTTTTTTAGAAAAACAATTATGGAAATGAGGTGGACGGGTGAGTTGGCATGAGCATGGGTTTTGGCATGTAGAGAGGCATGGCTCTCATTTGTTTATTTGAAAAAGAGATGAGATTTTTTTTGTTGGATGAAAGAGAGAGAGTGAGGGGCAGCCACTTGCTTTTTTATGTCTTGCTCATTTTATTTCTTCACTTGCTTGCTTCATCACTCTCTCATTCTCACTCACTTGGAGTTTTAGCATTTTCTTGAGTTGCTCATGCCATATATTTCCTCACCTCCTTCATCTTCTTGAGTTGCTCTTTTGAGCATTGTGATGAGAGAAAAATTATAGTGACACATTCCTACACCTTCACTCTCCATTGCTAGCAATCTTGGAGCGTCGGTTACCTCGCTTGGCGAGGTTAAAGCTTACGCCGTTTCCCTCAGGTGGATCATCGTAGATGAAGGAAGACCGGCAACCAAACTCAATCCAGACGACCACTAAGAGCTCGGGAAGATGGTTGAAGACCGAAGGACACGGATCAACTCGGTATAACCATCTAAATCCTTGTTACATATTGCTAGTATAGGGTTTAGGGTAGATCCGGGCATCGTGTAATGGTAGCGCCAGTTTCGAAAAATTTTGTTCCGTATTTAGCCACGGTTTGATGGCCAGGGCACTGTTGTAACCCAACATGGTATCAGAGCCAACCCGTAAACCCCTTACTAGAAGTTTTATACAACGTTAAAGTATCGAAACCGAAACAACCCCAAAACTGTACACTGCATATTCCAGGTTCTGTCGAATTTTCAGAGTCTTCAAAAAAAAATTTAGCAACTGCAGAAGACTACTTGAGTGACCACTAGAACACACTAAAAAAACGAGCTCCATCCGCCGGTTTTGACCCGGCGAGATTTGAGAAAAAACGAGTGAGGCCGGTTTTTTTAGTGGAGTTGGGACTTGAATTTTGTAGGGTTCTATGGTCTCTGAAATATTGGTTTAGTGGTATTGCTTGTTTTTCCTAGTTTGGATATTTTGTTATCTATTGTTCAGTGGCAATTCGGGGTGTTTCGAAGTCGATATTTTAAAACTGTTTAAATGTTTATAGTACATGCATTACTATCTTCGATCGTGAATGTCATTCGAGCAGTATAACTCGTCTAATTGCTATATGTTCTTTTAGACGAGTTTGCAAACGTGACATTCACGTTGATGTTCTGTGTTGTGTTGTGTTGTGGTTGGATCGTCATGGTGGATAGCTTTGGTGCAATGTTAGTACTGTTTAGATTCATTTGTACATTTGATATTGCGGGGCGAGCGTCCGACATGTGGACTGCCATCACTACCAGTTTGTATATTATTTGTTTGGGGCACGACCGGGTTGAGGTCGATGTCACCCTTGTATATTATTTTCTTTTCTGTACTAGGATCACCCCACGGTGGAGTGCACGAATAGCCGGGTTCTAGAGGGCAACGGGTCCGCATCTCATGGCGTTGAGACGGAGGGGACCTTACTCTAGAATTGGCAGGCTATTCGCCGCACTCGTAGGGGGTATAAGTTGACCCATGGAGGGATGCCAAAGTTACCGGATTCCGTGAAGTGCTGGGTGACCCATTCACGTTGTTGAAGGGGGTTGCCTCACTTCTGGTTTTGACCGGTAACTTGTCGCGCTCGTAGGGGTCTAGGTTCTCATTGCATAGGCTATCCACATGACAGGGAACATCGGGGCTTATTTGTTGCTCAAGTGAAACCCGAGGCTCCAGGATTATCTACCACTCTATGTTGCTTGGATGAGTTTCTGTGATGTTGCTTTATATCATGCCTAAGACGATTGTTATGTATTTATATATATACTAGTATATGTTGTATATGTTTTGCACCCGCGCTAGTCCAGTCCCCGCTCTGTCGCTAGTTAAATAACCTAACGGGTGATGACGGGACCTAATGGCGAATGTGGATGGCAAATACGTACATCATATTTACGTTCTTTTCTGGTGTGATTAATTCATGGGAATGCGTTTATTCTGATCAATGCAAGGATAAAACAAGCCTATTTGATGTTGTTGGAACCAAATTTTTTTAAAAACAGACATTACAGACGTTTTCTTTTGCTTTGCATAGTGGTATTCGGTTATGAATATCCAGCACCTCATTCGACGAAGCAAGGGCCGAGATCCCTTCATCGGGAGTGACCCCTTGAGTAAAAGTTTGCGTCAACGTAATAACTTTTCTATACTCGATTCTTTTGCTTTGCATCGTGGTATTCAGTTTGGAATATCCTGCACCTCATTCGATAAGGAAAGAGCCGAGATCCCTTCACCGGGTGTGACCTCTCTAGCAAAAGTTTTCGCCACCATATATTTGTAAAACCACTTCAATTCCTTCAACGATATCAAGTTCATTATGTTAAAGGTTTTTCGCCAAAAGCAAGCTGTATCCCTCCGTCATTTCAGAAAAATAGCACCTAGTATTCGTGCTATGTTTGTTGGCTTCCGTCAAGGCATAGTGTGCGGTAGCTATGTGTTACTTTTTTGTTGTATGGATATGCATTAATCTAGGACAGTCGTACAGCCTTGTTGGCATCCGTCAAGGGCGAGTATGGGTGGGTCTAAATTAATCAGGACAATGATTGGTAGAACTTGACTTGCAACTTCTAATTCGTTGGCATCCGTCAAGGTCATAAGCTGTTTGGGGGTAAAAACACACATCGAGAGTTTCAAACATACAGGAAACTTGCCAGGCATGCGCATACCTTCTGGAGTGTGATAACTTGAGTGGCTTCTATCAAGTTATCATGCGATGATAGTTGGATCCCGATTCCTACTGATGAGTAGGATTACTCGTCGGGTGATTTTAGATGATCACGACTAATTCTCCTTTTGGGTTTGGAGGAGAATTCGAGAAAATAGTGGGAGCCGTCCTGATTACATAAAGTGATTAACCATTCTGATCTAAGTTAGAGTAGAAGCTGAGTGTTTTTTTTCTTTCTCTCTCTTTGACAGCGACCATGGCCCGACCCTAGACTAAAACTCATGAACCCAGTTAACCGAACCTTCTTAAAACACTTTGGCTTTTAGAATGTCACGGTGTCGCATATATCATTACGAACATCCACTCCTATTGGATAAATCCATCATATAGTTACATACGAACTTGAAGGAACTTGTTCTAGATTCGAGGATGGATTCTGGTTCTGAAGAGATTGAATAAGATTATTCGGTTGTCTTTTCTCTTTACCTTCTCTCTGGTTGTGAGGGCTCCTAGGATTAGGAGAGGGTGCACCTATTGAGCTTATTGGATAGTCTTCCTCCAGACCATAGGCAGGTGCCGAAAGATGGGGAAGGAAGAAAACCAATTAGCTTAAAGGTAGTGTACAAAAGATAATAAGTAAAGACATATAACGGGATTAGAATAACGACAAAGAAAATTGCGACTGCTATCATTCACGACAAAACCGTGAATACCCCTGCCACTCCCACATCCACTTTGGATTTCTCTAGAACACTTCGTATCACTACGAACGTCCATAATGCTTGGACATGCCATCGTATAGTTACAAACGAACTCGAAGGAATTCGTTCCAGATTCGAGAATGGTTTCCGGTTCAGGAGAAATAGAATAGGATTATTTAGATGTTTTTTCCCATTACCTTCTCTCAGGTTGTATGGGCTCCTAGCATAAGGAGTGTACACCTATTACGCTTATTAGATAGTCTTCTTCCAAACCTTAAGCCAGTGCCGAAGGACAGGGAAGGATGAAAACCAATTAGCCTAAAGAAGGTGTGCAGAAGGTAATAAGTAAAGACATAATAAAGGGATTGAAGTGAGGGCAGGTAAATATATGGTTACTGTTATGAATCAGGATAGTGGAAGAGGCGTTACTACGAATACCAGGTTAACCCCTTCGAAATATTTTCATGTTTCAGTCTGACTGTGCGATGTTAATTGAAAATTGTTTTTCAAATTGGAATCTAATTCCAGGGTATATATTTACCAGATCAGTTTCTCATATCTGTTTTTTATTACAGATGGTGAGTAGGAATAAGATATTGGGAATTGGGTGATTAGATCCTCATTATATCGGAATTCGTTGTAATTGGTGTTATTTGAGGAAAGCACCTGTGTTTTGCCGGATGGCAAATTTTTGGTTTTGAATATCCATAGTTATGCACCAGTTTCAAACTGATATATCTGTACGTTAATTTTATAAAGTGAGAAATAAAATTTTGAAATTATGTCTGTGATATTTACCTATATCAGTTGATGGTTAGGTAAGGTACATTTAACAACGGTGTAATTCTTCTTAAGCATAGTACAGTTTTCAACCTACGACGCATAGGGTTTGAGTTGTTGAGCTCAGGGACTTATACAAAGTATTGTATGTTGTCCAATGTCCATTAGGACAAATGGGTTGGTACTAGTACTATATTCTGTTTACTTATGACTTCTCCAGTTCTGGACTAGTATTTTGTTGAAATGCAGGGTCCAGATATTGAGAAGTTATAGGTATAAGAATAAAATAGAGAACCATTTGTTGAAAGTATCAGGATTCTTCGAGGTAGTCGAAGATGTAGATACTTGTGTTTGGTATTCCATTTATAGTAATGGTTTTGACAACTTGCTTCTTTTTCAGTTTACTCATATATGGATGCACTCCTAAATGAGTAATGCTGATTGGCCTCTTTCCATTTGGTTGATATGCACTGGAGACAATTGCATGATTTTGAATCTGGTTCCAATTAAATTAGTGCCTTTATTTATATATGGTATATAGAATCAATTTATATCTTAACAATGTTAAGACATAGGGAGTTGTCCGGCTGATGCTTAAAACAAGAATCCGGATACACTCAAGGCACGTTTCAGTAATGGCGGTTTGTGGGTTATCCCGGACTTTGACGAGAGTTAACTTTCTACCATCAGGAAGATTAATAGTGATATTATTCTTGACTCTCCACAATTTTAGTAAAATGGATTTTTTCAGAAAATAGAAGTGGGAGTATGGAAGAATTGGAAGTGATTCCAGAACCGCAAACGATCACTGAAGATTTAATAGAACCTAAGGATTCAATTGAATTTGACATTCCATTAGCCACTCCGCAGATTTGGTGGGTAACCTCAGGTATCCGAGAAATACTTCGGTCTTCTCAGAGATGGTGACAGGGAGGCTCTTGTTTACCCAGACTTGCCATTGCTGCTGTTCTAGACTATAAGACCCGGCAAGAGGATGAGTATAGCGTCGTTCTAAACTAGCTTTAGAAGTACACGTGTATATGACTCTACCAGAGAGTTGTTATAGTCAGTGGAAGCAGCGGAAGCATAGTGGGAAAGTAGCTTATGTTAATTTATAGACTCTACCAGAGAGTTGTTATAGTCAGTGGTGTAGCGGAAATAGATCATCTATTTTTGAGGTGACAGTCATAAGCTTTGACTTCATCGGAATAGGAGATGGATCTAGAATTGAGAAAGTAGTAAAGAGAGATGTCCTGGTATCTGGATGACATGCTCTGTTAGTATATATGCCCTAGAGGCCATTACTGTATCATACTAGTTTGTATATTACTTAATGGAAGCTTGGGATATTCACAGTTGTATAGACAGTCTTGCTCAAAATGGTAGTATGCTACTTGGTTTGTTTCTACTTCAATATGTGCATGTGTTTCTTTTAGCATATCGTTTATACATATTAGTGGAGCCCTTAGGATCTTTGCTTGATTACCAGCGTTGTGATGGCAGTCACAATAGTGGGGGTTGGGTAATCTATAAGCACATCGTTATACAGGTCCCTAGTCGTAGGATTATCTAGACAAAGCATCGATACTCCGGAGTAGACTAGCGTATGCGCTTCTCATCCCAGCAGGGGAGATGGTCTGTCCCACAGCCATTAGTACGTCGTACTGGAGATAGTATGCGGGTGCTCGTTAGGTTACGAGTACACTGGACAGGAATCGTCGGGAACTGTTGGTTGGTACTATTCCTATCGTCAGATAACAGTTCCCAGGTGACAGGAGTACAGCTTAGTCCGTCGACCTTACACTGCTACTTTGCCTCGAGTGTGTTCCCACTGTACTTTGGTTACTACCCTACCACGGCTCAAAGGAGTCGTGCAAACAGGTAGTAGTTGGGTGCAGTCCCGAAGCACTTGGAGGCAGTAGCGGTTAGATAGGATTCGTCTCTCCCGGTATTGGGGGTTGATATCGCTCTGTGTCTAGGAGAGCCATTACACAAAGTCTTTGTCCACGGCACGCGAGATTTACTGGTAGTGTTTCCAGTAGTTTCTCAGGGTGTTCTGGGCTACACTCCGACATGACTTGTACCGCTATTACGAGTCTGACGTTTACCGTGTTAGTTATATGTATGCTGTTCATATCAGATTTTTGCATTTTCATACCGCCCAATTTTTATCACATTTGCATATCCGTAGATACTCTTGAGCCGTGTTTGCTAGTCAATTGCAGGATACAGGTTCTCGGTTCTAAAACGGTGAAATTCATGGAAAACACGAAAAAAGTCCGGGTTCCTGCCAACCACAGATAAAACACGGTCTCTGCTCTTCATCCGTATGTTGCCAGATATCAATAGGAAGACAAAAGGTCAAATCAATGTCATTCTCATGCACAAGGCTCAATGGTAGCACAAAATCCAAGAGATCTACGCGGAGCTCGAGGCAATCATGACAAAATCTTGACAAAAAGTCCACCTTTCCCTCAACAGAAATTCTGGAGAAATCGTGGAGCCAAATTGAGAAAGCACATGTACCAGAGAGAAGAGTACATCAAAACAGGGTGCCACCAAAAACACCAAGTTCCAATTCATCAATAAGGCCGCGGATCCGCGGCCAAAGTGGGGTCCAGGCCGCGGATCCGCGGCCTTATAGTGGCGGCAAGCAAAAAGTTTCCAGGGGTATTTTGGTCATTGCATGTGTGGTCTGGTGGTTGCCCTAGGTTTCCATTTTCTGGCCTATAAATAGCCCAGAACTTTGTGAAGGAAAGAGTCCATTCTTGTATTTTCTTTTTCTAGGATTTAGTTTACATGTTCTTCTTCTTCTCATCTCTTCTCCATTAAACTTGTAGTGAGCTTTGTGAGGGAGGAATGGTAAATAAAGAAGATCATTTTATTATCATGCTTGTCTTGCTCTTTCTTTACTTGTTGTAATTTTAATTGTTAAGTAGTTGTTGTTATTTCCTTGTTGTTTCTTTCTTCTCTCTTTTCTTTATCATTCATACGACAATGATACTTACGCTCGATCCTCGCCAAGGTGAGGTCGCAAACAGTTAGTCGTATTCTTCTAATCTCCTTCTTTCTATCTTCCTCTTTTGTTTTGTTTTGTTCTTCCTTATCATGATGTGTGAGTAGTTAATACGTGTTAGGGTAGGATAAGGGAAGTTTGAGAGAAGGAAATCTCTCTCACTCTTTCCTTGCCCAACAGCTTAAATCGACTCCCGTTAATTGAACCACAATCCGCTCCTTACGGCACCCTATCCTACATGATAGCGGTGATTCCGTAGTGAGACCGGTTGTGGTTGAATTAACCGGAGGTTATGGCTAAGAGCCAAGAACGGACGGCCAAGCACCAAAAGGAAGACTTATGCGTTGGAAAGCCTAGCTTATACTCGCAAAGTCCTTCCTAGTCGTGCTAATCCCCGTTGTTGCCGATTACCGTAACACCGATATTAAGAGGGGCAACGAAAGATGTGGAGGCTCCTAACTCAAACTAACCTAATCCTAACCCTAACATGCTCTCTTTAAATATCAACTCAACACTTAGATAACTACAAACAAAATCTGAACAACCGGACTTAACTCGTCGAAAAACACATAGAAAAAGATTCCCATCTCCCTGCGGACGACCCGTACTCAACCGGCTAACTACGTGCGAAACCGTCTTGATTGCGGTATTTAAACTAGAACTGGAACACGAACATATTCTAACAATCAAAAGGCGCCGTTGCCGGGGAGACGGTAGTTTATTTCTTTGTGTAATTTCGGGTTAATTTGTAAGTATAAAAAAAAACGAAAAAAAATATATACTTTGTAAAAAAATCATCTTGTTATTTTTGATTAGCTTTTGTGCAAGTGTGTAGGAAAATACAAGGTTCGAGTTCAGTGGCCAAGACGTTGAAAATACGGAGTTCAAGTACAGTGCCAAAGACGTGGGAAGATAGACCCACATTTCGCTGCTACACCGCGACGGAACATACGGTCTACTGTCAAGATCTGGAGCTAGTACAGTGAGCAAGTAAAAATTCCAAAGATCCAGACAAGCAGAGGAGACCCACAGAAGCACCCACACAAAAAATGAAGCCCCAATCCCCTGTTCCTGCCGCGGATCCGCGGCAATAGTGGGCTTAAGCCGCGGATCCGCGGCCATTTGGTGGCCTTGGGCTCCCATCTTCACTCTGTAAGTCCCTCTGCCTCTCCCCACTCCTCTGAACTCCACTGAACTGTGTTTTCTGCAGCATTCTTTGCGCAAATTCTTCTCCCCTTTCCAATAAACTGTTCTTGTGCAGGATTCTTTGCGCCGCAAATAAAAATTGTTTGCAGTTGATTTGTTACAGCTTTGCATTTCTTTAATACGGACTTAAGGGGCTTGAAACCAATTCAGATTGGGTGGGGATTTCATCACCCTTCCCAGGACCCCAAAAATCACTAAAGCATATGCATTGTCCATTGTAAATTAAAAAATACTAGACTTCAGCCCTAAGGACTTCGCGCTCATTAGGAGAAGATAAACCGTGTTTAGAACCTCGCTTAACCGTATATTGTTTACGGGGTGTCTAGGAAAGTGTTAAAGGCGCAACCGCCGAAAGAGAAAGGGTTATTTAATTAAGGAACTTCGTGAAAGCGTTGGATAACCTCCCCTTATCTCTGCACTTACCTGGCCTCGTGATCAGTGTATTTTTAAGCCTGTTTCTCGACACTGTTTAACTTCGAAAATCAAGTTCAGGAGCAGGTCTAGTAGACCTAGGCGACCGTAGATCTAGGTGTGATTGTGCATATCTTGTTTGTGAGTGCTTAAGCCGTATTTCCGTACATATTTCTGTAAATCTCTTTCTAAAAATAATTTAAAAAAAAATCAAAAACTTTTATAAAAACTTGCCCTTTGTCGCCTAATCCATTTTCACCCACCACCCATCACCTTTCTCCATTGACGTTTTCTTACCCTCACCTTCTCCGCTTTGACTATACTAAACTCGTTTAGTGTATGTCCGCTTGGACTCGGGACACTAGCGCCCGTCTAGTCCGCGTTACGTTAGTCGCGACCGACTACGCGATCGACTCCGAAGTCGATACTCCGTCCACTCCTCTTTCACCCTTTCCTTTGCCGGCCAACTCCGACGTTGACCGGAATTCTGTTCATACATCTTCACCTTCACCTTCACCTTCACCAACCTCTTCTTCCGCGATGTCGGGATTTAATCCGAACATCTCTTTGACCACCGCTGGATTGGCTCCACCTCCTACGGAGACCAATCACCCACCACCTCCGCCTGTTGTAGCGCCGCAGCGAATCGCGCTCCAGGATCGTTTCCATCCCACCCGTTCTGCACTTCCCACCTGCCTTTCTCTTCCTCCGGCCAATGGGGACAACTTTGAAATTAAGCCCCATTTCATCAACATGCTTCCATGTTTTCATGGGCTTGAATCTGAAAATGCCTATATCTTCATCAACAAATTTCAAAACGTCTGTGCCATGATGACAACCACCCAGCTGTCGGACGATGCTATACGTCTACGGGTCATTCCGTTCACTTTATGCGATCTCGCTGAAAAATGGCTGTATAGCACCGCTTCCCACTCAATCACCAGCTGGGACGAGTTTGTTAAAGCGTTTCTTAAAAAATTCTATCCGAATCATAAGACCGCAAGAATTCGAAATGAAATCAACCAATTCTCCTAGCTTCCTTCTGAACCCTTCTGGAAGTGCTTTGACCGGTACAAAGACCTTCTTGTTCAGTGTCCTCACCACGGTATAGAGAAATGGCAGCTCTGCCAAACCTTATACGAGGGACTGAACCTAGCAACGAAGCAGTTGCTGGAAACCATCTGTCAGGGCCACTTCCTATCGAAATCTGACGAGGAAGCGTGGCGGTTCTTTGACGATCTTGCGGAGCAAACGCTACAGTGGGAGAGCACCAGACCGACTTCTTCTTCTTCTACCTCCACTTCTACCGGTCAGTCTAGGGTAGGAATCCACCAACTCGATGTCTCTATTGCGATGAAAGCTGAAATGGCTGCAATAACACGAAAGCTTGAAGCGATAGAGAGCAAATTTTCTGCTCCTGCCCCCACACCTGTTCTCCCCCTTCGTACCATCTGCGCTTGTTGTTCCGATCCTTCCCACTTGACTGAAGAGTGTCCTTACAATCCACCCTCGCAAGGACAGGATCAGGTTAATGCTGCCTTCCAGCAAAGACCGAGGAATGATCCATACTCTTCCACCTACAATCCCGGTTGGAGGAACCACCCTAATTTCGCCTGGAATCAGAATCAGAATCAATTCCAAGGCAACAATTTCCAAAGGGCCCCTCCACCGCAACAACAAGCGCAGCAACAAACTCAACACCAATATCAGCAGCCCTTCCAACCCCAGCCTTTCCAAAACCAGACGAACAACTTTGCACCCAACAACTCTTTTCCACCAAACAACTTTGTTCCGTCAAACAACGATAAGGTTTCCTCGCTCGAGGGAAGTCTGGAGGCGTTTGTTAAACAGTCGAGTCAATCCACCGCCAACATCCAGTCTTCGATTCAATCTTTAGTGCAACACACTGCCGCACACAGGTAAAGCATCAAGACCATCGAGGCCCAGATTGCACAGCTGAACGCGGCCTTGAGCGAGCGAGAGAAGGGGAAGCTCCCGTCCCAGCCACTTCCAAATCCCGGTCACCCACATAATGCACATGTTGCTCTTGAACAACAAAACCATAATGTGAGTGCCGTGACTACACTGAGGTCGGGAAGGATGCTGCAAAACAATATTGGCAAACGGATCAACGATGACACCCCGGCCGCCGCTTCTTCTTCTTCTTCTTCTTCTTCTTCTTCGCCTTCTGAGCCTATTCTCCGTTCTTCACAAGGCTCTCCTTCCTCTTCTTCGGCTCTGAACGGACCCGCTTCTCACTCCACGAAAACACCTATTCTGGGATCCGTTCCAACTCCACAATCTCCTCCTCCAGCATTAGACTCAACCAATTTTCAAAATGTTCCATTTCCAAACCGGTTAAGGTCTAACAAACAAAATCCACAAATGGAGAAGATTCTGGAGTTATTTAAGCAAGTTAACATTAACATTCCTCTTTTAGATGCTGTCCAACAAGTCCCGTCTTACGCGAAAATCTTAAAGGACTTGTGCACGAAAAAGAGGAAGTCTCAGGTACCAAAGAAAGTTTTCTTGGCTAGTGCTGTGAG
Source organism: Agapanthus africanus (assembly GCA_030015575.1). Classification (NCBI taxonomy): domain Eukaryota; kingdom Viridiplantae; phylum Streptophyta; class Magnoliopsida; order Asparagales; family Amaryllidaceae; genus Agapanthus; species Agapanthus africanus. The sequence goes on along the minus strand of JASDDO010000012.1, from coordinate 80,875,882 downwards.
TGATGCTCTTACCCAATCTTTACCACAAAAACGGAAGGACCCTGGCTGTCCTACGATTTCAATTACTATTGGGGATAAGAATATCAATCGCGCACTATTAGATCTTGGTGCCAGTGTTAACTTGCTTCCGTATTCAGTATACGAGCAATTAGGCGTCGGAGAGTTGAAACCCACACACTGCACTCTCCAAATGGCCGACCGATCGATCACCCACCCTAGGGGTGAGCTAGAGGATGTGTTGATAAGAGTCGGGGACTTCATATTCCCCGTTGACTTCATTGTATTAGATACACAGCCTGTAGCTAACCTCCGGAATCAAATTCCGGTGATACTCGGTCGCCCATTTCTCGCAACCTCAAATGCTGTGATCAATTGTCGCAATGGTTCGATGAACCTCTCTTTTGGAAACATGACAATTGAACTCAACATTTTTAGGTTGGGGAATCAGCCCGCCGAACCTAATGCTCATATACTGGATGTCTGCTCGATCCAGGAGATCACCCCAGAAGAGTGTGAATTCGAGGAGTTTCTGTTTGAACACGATAATCTTGACGCCACTAGTGCGTTTCTCTTCGAACCTGCTGCTACTTCTGCGCCCGACAACGAATACGAGTGTTTCACATTCTTGAACAATCTTAGCTGCGCACAACCCGAGTTTGAATCTTTCGACTTTCCGGATGAGTTACCTGAACCATCCAACTCGGTTGCCTACACTCGCTTTGAACCTTTGCTGGAGTCCTTTGAGTTCGAGACCTTTGCACCAGTCTTGCCTTCCATCATTTCACCTCCAACGCTCGAACTCAAGCCGTTGCCGTCTCACCTTAAGTATACTTACTTAGGTGAGAACGAGACCCTCCCTGTCATCATTTCGGCTTCTCTAGCTCCCAAGCAAGAGAAAGCCCTTCTCGCGGTCTTGCACAGCAACAGGCAAGCTTTTGGCTGGTCCATGGCGGACATCAAGAGGATTAGTCCCCTCATCGTTGAGCATCACATTCATCTGATGGATGATGCCAAACCAGCCCGGGATCCACAAAGACGTCTTAATCCAGTCATGAAGGAGGCTGTGAAGAAGGAGATCGTCAAATGTCTAGATAGTGGTATCATTTACCCTATCTCTGATAGCCAGTGGGTTAGCCCCATTCATGTTGTCCCCAAGAAGTCGGGCATCACGGTCATAACCAACGAGGCGAATGAGTTAATCCCTACTCGCACCCAAACTGGGTGGCGAGTTTGCATTGATTACAGAAAACTCAACGCCGCAACGCGGAAAAACCACTTTCCGCTACCTTTCATTGACCAGATGCTTGAACGATTGGCCGGACATGAGTACTATTGTTTTCTTGATGGCTACTCTGGCTATAATCAAATTCCCATCGCCGAAAAAGACCAGGACAAGACCACTTTCACTTGTCCTTTCGGCACGTTTGCATATCGACGCATGCCCTTTGGGTTATGCAATGCGCCCGCTACCTTCCAGCGGTGTATGATGGGAATTTTCTCTGACATGGTGGAAAAATTTCTGGAGATTTTCATGGATGACTTCTCCATCTTCGGCGACTCCTTTGACGAGTGTTTGCTGCATCTTGACGCTGTCCTTACCCGATGTAAGGACAAGAATCTCACTTTGAACTGGGAGAAATGCCACTTCATGGTGCGCGAAGGTATTGTCTTAGGACATATCATCTCGCAAAATGGCATAGAGGTTGATAAAGCAAAGATTGAGGTCATTTCCAATCTGCCTCCTCCCCGATGCGTCAGAGATATCCGAGCCTTCCTTGGCCATGCCGGTTTCTATAGACGGTTTATCAAGGACTTTAGCAAGATTGCTAGGCCCTTGACACTTTTGCTGGCCAAGGACACGCCTTTCGACTTCAACTCGAGCTGTGTGACTGCATTCGAGTCACTGAAACGCTCCCTCACTTCTGCTCCCGTTCTCTCTTCACCTGACTGGACGCACCCATTCGAGATTATGTGCGATGCATCCGACTTTGCCATTGGTGCTGTCCTTGGACAACACATCAACAAAATGCCGCACGTAATCTATTACGCGAGCCGAACCCTGAACGATGCCCAACTTAATTATACAACAACTGAGAAGGAATTCTTAGCTGTTATATTTGCTTTAGAAAAGTTCAGGCCCTACCTCATCGGCTCCCCAGTCATTGTCTACACAGACCATTCAGCTTTGCGTCATCTTTTTGCGAAGAAAGATGCAAAATCTCGGTTAATACGTTGGATCCTCTTCCTTAAAGAGTTTGACCTTGTCATTAAGGACAAACGAGGATGTGAAAACGTAGTTGCCGACCATCTCTCACGACTTCCTTCTTCGCCTTCGCTTCCAATTCCGATCAACGACGTTTTCCCGGATGAACAACTCTTGACAGTATCGTGCGAACCCTAGTTCGCAGATATTGTGAACTATTTGGCCACGGGATTACTACCGACCGAATGGTCAAGTCAGGACAGACTTCGCTTCTTATCCCAAGTAAAACACTTTACTGGGACGAACCCTACTTGTTCAAGTACTGTCCCGACCAGATTATTCGTCGGTGTGTCCCTGATGAGGAATTCAAGAGTGTGCTGTCATTTTGCCACGATCAAGCGTGTGGCGGGCATTTTGGGCCCAGAAAGACAGCTGAGAAGATCTTGCAATGTGGTTTCTACTGGCCACAACTTTTCAAAGACGCTCATGACTATTGCAAGACTTGCTCCCGGTGCCAACACATGGGCCGGATATCCCGGAGGAACGAGATGCCGCTCCAATCAATCTTGGTTGTGGAGATTTTCGATGTTTGGGGGATAGATTTTATGGGGCCGTTTCCCAGCTCTTTCGGGAACTTGTACATCCTTCTAGCTGTTGATTACGTCTCTAAATGGGTCGAAGCTGTGCCTATAGGTTCCTTAAAGAAAACATTTTCTCCCGGTTTGGGCACCCCCGAGCGATCATTAGCGACAATGGAAGTCATTTCTGCAATAAAACTTTCGAAGCCTTGATGCGGAAATACTCCATTAATCATAAGCTCTCTACGCCCTACCACCCCCAAACCTGCGAGCAGGCCGAAGTTTCAAATCGGCAAATCAAGCAGATACTGGAGAAGACGGTTTCCAAGAACCGTAAGGATTGGTCTCTGAAACTCACTGATGCCCTTTGGGCATTTAGAACCGCTTATAAGACCGACCTTGGCATGTCTCCCTATCGGCTTGTGTACGCAAAAGCCTGCCACCTTCCTGTCGAAATAGAGCATCGCGGGTTTTGGGCGATAAAGGAGCTGAATCTGTCTCTTGAGGACGCGGGCAGCCATAGGAGGCTGCGGTTGAACGAACTAAACGAGCTTAGGGATGAGGCTTACGATAACGCGGTTGTTGTTAAGAACCGAACGAAGGTGTTTCACGATAAACACCTTTTGCGCAAAACCTTCGTACCTGGCCAGCAGGTATTGCTTTACGACACCCGACTTCACTTCCATCCTGGAAAGCTCAGATCTCGCTGGAAAGGGCCGTATTTTGTGCGGAATGTGTATCCGCAGGGCGCTGTGGATTTGGAGAATCCAAAGGACGGTTCACTTTTCAAAGTAAACGGACACCGATGCAAACCGTACCTTAGCGCCGAACCAACAGAGGAGCTCCTGTTCTTACAGGAGCCGGTTTACCCTGAATGATCTTCCTCTGCCTACCTCCAAACTTCGGTTATCCAGCCAAGAACAGCGAACACTGTTCCAAACAAGTTTGGGGGTATGTACAAACCATTTTGTATATATTTGTGTATATTCTTTTTCCTTTAAAAACAAAAACAAATAAAAATTTGTGTTTCGCTAACCGACATTTTTGACCCTTCAAATGATCTCTTCATGCTACGACAGTGAGGACACTGTCCAGTTTAAGTTTGGGGGTACGCTCGGTACGCATTTCTTACCTTCGCATTCATATGTATATTTTGCATCTGCATATTAATATCCATAAAATCCATAAAAATTTGAAAATTTTCTAAAAATATAAAAACTTTTTTGTCAAGTTAGCTTGTGAAAGAACTCTGATTCAACATTTCGACGGTTTTTGTTTGAAAAAAATAGGAATAACTAGATCTTATGTTTGGATTTTGAAAACCTGAAAGATAACTCTCCTTTGATGTTAACTATAGCTGATATACGTCTTTACATCACACTACACGTGTCGTAAGATTTTGGGAATTAGATGACAAGTCTTTCATGTTTAAACTTTTAAACAGATAAATGATTTTCTGAGGATCAAATAGGTTTGTTCTGAAATAAGTAATGTCAAGAATAGTTTATGAAGTAAAGCGAATATGAAGGAATGTTATTGATGCCGTAATTGGAGCTAAGTCTGAAAAATAACCCATCTGAAACTTGATTGGAATGATTACACACCAAACTCACTAAACACGTCTTTTATCCAAAAAAATATTTGAACTGCCGGTTATATCTCCGTTCATATCAAATCATCTGATTTTTACGCCAAACTGTCTTTTGTTTTTGGACCTAGGTAACTTGAGTAATTAAGTCCGCTGGGGTGTTTCTACACCTAATGCCCTAAAACCAACTGGTTTGGGTTCATTGGCCCAAAGCTCGCTAAGAAGCCTAGAAAGTCCAGTTTTAAAACAAAGTCAAGCAAGTGTTCTCTCCGAGTTAAAATTCCTAACGGTTCTTTGTGTGAGAATAATCTTGATAAAAGACAGGCTTTTATAAAAATTTTAGCGGAAATATGAAGGTTTTATTCTATGATAAAGACTATTGCGCGTTCACAGAGGTGTGTATGAAATGAAAACAAGAAAAAGGTGGAGTGAAAAATACGACTTAGTTTCCTGTTATGGAAGATAGAAATTCTGAAGTTGAAAGCTTACTGGAAAACGAAACTTGAAAAATGCTTAACTCTTTATAAAACTTATGTGATCCTTTTAAAATTGTTTTCTGGGCTTTATTGTGCGACATGATGACTTTAATCGATCCTTCTGGAACTTAACGACCCTATTTGCACTGCACGTAAAGACATATAAAATCTGTAGTTAAATAAGAAGCGAGGTGTGAAAAATAAAGGTTCGATAGTCTAGACTTAAGATTATAGAATTGTTATTTTCTAAAACAAAACTTTAGGGTTTGAAACTTAGTCATTTTTACAAACCAACTTGACCGGATTTTGTGGGTAGTATTCGCTGAAAACCCTCAGGAGACAACACTCCTCCTACTAGGGACACCTAGAGGTTTAACGGCTTGTTGCACATGCTTAGTGCAATCGCGTTCCCTGCGAAAGTGAGGTTAGGAAATTTTTTGTGAATAAATGGGCTTTGCTCGGGACGAGCAAATGATAAGTTTGGGGGTATTTGTTCATATCAGATTTTTGCATTTTCATACCGCCCAATTTTTATCACATTTGCATATCCGTAGATACTCTTGAGTCGTGTTTGCTAGTCAATTGCAGGATACAGGTTCTCGGTTCTAAAACGGTGAAATTCTTGGAAAACACGAAAAAAGTCCGGGTTCCTGCCAACCACAGATAAAACACGGTCTCTGCTCTTCATCCGTATGTTGCCAGATATCAATAGGAAGACAAAAGGTCAAATCAATGTCATTCTCATGCACAAGGCTCAATGGTAGCACAAAATCCAAGAGATCTACGCGGAGCTCGAGGCAATCATGACAAAATCTTGACAAAAAGTCCACCTTTCCCTCAACAGAAATTCTGGAGAAATTGTGGAGCCAAATTGAGAAAGCACATGTACCAGAGAGAAGAGTACATCAAAACAGGGTGCCATCAAAAACACCAAGTTCCAATTCATCAATAAGGCCGCGGATCCGCGGCCAAAGTGGGGTCCAGGCCGCGGATCCGCGGCCTTATAGTGGCGGCAAGCAAAAAGTTTCCAGGGGTATTTTGGTCATTGCATGTGTGGTCTGGTGGTTGCCCTAGGTTTCCATTTTCTGGCCTATAAATAGCCCAGAACTTTGTGAAGGAAAGAGTCCATTCTTGTATTTTCTTTTTCTAGGATTTAGTTTACATGTTCTTCTTCTTCTCATCTCTTCTCCATTAAACTTGTAGTGAGCTTTGTGAGGGAGGAATGGTAAATAAAGAAGATCATTTTATTATCATGCTTGTCTTGCTCTTTCTTTACTTGTTGTAATTTTAATTGTTAAGTAGTTGTTGTTATTTCCTTGTTGTTTCTTTCTTCTCTCTTTTCTTTATCATTCATACGACAATGATACTTACGCTCGATCCTCGCCAAGGTGAGGTCGCAAACAGTTAGTCGTATTCTTCTAATCTCCTTCTTTCTATCTTCCTCTTTTGTTTTGTTTTGTTCTTCCTTATCATGATGTGTGAGTAGTTAATACGTGTTAGGGTAGGATAAGGGAAGTTTGAGAGAAGGAAATCTCTCTCACTCTTTCCTTGCCCAACAGCTTAAATCGACTCCCGTTAATTGAACCACAATCCGCTCCTTACGGCACCTTATCCTACATGATAGCGGTGATTCCGTAGTGAGACCGGTTGTGGTTGAATTAACCGGAGGTTATGGATAAGAGCCAAGAACGGACGGACAAGCACCAAAAGGAAGACTTATGCGTTGGAAAGCCTAGCTTATACTCGCAAAGTCCTTCCTAGTCGTGCTAATCCCCGTTGTTGCCGATTACCGTAACACCGATATTAAGAGGGGCAACGAAAGATGTGGAGGCTCCTAACTCAAACTAACCTAATCCTAACCCTAACATGCTCTCTTTAAATATCAACTCAACACTTAGATAACTACAAACAAAATCTGAACAACCGGACTTAACTCGTCGAAAAACACATAGAAAAAGATTCCCATCTCCCTGCGGACGACCCGTACTCAACCGGCTAGCTACGTGCGAAACCGTCTTGATTGCGGTATTTAAACTAGAACTGGAACACGAACATATTCTAACAATCATATGCCCTAGAGGCCATTACTATACATAGGATGTATATTGTAGTGGATGCTTGGACATATATAGGGAGGACTTTCTTGCTCGACATGATAGTATGCTATCTGGTTACTCTTTACCTTAACGTGTATACTATTTGTCTCTCTGTTACATGTTGGTAAAGCCCTTAGGATGTGTACTTGACTACCTGGACTATGATGCGGATCATACTAGTGGGGACATGGTAGTCCATAAGTACATCCTTCAAGGTCCCTAGTCGTGGGTATATCGAGACAGGGCATCGATATACCAGAGTAGACTAGCGTATACCTTCTCGACCCATACAGATGGGCGATGGATGATCCCATATCCATTGGTGTTTGACATCAGAAATGATATACGGGTGCTCAGTGGAGACTGGGTACACTGGACGGACTCGCCGAGAACTCCCAGATGGTATTATACCTTACGTCAGATGGCAGTTCTCTGGTGACACTGGTACAGAGTAGTCTGTTGACCCGAGATCGTCATAGAGTCTTGTATGATTCCCACTGTGCTTTGATTTCCATCTTACTACTTCCAAGAGGGCGTGCAAAACGGTGGTTTTTGGGTACAGTCTCGAATCACATGGAGGCAATGAGCGATAGGAGGGGATTCGTCTCTCCCGGTATAGGGAGTTGATGTTGCGCTGTGTTCGATTGGCTATAACCGGAAATCCCTGGCCAGGGTTGCTGAGATTTACTGGTAAGTGTTATCAGTAGTTTCTCGAACAGTTATAGACCTCATATCGACACGACTTATCGAGCTATTGGGGTCTGACGTTTACCACCCCTAGGCGAGATATGCGACATATCAGACGACGAGACCGGACTGTACGGTAAGTGTTACTGGTTGGATTCACAGGAGTGTGAGCAGGCTTGCTCGTCGATTTTCTGATCGCTCAATACCCGGGTGGCCGTTACGTTTGGCAGACCGCTTGCGGCTTGTGGGTGTTTGATATGATCATCACCTATTGCCGGCGTATTGACGAGTCTTTAGAGTCCTACACAGAGGTTTCCTGGTTCAAGCGAAACGAAATAGGAGCGCATATGAGATATGTGCGGGACCGAGAATAATGCGTGTATGTGATACAGTATTTCATTCTCGCGACGAATGTATCGAATGGTTGTATGCGATATAACCTAGTTATCGAATCAAGGATTGATTCGATAAACCGATACATTGGATATTAGTCGGTTGTATGCGATATGACCGGATCGTTAAATCAAGTGTTGATTTAATGAGTTAATGCATAATTATATACTTGATATATTACTTTGCATTAACTAGTATTGGTTCACTTTAAATGGTTTTTCTCACTTGTTTGTGCACATTGTATATGTAATATATTTTTGTGCGCAAGTTTGTATCATGTTTGATGATGCATGCTAACTTGGGTTTGTGTAAAGATTAAACCATGGTTATATGAATGGTTAGGGTTTTGTTTTCTTATTCATTTATTTATTCTTTTTGGAAAATAAATGGCATAAAGAGAAAATGGTGGCTTTCTTTGTTTGCATCTTGAAGCTTCATGAAGCTTTGACTAAGTGACCATTTTGTTTCATGCTTAACCCTAACCACTCCACTTAACCCTAGTTCAATCTCTACACTTGACCATGGTTGTATTATGATAAGTATTGATTTTCTTTTCTATTTGATAATAACTCATCATAATATTATCATCTTCTTCTTCTTCTTCTTCAAGATGAAGAAGCTTGATTCCATCAATGGTGATTTGATGAAAAGAGTGAGAAATCCAATTCTAAAGTGAACCCACTTCCTATTTCTTCATCCTCTACCTCTTGCCAAGTAGTATGGGGTGTTTTCTTCACAAGTTTCTTGACTTGGTGAAGTGGGAGCTTGATCTTGTGATGCCTCGACGTAGATCATCTTCGGCGTCGTAGTCGATGACCTAGCCCGTCCATTTTTCCGATGAAACCGATGCTAGAGCCCGGGATTCTATTTGGACAGCCAGGAGACTTCATCATGGAGCTATGGAGGTGGAGGACCGGATCTATAAAGGTTGTATTTCCGTTCTTTTAGTTAAGTTGTTAACTAGTTTCATTGTTTCGCCTAAAATTCTAGTTAACGATCCGTATTAGGGTTTCTCGGCACTTGTAAAATTTGAAATTGGCATGGTTGATGCCTTGTGAGACCTCATTAGTGTGCCTAGGAACCTTACAGTGGTATCAGAGCCTAGCTAGAGCCTTAGGCGATGTCTAGACGACGTTTGAAATCCGAACGAACCCGAAACCCTAACTCTAAAATGCTCTCTGGAAATTTTCTGAAAATTTGGATTTTTGTGAATTAAAAATTGCTAAAAAATTCAGCAGGGTGTTATTTGAATTACTGTGAAATTCGAGGGGCTGATTCAACTAAAGCGCGGCGGAACCGCGGCACAAGCATGGCTTGTGCGGCGGTTCCGCGGCCATTTTGTCGCATTCATTTATGAATTTTGCACAGTAATTCATGTTTTCTGGTGCTGAGTTTTCTGGGAATTTTTAATTTGAACTCAAGAGTTGAGTTTTCTGGGGTGTTTTGGAGCTTGGATGATTCGATCGGATTATCAGACTTTGTCTATGTGGCTTTCCGGGTATTTTTAGAAACTGTTAAAAAGTTCGACCGGATATAAATACCCACTTTTTCCTCTGTCGGGAAATTTTCAAATGTTGGATCTTTCCGTAGTTTAATGACGTTCTAAGTAGTGCAAGTAACGCGATGGTCCCTCTTGAAGACAACAAACCTTAACTCGATTATGTGACCGTCTTGAACTGCCCTTTGAACCTTAGGGTTTGGGGCAGTACGGCGTGCCACATGTGAGGCGTTGGCTTGACCTTTCTACGGCTGGACCGTTGGTACTGAGGCATGAAGTGAATGTTTTTAAACTTGTTTCATGTGTTGAGCTGTTTCGGGAAAACTTGGGTGTTTGAATGTTCGATCAGAAAGTTTAATATTTTCTATTTATCCGGAATGTGATACAATAATTGGAATTCACAAATAGTTATGAGATAACTGAATGAATGTTATAAACATAGCAGTTTAGTCTCACTTGATCGGTTGCCACGGAATTTTGATGTGATCAAAAGTCCGTCGCAATCACGTAGCGTACGTGGATACTCGCCGGGTAAACTTAATAGACAGCTACACCCCTTAGCCCCGACCAAGTGACTATAGGAGAACCCCGTCGCCGAAAGCATACGTCCGGGTGCTTGCGGTAGCGGTGTTCCGCCTTGGTGCACTTCGTCGACGGTATCGGGGGTGCGGCCGTCTACTGAAGTTTGCGACGAGCATTCGATCAGGATGTCGGGAATCTTGTTGAATTGCCCGACTTGATATTGAAAAGAGTTTTCGATTATGAGACTAAAATACGGGGTTTATAATTGTTAGGCATGCGATGTCTAAGGAATTCATTTGATTAGGCATGCGATGTCTAAAGAGGTTGCGGATTCCAACTGTTGTAGTTTTACACTTTCTTTTCTGTGACCGTAAGTGTAATATGTGATATCGCCGGTTTCGTTGCTATATGTCAACGACAATTGGGATGGACATATTTACTTACGTTGATGACATGTGATGTTATGTGTTGCTGGATATGTTATATTGGATCGTCGTGTTTGAATAGCCGGGGGTTTTTATGTGAGATGAGTGTTTTTCATTTTCATTCATGTAAAAATTTATATGTAATATTCTTTTATTGGGGCACTTCCAGGTTGCGGAAGATATCACCTTTTGTATATTATTTACTTTTCCGCACTAGGATAGACCCAAGGAGGGGAGCACAAGTAACCGGGTTCTGGAGTCCAGTGGGAGACCAACTAGAGGAGTCGAGTCCGGGTCTCCTAACTCTAGAATTGGTAGGGTTGCTTGTCGCTCTCGTAGGGGTCTAAGGGTGTGGGTTTGGCTATTCATCGCGACCGTGGAATCCGTGTTTTATACTGGCTCGTATTGAAAACACGGACGTCCTAGTATATCTAATTTTCATATGATTCTTCTGCTGTGATATCTGTGATGTGATCATGTGATATGTTCTGTGATGGATACTTTATATAGTATATATGATATATTATATAGGCGTTACTTATGTTTTACACCCGCGCTAGCCCTGCTCCGCTCTGCCGTTAGTTACCTAACCTAACGGTGCACGAGGGGACATCGAGGCGAATGCGGATGGCATAATTGTACGTCGTATTTATCTGTGATGTTTAGGTACTTAAATGATGGGACTTCATTAATGTGATTAATGAAATAAAAGAAACCTAAAGATGTTGTAGAATCGAATTTCAAAATAAAATAGGCAGCTACAGTTCTTGCTTTGCACAGAGGTATATGTGATATATCCTGCACCTTATTCGATGAGGAAAGGACCGAGATCTCTTCACCGGGAGTGACTTCTTTAGCAATAACTGGCAGATGCTACACACTCGGTTTGTCTTTTGATTGCTTTTAAGAGTTTTTGCTTTGCACAGTGATATATATGATATATCCCGTACCTCATTCGACGAGGAAAGGACCGACGATCCCTTCACCGGGAGTGACTCCTTTAGCAAAACTAGAAAAGACTCAAAAACACTCCATTTTAAAATCATTTGATTCTACAACGATATCAAGTTCATTACGCAATAGGTTTCCAGAAAAACCTGTCGTAGCCCTCCGTCATTTCAGATAAGTAGTAGTTAGTATTCGTGCTGCGTTTGTTGGCCTTTGTCAAGGCGTAGTGCGCGGTAGCTGACTGGTGCTTATCTGCTTATGCATATGATGCAGAATGGGTTAGGGTAGTCGTGCGACCTTGTTGGCCTTTGTCAAGGGTCGTGCGGGTGGGTTTAATTCAATCAGGAAATGACGGGTTGAACTTGACTAGCATCCTATGGTTTGTTGGCCTTTGTCAAGGTCATAGGAGGTTAGGGGCAAAATTATCGGGAATTTCAAGTGTTGAAATTTGCAATGAGATTGCATACCTTCTATGAGATAGTTGGATCCCGATACCCGCTGCGAGTAAGAGTTACTCCTGGGAGAGTTTTACACATTACAATTAGCCGATCAAGTAGGTGTCTAGAAAGGTGTTAACGAGGTTACGCCTCTGGAAAAACGAGGTTTACATTAATTAGGTTCGTGCGAAAGCACGGGGGACCTCCCTCAAAGTACCGACACTGGCCTGGCTGAAAGATTGGCGAACTTGTAATGTGTAATTAATCCCGGCTAGTCTTTCCTTTTAGGGTTTGAAGGAAGATTTGATAAAAACAGTGGGAGCCATCCTAATTAGATAAAATAATAACCAATCAATTCTTGCAAGAGCGCACGCTGAGTGTTTTCTTCTCTCTCTCTCTCCAGGTAGCGACCATATCACGCCTTAATCAAGATAATAATACGGAATATTGACCGAACCCGCTTGTTATACTGAGCTGGGGAACGTTGGTCCCGCTCTAACTTATAATTGTTATAAGACAGAGCAGGAAATTGGGGAATACCAGATTTCCCGTGCTGCCCAAACGAAGAAAGTGCATATGATGCATCTCCTTCGGGTGCGTTCATTACAAAGAACTGTTTCTCAAATGTCCTCTACGTCCTGGGTATTTGATACCGGATCAGGATCCCAGATATGTAATCTGTTACATAGGGCTACAGATAGGTAGAGAACTGAGAACGGGTGATAAGTTTCATGAGACAGAAAATGGGGCAAGTGTTGCAGCCAAGTCTGTTGGTCACTGTCACCCTGTATCCCAAATACATTGATTCTGAACGAATGTTATTAGATACCGAACCTGATATACAAAATCATGTCAGTCTCTTTATTAGTAAAGAAATGATATAATTTTGTATTGTTGGATAATGTTTTGAACATTTCCTATATCAAAAGTTGATCGGTTCAGGCACGTTATCTAAAAGCATTGATGTTCTAAATCAAACTACAGTTCTTAATATACAGAACACATACAAGAGGAAGAGTTCAGAAATGAACGAATTCTTCTTGAGGTATTGTAGACTAAGTCATATCAATGCGACCCGACTAGATAAAGTTACATGTAGATGCATATTTAAATCAGTTTGAATTTACATCTTGTGAAACTTGCCAGTCATGTCACAAAGATATAATGACACCAGCTATGTTTATTGAAAACAGAGAAAGAGTTAGTGAACTCTTGGGATGATACATGTTGATGTATATAGGTCCCCTGTCTATACATGCCAAGACTGGTTCTTTGTATTTCATTACATTCTCTGATAATCTCTCAAGATTTAGACATATGTTCCTGTTGAAACATAAGTCCGAACCTTTTGAGATATTCACAGAATATAAGTTAGAAGTAGAGAACCAATACGGGTATAAGTATTATGTCCTTTGATGAGATCGAGGAGGAGAATACTTGAGCACGAAAATCCTGGATTATTCTAAAGGAGAATGAGATTCTCTCTCAGCATTACTCCTCCGTATACACCATAGCACAATGGTATATCGGAGCGGAGCAATCATACCCTATATGATAAGGTGTGCTCTATGATGAGTACTACTGAGTTACCTATTTCCTTTTGGGAGTTATGCACTTGAGAAACTGCATACCTATTGAATAGGGTTCAAATCAAATCAGTTGCCTACCACTTCATATGTGATATGGAAAGGGAAGAGCCCATATCTTAAGTTAGTTAAGATTTGGGGTTGTCCGGCCGATGTCTAAAAGCAAAATCCGGACAAGCTCGAGGCAAGGTCTGTTATGTAGAACTGGAAATGTTCAAGCTAAACAAATTGCAGCTGATGATTTGATAGAACCAAAGGATTCAGTAGATTCCAACGAACCTTAGCCTCTCCGCCGATCTAGTAGGGTTCCTCACCCACCTGAGAGATACTTCGGTTTCTCTATGACAGTGGGAGCGAGGATTGCATCATGAGATGATGACCCAACTAGTTTCGAACTGGCCATCAGGAGTAAGACTCTGTCAGAATGGCTGGATGCTTAGCGATCTGAGATGGAATCCATGTACACCAACAAAGTATGGACTTTGGTTGCTAAATCTGAAGGGTTAAATCCCCATCAGGAGCAAGTATATCTTATGAAGATTACTTGGTGTAAATGGAAAAGTTGAGACTTTCAAAGATAGACTTGTTAAAGGTTTTCGTCATCAACCAAGCATGGATAATGATGAAACATTTTCCAGTGGCTATGCTTAAGTCCATCCAGATCCTACTTGCCACGGCTAGATACCATGACTACGATATCTGGCAGTTGGGTGTCATGACTGCTTTTCTAAATGATGTTTTAGAAGAGAACGTCCATAAATACACAGCCAGAGGGCTTCGTAGACAGTGGGAGCAGCGGAAACGTATATAGGATGCTTTATAGGATAAAGCAGGTATCGCGGAGTTGGGACATCTGTTTTGATGTGTTAGTCAAAGAGTTTGACATCATCAAAATGGTAGATGAACCTTGTATATACAAAAAGGTAGTAGGGAGTATAGTGACGATCCTCGTAGAGTACGTGGATGACATGCTCTTGATAGGGAAGGAGTTTCCTATGCTACGCTCGGTCAATCTCCGCTTATCACTATGATTCTCCATATAGGATCAAAATGATACCTCCTAAATCCTGGGTTTTGGATCTATGAGATAGATCTAATTGGATGTTAGGATTCTCTGTAGTGAGATGGTATCAACCGATCCTGGGGAGAATCACTGGAAGGGTTCCAGGGTGATAAGGACGACTGAAAGTCAGTCACAGGCATTGTCTTTACCCTCAGTAAAGGGACGGTATGTTGGAAGAGTTCCAAGCTAGATACCGTGGCATACTAGACGATAAAGGCTCGATACATCGCTACTTAAGATGCTACCAAAGAGGCAGTATGGATGTATATTTATTCATGAGATGAACTTAGTTCCTCCCATTGTGTGACAATGGAGTTGTGGCTTATGCCAAGGAACGTCCGTCCCATCAGTGATCCAGACATATTCTAAGGCAGTATCACCTGATCATGGAGATGGTTGATCTTCAGGGTGATCAAGGTTAGGAGAGTAGACTCAGAGGACAACACGGCGGATCCACTCACAAAGGCCTTTTCCCAGAGAGAGACTTTTATGAGATGGTTGAGTACGAGATACTACAACCACTGCTATCAGATGGCCCTAGTGCAAGTGGGAGATTGTTAGTTATATGTATACTCTAGAGGCCATTACTATACATAGGATGTATACTGTAGTGGATGCTTGGACATATATAGGGAGGACTTTCTTGCTCGACATGATAGTATGCTATCTGGTTACTCTTTACCTTAACGTGTATACTATTTGTCTCTCTGTTACATGTTGGTAAAGCCCTTAGGATGTGTACTTGACTACCTGGACTATGATGCAGATCATACTAGTGGGGACATGGTAGTCCATAAGTACATCCTTCAAGGTCCCTAGTCGTGGGTATATCGAGACAGGGCATCGATATACCAGAGTAGACTAGCGTATACCTTCTCGACCCATACAGATGGGCGATGGATGATCCCATATCCATTGGTGTTTGACATCAGAGATGATATACGGGTGCTCAGTGGAGACTGGGTACACTGGACGGACTCGCCGAGAACTCCCAGATGGTATTATACCTTACGTCAGATGGCAGTTCTCTGGTGACACTGGTACAGAGTAGTCTGTTGACCCGAGATCGTCATAGAGTCTTGTGTGATTCCCACTGTGCTTTGATTTCCATCTTACCACGTCCAAGAGGGCGTGCAAAATGGTGGTTTTTGGGTACAGTCTCGAATCACGTGGAGGCAATGAGCGATAGGAGGGGATTCGTCTCTCCCGGTATAGGTAGTTGATGTTGCGCTATGTTCGATTGGCTATAACCGGAAATCCCTATCCAGGGTTGCTCAGATTTACTGGTAAGTGTTATCAGTAGTTTCTCGAACAGTTATAGACCTCATATCGACACGACTTATCGAGCTATTGGGGTCTGACGTTTACCACCCCTAGGCGAGATATGCGACATATCAGACGACGAGACCGGACTGTACGGTAAGTGTTACTGGTTGGATTCACAGGAGTGTGAGCGGGCTTGCTCGTCGATCTTCTGATCGCTCAATACCCGGATGGCCGTTACGTTTGGCCGACCGCTTGCGGCTTGCGGGTGTTTGATATGATCATCACCTTCTGCCGGCGTATTGACGAGTCTTTAGAGTCCTACACAGAGGTTTCCTGGCTCAAGCGAAACGAAATAGGAGCGCATATGAGATATGTGCGGGACCGAGAATAATGCGTGTATGTGATACAGTATTTCATTCTCACGACGAATGTATCGAATGGTTGTATGCGATATAACCTAGTTATCGAATCAAGGATTGATTCGATAAACCGATACATTGGATATTAGTCGGTTGTATGCGATATGACCGGATCGTTAAATCAAGTGTTGATTTAATGATTTAATTCATAATTATATACTTGATATATTACTTTGCATTAACTAGTATTGGTTCACTTTAAATGGTTTTTCTCACTTGTTTGTGCACATTGTATATGTGATATATTTTTGTGCGCAAGTTTGTATCATGTTTGATGATGCATGCTAACTTGGGTTTGTGTAAAGATTAAATCATGGTTATATGAATGGTTAGGGTTTTGTTTTCTTATTCATTTATTTATTTATTTATTCTTTTTGGAAAATAAATGGCATAAAGAGAAAATGGTGGCTTTCTTTGTTTGCATCTTGAAGCTTCATGATGTTTTGACTGAGTGACCATTTTGTCTCATGCTTAACCCTAACCACTCCACTTAACCCTAGTTCAATCTCTACACTTGACCATGGTTGTATTATGATAAGTATTGATTTTCTTTTCTATTTGATAATAACTCATCATAATATTATCATCTTCTTCTTCTTCTTCAAGATGAAGAAGCTTGATTCCATCAATGGTGATTTGATGAAAAGAGTGAGAAATCCAATTCTAAAGTGAACCCACTTCCTATTTCTTCATCCTCTACCTCTTGCCAAGTAATATGGGGTGTTTTCTTCACAAGTTTCTTGACTTGATGAAGTGGGAGCTTGATCTTGTGATGCCTCGACGTAGATCATCTTCGGCGTCGTAGTCGATGACCTAGCCCGCCCATTTCTCCGATGAAACCGACGCTAGAGCCCGGGATTCTATTTGGACAGTGAGGAGACTTCATCATGGAGCTATGGAGGTGGAGGACCGGATCTACAAAGGTTGTATTTCCGTTCTTTTAGTTAAGTTGTTAACTAGTTTCATTGTTTCGCCTAAAATTCTAGTTAACGATCCGTATTAGGGTTTCTCGGCACTTGTAAAATTTGAAATTGGCATGGTTGATGCCTTGTGAGACCTCATTAGTGTTCCTAGGAACCCTACATACCGCCCCTCCCCCGAGGCCCGACATGCGATACTCTTAGACGAATAGACCGGACTGTACGGAGATTGTCACATTCAGACTCAGTAGGAGTTCGGATGGGTTTACCTCATCGGCCTTCTTATCGACATCTACCTGGGGACCATTACGTACAGCTAGTGCTGCTTGCGGTCTGTGGTTAAACCCACTGCCAGTGTAGTGTCGAGTCTTTAGAGTCCCACACAGAGAGTTTCCCTGCACTGGGCAAAAGGTGTAGAGGCCGTATGGTTTTACGGTAAGGCTACGATCACTTACGTGCACTTGTGCGCGTATAATGTTCGGGCAGACAATACTAGTGGGATTTGGTTTAAGCCGGATCCTAGTATTGTACAGATGGATTAGTTTTGTCTTCTGTGTATTCGTGTTCTACGGAATGCGGATGCGGGTGTGTATGAACGGTTGTGAGGAGCGAAGAAGGAGGTGTCTTATTAGGGTTTTGACCATTGACTTGGTCAAAACCAATATGAGGTGAGGAAAATGTTTATTAATCTTTTTAATAATAATTATGTTTTGGCTAATTGGTTTCACCATTTGACCGTGCTTGACAATTTGACCTAGTTGACTATTGTTGACTTAGATATTTTGCAAGCACTAGACTCTTCTTATTATTTTTGGATTTATCTTTGAGATGATAATGGTCAAATCAAGGGTAGCCATCATAATTGATCATGATAAAAGATTACTAAATATTTTTATTATGCATCATTATCTTTTTCTCATTCTCTCTCATCAAATGAGAGCTCCCATGGTTTGCTTCTTCTTCCTCCTCACTACAAATTCCTAATAGTCTCATGTGTTGAGCAAATTAGGTTCTAAATAGACTTACAAACCCATCTTCTTCCTCTACATCACCTAGGGCATCAAGAGTAGCAAACTTGTTGCCTTAGTTACCTCGGTTTGAGGTGGAGCTCAGACTATAGACTCTCCTGTGGATCGTCTTCGACTCTAGGAGGCCGCGGAGGTGACTAAGATCCAGATCGATTCTCGGAGCTTGCATGGATGAGGAGGACAGCGGAGGGAAATACCGAAGGACCGTTTTCGTGAGGTATAATCTCCAAAGCATAGTAGATAGAACCTCTAGTTGTTTGTTAGAAATGGTTTGGCAAAGATCCTCAAGATAGTCTATGTTACCTTATGATAAAATTTTGTTTTTTACCTATTCTGCCTCCCCGTAAGTACCGGGGTGGGTAACGTAGACTTACAGTGGTATCAGAGCCTAGCTAAAGCATTACTAACATGTTAGAAAAGTGTTAGAAATTCGATCGTCGGAGAAATCGCAAAAACACGTCAAAATGCACGTTTTCTGTCGTTTTTAAAACTGGTCCAAAAATTATTTCAGGGACCTTAAAAATACATGCAGGCTTTTTGAAGGACACACAAGAAAAATGAGCTCGTGAATCGGTCAGACTGCCGCGGAAGCGCGGCTAAACCAAGCGTTTAGCCGCGGATCCGCAGCCGAGTCGACGCCGAGTCAACTCATTTTTCCTGCAGTCTGTCCAGATTTGTATTTTGTGATTTTTCTGATAGTTTTTTTTTTGCCCAGATTTTGTTGAGTACTGTGTTGTGCTTGGGGTAGTTTCAAATCAAGTTATCGATCGAAATTCTAAGTACTTTAGCTAATCGGATCTTCTGTGATGTGATATATGTACTGAATGTTTACTAATCGCTATACGTCGATTAGTGGGGGTTGTACATAACTGTGATCTGTGATATTGGATTGTGTATATGAACTTGTTGGATTGTCGTGGATGAATATCCGGGAATGTGAGATGAGTGTTTTTTTTATCTTTCACTCAATGTAATATTTGTATATTGATGTAATATTATTTTTTGGTCGCACATCCGGGTTGAGGTTATAGCCACCATTGTATATTATTTCTTTTACTGTTTTTTGCTCCTAGGATAGACCCAAGATGGGGTGCACAAACTACCGGGTACCTTGAAGTGCCGAGTGTCCTACTCACGTTTTTGAGAGAGGTTGCTTCACTTCGGGTATTTGGCGGGTAGTTTGCCGCATCCGTAGGGGTCTAGGGTGGGGTTTGGCTATTCATCGCGACTGTGTTATCCGTCTTTCGTTGCAGGCTCAAACGAAGCGCGGATTCCTAGTATATCCAATGTGTTCATCTGTGATCTGGAATGGCTATCATTACATCTGACGAATGTATATATCTATATATGATATCTAGTAGATGTTGCTTATGTTTTGTATCCGCGCTAGTCCAGCTCCCGCTCTGTCGTTAGTTAAGTAACCTAACGGGTGATGATGGGGCCCAATGGCGAATGTGGATGGCATAAGCGTACGTCATATTTTCGTTGTTTTCTACAATGGTAGGATTAATTGATGGGACGCATTAAATTAATGCAAAGAAAACAAACCAAAGCTGAATCGTTGGAACAATTTCAAAACCCACTCGGTTTTTTCAAAACAGCAAAACTTTTAAAAAATGCGGAGCTTAAACCACTCCTTTTAAAAGCTATCAGGTTCCTTCGATTATATCATGTTCACTACGTTCACGGTTTCGCCAAAACCATTCGTAGCCCTCCGTCATTTCATATGAATATTCAATAGTATTCAAGCTATGTTTGTTGGTCTTAGTCAAGGCATAGTGATTGGTAGCTGTTGGGTATTCATATGTTGCATAGATAGATGCGTCGGTTTTGGGACAGTCGTATTACTTTGTTGGCCTTAGTCAAGAGTATATACGGGTGGGTTCAAATTAACCATGACAATGACGGGTAGAACTTGACATGTGACTTATGATTTGTTGGCCTTAGTCAAGGTCATAAGAGCATGGGGCAAAAATCCACATCGGGAGTTTCTAAGGAAATTGAAACTTGCTAGTGCTGCATACCATTTGGAGTTTGATAATGTTGGTAGGATTCTTTCAGCATTATCACACAATAATATTTGGATCCCGATCCTACTGTGAGTATCTGCTACTCCTCGGGAGATTTTTTCACTTAACGATCAATGCTATAAACCAAGTAGGTGTCTAGAACTGTGTTAGTGGGGCTACGCCTCCAGGGAAAAGAGGTTATTTAATTAAGGAACTTCGCGAAAGCGTCGTACAACCTCCCTCAAAGTACCGACACTAGCCTGGCTGAACGGTTAAGCAAGTAGTGTATAGTGAGATTAATCCTAACAAATTCTTCTTTTATGGTTTGAGGAAGGATTCGAGAAACAGTGGGAGCCATCCTGTTTAGATAAATTAAAATCTAATCTACACTTGCAAAAGCATCATGCTAAGTGTTTTCTTCTCTCTCTCTTAATTGCAGCGACCCAGTGACCAGACATAGGTTACATCTAGATAATAAAATGACTGAATCTGACTGTTATGACTGGCAAAGGATGGTCCAGATGTCCATTACCCATGACAAGCTGGGACACCTCTTCACTAATCAAACCCCTGTCGTCTCAGGACCAGTTTCCACTATCATGGATATTGATATCCGTAAGACATCGAAAAAATACTGTGCGAATGCCAAGTGTCTCGTGTTGGCCTCAGTTGATGGTACATACTAAAGGCAGCACGAGAAGATGGACTTAGATTCTTTCTTCCTCCATAACAAAGATTTATATGGAGAGCAATCTCGTATCGCAAGATATGAGACCTCGAACGAATTGCTTCAAGCGAGGTTGGCTGTCAGGTCATCTGTTGGGGACAACGTCTTTACAGAGACTAGCTATTTTGATGAGATCACGGAACTAAAGACCACGTTGAAGAATGGGTCAAATACTGACTTAATTCTACAGTCTCTGCCCTCTACTTACACCCTGAAGGAAACTAGGGAAGTAGAAGGAAAGGGAAGGACAAAAGTTTTGGGACTAGATGTGGTGAAGGAGGGACATTCCTATTGTTACGGGAAAGGACATTGGCAGAGGGATTGCAGGGCTAGCAAAGCCAGTAGCCAGGATTCGAAGGATGTTGTGGCTTTGGCTTTGGGTGTGTTTGTAATAGAAAACTGTATGTCAATTAACTCTACTTCCTGGGTACTAGATACTGGATCAGGATCTCATATCTGTAATTTATTACAGGCTTTGAGAAACCGTAGAGTTATCAGGGTGGGTGATATGACTCTCAGAGTTGCGAATGGAATGAGCATAAACGCTGAATCCATAGGAGAATATCACCTAGGATTGACAAGTGGGCAGATATTGATTCTACGTAACTGTTTATATGTACCTAGTCTAGCATATAATATCATATCTGTATCATTACTCTCGAAGGAAGGATATGATTTTACGTTTGTAAGCGATGTGGTCCGCATCCACCTAAATCAAGTTCTGATTGGGTCAGGTACATTAGATAACGGTATATACGTATTAAATCAAGCTCAGGTTTAAAGTGTTCAGAACACACTTAAAAGAAAGTCTCCGGAATTAAATCAAGTTTTCTTATGGCATTGTAGACTGGGTCACATCAATGAAACACGGTTGAGTTGGCATTAGCATGGGCTTTGGCATGTAGAGAGGCATGGCTCTCATTTGATTATTTGAAAAAGAGATGAGATATTTTTTGTTGGATGAGAGAGAGAGAGAGGAGGCAGCCACTTGCTTTTGTATGGCTTGCTCATTTTATATCTTCACTTGCTTGCTTCATCACTCTCTCATTCTCACTCACTTGGAGTTTTAGCATTTTCTTGAGCTGCTCGTGCCACATGTTTCCTCACCCCCTTCATCTTCTTGAGTTGCTCTTTTGAGCATAGTGATGAGAGGAAAATTATAGTGACACATTCCAACACCTCCACTCTCCATTGCTAGCAACCTTGGAGCGTCAGTTAACTCGCTTGGCGAGGTTGAAGCTTGCGCCGTTTCCCTCTGGTGGATTATCGTAGATGGAGGAAGACCGGCAACCAAACTCGATCCAGACGACCACTAGGAGTTTGGGAAGATGGTTGAAGACCGAAGAACACGGATCAACTCGGTATAACCATCTAACTCCTTGTTACATATTGCTAGTATAAGGTTTAGGGTAGATCCGGACATCGGGTAATGGTAGCGCCAGTTTAGAAAATTTTTGTTCCGTATTTGGCCACGATTCGATGGCCGGGGCGCTGCCGTAACCCAACAGGTTCGCATCCTAGCAAGTCCCAAGACAGAACCGATTGTTAGTGTATATG
The DNA here is from genome assembly GCA_030015575.1 of Agapanthus africanus. Lineage (NCBI taxonomy): Eukaryota > Viridiplantae > Streptophyta > Magnoliopsida > Asparagales > Amaryllidaceae > Agapanthus > Agapanthus africanus. Next base: position 80,853,456 of record JASDDO010000012.1, on the reverse strand, counting down.
CCCTAGAGGCCATTACTGTATCATACTAGTTTGTATATTACTTGATGGAAGCTTGGGATATTCACAGTTGTATATACAATCTTGCTCGAAATGGTAGTATGCTACTTGGTTTGTCTCTGCTTTAATATGTGCATGTGTTTCTTTTAGCATATCGCTGATATACATATTAGTAGAGCCCTTAGGATCTTTGCTTGATTACCAGCGTTGTGATGGCGCTCACACTCGTGGGAGCTGGGTGATCTATAAGCACATCCTTATACAGGTCCCTAGTCGTTGGACTATCGAGACAGGGCATCGATACTCCGGAGTAGACTAGCGTATGCGCTTCTCATCCCAGCGTGGGAGACGGTCTGTCCTACAGCCGTCAGTACGTCGTACTTGAGATAGTATGCGGGTGGTCGTTAGGTTACGAGTACACTGGACAGGACTCGTCGGGAACTGTTGGTTGGTATTATACCTATCGTCAGTTATCAGTTCCCAGGTGACATGAGTACAGCTTAGTCCGTTGACTTGACACTATCACTTTGCCTCGAGTGTGTTCCCACTGCACTTTGATTATTACCCTACCACGGCTCAAAGGAGTCGTGCAAACAGGTAGTTTTTGGGTGCAGTCCCGAAGCACTTGGAGGCAGTGACGGTTAGACAGGATTCGTCTCTCCCGGTATTGGGGGTTGGCATCGCGCTGTGTCCAGGAGAGCCATTACACGAGTAGTCCCTGGCCAGGGCAAGCGAGATATACTGGTAGGTTTCCAGTGTTATCTCAGGGTGTTCTGGGCTACACTCCGACACGACTTGTACCGCTATTAGGGGACTGACGTTCACCGCCCTCCTAGGCCCGCCATGCGATGTATCAGACGAACAGACCGGACTGTACGGAGACTGTCACATACAGGCTCAGTAGGAGTTCAGATGGGGTTACCTTGTCAGTCTTCTTATCGACATCTACCTGGGGACCGTTACGTACAGCTAGTGCCGCTTGCGGTCTGTGGTTAAACCCACTGCCAGCGTAGTGTCGAGTCTTTAGAGTCCCACACAGAGAGCTATTCGCCTTTAGGCAAAATGAGTAGAGGTCGCATGGTTTTGCGACAGGGTTCGTTCACATCCGCGCACTTGTGCACGTTTGCTGTCCGGACAGCTTATACTAGCGGGCTTTGGTTTAAGCCGGATCCTAGTATATGATTTGGGATTGGTTTTTTTCTCTTTGTATTCGTGTTCCTCGGATCACGAATACGGGTGCGTATGCACAGTTGCTTGAGACAGAGGGAGAGGAATTTGATTAGGGTTAATGACTATTGTCATTTTATTAACCCTAATACTTATGTGTGTATTATGGTTAATTGATATTAGTTTAAATAATTGTGCATGGTTATGCTTGTTGACCATTTGACCTCCTTGACTTGTTGACCTTGGTTGACACTTTGACCATCATCATTTCATTTGGAAGATGCTCTTTGATCCTTGCAATTTGCATTAAAAATGAAATGATAATGGTCATGTCTTGATTAACCATGACAATTATCTAGCTAATTATCTAATTACAATAATTCACACATATATGAGAGAATGCTTCATATTTTCTCTCATTCTATTATTCACTTTCTCTCTCTTGTTCTTCCTCTCCCTCAAGCTCTCCCCTCTCATGTGTTGAGAAACACTTGAGCTTGAGAAAAACCCTTTCTTGATAATCTCTACTCTCATCTAGGGTTCAAGGATTAGCACTTCTTGCACCCTAGTTACTTCTAGCTTGGAGTTGAAGCCAAAGGTCGAGGCTTTCGGGTGGATCTTTCTTCGACGTGAGAAGACGACTAAGGTGACCTCCTTCCACCACTCCAAGGAGCAAGGAGAGAAGGACATAAAGCCCAAGGTATAACCTTTCTAGCACTTAGCTAGTTTCTAGTTAGCTTTAGCTTGTTTTTGTTTAGCAAAGATCCTTCTTTGTCTAGTCCATGTTGTCTAAGTTGATAAAAATCAGATTTTTATTCCGTTTTCCGCCTCCCCGCAAGCACCGGGGTGGGCAACGTGGACTTACACCGATGAATCGTAACTTGACACTTATTTGTCGCTTTGAAAACATGCGAAGATGCAAGTGCGCAACTTTTAAAAGTGCGTGCATGTTTAATGACAAAGTCATATGACATGAGTGCACATGCAGCAAGTGCGCATATATTTGCCATATGCACGTGCAACGCACAGGCTCATTGCACACTTAATCAATAACAAGTGCAAATACGCATTCTCTGAAACAGACGCTTATTAAAAAAGGAATAAACCTTGATTCTTAATTTACAGGAAAATATGTTGTTCGTTAAACACCTTAACAAAAATATGTGTGGATCAAAAATTCAACATTGCGCATGTCACCATTAATTGATACAAATCAATTAAATTTTTTAAAATCAATCTAAAATCAGATTGTGATCAAAACAAACTAAAACAAATCAAACAAATCCTAATTTCTTCTCTCCTATAAATAGGAGGCTCATATGAAGAAATCATATACCGGAAACCCCCAATAAGCTTGAAAAAATTTCAAGTCTTCTCCTTCCCCGGCAAAATTGCGCAAAGTAGATAAAAAAAGAGAGAAAAACTTCTCTTTTCCTCCATTAAAAAGCTTTCGCTTTTATACAGAAGTGTCATGACCCGAAATGTGGAACGTGCCTGGCACTTAAATCACGCTTCATCTAGAGGCGTTGCGTAATTCAAGTAAGCCAAGACCCAGAATCTAAACCATGAAAAGAAATAGAGTGATAAAAACACTAGTCTTAAAAGGTTGATTTTTAACAAAATAGAGTTACATTAAAATCATTTAATAGCATCAAGTTTTCTGAAAATTTTGGCAGAGTCTCCTTTGTAAAAACTGATCCCAAACCGATACATACATAAATATATATAAGAACTGATAAAAAGGCATCCCCAAACGGGAGATAGCTCTTCGCCGAATGGCGGAACACAACCACTGGCAAGATATATCATAATAATGTGAAAAACCATATAAAGAGCAAGAAATAGGAAAGCATGAAAGTCGGCTCACACGAGCTCGACATCAGAAATCAAAATATAATACAAGTCTCACAGTCTCGTCTTTAAGTCAAATATACAAATGGTAGATGGAGTGTACTAGATACAAAAGTAAATATACATGGTAGGAAACAAAAGAATATCCTCACAAAACCCACCTACAAGTATAGCGCTCAAGTCGATGCCAAAGGAAGCAATAGGAGTAGCAGTGCGCCCGCTGCGACTATGCTGACAGGTCGGTCCTGTAAGACACTGTGGCAAAACGGGGGTGAGTTACCAACTCATGAGTAGTAAGTAACATCTAATGAAACAATCTCAAGCATGCATGCAAATGCGTTGAAAAACTATATATATAGTATGATGCGATGTACTGATATGAATGCGATATGAATGATTGATCAAACATGAAATCTGGGTATATCTGTTATGAGAAAAACTGAATTATATCTTAGTAAAGTTTTGGTGTTGTAAAACTGGAGTATCATCAAATAGAAAATGACAAAAATCTATGTCAAGCATCGACACTCAAAATATATCAATATCTTGGGTATCGTCTCTCAGATCGGCCCCAATCTCTCTAAATCACACGACTCCGGTCGGTATCCTCCAGATCTCCGCCGGGCCAATAATCACCGGTAGGTAGTGCTCCCCTGCCGGGTTCAACATGTCTCTATACGGCCTTCTTGTCCCGGGATACCTCACCGGGTCCACCATGTACCCTCAGACGGTGCCTCCTCACTCCTCGAATCGGGTATATGTGCATACATAGCTCAAGAACCGAGAAAACTCATGGTGGATTCCACACACATCATATCATGAGAAAACCGCAATTTGCATTTTAAAATGATAATAAGTTTTATAAAATTCTTTACGGTTTTCCCCAAATCCAGAAATCTAATGAATACGGAAATCTCCAAGAAGAATCACAATATATGAATATTTCAATGACGGTAAACGTCTATAATGTCAATATGATGCAATGGGATGAATGACTTGAAGACTACATCCATAATGTCAATATGATGCAATGAGATGAATGACTTGAAGACTACATATAAATAAAGATGCAATGAGATATATGACTAGAAGACTATATATCAATAATGATGAAATGAGATATATGACTAGAAAACTATATATCAATAACGATGAAATGAGATAAATGACTAGAAAACTACATATCAATAACGATGAAATGAGATATATGACTATAAGACTACATATCAATAACGATGAAATGAGATATATGAGTAGAAGACTACATATCAATAACGATGAAATGAGATATATGACTAGAAGACTATATATCAATAACGATGAAATGAGATATATGACTAGAAGACTAAATATCAATAATGATGCAATGAGATATATGACTTGAAGACTACATATCTATAATGATGCAAATGCAAGGTTACCGATTATTAAGCAAGTTCTATAGTGTTCGCGGTATAGAAATTACCAAGGGCGTGTGTGTTCACATAAAAACGGTGCACGTGCGGTATGAACCATTGGTAAGGTGCAAGTGTCCTAGATAATAATATCAATGTGTATGAGGATGCATATGCAATATGAATATCGTCTACGCATATGAATACAAGAAACTTTAAATAGATCCTAACTATCGGGCGCTTTGCGCCATCCAGACGATTCCTCCATAGATGTAACATTTACTAACTGAAACGCCTCAGCTAATCGAATCCAATCACTGCCTTTCCTTTCTTTGCCGCGTCCGACGTCTCCACAACCGATCCTAGAATCGCACAATTATAACATATATAAGACTAGACATTCGATAAAACGCGATAAAAATGATACAAAAGAACTAATGCGCACTAGTTAAACACGTGTGCACTTGGTGCACAAAACGTGTGCGACAATGTCAAAAACCATCCCAATTGGCTGTTTTCCTCAAAAATGCCAAGTCTAGTGTCGAATCATACGTGCCGCGCATAAACAAAACACTCACATTGAAGTAAAATGGTCTCAGATTTATATACAGACCAAAATAAGAAAAACAAAGCGCACCAAATATCCTAAGAGACACACAGAGAGTTACCCACAAAACCTCAACCCCTAACTCCACAGGAAGTCAGGCGGCGCGGGCAAAAAGAAGCTTCTCGACGGTCGAAGTTTGGAGGGGTGGGTCCGGGTTTCAAGGGTCAATTCAGGGCTTAAAAATTATACTACTGCATTTGTTTGATTAATTTATAGGTAACTAAAACGATAGCAGATCATACAAAACAGAAACTTAGCTAAAACCCGTTTTAATAACTAATTTTAAAACACTATGGTATTTTAGTGCAATAAAGTGGATTAATAAGATTATTAGACAATAATCTACTCTTAACTATCCCAATAAGCCATAAAAACCTTAACTTAACCTAACCCTCTCTTTAAAACTCTAAACTTGCATTAAATACTACTTAATTAAGACTAATTAAAGCAAGGATTAGCACAAGAAGAAGGAAACTTGGTTTCATACCTTTAAAACGTTAGAAGAAAGACCCTAACTTGATAGGGTTTGCATCAGAAGGAAGGCTTGCTTCAAGAACTCTTTAAGAGCTTGAAAAATGAGATTTTAGAGTGATTTTGTGGTGAATTTATAAGGATTATGTTGTGTTTTTAGGTGGGGTAGCAAGAGGTTTGTGATCAAGTGAAGGGAGAAGAAGAAGAAAAAGAAGAGGAGGAGATTAATGGGGAAGTCTCTAGAAAGTGAGAGAGAGAGAGAGAGAGAGAGAGAAGACCTTGCCATGGCTCATTAAATGCACCATGCCATCTCTTTTCCTTTTTCATTTTTAATTTTTCTTTTAATAAGAATTCTAGACTATGCTAGAAAAAAAAAACTAAACCATTGTAACAAAATGTGACATGCTACAAAAATGTGTTAAGTTTGTCATGGTAGTAAAAACTTGTATTAACCTATACTAATTTATGATTAATACTAGATTAGTATGTAAGTGCAAGTTTCAAAATAATTTAGTAATTAATAAATAAGGAAAAACATAAGTAGACTAGAAATTAAATACTAAATAAATACCAAATAAGATAAGTAATTACATAGTAAATAATAATATAATTGTCGATGTGGAAAACTAATTATTAACTAGGTTTTTATAGAAAAGACATGTTATATCTCTGATTACTATATAATTATCCTAAACGATGTCTAAAACGTTACACCTAACAAAAATATGTGTGGATCAAAAATTCAACGTTGCGCATGCCACCATTAATTGATACAAATCAATTAAATTTTTTTAAATCAATCTAAAATCAGATTGTGATCAAAACGAACTAATACAAATCAAACAAAGCCTAATTTCTTCTCTCCTATAAATAGGAGCCTCAAATGAATAAATCATATACCGGAAACCCCCATAAGCTTGAAAAATTTCAAGTCTTCTCCTTCCCTAGCAAAATTGCGCAAGGTAGAAAAAAAAGAGAGAAAAACTTCTCTTTTCCTCCATTAAAAAGCTTTCGCTTTATTACAGAAGCCTTCGCTTCTTTTTGAATCCATTGATTCTTTATTAAAAGATTAAATGATCTTAAAGTTCATCCCACGTTCATAAGGTTTATACTTTTGCGACAGATCGGTCCTAAGATCCAAAAAAATAAGATGCGCACCATAAAACGCATGTATACCTGACTCAAAAATAGATGAAAATCGATGTTTTGACTTCTCTGGAAATAAAAGAAGATAAGAAAATGAAACAGAAGCTATTGCTTCTTGGCGAAAGATTTTGATTTCTGTTAGAAACAAGTACGCACCTAAATTAGTGCGCACTTAATAATAAAAATTGTTGTCCTTGAGAAAATAATGCCCTGAGAATGTGCGCATCACGTGATACCCACGTGTGCGCACTTAATGAAAACTGCCTATGAAGGCATGCGTATCACGTGATACCCACATGTGCGTACTCGAAGAAAACCACCTATGAAGGCATGCGTATCATGTGACATTCACGTGTGCACATGACCTATGATGTGCGAGCGTCACGTGCAATACATGTTGACTTGCTAAATACATACGCACGTACATACATACACACATACATAACTAGAACCATAACAGCCACGTCATGTGATAGACGCATGCACAACATCTTTGAAATAAAACAGTACGTAACCACGTGCAATGCACGTGCGCACCCCTTTTTAAATGAAATGAATAGGCATGTGCGTCACATATATCTGCACGCTTGTACAATAAAACATCATTTAATCACTTAAACAAATTTTAATTAAATGATGAAGTTTCTGTTTTCTCATATGCAATATATTGATCAAAATATTAATAAACTTAAGTGATTTTAGTCTCAAAGATGACTAAAAGGTTCTTAGTCTATACTTGTTAATTTGATCTTAATCCAAAACAGGATTAATGAGCCTTAGCCATATTCATGAGTTGATCTCAGTCTCAAAGAAGACTAACAATCTTTAGATGACATATTTCGAACTATTGGACCGCGTTCATATAAGATCCGCATCCTAAGTTCGACCCCCAAATTTATATGTACGGATTTGGACTAATCAGCACCCTACAGGCGACGACAAAAACTTGCCTCCATATACAATTCACGGGCAACCATAATAAACAAAATATAACACGACACGAACTGATCTACTGGAGCAGGTAAAAGTGGTAACGTAATTAACTGCAGGGTCTTGCGCCTGCAGGGAAGAGTGTCCCCATAATCAAAAAACCTTCAAAGAGGGGGAATCTGATAAAGTCACGCTACAACGGTCGCATATGTCCAAACCTCCGATATACGGTGCCAAAAATCAATTTGGCATCTTCAGAAAGGTGGACGGATATGTTCTAAATAGAATCTGCCCCCAAATTCAGGCAAGATGTTCAATCCCAGCTCGTCTCCATTTTCGGCGGTAAACAGACACGTCATCTGCTACATGTCGTGATCTAGAGAATTTCTACTTATGAGTATCATCATTGGCCCCCAACTCTCGTTCCGACCTATTTATTGTTCAAGTCGAGAGTGGCCCGCTCGGTTTTCCTTGTTCAGCTTGGTGCCGAGGATTCTTCGTGGTGGATTGTCTGGGAATGACATGGCGTTTGGCGGTTGTGTCTCTTCGATCTCCGAGTCTATATGGTGTTTTATCGTGTGCCTTAATTTTCGTGCATATCCCCAATGACGTCAATGGATCACTGAGAGGATGACGCCATAATGGAGACGTCGCTTCGCATGTTCGGGGCGTCGTGGAGACAGGTCGGCCGTCAATTTCGTGCCACATGACTGCAATCGGGTGGCGGATTGTGAGGCGTCACTTTCGCCAATTGGATCTATGTGAGGGGGAAGCACCCAATAGTTGGCTACCGCGTTGCGCTATCGGGACCGTCGGGTGTGATGCTTCATTTTGGCAGGAGCGGATTTGGTCCGCTAGATGGCATTTGCCGAGTGTATAAATAGAAAAAGCCTATCTTTAGGAAACACCTTTGCATCGCACGCTTTCTGACATCTGTGGATTACTCTGCGCTCTCTCTTAGGTCGGATCCTCGGTCCAAATCCTTCTTCAGCTCCCCTTCCCTTGAATCAGGTCAGATGTCTTCCTCTGATCCTCTAGTAGATGTAGTTAGGGTAGAATAAGGCAATGAGGCTTCGACCTCTGAAGCCGAGCCTAGTGGGTCTTCCTCGGCTTCTGATAGCCAAGGAAGTTCTTCCTCTTCCAAGTCGGGTTCGCCCCCAAGGAGTGGCAATTCCCTTGTTCCCCGTCATCGTGGGGCCAAGAAGACCTTTAAGATGCGTATCGAGAATACTCATGACATTGCCTCGATGCTGAACAAGTCGAGCGAGCTTTCCGACATCCGGGAACGTTTCCATATTCCTTCTGGCTACACACTCTGTCCGGCCAGGGGGGGTGAACGAGCAGACCTGGTACAGGGTAATGAGATTGCCCTGTATTTGGTAGCATTCCGAGTAGGGACGCGTCTGCCCTTGTCATCCAAGATTTGTGTCGTCCTTCATTGTTTCCAACTCACCCCGAGCCAGCTAGCACCGAATTCGTGGAGGATTCTCCTCGGATTCCTGGTCCGGCTTAAAATTGATCGGATCCATTTTAACATAGGTCTTCTCCTGTCCTTTCTTTGCTATAAGAGCCATCCGGGTACTCGTAAGGATGAGCCGAGTTAGATTTACTTCTCCTTTAAAAAGCATAAAGGTAGGGTGGCTTGGTCCGGGGTAGCGGTCGTCTCTTCTTCCATCCATGAGTGGAAGGAGATGTTCGTCTTTGTCGGTCTTCCAAAGGGATAGGATTGGCCGGTGCCCACTAAGTGGCATATGGCAGATTACCCAAAGGTTAAGCATTCAAACGCTCCAGAGGCGAAGGTCGTGTCCCAGTGGGAGCCGATCCAGCGTGCCGACGCCTTGCTTTTCAAGCAGGCCCTGAGCTGGGTAAGACTTAGTCCTAAAAGCTTCATAAGTAAGTTGGTTCTTAGCCGACCAATTTATACCTGGTTTATTTTGCTGCTTCTGTCGCTAACCCTTTTCTTTCCGCAGAGCCCATGGACCGGTCGAAAATCATGGCCGCCTTGGCCGCCAAGGTGCAGCGAAGGAAGGGCGATGACGGCGCTCGTCCAAGACCGCGCCGTGCGGGTGCCCCGCCAGGGTCCCTCAACAAAGGTCATTGTTCACACCAGAATATTGTATTTAATACCAGCTGGCTACAAAGCGACACCGTCTTGATTGCGGTAAATAGAACATATAAAACGCATTGCATATCGCTAAGCCCTCTACCAATCAAATGGCGTTGTTGCCAAGGAGACGGTAACGTATTTGTTTCTTGTCATTAAGGTTAATTTTTTGTATATATATATATATATATAAACAATAAATAAATAAGAAAAAGAATAAAAACCATCTTGTTATTTTTTGATATTTTTTGTGCAAGTGTGCAGAAAAATCTGGAGAAAGTACAGTGATCAAATCATGAAACAGAGGCTTGGATACAGAAAAGAAGAAAGGGGAGAGTGCACAGAGAAATTTTGAAGCCCTAATTCCACATTCCAACCGCTGTTCCGCGGTCAAACAATGAAAAGGGCAGCGGTTCCGCAGCCGAACTTTGGCTTCTGAGCCCCAAATTTTTTGTACATGTTCTCCTTCTCCAGAAACCCCTCTAAACTCTACTGAATTGTATTTTCTGCAGGTTTCTTTGCATAAATTACGCCGCAGCCAAATAATTTTTTTGTTGTTTTAGATTTTGTTTGTTTATTGCTTTGCATATAATAATACGGACATTAAGGGGCTTGAACAATAATTCAAATTAGGTAGGGATTTCATCACCCTTTGTAAGACCCCACAAATCACAAAAAGCATATGTATTACCCTGAGTTAATAAAAAATATCTAGACCAAATCTATAAGGACTTGTCGCGCTCATTTAGGACAAGTGAAGGTTGCGGGGAATCGGTCGTTTATCTAAACTTGACTTTGTATTGTCTAGGCTAGACAAATGAGGAGGTAACTTTAAAAGGCCCGTCTCACGGTGATTCATGAGCGGAACCCTACTTACCTCACTTGTGCTTACTTGGCCACAATTGGCAGTGAAGAGGTGATTCGAAGGTTATCCTGTAACTTGTAGCTTGGAAGTTTAGGAGCGGTCTAGTCGGAATTTGAAGACTGTAGTTCTAGGTGTTGTTGTGCATATTGTGATTGTGCTTGTGCTTGTTTAAAGTTTACTTCTATAATTCCGTATTTTTCTAAAACCAAAACAAATAATTTCAAAAATAAAAAATATAAAAAAAATTCGCCTTCCTTACACCTTCCCTACTTTTCACTTCTATCATGGGTACTCCAAAATGACCAACTCTTGCTGAACTTTGGTACCCGCAACCAGACATTTTTTCATACGGTTCTTACTTTGGTCGAACTTCGAATGATTCATCCATATCCAAATTTTTTTGAAAGATCGAATAGACGCATTTAGGACCAACAATTGGTCACTGCAATCCGCTTTGTATCAACCTTATCAAACATTCATACCTTCTTATGTAGACATCCCTTTTGAGAGTCATGTTGTAACTCCGAAACCCATGTCCATAGCTGACAAAATTGAACGATCCCGTAGCCGATCTTTCACTCCTTTCACCACCCCGAATTCTTTAGGAAAATAATTCCAATCACCTTCTTATCAAAATGTTGATCCTAATTCTGCCTATTTTTCACGTCCATTCAATTCCTATCAATCTTACCCAAATTTTACACCTTCTCTAGACATTTCTTCTGAACATCCATTTAGGAGTTTCATGTATCCATATGAATTTGAATCTTTTACCGAAACCCATTCACAACCCATGTCTAGTCTTAAACAGTTATTAGAAGAATTTTGGGTAGTTTCGTGCCGACAGATGGAGGAGTTGAATGAATCCATGGCCGCTCTCATACAACCTAACGAACCAACAGTTTGTTCCCAACTAGCTCAAAATTTTCCAATGTATGATGCGGCGATAGGACAATTTGAGAATTTGAGTAGTGAGAGTGAGTAGTACACCCTTCCAAATCAAACCTACCCTTTCCAAATTGAATTCCACAACTTCAGTTTTGAAAGTCTATCGAGTGCCCCAAATGATTCACCAATTGAAGATAGAATGTTTGATGAGTTGTGTGACTATGTAGTGTTTGATTTACCCGATTGTGAAGGGTCCATTTCAACTGAAACCATAGCCAATCCCTTTGATCTCTACACCTATACTCTAGAAACACAATTGATTGAAACCCATGCTTTTGATGAGGTATCTGAGAAGTTTAACTTTCACTTGATTGAGGATTTCGACGATGGAAATATTTTGGATGATAAACCCACAATTTTGGATAAGTTTTTCTCACCAATTCATCATGTCCTTTCACTTCCGTATGGGCATCATCCCGAACCATTAACTGTTTTTTCCGAACTTCATATGCGTCTGTATATTGATGATGGCGAATGCATGGATTGTTAGGGATATGTATGCCCTAGAGGCCATTATTGTACATTGATGTATATTATAGTGGATGCTTGGACATATATATAGTGGACTTTCTTGCTCGACATGATAGTATGCTATATGGTTGCTCTTTATCTTAACATGTACAGTGGTATTATTATACTGTCTCTCATATGCATGTTGATAAAGCCCTTAAGATGTAGGCTTGACTACCAGGACTATGATGCGGATCATACTACTGGGACCTGGGTATTCCACAATCACATCCTTCAGTTGTTCCTAGTCGAGAGAATATCGAGACAGGGCATCGATATTCCAGAGTATACTAGTGTGTACGTTTCTTGACCCTGTATGGGGAGATGGTTGATCCCATATCCATTGGTGTTTGACATCAAAGATTGTACACAGGTGCTCATTAGAGAATGGGTACACCGAACAGGACTCACCGAGAACTCCTAGATGGTACTATACCTATCGTCAGATAGCAGTTCTCTGGTGACACTGGTACAGGTTAGTCTGTAGACCCGAGATCGTCATAGAGTCTTGTGTGGTCCCCACTATGCTTTAATTTCCTCCCGACCACGGCTCAAAGGAGTCGTGCAAACAGGTGGATTTTGCGTACAGTTCCGAGGCACATGGAGGCAATGAGCGATAGGAGGGGTTTCATCTCTCCCGGTATAGAAAGTTGATGTTATGCTATGCTCGATTGGCTATAATAGGAAGTCCCTGGCCAGGGTTGTTGATGAGATTTACTGGTAAGTATTATCAGTAGTTTCTCGCACCGTTATAGGCTACACATTGGCATGACTTATCAAGTTATTGGGGTCTGACGATTCCACCCCCAGACTCGATATGTGACATCTCATACGAAGAAACTGGACTGTACGGTAAGTGTTACCTATAGCTTCATGGGAGTTTGGACAAGCTTGCTTGTTGATCTTCTATTCACTCAATACCTGGGTAGCCATTACGTCCAGCTACTACCGCTGATGGCTTGTGGGTAACTGATATGATCATCACTTACTGCTGGCGTATTGATGTATCATTAGAGTCCCACATAGAAATTTCCTGGTTCAAGCGAAACGAAGTAGGGCACATATGCTGATATGTGCGAGAGGCTGATTAAATATGAGTATATGATACCATATTCTAATCTGGCGGTTATTTGATATCAGTTAGGTTATATGTGATATAACCGGATTATTGAATCAAGTGTTGATTTGATAATGTGATATACAGATAAATGATATTAGTCGATTATATGTGATATAATCGGATTATTAAATCAAGTGTTGATTTAATAATATGATAAATATTTATATTTGATATAATTATATATTAACTAATATTATTAGCTCACTAATTATTCTTCATAATATATATATTAATATATATATGATATATATATATATTAATATATATATATATGAAGCATGACATGGTTTTTCTATTTTTGGAAAATAGAAAAAAATGAGGTGAAAAATGGGGAGACTTTTTTGTGGCATGGAGTATAGCATGGCTTATTTCTTTTTTCTATTCATTTGCTTGCACTATTGAAGCATGGCTACAATTTTTAATTGTTGAAAATTGTATGCTTCAATATTGTGTGATCTTTGAAGAGCCATTCTACATTTCATTCTTCACTTGAGTTATTTTCCTCACTTGAGTTTTTCTTGAGCTCATATGATGAGATATTGCTCTCTAGTTCTCTCCATCCTCCTCCTCACTGAGCAAATATAACCCTAGTGAGCAATGATCCATCCGAAGAATGATCCATCCGAAGTCCGCTAATCCAAGCTCAATCCCTCACATGTGTTATGAAACCTTGAGCTTGTGAGAACCCTAGTGAGCAAACATAACCCTTACTTCACCATCCTAGACTAGATTAACGTTTTGGTGTAGTGTGTTTGCTTTACTAAAGAGTTTAGGGATGAGGTAGCTTGGATTAGCGGACTTCGGATGGATCATTTTCGGCACGAAGGTCATTGAAGCAAGTTCGTTCAACCTTCAAGTGGAGCCTAATGGAGTCGTGTGGACTACAATCCGGAGCTTTAGAAGAAAAGGACACGGATTACAAAGGTTGTAATATCCTTTCTTTTAGTATAGTTTTTATGATATCATAGTTAAACCCTAATCATGTAGTTTAAGATCTTGGTTAGAATTGATTAGCACCCCAAAAATTTTCAAAATGGCATGCTTAATGCTAGTAAAACCCAGTGGTGCTTCTAACAAACACTTTCATTGTATCGGAGTCAAAGCTAGAAGATTAGACGATGTTTATACAATTGCGAAACCGAAAAACTCCGAAACCGAAACATAAAAATATCAAGTTTCTGTAAATTTTTAAATGATCTCTGAAAATTATTTAAGCAACCGCAGAATGTTGTATGAGATATAACTAGAACACCCTGAAAATTCGAGACCAAAATTCAAAATTCGACCTGGTGAGATTGGCTATTTGGCCGGTGTAGCAAACCTAAACTTTCCGTACAATTTTTTTCTTTTCAAAACACAGAAAGAGGTACTTGATCCTGAGCACAAGTTATAATTTTGTTTTGCTTTTTAATAGCAAGAAGGAGCTTGTAGCTCATTGGTAAGACCTTTCTCTGCTGAACCAAAGCACCAGAGTTCAAATCACATCAGCCATACATTATTTTTAATTAAATTTTTTTAATCTTTTAGAAGCCCAAAATTCTACACGTGCATAACCCGTAAAACCCAAGAGTCACACTAAAAACAAACGGGTCCACGAGTCAAGACGGAGCGACGGGGACGCGTGGCGATGAGTTGAGGCCCGACTCGGGCCAGCGGGAAGCGCAACTCGGCCGGCGCCGCCGGCCGACTCAGCTCCGATTCCCGGTTATCTTTTTTCTTCTGTGCCTCTTGGTCTACCCCATAACCCCTACATTGTTTAAATTCCCTGCATTATTCCAGAGAATTAAAAATCCAAATAAACTCTTTTTAATGCATATTTTTAATGCATTTTTTTCACACCCTAACCCTAGTTTTTCGTATAAATACCCACTCAATTTTTCACACCCTTCATACTGAATTCCTGTCCAAACGCTCAAGAAAATTTCCCTAGACTTTTTGTGTGCAAGTGGACTTAGCGAAGGGTGAGGCTCCGGCGAACTTCCGACGATGATTCGAGCAGATTCCGACGACGAAACGACGCACCGGCGCCTCCCACTTCTTCCTTTTCCTCTCATCTCCACTACAATCTAGTATGTCCCTTCTCCCCCTTCTCTTTACTATTCTACAAACTTAGAATTCTAAAACCCGACGGAAGTGGAATTAATCCGACTTCCGATTCGGTTTTTCCTTAAAAATCGTATTTTTCTTAAACACAACAATACCAAACTCTCCCATCATGATCATTAAACATTAACAAAACATATTGACAAGTTTCATATCAAAAGAATTTATATTTCAATTTTTATAGCACTGTTACAGAAAAATACCATATAGTTTAGTTTCAACATAAAACATCATTACCCCTTGCTATATCTTTCGATAGTTCACGAGATAATGACCTACCTCCTCACAACACTCATATGTAACATAGTACGATGATCTTTGAGAAAATAGTTTTGGGAAAATACGGTTTTACACAAAACTATCTCAAACTTATAAAAACCTTTTTCTATAAGATATGTATTTTTAACAAATCTTTGCAATTTGCCGCTACAACCCATTCGGGGAACGCGTTTGGGATGGTGTGGATTACCGCACATCCTCGGGCTTAGTAGTACGAGATACAGACCTCCGCAAGGAGCATACGGTCTCGAAAGATTTAAAATACAATTTTCATTAGAAAATGAGATTTCTAGAAAAATAATAAATTAAAATTATTTTATATATATATATATATGTGTGTGTATGTATCATCAAAATATCTAATTTTTGTTATAATATAAATATTCTAACTTTTCTAAATCAAAAGAATCACTTTACATGAAAATACCATGCAATTCCATACAAGTTCAATACTTTACAAATAAATACCATATATTATGAAAAATAGGTTTTATTCATTAGAAATGTCACAATGATAAAATAAACATCAATGAAAACTTTAAAAATGATAATAAAATACTTGAGGTGTATTTTGAAAATTATACAAAATTATTTTTACATAAAACCTCCTCAAGTTATACTAAATTACAATAAGGACCCTGGTAAACATAGGTTTAAGAGGGACCAGTCTCTTGAGCCTCAGGAAGCCGGAGATATGGGTGCTTGCTTATTTAAGGTATACAACTTAATAAACGATGTTATCAACACGGTAATCGTCTTTGAAAAAGACACAAATCATGCCGTCCATGTGCAGCGGTTACTGATAACATCAAAACTTAATTCAGGATTTCAATTTCTTTTCTAATTGTCTGACTCAGACTGTGTCTCGATATAATCAATCTGACTTGAATGAGATTCAAGTATATATATAACAATTCAATATGAATCCATGAATTCATATATTCAATCTATTCAATCTATCTTGACTGAACCGAACCATGGATATACATCCATCTACATAATTTTTTAGTTACATCCATTTATTGATATCATGGTTTCGACAAGTCATCTATCTATACAATCTATAATACAATACAATACAATACAATACAATACCATAAGTACAATCATTACTATCAATACAATAAATACACGGGGTATTACGGTAGTTCATGCGTGAATCCAACAAAATCTCAAGAGTCCCCCTATATTATGAATTCATGTCTACTAACAAAAGCAAGCTATCATGTGGGCTCGTGTTTCCTTGCTCCCGGATTACAGCCTATTGGGTTTGGAATACTTCAATACTAGGTCGAAGTCCCGTTACTAACATTTGATTCGGGCCCGTGGTTCCCTACCCCTAGATTACAGCCTGTTGGGTTCGAGAACCCTCTTGAGATTTGTTGACATTCATCTTGAACTTACGTTAGATTAGTATACCTAAGTAAAGACCTATTAAGATACTTACCTTCACTGCATGTTCACTACACTTATATTATATGGCTGTATTACTTTTATACTACCATGCTCATGATATCAAGTTTATCTACTCGTCACACATTACTGTACTTGTTCATTTGTATTACAATTAACCGCATGATAAATAAACTTGACAAGATGATATGACATTCTCAATAATTCATAATATAATTTTTCCTTATCATTACATTTTTTCCTTACTCCCCTTTTCTTTGGGACTTACCGAGCAAAAGTTCGCTGACGGACATTCCACCTTTCTCTGTTTTCTTAGAATGTTCGTCGGATACTGAGGAGACTGAAAGAGTAGACATCCCAGAAGAGGAGTACCAACAGACCGAGTCACAGGCCTAGACCAGTTACCTTTTTTCTGTCGATGTACGCCACCTGTTTAGGCGTTTCAATTTTTGTATTTTCTTTCAGTTAAAAATCATGTATTGTAAATGAATCAAGTTGAATATAAATAAAGTTGTTGAAGTTTTATTTTCATGCTTATTATCTTGTCTTTTTATATTGTTTATATTACGCTTAGCGTATTTATTTTGGGAAATGACCTTCTCGAAATAAATACGTCACGGCCTCATCACGTACCTGCTTCCATCTACTGGGAAGCGGGGTGTGACAGGTTTTGTTGGCGACCCATGCAGGTCAGTTCTGCATGAAGTCATAAGCAATATAAAACAAGAAATATAAGATTCAACAACTTTACATTCCTTGCAATTCAATCTCCATTGAATCTATCCTAATCTTTATTCTCAATCTAAGGTGATGGATTCTCCCAGCAACCATAGCACCAACGATGGACGTACACCACCGCCACCTATCCTTACCATCCAACCACATCCACCTACCATAACCGCTCAACTCACAAAACATACGGTGCTTCTGGAGGCTATCAAAAGCTTACTTGATGTTCAGCAGGCTCAAGGCATGATTTTGTAGGAGCAAACTGCTCTCCTTCAACAGAGTGTCATCCGGTTTGAAGCAGAGGCACCAGGAGTGAAACAATTTCAGGATTTACACCCAAAGAACTTCTCAAGAAAGGAGAAACCACTTGAGGCTGAAGAATGGGCGCAGAGTATTGAAGATGACCTAGCCGCAGCTCAAATTTCAGAAATGGCTTGTGTCAGAATAGCCAAACTACAGCTCACCGACAATGCTAGAGTCTGGTGGATGGCCGAGGAGAGCCGCCTCGAACAGCCAATCGCGTGGAAGACTTTTCGTGATCTCTTTGATCCCAAATATTTTCCAGAAACCGCGCATTTTGAGATGGAACAGAAATTCATCCACCTGCAACAAGGATCCATATAGGATAAGTCGGTGGACGAGTACGATGCAGAATTCACCATGCTTAGCCGATTCGCCGCTCATCTAATTCCAACCGCAGTTATCAGAGCTAGGCGTTTCCAGCAATGATTGGATCATGAGATTCAAGCCGCCCTAGCAACGGGGGAATACCCGACTCATGAAGCAGCTTTGAAGTCATCCCGTCGCTACAAAGCTGTTATGAAGAAGAAAGGAAGGCCACGGTTGGTCAATATGAAATGTCCCGCCAATCAGGTTACTGGGGAGCCTCTTCTAGACCAACTCTCCCAGCGCCAGCTATGAAGCCCGGAGGATCATTTTTCGAGAATGAACCAAACTTCTGCATCTATTGTAAGAGGACCGGACACCAAGTCAAGGATTGCTGACGAGCAAACGGTCTTTGCTTGATATGTGGATCATCTTCACATACCATAGGAACTTGCCCACACAACCGAGCTGGCCCTAATTCCGCAGCTAGACCAGCTATCCAAACTCCACTTACTTGGTTACCTCTTCCTGCACCACCTCCACGTAGACCACCTTTACCTCGATAACCATCGATGTACCAGCATGTACGAAGAAATGTGCCGAGACGCCAGGCTTACACTTTGGCGGCCGTAGAAGCTGAGACGGTTGGCCAGGGTAACCCTGGTAATTCTCTTCAACCTTTTCAAATTTTTTGCATCACTTTGTAATTATTCATACACTATCAAGTACTTCTATCACCAAACTTTTCTTGAATCTGTTACACTTTCCTTTTACAAATTTCGAGGACGAAATTTTTTTAAGGAGGGTAGAATGTGACAACCCTAAAATTTCTGTACAATTTTTTTTTTCAAAAATACAGAAAGGGGTATTTGAGCCCGAGCATAAGTTATAAATTTGTTTTGCTTTTTGATAGCAAGAAGGAAGTTGTAACACATTGGTAAGAACTTACACTGCTGAACTAAAGCACCAGAGTTCAAATCCCATCAGCCACACATTATTTTTAATTAAATTTTTTTTAATCTTTTAGAAGCCCAAAAGTCTACACGTGCATAACCCGTAAAACCCAACAATCGCACTAAAAACAAACAGGCCTACGAGTCAAGACGGAGCGATGGGGACGCATGGTGATGAGTCGAGGCCCGACTTAGCCGTCTCGGGCCAGCGGGAGGCGCAACTCGGCCGGCGCCGCCGGCCGACTCAGCTCCGATTCCCAATTTTCTTTTTTCCTCTGTGCCTCTTGGTTTACCCCATAACCCCTACACTGTTTAAATTCCCTGCATTATTCTAGAGAATTAAAGATCCAAATAAACTCTTTTTAATGCATTTTTTCACACCCTAACCATAGTTTTTCCTATAAATACCCACTCAATTTTTCACACCCTTCACACTGAAATTCCTGTCCAAACTCTCAAGAAAAATTCCGTAGACTTTTTGTGTGCAAGTGGAGTTAGCGAAGGGCGAAACTCAGGCGAACTTCCGATGACGCTTCGAGGAGATTCCGGCGATGAAACGACGCACCGGCACCTCCCACTTCTTCCTTTTCCTCTCCTCTGCACTACAATACAGTAATTCCCTTCTCCCCCTTCTCTTTACTATTCCAAAAACTTAGAATTCTAAAACCCGACGATAGTGAAGTTAATCCAACTTCCGATTCGGTTTTTCCTTAAAAATCATATTTTTATTAAATACAATAATACCAAAATCTTCCATCATGATCATTAAACATTAACAAAAAATATTGACAAGTTTCATATCAAAAGATTTATATTTCAATTTTTATAGCACTTTTACAGAAAAATACCATATAGTTTAGTTTCGACATAAAACATCATTACACCTTACTATACCTTTAGATAGTTCACGAGTTAATAACCTAACTACTCACAACACTCATATGTAACATAGCACGATGATCTTTGGGAACATAGTTTTGGGAAAATACGGTTTTACACAAAACTATCTCAAAGTTATAAAAACCTTTTTCTACAAGATATGCATTTTTAACAAATTTTTGCAATGTCCCGCTACAACCCATTTCGCGGAACCCGTTCGGAATAGTGCGGATTATCGCACATCCTCGGGCTTAGAAGTGCGAGATGCAGACCTCCGCAAGGAGCATACGGTCTCGAATCATTTAAAATACAATTTTCTTTAGAAAATGAGATTTCTAGAAAAATAATAAATTAAAATTATTTTATACATCTATATATATATATATATATGTATGTATGTAGCATCAAAATATCTAATTTTTGTTATAATATAAATATTCTAACTTTTCTAAATCAAAAGAATCACTTTACATGAAAATACCATGCAATTCCATACAAGTTCAATACTTTACAAATAAATACCATATATTATGAAAAATAGGTTTTATTCATTAGAAATGTCAAAATGATAAAATATATATCAATAAAAACATTAAATACGATAATAAAATACTTGAGATGTATTTTGAAAATTATACAAATTTATTTTTAAATAAAACCGCCTCAAGTTATACTAAATTACAATAAGGACCCTAGTAAACATAGGTTTAAGCGGGACCAGTCTCTTGAGCCTCAGGGAGCCGGAGACATGGGTGCTTTCCTATTTAAGGTAGACAACTTAACATACGGTATTATCAACACGGTAATCGTCTTTGAAAAAGACACAAATCATGTCGTCAATATGCAGCGGTTACCGATAACATCAAAACTTAATTCAGAATTTCAATTTATTTTCTAATTGCCTGACTTAGACTGAGTCTCGATATAATCAATCTATCTTGAATGAGATTCAAGTATATATATAATAACTCAACATTAATTCATGAATCCATATATTCAATCTATCTTGATTGAACCGAACCATGGATATACATCCATCTACATGATTCTTCAGTTACATCCATTTACTGATATCATGGTTTCGGCAAGTCGTCCATCTATACAATCTATAATACAAGACAATACAATACAATACAATACCATCAGTACAATCATTACTATCAATACAATAAATACACGGGGTGTTGGGGTAGTTCATGCGTGAATCCAACAAAATCTTAAGAGTCTCCCTAGATCATGAATCCACGTCTACTAACACAAGCAAGCAATCATGAGGGCCCGTGTTTCCTTACTCCTGGATTACAGCCTGTTGAGTTTGGAATACTTCAACAGTAGATTGAATTCCCGTTACTAACATTTGATTCAGATCCATGGTTCTCTACCCCTAGATTACAGCCTGTTGGGTTCGAGAACACTCTTGAGATTGGTTGATATTCACCCTTGAACTTATGTTAGATTAGTATACCCAAGTAGAGACCTGTTAAGATACTTACCTTCACTACATGTTCACTACACTTACATTATATGGCTATGTTGCTTTTATACTACCATGCTCATGATATCAAGTTTATCTACTCGTCACACATTACTATACTTGTTCATTTGTATTACAATAAACCGCACGATAAATAAACTTGACAAGATGATATGACATACTCAATAATTCATAATATAATTTTTCCCTATCATTACATTTTTTCTTTACTCCCCTTTTCTTTGGGACTTACCGAGCGAAAGTTCGCTGACGGACATTCCACCTTTCTCTGTTTTCTTAGAATGTTCGTCAGATACTGAGGAGACTGAAAGAGTAGACATCCCAGAGGGGGAGCACCAATAGACCAAGTCACAGGCCTAGACCAGTTACGTTTATTTTCTGTTGATGTACGCCACCTGTTTTGTCGTTTCAATCTTTGTATTTTCTTTCCGTTAAAAATCATGTGTTGTAAATAAATCAAGTTGAATATAAATAAAGTTGTTGAAGTTTTACTTTCATGCTTATTATCTTGTCTTTTTATATTGCTTATATTACGCTTATCATATTTATTTCGGGAAATGAGCTTCTCGAAATAAATACGTCGCGGCCTCTTCATGTACATGCTTTCGTCTATAAGGAAGCGGGGCGTGACAGCCGGCGTCGCCGGTCCAACTACAAAATTTTGGGATCTAATTTTTTTTGTGTTTTGATGTGTTGGGTTTAGGGTTTCATGATTATATTTGATTAGCCAAGTTTGCATGTGATGTTAACTTATCTATTGGGGCTATTCGGAGTGTTTTGTAGTCGTAATTTTTACATCGTTTCGTGTTTAAGTTTGATATGTGATGCAGTAATTGGAATCCACATTAAATTAGTTTTGAAAACTAGTTTTTTTGTAAATCTAGCATGTTAGTCTCTATTGATCTATTGCCACGAAGTTTCGATTCGTATCGAAACTCCGTCGCAGTCGCGTATCGTACGCGAATACTCGCCAGAAAACTTTACTAGATAGCCACACCCCATAGCCCCGACCGAGTGACTTTAGGAGAATCCCATTGCCAAAAGAATCCACTCGGGTGCTTGCGGCCACGGTGTTCCGCCTAAGTGCACTTGGTCGACGGCATCGGGGGTGCGGCCATCTACTAAAGTTACCGACGAGTATTCGATCGGGTAGTCGGGAATCTTGTTGAATTACCCGACTAAATTATTGAAAAGAGTTTTCGATATGAGACTAAAATGCGGGGTTTATAGGGTTAGGCATGAAATTCGGAATATGAGATATTTCGGGTTTATGATGTCTAAGGAAATGCGTATTCTAATTATTGTAGTTTTTAATTTCTTTTCTGCGACCGTAAGTGTAATATGTGGGGTATCCCAAATCTCGTTGCTATATGTCAACAGAATTTGAGATACACATATTTACTTACGTTGATGACATGTGATGTTATGTGTTACTGTGATATGTTATATTGGATCGTCGTGAATGAATGGCCGGGGGGTTTATGTGAGATGAGAGTTTTTCAATTTTCATTCATGTAAAATTTATATGTAATATTCTTTTGTTGGGATACTTTCGGGTTGAGGATGATGTCACCATTAATGTATACTATTTACTTTTTCGCATTAGGATAGACCCATGGCTGGGAGCACAAGTAACCGGGTTCTAGAGTCCAGTGGGAGACCATCTCGACGAGTCGAGACCGGGTCTCCTAACTCTAGAATTGGAAAGGTTGCTTGCCGCTCTCGTAGGGGTCTAGGGATGTGGGTTTGGATATTCATCACGACCGTTTATTCCGTGTTTTTCATTACTGGCTGAATTTAAAACACGGACTTCCTAGTATATCCAATATTTCATATGTTGACTTCTGCTGCTTGGTTCTGTGATGTGATCATATAACTGCGTGAGATGAATGCTATATATATATATATATAATAAACGTTGCTTATGTTTTGCACCCGCGCTAGTCCAGCCCACGCTCTGGCGTTAGTTAAGTAATCCAACGGGGCATGAAGGGGCCTCGTAGCGAATGCGGATGGCATAAGCATACGTTCTATTTTCGTTTCTTTTTATGTGATGTTTAGAGAAATATAAATGATGGGACTTCATTAATGAGATTAATGAAAAGAAAAGAAACCTAAAGATATTATAGAATTAAATTTTTTTTAAAAGGTGGCTCTAGTTTTTGCTTTACATGGTAGTATTCCTTGCTGAATATCCAGCACCTCATTCGATGAGGAAAGAGCTGAGATCCCTTCACCGGGAGTGACCTCTTTAGCGAAATTAGCAAAATCTGCAAAAAACACTCCTTTTCAAATCACTAGATTCAAGAATCATATCAAGTTCATTACGTTAAAGGTTTTCTTCAGAACAAGTTGTGGCCCTTCGTCATTTTAGGAAGTAGAGTACTTAGTATTCGTGCTGCGTTTGTTGACCATTGTTAAGGCATAGTGTACGGTAGCTAGGTGATATCTTCCTATAAAGCATATGATGCGATTGATTAGAACATTCGTATGAATTTGTTGACCATAGTTAAGGGTCGTACGGTAGGTTTAATTCAATCAAGAAATGAACGGGTTGAACTTGACTAGCACTTATGATTTGTTGACCATAGTTAAGGTCATAAGCTGTTAGGGTTAAAAACAGATATTGGGAATTTCAAGTGTTGAAATTTGCAATGAGATTGCATACCTTCTATGAGATAGTTGGATCCCGATACTCACTGCGAATAAGAGTTACTCCTGAGATAATTTTCCACTTTAAAATTAGCTGATCAAGCAGGTGTCTAAGAAAGGTGTTAACGGGATTATGCCCTTCCGGAAATGAGCTTATTTAATTAGTTCCATGCGAAAGCATGGGGAGACTCCCTCGGAGTACCAATACCTGCCTGGCCGAACGATTGGCGGACTTATAGGGTGTAATTAATCCCGGCTAATCTTACTTTTTATGGTTTAAAAGAAGATTTGATAAAAACAGTGGGAGACAT